>CM060694.1:29441437-30148937 GCA_030686995.1 Artemisia argyi
TCCTTGTAGCCGAACCACTATAAATCCTTTGTCTCGCGGTTAGATCTTTCCATATCTTACTTATTATCTTGCTTATATCGTTATTACATTTGTAGACGTAGACGTATATATATAGTTGCTCATATAGTGCTAGTATTGATTTTACTTAAAGATCAAACGAAAGTTTCATTCACAAAACAAAGTTTTTACAATCAAACTAAAAAGGTTACATACATATAATTGATCATTTCGATCAAGTATAGTTTTTATACAAAATATAACTAAGGATTATAAAATAAACGATTACGTACTTATCTCTCGTATATAGCTATAATTGTTTATATTATGCATGTGTTGATTTCACATACTTAGCTTACATTATTATTATTGTTCATACTTAGATATACTTGTTCATATTGTTCAAGATTTGAGTTCACATAAGATTGAATCAAAGTTTTAAAAGCAAACAAGGTTTTAAAACTAAACTAAGTTTTCATAATAAAATTAAAAAGACGTAAAACTATTCAACCCCCCCTTCTAGTTTTCCACAAGTTGCTATTCAACTAACCCAATACTAAGATGCAATCAAAATAAAATACTAAAAATGAAAATAAACTAAATTATACTAAAGTTGTGAGCAGTAATTGGAGAAAATGTGTTTACTTAGATTTCACTACTCCCTAGACATCTTTTACACGTTAATTACTTGTTATAATTGCATGGATGACGGATCGTATTCCTTAATACCATTCATGGGGTGGCACACTTAACTCCCCAATTCTATGAGCTCTTATCTCCTCCTACACCATGCCCAGCACAACTATAGGGATTGTAAACAGTGGCTCATGCATTAAATACAACCAATAAAGACCTAGTGCGCGTCGGTTCATGTTTCTTAAGACGTTCAAGCATGTTACCAATTGGAGATCTGCCAGTTTTCTTAAGTCTAACATATAAATCATTCATCCAAGACAAGAATAAACAAGTAATCAACACATAATCAACATCTAGATTTCATTAGATCTAAGCAAACACAAGATAGATCTAGCCTAGCATGATGGAATTAAGACAAGAACAAGATATAGACAACCAACACATAGACATATTGATTGAATTAAAGGAACACTTATCTTGATTACACATGCAAGGTATCAAGGGGTTGGATTGAAAAACCTGTAAAGTTACACCAAAATCGTACTTAGGGTTTCTCCCAAAACTTCTCTTTTAAATGTGAAAAATTAGAAAACTATATATAGGAAAAGGGGTCTGACGGCGTCAAGACAAACATTGTGACACCGTCACCTCGCCGCCAAAACTATTCTCGGACTGGCTTGATCTACATTTGACGCCGTCAAGACTTAATCATTTCCAGGCCGTCATGACTTTTACTCTTGACGCCCTACCTTCATGACGCCGTCAAATCTCTACTGGACCGTCATGGAATTTTGCTCTTGACGCCGTCAGGGAGTTACTCTTGACGCCGTCACCTACTGTTCCTAGCATGGAAAATTAAGACTTTGGCGTTTTCTTCACTTTTATGCTCCAAAAACGTCTGAATTGCTTCCTTTTCCAGATTTCTCTCCCAAAGTACCTAAAATCACAAAAGGAACGATTTAGGGCAATATTTGATCAAATAAATTCGAATTCGGGCTTAAATGACCCCCTAAAAACGGATCATTTTTCGCCTCATCAGTCATACATTAGTGCAAGTTTAAGTCACAAATTTGGGTTATTTTACTTCAGTCTCAAGTTTGTCATATTGAGTTTTCTCCATCAGTAGTCACTACAAAAAGCTGTCAGAATGATAATGGGGTCGGTAATCAGTTAGTTGAGAGGAGTATAAAAGAGTAGAGTTGTTTATCAGCAGTTGATTCTCACGGGCTATTTATGATACATCACACATAATCGGTTGATTAGACATATGGGGTTACGCTGCCTCTGTTTCCATCGTAAACATAGTGTGTATGCTTCCGATTCCGCGAAGACATCGTGGGGGAAGAGGGAGTGGGTGTTCTTTTGCTTCTTTGACTTTTCTTGATTTCTTTGCGAAAACACTCATTTTCCATGAGGATCTGCATTTAGGGGGAAGAAATGTGCACATCAAGGACGCATAATAGACTCACGTGATCGAGCTTACAATTTTATTACTACCGGAGAGACGTCCTCAGAGATGATCAGTGGTTCAGTTTTGTGACTTTGGTGCAATCGTTTCAACTCTCGCGGGTTGTGAAGTATGAAGTAGCCTACTTAAGTGAGAAGATCTTGCTGATTTCTTGCATGTTACCCCCGAACGGAGCTTCCGCATTGAGCATAACCGTGATTAAGTAACTAGTCAGATTTGCTTGGTGTGGTTTACGTGTCATCTACAAATTCCGCTGCGTACCAAAACTTCCAAAGTTAGAAGACATGTGGACTACATCAAAGTTTTGAATCTGCTGAAGATGGTTGTCAGTTTGGGGGGAAGCTAATTCAGAAACTTCGCCAAAAAGAAGTGTACGAAGAAGCCGCTAAAGACATGCAGCATGAATTGGGGGGAAGTTAATCCATTTCATGCATATTACATCATTTGCCTACAAGTGAAGATAAAGTTTTTCAAGCCGAGGTACAAGATGAAGGCAAAGAGCGTCAACTGTCACCATCCTCAGCAATTTGAAGAGCTGATAAAGACCTTTCTTTATTCTTATTTATCCTTGTTGGAAATGTTGTAAGTAATCCCTTATGTCGCCCCATTGGGGGAAGATTGTTGGGATCAAAGTTTATAATCCCAACACGTAAATGGAACGACATTATCGGGATTACATTAGTTATCTCATTTAGCCAAAACACAAGGACTAGAATTGTAATATTGTAATAGTTAGTTTGTGTTAGGCTTTATATACCCCTCCATACTTCCATGGAGGGGTGAGACTCTTTGTATAATTTACTTTTCCTTATCAATAAAACACATAGTTTTTCCCTTCTCTCTCTACTCTCTCTCTCTAACAATGGAAGATTTAATCTTTCATCATCCCCGACCTCCCGAATCACAATAATCAATCAAAACTATGATCCTACAGTCTAAGGTTTTCTAATCCTAATGTTCTAAGGTTTTCTAATCCAAAGTTTATGTTTTCTAGGGTTATCCTAATGTTATTTCTAACCTCAAGCATGGAAATCCTAACTACGGTTTTGGGGTTTACTAAAGGGGATTGGGGAAACTAGCTCGGGTATCATAGTAATCTAGGGGAATAAAGGATAGGAATATGCTTATATATGAGGATCATATATTTGCATATGGGATAGTTAGGGGTAGATCTCTAACTATAACGAAGATAGCTTAAGAAAGCTAAGGAAAGAAGTGAAGGTTTAGAGATCGGAGGAGAAATAATTCAGATCTCTATGGTGAAGAATGAGGATTCTCACCATCGGTAAGGGGAAGAAAATGTTGAAAGGTTTAGGGTAAGAGAAATTTAAAACAATTTACAGATTCTATATACCTAAGACATCGGGGTGGGTTTCCTAAGATCCTTAGGGTAAGGGTTAAGGGTAGGTTATAGGTTTTCCTAAGGGTTTTCTATTGGGTTAAGGGTGTCCTAAGGTGAAAGGCATTCCTAAGTCTTGTTATCTAATCTATCCTAATTGAGGGGTACCAGGTAGTTTCTAAATCCTAACTTGTTTTATTTATTTTCTATTCTACTTATCCTATGGGCACTAACTATTCTAAGGCATATCTCCTAGGGTTATTTATCTACTTAGGGTTTTCTAAAGTTTCCTAATTTCCTAATTCCATGAGTTAGTGTTTTCAAAGTTTTCCTCATCATTATCTATTATCTTTTCTAAAGTGCAAATCCTAAAGCGGGTAAAAACTATTTTATGGTGATGTTTCATTTGGTTTTTCTATATTTTAGCTATTTTAAAACGGTTTTCTTGTAAACTCTTTCTTAAACTATTATAGTCAGGTTGATTATCTAAGTTATTATTATTATGACCTTTTTCTATCTTCTCAAGGAGATCAAGAAAAATTTCATCTAAGTTATTTAAAATCTCCTCTAATTGGTTTTGCTCATCTTCTAGAGTTAACCTAGATGGTTTTTCTCCAATTTCATCTTTCCATGATGGAATGGGAGGGTTTATTAAGTAAGGGGTAGGGTTTAAGGTATAGGGTTGCCTAAGGTCAAATCTAGGGGTATAGGTAGGGATAGGGTGTTTATGTATATATGGTTCTCTCGGGAGAAAGAAACCATGGGGTTCTGTTCTAGAGGTACGAAAAAGTGGATGTATAATAGGGTTTAGGGGAGGTAGGGGTGATGTATTAGCATAGAAATCTCTTATGTGTTTTAAATAAAGGTTATCTAAAGAAGGGTTAAGGGGAATAATCTAGTACATTCGGAGAGGAAAGATCATTCTCCGGATGTAGACTAGATGAGATAGGGGTAGAATAGTGGGTTGTAGACATAACTATATAATAAAGAAAATACTGTAAATCATTTAGCAGTTAAACAGGCAATTATTATACTTACCTTAACACATATGGTTATGGAGGATGGCAGAGGTACTAAGGACTTTCTCGGGTTTAGGAAAAATAGTTGTAGTTTAGGTTTTGACCTTGTTCACTACAACTGAAGCTCTGATGCCAATCTGTAACACCCCTATTTTTCACTGATCGCAGCGGATAGAGTGTTTGGGGTATTACTTCATAGAATCACAGATACAGTAATAGAAAATGACTCGAAAAGAGACGTTTTGGAAATTTAGTTATCATTCATAATTATCAGAGTTTTAATTATAAAAGATATACTTTTTATTTTTGTTGATGTCCCAAAAATCTAAGAGTTAGGTTGGTTGTGTTTGGATGATAACCATGAAAAGTCCTCCGAGTTCAGTACCTCCTTCTGCCATGGATCCATAGAAGTAATATACCTAGAATACATGCTTAAAAAGTCAACATTAGGTGTTGAGTGAGAATTATAGGTTTAGGGGATAGTGAATACAAGTTCCCTAGGTTCAGTTGTTACACCCATCTGGGAAAATGCAAGTTTTGTGATAATTATGATGCATGCACAATTATCAAGAGTTTAGTATGTTGCACTAAGCTCATGAATCACACCTTAATGATCCGGGTCATGTGGGCTGCAGACCAAACATGAGGGGATAGAAGGATAACTTGCCAAATTTATACCCTGAGTGGATTCAAATATAGTACTTATTGGTACCACCTAGTGGGATGTTAATACCAACGGGAATTGTCAAACTCCAATAGATCTATCAACTATATTCGCGTTCGCGTGGGTAAAATATCCTAAACGATTAGATTCATGAATTTTGGTTATGTAGTGGTGGCTGTTAGTTTACTCGTGCAAACAACCAAAGAAAAAGACTTGTATTCGGTTTAAAGTAAAGCATTTAGCATGTATCCCCCTCACAGGGTTTATAAAGCATTTAGAGAGAAAGTATTTTAAAAAGTATGAGGCTATGAAAACTCACAGAATTTAAAAAGTATGAGGCTACGAAACTCACCTGGGTGTAGAGAAATCTAAGTGATGCAAATAGTGACTCGGGAACTAGACCGCCTTACTCACGTATCCTAGTGTGTTGTTGGTTTTGTATGTATGTATGTCAAGCTTTAGTTATCATGTTTATGTTTCTCAAGTTATTGTTTTTAGGTTCGTTAATGTTTTATATATAACATGACACCGTTCAGGCCATTGTAATTCAGAAGTATATGACTCCTCACATGAAGCTCCCTACAATTGTATTATGTTATCAACATAATACCGTTCGGGCCATCATAATTCAGAAGTTAATACTCCTCACACAAAGCTCCCTATTATTGAGTTATGTTGTTATTAGGGTTTAGTTATAATCATATCACCGTTCGGGCCATCATATCTCAGAAGTATATGCAATAATCGTTCGAGGAGTCAGGGCACTTTAATTCGTAAACCCAACAAACTCGTCAAAAATGAAATATCCACATAGTACGCATCGCATGAAGCTCCCTAGTATTGTGTTATGCTTCTAACTTTATGTAGGTTTTATACTTATATGATACTTTCACTTTTTACCCTTATAGTTTATATATTTATGTTTTCTACCCTAAATTTATATTACTTAGATTACTTATACTAATAACTATCTATACTTGACACAACTAGTCCCTAGACTTCTATATTTTAAGTAACTAACCTAAGACTCTGAAGTTTTCTATGTTTACCATTTAGACCTTTAACTTTATACTATTTATGTTTTTAGTCCTTTTTAGTTTATACTTATTTTATTATCTATCCTAGGGTTTTAATATTATGCAAAACCAGTCCTTACTACTTATGACTTCTAGGAAATGTCAAAAACAGTCCCTACTACTTATCCTAGGTTTAGTTATAATCATATCACCGTTCGGGCCATCATATCTCAGAAGTATATGCAATAATCGTTCGAGGAGTCAGGGCACTTTAATTCGTAAACCCAACAAACTCGTTAAAAATGAAATATCTACATAGTACGCATCGCATGAAGCTCCCTAATATTGTGTTATGCTTCTAACTTTATGTAGGTTTTATACTTATATGATACTTTCACTTTTTACCCTTCTAGTTTATATATTTATGTTTTCTACCCTAAATTTATATTACTTAGATTACTTATACTAATAACTATCTATACTTGACACAACTAGTCCCTAGACTTCTATATTTTAAGTAACTAACCTAAGACTCTGAAAGTTTTCTATGTTTACCATTTAGACCTTTAACTTTATACTATTTATGTTTTTAGTCCTGTTTAGTTTATACTTATTTTATTATCTATCCTAGGGTTTTAATATTATGCAAAACTAGTCCTTACTACTTATGACTTCTAGGAAATGTCAAAAACAGTCCCTAGACTTTATAATTTTAGGAATTTATGATATATACCCTTATGCATGTAAAGTTCTGCAAAACTTGTCCTAATATGCATGTAACTTATATTTTATCTAGTAACTAAGTTTTCTAGCCTATATTTTACTTATTTTAACTTATCTAGGTTATGTATAACTAGTGTATGACCTAAAATAATGAATTATAGCATGCATGCAAGTATGACTCGATCTAGGGTTTTAAAAGTTAAACTAGCAAATGAAAGGGTTCAAGGCTCATGCAAGGGTTCCTAGGTTATCTAAGGCATTCTAAATCTATCCTAAGACTATACTAAAGCTAAATTAACTAAATGTAAGACTTACTTGGTTAGGGGGGGTTACGTGGGTTTTAGGGTTTTCTAGAGTTCGTACGACATCAAACCACAACAAAACTTAACCAAGGCCTTGCTACTCATATCCTACTACTTCTAAAGGCTTAGTACTACAGAAATGTGAGGTAGATGTAGAGAAGAAATGAGGGAGGAGGAGGGTATTTATAGGGCTCGTTACGGTGGTTTGGGTTTAACGGGGTGTTTAGGTATCGAGCAAGGGGAGGGGTGAGCAAGCTGAGCTAGAGGGTGATGTGGTGAGGCTAGATGGTGATGAGGACGAGCTAGGAGTAGCTATAGGGCTTCCTAGGCCGGTTGTGGTGGAGAAGAAGCCGTGGAGGCGGTTTTGTGATAGTAGCTTACAAGGAGGTGATGCACCTCCTTGCTTGGGGTGCTTGGAGGTGCTTTTAAGCTTCTTAGGGTGTTTAGGGGTGGTTTAGGGTGATTAGGGGTGGATTAGTGGTGGTTTCATGGTGGATTAGTGGTGGTTTAGGGTGGATTAGTTATGGTTTAGTGGTAGATTAGTCAAGTAGGTGATGCACCTACTTGTGTGTATGCTTAGAGGTGTTAGGATGTGTGCTTGGGTATGACTAAGGTGTTAGGGTGCAAGGTTGAGGTGTTTGAGGTGCTTATGCTTAGGTTTTACTTGTTTTAGTTAAGTTTAGACCTAGTTCTACTTATTAAGTGTTTAAGGTTTTACCTAAGGTTTAGTGCCTAAGTTATGTTCCTAAGTGTGTTTAGTAACTAATCCTAAGTCCTAAAGGGTTTATTCAAAGTGAGTGTAACTTATGGGAAAGGTTTGACCTAGTTTTGTAACCTAAATGACCTAAGTATGTTTAGTGAGAGACTAGGGTTTATCCTATGTTTTAGTGCCTAGATTAGTGTCCTATGGGTGTCTAATAACTATTCTTAAGTTCTAAAAGGCTTATACTAAGTGGTAGTGACCTATGGGGAAGTTTTTGGATGGTTTAGACTTAATTCTAATTATCTATGACCTAGTTATGGTTTAGGGCTTAGGGGGTTTGTATCTAAGTTCTAAAGGGTTTATTCTATAGCTTAATAGTCCTAATATATCCTAATATTCCTAAGGAAACTCATACTTAAGCCTTGGACAAATTCATACTAGTTAAACTAAGCATATAGGTTCAGATAAGCACATAATCCTACTTAAGTTTTAGTTTAGGGTTTATTAGGGTTTTGTGTTATGTTTAGTGTTTTAGATTGGTGATTTACTTATTATGGTGTTGTTATGAATTTATGCTTGACTTACCTGGGGTTTATAGCATGTGAGTGTTGAGTTATTTGGCTTGTGTAGATACGTGAGTAGGTCTTGTGAGTCATGCAAGTAACAATGTATATAAAAAGCAAAAATTTACCTGTGAAATACCTACTATAGGTATTTGTAATGGGAATGATAGTAATGGGTGTTTGTGGGTTGTTATACACACTGAGCATCACCCCTCTATGGAAGTATAGAGGGGTTTATATAAGCCTTCAAACACATAAGTTTGTCCTAATTCCAACTCTAGTCCTTGTGTTTGAGCCTAATGATAAAACTATTGTAATACCGAATATGTTGTTACATTTTCGTGTTAGGATGATTCCTAAAAATCTTCCCCCAATGTGGCAACATGAGGGATTACTTACAACATTTCCTACAAGTACAAATACAAATAAAGAAAGGTCTTCATAAGCTCTTCAAATGCTGAGGATGACTATAGTTGACGCACTTTGTCTTCATCTTGTACCTTGGCTTGAGAACTTTATCTTCACTTGTAGGCAAATGATGTAATATGCATGAAATGGATTAACTTCCCCCCAATTCATGTTGTATGTCTTTAGCCGCTTCTTCGTACACTTCTTTTTGGCGAAGTTTCTGAATCAGCTTCCCCCAAACTGACAATCGTCTTCAGCAGATTCGAAGCTTTGATGCAGTTAACATGTCTTCTGACTATTGAAGTTTTAAGTATGCAGGGGAATTTGTAGATAAACACCGTAGACCACACCAAATAGATCTGAGTAGTTAATCACAGTTATACTCTACGCGGAAGCTCCGTTCAGGGGTAACATGCAAGAAATCAGCAAGATCTTCTCACATATGTGGGCTACTTCACACTTCACAACCCGCGAGAGTTGAAACTATTACACCAATATCACAAAACTGAACCACTGATCATTTCTGCGGACGTCTCTCCAGTAGTAATAAAATTGTAAGCTCGATCACATGAGTCTATTATGCGTCCCTGATGTGCACATTTCTTCCCCCTGATTGCAGATCCTCATGAAAAATGAGTGTTTTTGCAAAGAAATCAAGAAAAGTCCAAGAAAGCAAAAGAACACCCACTCTCTCTTCCCCCACGATGTCTTCGCGGAATCGGAAGCATACACACTATGTTTACGATGGAAAATGGAGGCAGCGTAACCCCATATATCTAATTAACTGAATATGTATGAAGTATCATATATAGCCCATGAAAATCAACTGCTAATAAACATCTCTACTCTTTTATACTCCTCTCAACTAACTCACTACCGACCCCATTATCATTCTGACGGCTTTTTGTAGTGACTACTGATGTAGAAAAACCCATTATGATGAACTTGAGACTGAAGTAAAATAACACGAACTTGTCACTTAAACTTGCACTATTATCTGACTAAGAACCAATACTGAGAATTTCAATAATGGTAGGAAATCATATACCCATCCAACCATCCTTAAATGTATATGAACGTATCTTGAATTATCCACATCTTTTGGTGAAACTTGAGCACTACAACATAACTCCTTACATCAAGTATAACTAGATAACTCAAGTCTTTGTCATTCGTACGGATAAAAGCTCGAACAAGGATCTCGAAGAATCATGCATCCAACCAACCCTGATATCTTCAAATACTAAGTACACGCACCCGTGAAATTCCACTTCAACCTCAAATAAATAATAAAGAATTATCACCGTAATCACATCTTGCGGTTAAATGCCCAAAAACTAGCCTTTTTGACGGTTTAAACGAATCTTGATAATGGTTCCTGATCTTGTCAAAAATGAATCCACATGAAAATTTGTAACACCAAAATACCACTCCTTCTACTAAAGTTTATACCAAAAATGCATATTATGTATTAAAAATGCATTATACTAAATAAATTACTCTATGTCATTTTCGGATAAAAAACAATTTCAAGCTCAATTATAATACAATACGATTTAAACCAATCCATTGGATAAAATCATTCAGCCTATACAAAAATTGATCCAGACCATGTTTGATGTTTGACTTAAGCCCATTAACACAAATCAAAACTAAAGCCTAATCGATTCTTTGTGTAATAACCATTTAGCCCACAATGACTTCAAGTAAAATCTGGACCCAAAAAATATACCCGATCCGTATCTAAGCATACCCTAAACTTACGGGTATTTAACACACATTAGAACCCTTTTGATAACCCTAATCCTAAAATCGTCCACCCCCCATCACACTTCTCTCTCAAATTTGTATCTAATCTCAGCAATCATAACCGATCTAATCGCATCTTCACATCAGTCTGAATCATCATCACAATCTGATTACCAAGCCCAACAAATCGAACCTCACAAACACAAAGACAATCATACATAGAAGTTTTCTTCATTTACTGCTCAAACCGGATCAAGATAGTGTCTTATCAAGATCCTTTGAGGGTCTTGGATAGGTCTTCATATGATTTATTTTTGTGTTTTGTTTTTGCTCATTGAACGAATAAAAAGAAGGATTATAACAAACGTTGTTATCAATGTTCCTTTAATTTATTCGGATAAAAATGAAGCTGAGCATCGAATAAGGATTGATGAAGATTTGCTTTTTTTTCGTATGTTAAACCTTTAATAGTTTTGATGTATCTTAGAATAACGCGAAAGAAAATATGAGACTTTATGATTGTATTTATTTTTTCAGTTCGAGTCTTGGTTTGGTATTGGAGATGAGAATAGATTAAAGAAAGTTGTTGTTGTTTGCTGTTCTCAACGTGTGATATGAGGTGGGATATAGGATTAGTAGTGGATTTGTTGTTGTGTATGAAGTCGTAGGCTGTTGTGTCTTGATCTGGTCTTGCTCTTCATTCTTTTGTTTTTGTTCACTGATTTGGATCAAAGAGGATTGATAAAGTCTGAGGTCAAATGATGTGGTCTATTACCTCACTCGCTAATATTTAGAAACCAAACTCGCTATCAAGATAATTCATAACTCGCTAGACACATTCCTAACTCGCAAGATTTTAAAAAAAATTGACAAAGTTTCTTTTCCTCAAAGATCATACATAAGAAAACCCATACATGATGGTTTTCATGATAAGCTCCTAATTCGGAGAGAAAAAGTTTGTAACTCGCCAAAAAATGATAACTCGCCAAGATTTCACCTAACTCGCTAAGTAGTCCAGTCACTTGCTAAGCAATCATCTAACTCGCCAATGTTTAAGTAAACCCAGAAAAACGAGACCAAGATATCACCCTTTTGACTGTTTTAACCACAGATATTACCATATCTAATATGTTTGACCACTGGACTATTACACCAAAACCAAATCACTTAAAAACAAAATGTTAAAATAAGGAATATAATAAAAACAGTTAAGCATATTATAACAGTTTTAAAAAATGATGTTTTGACAAGATTTTACCACAAAAATCAACCCATAATAATAACAAAGCTCTGATGCCACTTGTAAGGTCACCATTTCATAACATGTAATCACATAAACTTAGAGAAAGAAAGTTAAAGAGAGAAAGAATGGATGGAACTTGTAATGATAATAAGAAATGTATTAAGCAAGAACCAACACACTCCTTAGAGGGTTTACAAGAATATTTATACTCTTTGTCTAGGGCATCTTACATGTTTCACATAATATCACTAATAGCCCTTATACTTTGAAAAAACATGAAATGCAAAATATAATAACATATAACTTAATAAAACTTAACATAAATAATAAACTAATGCAACCTATTACAAAATTCATTGACCGACACTTTACTTAAACAAAAATGTATTCCTAACAACTTGTTAGGTCACCATTTCATAACATGTAATCACATAAACTTAGAGAGAGAAAGTTAGAGAGAGCAAGAATGGATGGAACTTATAATGATAATGAGAAATGTATTAAGCAAGAACCAACACCCTTTTTGGAGGGTTTACAAGAGTATTTATACTCCTTGTCTAGGGCATCTTACATGTTTTACATAATATCACTAATAGCCCTTAGACTTTGGCAAAATATGAAATGTTAAACATAATAACATATAACTTAATAAAACTTAACAAAAATAATAAACTAATGCAACCTATTACAAAATTCAATGGCCGACACTTTACTTAAACAAAAACATATTCCCAACAATCTTACCCTAAGTGTTGGTCATCAAAGGTTGCCCGACGTCATGATCTTCTTACTTTTTTACTTCAACATAGTAGTTGATGTCTTCAAACATGTTGTAAAATCATTCATCATTCTTTGTTCTTTGTTGATGTGGTAGTGATCATCTTATGAAGTTGTCTGCCTTTCGTCACTTCTGTGTCTCTTGTGGTTGTCCACCATTCCAACATGCTCATACATCTTCGGACTTTGACTTTCACATGCTCGTAGTTCCCTTTCTTTCACTTTGATCTTTAGTCTCTTTACTTTGTGGATTCTTCTTTTTTGCCTTTGAATCTTTCTTTGAACTTTGTGTTGCTTAGATCTTTGAGGGAACTTTCTTTGACTTCCAGATGTATGTATGAGCATGCGGAAACTATCGCCATGGCGGTGATCTGTAGCTGCAGGTAAACAGTTAGCAATAAACAACCGGTACTTACAGGTAATTAGAGATCGTCAACAGCATAGTGTGAAGACTCCTTATAACCCTTACCAAGGTTGTTCCCATTTCGGATACTCCCGAGGAAGCTTACGAGACCTACTAAGTAGCTCAACGAATGGGTGAGTCGCTGGGGATCACTCCACGACTGTAGACCGTTTTGGAACCACCGCGAACACTAAGCGTAACCCACAAGGAGTTACCGAAGTAACCTACTGTCAGGGTTGTTTGATGTTGACCCTGGCGAGAGTTTCCATTCAATAATTGAGAAATACATAAGTATATCCTCTTATAAACGTTCTCGGCAGATTGCTAGGATCTGCGAAGGACTTGATAATTTACAGCTGGTGTCCATTGATGTAGAACATCAGTTGTAGAAATATTAAGTGTTCTTAAGAGATCTTTGATGTATCTCGTAGCTCTAGACTCAATAAGTGCTTCATTTAGTCGTCGGAGACTGGGAAGTTTCTCTTGTTTCAATATCAACATGGCTCGTAATGAGCGGTCGATAGATAACGCAGGGTTCCCTGTGAGAATGAAACAAGCTCTTTTAAGAGAACTTGAGTGGTTAAGAAGGTTTAGTGCATTACATCACTAGGTCCATGACGTCTTTGACTTCAATACCGGTGTTGCCTTAGCAACAACCAGTAGCATATGAATTGAACCCGGTGTTTGCCCTATGGTTGAACATATGGAGGGCTATTTCTTTTCACCCTTTTCTTTACTTTTCTTTTTAATTCTTCAACCCCTTCTTTCTCCTTTCATTCTTTACTCCTTTTTTCATATCATACCTAAGGACTTCTAATACTAACTATTGGTGATTTCCTTGGGTAGATCCCTCTGGTTCTCGGGGATCATAGGATGGTTTTCCCGAACCTTAGTCACCTTATGACACCATGACTATCCTACAATTGCCATGAAACCATTTGAAAAATCTCTCAAAGTGTTTGTGATTATCAATCTATTTTGTTTAACACTTTGAGAGTTTTTAGGGTTTTCTTTTGAAGGGCTCCCCCTTCACATGTGCTCATGTGTTATTAAATTTGCACATGCGGGAGAAGCAAGCACTTTTGAATTGATCCACTTTCAGTTAACAAGACCGATTCGAGACACGCTTACATCACTAGTTAGACTAGCTTTAGATTAAGATCTAATCGGTCTTGAGCCAAAACGGTCCTAGAAACTATCTTTATTACGGCGTTATTAGTTTCTAACATGTGGTATCAGAGCGGGGGCTCTTGATATCTATGATTTACAAGGTTTGGTTTGTCGAAGAACGATGAAAACAAGAAAAATTCGAATTTGGTTCAATTTTCGTAACTCACTGCAGGTCAGTTTTCAAATGGCGATATCTCCTTCGTTAACCGTTGGATCGGGCTAAAATTTTTATTGGAGCTTCTCAACATATCAAGGAAGAGTTCCAACGGAGGGATCTCCAATCTGAACTTCCAATAAAAAGATAAAAATTCTCGAAAACTGCTGCTGAAAGAGGTATATTGTTTCGAATTTTTAGGGTTTTCTTGATTCAACTTCTTTGAATTCGTGCATACTTGCTCTAAACTTATTATAGAAGTTGGTTACAAGATTTTTAGTGTCTATAATTCATGATGAAAAGCAGCTTTGGACCAGGACATATACGACTTAGTTTAGGGTTTCTTAATTTAAGTTGTAATGTTGCTGCTAATTTGTTGATTCGTGGAAAGTGTAAACACATGATGATAATCGATTAGGGTTACTATATAAAGGTGTTTATGGATTTGAGTGAGTAAATATGCAAAGCTACTGGTTATTCATAAGTCTAATGTGGTGTTTTCTTTGGCGAAATTCGATTTGAAGAAGGTATATTTGATATTTAAGGGTTTCTGTTTGACGGCTAGTGCATGGTACTGATTGAGTAATTCATTATCTCGTACCAATTAAATATTATGGGTCAAACATACAATTAATGATCAGATCCTGGTCATTCGGCTTGGTGGTACTTCGTATTCAAGTTTATTTAATGTCGATATGGGTTTTAATAATACTGTCAGATATTTACATGTCAACAAAGATGCAAAGTGGTAGATTAATTTGATTGACTGATTCAAGAGATCTCGTACTACATGGGTCTATAAATTATTTAATTACGATCTAATTGTTGTCATGGGCTGCATTAGCTTTGGTGAGTCAGTTTTCTTCAAACTGATGATGAACCCTAATACATCTCTTTTCTCTCGTGATAATGATGTGATACTCTTCCTTTAACACCCTAATTCATTCTAAGAGTATTGTTATTAATTGCTGATGTTGAGGGTATTGGAACTAATTGTTGTATTATGGTTTATGGGAGTAAGAAAATGAATGCATCTACTAGTTTATTCGTGGGGTTTTGAGATTATTTACTAATTGACGACTGAAGATACTGAAGCAGAAAATTAAAATACTGATGTGGAGTCGACTGATTTTCATGAAAAAATGAAGACCACGACAGCTATTGGTGATAATGATGTGGTGTTATCGTGTGTGATTAATGGTGAACAAGTGGTCCTATGCTGCTAGTTCACATGATTCGTTTGTTTGTATTGCTGAAGTTGATATTACATGTTCATACTGTTGTTGGTTCTTAGTGTTACACGTTAGTCCTACTGTTTAATTTTTAGCATTGCTCGTTGGCTTGATTTTCCACTGCTAGCTTGTTGAAGAAGACACGTTACCACTGCTAGTATTAATCGTTACCACTGCTCGACATAATGGTTTCCATTGGTTGTACAACTTTTACCACTGCTCGTTTCAATTTCCACCACTCATGTTTATTCGTTTCCACATATGGTTATTTTTTTTCCACTGCTACTAAAAAGATGCTTAAATAGTTTGAGGTTGTTGTTGGTGACATGCATATGAGCAGCAAGGTTGACTTCTAAGGATAAGGTTGTGAATGGAAGTTTCATATTACTATAACTTGATTGATGATTGCTTTACCCTCGTATTACAAACGATCATGGGTCGGTGCTTCTCATTATTGATTATTAGTTTTACTCAAATCATGAGTCAGTAGATGCCTAAATTTGTTATTATTCGATATTTGGTGGGGTAAACAAATATTATTATCGTTTATGGTATTTGCATGTAAACTGACTCATCAGATTGTAGTATCTTGATTGGTAAACAAATATTTTTTCGAGGGTTTACAAGGTACAAAGAATCATACGCGTATACTTGGAGCTGTTACTTTGGATTTGGTTTTGATACTCCGTTGATATGTAGATGACACACACAGAAATTGATTTTATTAAGTGTTCGAATTCAGGGGAAGGATTTCGAATATTTCTGATTTGGTTTTGGATTTTTGAAATTGGATGACACACACAGGAAGATTTTGGTTTATGTTCTTAAAAGACTTATGGCTTGTTCTTATTGGTTTTATTGATTACGAAGAAAGGTTTTTATCACCTATTTGATGATGAAGTGGAGTTTCACAGGTTTGTGTTTTATCTTACCTTTTTGGGGGAGGTAACTTGTTTGTTCGTTCAGGTGACTACGAATTGACAAACACTTGAAGGAGTTACGTTATTGTGCTCAGTGATTATTGTCAAGAGATTGCGATCTCCCTATACGTCAAGTATACGTTCGAAGTCAGTTTTAGTACAAGATATAAGGTACAAGTTTGGGTTATTCTACTTCAGCATCAAGTTGGTTATACTTAGTTTTCTTCATCAGTGATCATTACATGGAGCCTACATTCAACAAATGGTTAACATATGGGTTTCATGGGAAGCTTAAGTGTTTAAATGTTTAACCATTTATATGCTACATCGAGGTGAAGGTTTTTACTACTGCTAGTTTTGATTTCTACTATTTCAAGTACATCTCTAGATGCGGAAAACTTAATGGTGGGCGACTTTTAAACATTGGAAAGATGGATTGGACGTGTAATTTTGATTCGTGGTTGTGAAAATCAAGGTTGCTTCCATTTGTCCCCTATTTGATGATGACAAAAAGGGGAAGAAGATTTACTTAGAAGCTGCAACTTGAAGTGCCTTGGTGATATAGCATGGTTTAAGGGAAGTTCGTTTATCTTTTATATATATTAGCTTCAAGGGAAGTTCGTGATTACTTGGTTTTGTCATATCAACTAGGGGAAGATTGTTAGGAATTATACTTAAGTTGATATTGACAAAATATGAAAGATAAAGGACTTACGATGACAAAGTGAAGAATGCAAAAGACAAAGGACTTGCTTTACAAAGAAGTTATTTCAATATAGTCCTTCGTAGTATTTTGTAACCCTAGTTCTCTATTATATAAAGAGAATACAGGGAATAGGTTTATTATTCATGTGTGTCACAATGTAAACCTAGAAAGGTGTGTGTGTAGAGGTGTTTTATGGGAAAACACCTAGGGTATAGTAGTTTAGTGTTTAGCCCCAAGAATCATTGGATTCCTGTTACAATGATTGATGTAACCGTATTATGCTGATATAATAATATTGGGGCTGTGGAGAATGTTTGATAAAATTTTGTTATGATAGTATTGATTCTATGTATGAATATTCCGCCTATATTATCATTATCCTAGATTAAGATCTAACCGGTCTTGAGCCAAAACGGTCCTAGAAACTATCTTTATTATGGCGTTATTAGTTTCTAACATAGATTCTAGAACTTGCGTTAGTGATGCATCCCGAGACTGCTAGTGAGACTACATTCGTGTAGTAGGATTTACTACATGATAAGAGGCATTAGGATCACCCTTGTGTTAAACCCGTATCATAATTACTTGACCATTTAAGTCATATTACTTGGCTAGTAAAGTCAACTAATTTTTCCCACACCTTAGCGTTGTACTCATTTTTAGTACACGAAACCCCTAGTACACCCCTCCGAGCCTATCTTTTCGTTTCCAACTTTAAGCATCTTACTTAAAGGAAGAATTTGTTACAACCCACTTAAATGTACACCCAAGTCGCCTTAGCCTTCCATGTATGCACTCATCTTTAGTGCATTATTGTTACATGTTTAAACCCTTAGTTAATTATCTAATTGATTACATGGCTGCTAAGTCGAGTCATATCTTGTACATATTGTTTTGGGACGATTGGGACTCATGGGTAAAGTACTTATGTTATGGAGTAATGGGAAGAACATCATATATTACCCCCATATGTGCGTTAATCTTAAAAGTACCCAAAGTGTTTTGATTATCTTGATTTGAGTCATTAGATTAATTTATTGTAAAGTATGTAAAAATTCAAGTGTAAGGGGAATGTACATTCCCTATTATGTATTATTTTGGATGGTAGGGTAAGAGTGTATGCAAAAAAAATAAAAATAAAAAAAATAATAATAAAAATTAAGAAAAAAAATAGAAAAAGAAAAGAGAAAAAACATACGGACTACCATCCCGTTTCATTCTATGTTTATTTTAAGTTTTTGTTATTTTTCATTTATTAGCTTAAGTCGAGTCTAGTCTTGGCTTAGCAATGCCATATTGTACATGTAATTAGCCAAGATGATTAACTCGCTACAAGTAAAGATTGTCTTTATCCAACAAAACCGTGTATTCCATATCCCTACACCTAACGTTATAACCCTTTGAAAGACCTCTTTGATAGTTTATCCCAGGTCCTTACGCCATGTGGTGGAGGTTTGATCATTTTCCAAGCCTATGGTAATCTATTTTGTTATGACAGGTAGTGACAGATGTTTTCCATTTCCATATTGTGATATATACTTTATTACACCCGAGAGATGTGAGTATCTGCGAGATGCTAGTGTATGACCTCCGTGCTTGTCTTTGGCCTTTAGTGGAACGATTATTTGCTGTAATTACTTTTATATTAGTGTTAAATGACCCCTAACTTGTATTTTGATTAGAATAAAATCGCATTTGCTTGAGGACAAGCAAATCTCAAATGTAAGGGTATTTGATGAGGCGAAAAATGAACCATTTTTAGGGGGTCATTTATCCCTAAATTCAAATTTATTTGATCAAATAATGCCCTAAATCGGTCCTTTTGTCATTTTAGGTACTTTTTTAGTGAATTCTGGAAAAGGAAGCATTTTGGACGTTTTTGGAGCATAAAAGTGAAGAAAACGGCAAATTCTTAATTTTCCTTGCTGGGAACTGATACGTGGGAATCGCACCAGGCTTTACCTCTCGAGGGATCTCGAGAAGCTTACAACCCCCACCAGGCAGTGTACCTGATTGTTGTAGTATAGTATAGTGACAAGTACCGGGGGATTGATCGTTCAGCTAGGAAAGTGTCGCTAGGATTAGAAAACCTAAATACTAGTTCTAAAGATGAGGGATGATTATTTTTGTATTTTCATATTTTTTAGAAAGCAAGTAAATATCTCGGGTTTTAAGGATTTCGGCGGAATTAGTTGCTAGTCAACTAACCCAATACTAAAGATGCAATCAAAATAAAATACTAGAAATGAAAATAAACTAAATTAACTAAGGTTGTGAACAATAAGTGGAGAAGTTGTGTTTACTTAGATTTCACTACTCCCTAGATATCTTTTACACGTTAATTACTTGTTATAGTTGCGAGGATGACGGATTGTATTCCTTAATACCATTCATGGGGTGGCGCACTTAATTCCCCAATCCTATGAGTGCCTACTTCACTCCTATGTCGAGCCGGCTAAGAAGCTCCTAACATGGGATCATTAGAATTTACTCATGCATTAAATACAACCAATAAAACCTAGTGCACGTTAGTTCATGTTTCCTAAGATGTTCAAGCATGTTACCATTTGGAGATCTGCCAGTTTTCTTAAGCCTAACATTGAAATCATTCATCCAATACAACCATAAACAAGTAATCAACACATAATCAACATCTAGGTTTCATCAGATCTAAGCAAACACAAGATAGATCTAGCCTAGCATGATGGAATTAAGACAAGAACAAGATATAGACAACCAACACATAGACATATTGATTGAATTAAAAGAAAACTTATCTCAATTACACATGAAAGGGTTCAAGGGCTGAGAACCCTTGAAAAACCTGTAAAATTCATACTAAGTTCGGCCTTAGGGTTTCTCCAAAACTTCTCTCTTTTTTTTTGAATGAAAATTAGAAAACTATATATAGGAAATTGAGGTTGACGGCATCAAGACCAAATTGGTGACGCCGTCATCTCGCCGCCAAAAGAATTCTCGGACTGCCTTGATCTACTTCTGACGCCGTCACGTTATAACTTTTTCCAGGCCGTCACGTATTTTACTCTTGACGCTCTTCCTTGTGACGCCTTCATTTCTGTACTGGGTCGTCATGAAAATTACTCTTGACGCCGTCAGGATTTTACTCTTGATGCCGTCACCTACTATTCCCAGCAAGGAAAATTAAGTCTTTGGCGTTTTCTTCACTTTTATGCTCCAAAAATGTCCGAATTGCTTCCTTTTCCAGATTTCTCTCCCAAAGTACCTAAAATCACAAAAGGAACGATTTAGGGCAATATTTGATCAAATAAATTCAATTCCGGGCTTAAATGACCCCCTAAAAATGGTTCATTTTTCGCCTCATCATATACCCTTACACTTGAGATTTGCTTGTCCTCAAGCAAATGCGCTTTTATTCTAATCAAAATACAATTAGGGGTCATTTAACACTAATATAAAAGTAATTACAACAAATAATCATTCCACTAAAGACCAATAGACAAGCACGGAGGTCATATACTAGCACCTCACAAATAGTGTTTAGATACTCACATCTCTCGGGTGTAATAAAGTATAAATTACAATATGGAAACGGAAGATATCTCTCACTACCTGTCATAGCAAAATAGATTACCATAGGCTTGGAAGAGGATCAAACCTCCACCACATGGCGTAAGCACCTAGGATAAACTATTAAATAGGTCTTTTTAAAGGGTTGTAGTGTTAGGTGTAGGGATATGAAATACACGGTTTTGTTGGATAAAGGAAGTTTTTACTGGTGGCGAGTTAACAATCTTGGTTAATTACATGTATAATATGGCGTTGCTAAGCCAAGACTAGACTCGACTTAAGCTAATAAATGAAAAATAACAAAAATATAAAATGAGCATAGAATGAAAAGGGATGGTAGTCCGTATGTTTTTTCTCTTTTCTTTTTCTATTTTTTTTTTCTTTCTTGATTTTTTTGAATTTTTTTTTTTTTTTTTTTTTTTTTTTTTTTTTTTTTTTTTTTTTGCATACACTCTTACCCTACCATCCAAAATAATACATCATAGGGAATGAACATTTCCCTTACATTTGAATTTTTACATACTTTACAATAAACTAATCTAATGACTCGAATTAAGAAAATCAAAACACTTGGAACACTTTTAAGATTAACGCACATATGAGGGTAATATATGATATTCTTCCCCATCACTCCATAAAATAAGTAGTTTACCCATGAGTCCCAATCGTCCCAAAACAATATGTACAAGGATATGACTCGACTTAGCAACCATGTAATCAATTAGATAGTTAACTTAGGGTTTAACAAATAACAATAATGCACTAAAAATGAGCGCATACACGGAAGGCTAAGGCGATTTGGTTGTACGTTTAAGTGGGGTGTAACAAATTCTTCCTTTAAGTAAGATGCTTAAAGTTAGAAACGAAAAGATAGGCTCGGAGGGGTGTACTAGGGGTTTCGTGTACTAAAAATGAGTACAACGCTAAGGGTGTGGGAAAAATTAGTTGACTTTACTAGTCAAGTAATATGA
This sequence comes from Artemisia argyi, assembly GCA_030686995.1. NCBI lineage: Eukaryota > Viridiplantae > Streptophyta > Magnoliopsida > Asterales > Asteraceae > Artemisia > Artemisia argyi. The sequence continues at coordinate 29,463,150 of CM060694.1, forward strand.
CTTAAATGGTCAAGTAATTATGATACGGATTTAACACAAGGGTGATCCTAATGCCTCTTATCATGTAGTAAATCCTACCACACAAATGTAGTCTCACTAGCGGTCTCGGGATGCATCACTAACGCAAGTTCTAGAATCTAAATGCTACCGGTACACTCATAAGCACTAATAGTAAATGCTTTTCCTATCAAATCTAAAGGCGAACCTCACATATTTGGGTGGAAAATTTTTCTGAATATACGGTTTTGTGCTAGTCATACAATCTCCTATCCATGAGACGCTTGCTATGGCTAAAGTTTCACTCCTAAATGTTGTAAAAAAATTTAAATTTGGCGCTAAAATTACACTAACAAGTATTTCTCATAGTTTTATTACACATCTACCATCAAACAAAACAAACTCAAGCGAAAGTGTACATGTAAGGTATCATCATTTTACCCTCCCCTTACACTTAAGATGAACATTGTCCCCAATGTTCAAGTAAAGACTGTAAAAGTGAAAAAGTAAAAAGAATGAAATCAAATACTCCCCTGATTCGCTCGGTATGGATAATAAGGTGGCCAAGTTAAATCTTCCTCCAAGAAAATGCACAATCAAAGCTTCCCTTCCAGAATATAAATCATCCTCTTGTCATACATAACCTGTAAATCCTGAGAAAACAGACAAGACAACCTCGCATAAAATCGGCGGCAATCTACATAAGTTACTAAATCCTAGAAAACAAAATAAGATATAATGCTTGTGGAATGAAGTTTGCAGATTTCCTGGAGATTATAAAACTTAATAATTCACAAAAACTTTAAGAGTCCGTTAGAAAAACAAAACTGGTAAAATTTCCAGATTTTTACACGTGACGCCGTCAAGAGTTATCTCGTGACACCGTCAGAAGTGACCTGCAGAAATTCTTATGTTAAGTTTCTGGAAAATTTCTGGAAAAACTTGGTCCTACTTCCTGGAAAATCCTGCAAAACTTCATTATGACTCAATACAAGCATTTAACTCTAACAAATACGAATATACATGTTCATTTAATATTGTGGAGAATCATGATCGGTTTGTTTCTTGAAAACATATTTGGGGTTTCCCCTTACACTTATCTTTTGCAAAAATACTTTTAGGTGGAGTTAAGACTAGGCGAAAACAACAAAGTAAAGTATTTCCACTATTTAATTGAGAAACATGATCTACCAACAATAAAAATAAAGCATGCATACGGAAGCAAATAACAAACAAACAAAATAAAAATCACACAAAGCATGGGTTGCCTCCCAAGAAGCGCTTTTATTTATTTACGAGTCTTGTAGCTAGACTCAAGGTCATGGGTTACTACGTGACCTCACCGTTGGTTCCACTCTCTAGGTCGTCTTCTAAACCAGTTTTGTATTCCGGACCTAGTTGCAAGCATTCTTTGTAGAAACCAAGCATCCTACTCTTCACATACTCTACTCCTCTACATCTATCCTCCTCATTCCTATAATAAGCCGCTTGCTTGTGTTCTTTTTCTATATTAGAGAGGAGGCGGTATTGCTCAATTTTGTAGGGCATTTGATAGGCAACCTCATCATTTTCTTCCTTGAATCTAACTATCCCTAGAGTCGGGTCATAACTCATCCTAGTGGCCTCAACAAATGGTTTTCCAAATATTACTTGGCTTAGGCAATCATCTATCACCGGACGAGTGTCTTCCACTATCATAAAATCGATCTCATAGGTGAAATTACCTATAATCACATGCAATCCCTTCACTCTTCCTACAAAATTACTTATCAAATTCTTATTGGGCATCATCCTAAAATCAAGTTGTTTCTTCATCACCCAATTGTAATAAGTCCTAGTCATGATGTTAACAGGAGATCTAGGATCGATGTAAGCTTTCCATACATGCATGTGCCCAATATTGCATGGTATGTTAATGTTAGAGGGGTCACCCATTTTGATAAGGGGTGTGCCAAGGATATATGGTCTCTCGGGACTATCGAATAAATCCTTATGGTATTCCCGTTCTTCCTCGGTGGGCATCTTATCAAAGTATTTCTCTATAGTTCCTACTTCATCTAACTCTTCTCCCTTATTAACCTCAACCTCCCTACTTTCATCCCTAGTCTCGGTTTCTACTCCAACTTCATCCTTGTCACTTTCTTCTATCTCCTTATCTATTGGCTTAATGGTGACAACATTGACAAAGTGGACATGTTTGGATGATGAGGGGTCCTTAATTTGGATTCCGTTATTGGTGACCCTAGTGTCCTCCTAGGTGTGGCTAACACTTGGTTGTTGAGGGCCTTCAACAAGTTGTCAATCTTGTTGGTCATCTCCGTTTTTTCTTGGTTGAATTTGGTTTCAAACTTAGCTATGCGAGCTTCTTGAGATGCCATGAACATAGACATCAATCCTTCAAGATTGTTGGTACTACCATAATTGTTAGAAGGATTTTTGTTGAAAGTACGGTTGGAGGGTGGACCGTTTGGTTGGTAACAATTAGGCGGATTGGAAGAATTGGGTTGATTTTGTTTCCACCTAAGGTTTGGGTGATTTTTCCAAGAGGGGTTGTATGAATCACCGTAAGGGTTTGGCTCGGGCTTGAAAGTGTACCACTTATCTCCTGCTTCGTCGGTACGCGTGGATGCGTAGTCCGCAAAAGCTGTTCCGGGGAGTTCCACACAATCACGAGTGTCATGGGGACCACTGCATAATTCGCATGAAGAAGTGATTTTGATCACTTGGCTTGAAGGCTTAGGAGCTTCATAGGATTTCATGAGAAACTTGACTTGGTCCTCAAGTTCCATGATCCTACGGTCGAGAGTGCTAGAATTGTTCGAAGGCAAAGATATTGCCTTGACCATTTTGTTCAAATCACGGGGATCATTCCAACTTTCGTTGTCATAGAGAGCAAGATCTTCTATGAGTTCCCATGATTGTTCCGCACTTAGATCACATAGCTTACCACCGGCCAATTGGTCAATGGCTCGCCTCGTGGAGAGATCGATATGGTCATAAAAGATTTGGACTTGGAGCCAAAGATCTATGCCATGATGAGGGACTTTTTGGAGTAAGTCCTTGAAACGAGTCCATGCTTCATAAAGAGATTCATTTTGACGTTGTTGGAACATCAAGATGTCATTTCTAAGCTTAGTAGTTCTCCCCGGTGGGAAAAATTGAGCAAGGAAACGAGTGGTGAGATCATCCCATGTGGTCATGGATCCCGCGGGTAAACGCTCAATCGATTGACTAGCTTGATCCCGTAGAGAGAATTGGAATAGACGTAATCGGGTTATCTCTCTAGTTTCAACATCTAGGTCTATGGAATCTAAGATTTTAAGGAAGTCCTTAAGATGTTCGTTTGGTTCTTCGGAACGAAGTCCATGAAATGCACATTCGCTTTGCACCAACCGGATGGTGTCGGATCGCAAGGGGGTCACATTGGCTCCGGTGAGCTCAATGGTGTTTCGGTAGCCTTGGTGGCTAGGTCGGGAATACTCTCCTAAGGTTCGGGGCCTAAGAGGTTCTAGTGGTAGGTTTTGTTGTGGTGGGATGACGGGTTCAAAGATGTTCCCATCGTCCATGATGTCGGGTGGTGAAGAGTTACAAACAAATACACAAAGAAATAAGATAGACTAAAGAGAACCTAAAAATAAAAATAAAATCTTACTAGAAAGGAATCTAGCAAGTAGACCTAATAAAAAGAGATTCTAACCTAGACAATAACTATTCCCCGAGCTGCGGCAAAAAAAACTTGATACGTGGGAATCGCACCAGGCTTTACCTCTCGAGGGATCTTGAGAAGCTTACAACCCCCACCAGGCAGTGTACCTGATCGTTGTAGTATAGTATAGTGACAAGTACCGGGGGATTGATCGTTCAGCTAGGAATAGTGTCGCTAGGATTAGAAAACCTAAATACTAGTTCTAAAGATGAGGGATGATTATTTTTGTATTTTTATATTTTTTAGAAAGCAAGTAAATATCTCGGGTTTTAAGGATTTGGGCGGAATTAGTTGCTAGTCAACTAACCCAATACTAAAGATGCAATCAAAATAAAATACTAGAAATGAAAATAAACTAAATTAACTAAGGTTGTGAGCAATAAGTGGAGAAGTTGTGTTTACTTAGATTTCACTACTCCCTAGATATCTTTTACACGTTAATTACTTGTTATAGTTGCGTGGATGACGGATTGTATTCCTTAATACCATTCATGGGGTGGCGCACTTAATTCCCCAATCCTATGAGTGCCTACTTCACTCCTATGTCGAGCCGGCTAAGAAGCTCCTAACATGGGATCATTAGAATTTACTCATGCATTAGATACAACAAATAAAACCTAGTGCACGTCAGTTCATGTTTCCTAAGACGTTCAAGCATGTTACCATTTGGAGATCTGCCAGTTTTCTTAAGCCTAACATCGAAATCATTCATCCAATACAACCATAAACTAGTAATCAACACATAATTAACATCTAGGTTTCAATAGATCTAAGCAAACACAAGATAGATCTAGCCTAGCATGATGGAATTAAGACAAGAACAAGATATAGACAACCAACACATAGACATATTGATTGAATTAAAAGAACACTTATCTCAATTACACATGAAAGGGTTCAAGGGCTGAGAACCCTTGAAAAACCTGTAAAATTCGTACTAAGTTCGGCCTTAGGGTTTCTCCAAAACTTCTCTATTTTTTTATGAATGAAAATTAGAAAACTGTATATAGGAAATTGAGGCTGACGGCGTCAAGACCAAATTGGTGACGCCGTCACCTCGCCGCCAAAAGAATTCTCGGACTGCCTTGATCTACTTCTGACGCCGTCACGTTATAACTTTTTCCAGGCCATCACGTATTTTACTCTTGACGCTCTTCCTTGTGACGCCTTCATTTCTGTTATGGGTCGTCATGAAAATTACTCTTGACGCCGTCAGGATTTTACTCTTGACGCCGTCACCTACTGTTCCCAGCAAGGAAAATTAAGTCTTTGGCGTTTTCTTCACTTTTATGCTCCAAAAACATCCGAATTGCTTCCTTTTCCAGATTTCACTCCCAAAGTACCTAAAATCACAAAAGGAACGATTTAGGGCAATATTTGATCAAATAAATTCAATTCCGGGCTTAAATGACCCCCTAAAAGTGGTTCATTTTTTGCCTCATCAGGAACAGTACCAGACGGCGTCACCAATTCCTTAATGACGGCGTCAAGAGTAATACAAGAGATGGAAGTGGATAAAGTCTGTGATGATCAAGAAGAGTTTTACACTAGGGACATGACGACGTCACCATAGGCCATCATGGTCCAAATAAGAGTGACGGCCCAGAGTAGAATTGCACATGACGGCGTCAAAAGTGGATCTAGGCAATCCAATTTCATTATGAGAGGCGAGTTGACGGCATCAAAATTTCCTTCTTGACGTCGTCACCCTGTAAAATCTATATATAGTTTTGCAATTTTCATTCATAGGGAGGAACAATTAGGGTATAAATTCGGAGAGAAACCCTAGTCTGAATATTACAGCTTTTTCAAGGCTTTGTTACCCCTTGAAACCTTTCATGTTCAATTGAGATAAGTACTCTTTTAATTCATTCAATATGTCTATGTGTTGTTTGAATATATCTTACACTTGTCTTGAAATTAACATGCTTGGCTAGATCTCTTGTGTGTTTGCTTAGATGTAGTGAAACCTAGATGTTAATTATGGGTTGATTGTTTGTTTATAGTTGTTACGGATGATTGTATTCGATGTTAGGCTTAAGAAAACTGGCAGACTTCCATTGGTGACATGCTTGAACGTCTTAAGAAACATGATTAGAGGTGTTCTATGATTTTTGGTTGTATTTAATGCGTAGGAGAATTCTAATGATCCCATGTTAGGAGCTTCTAACGGCTCGACATAGGAGTGAAGTAGGATCCTATAAAGTTAGGGAATATTGTACACGGCCCTACGAATGGTATTAAGGAATACGACCCGTCATCCATGCAATTGTAACAAACTATCAACCTGTAAAAGATATCTAGGGAGTAATGAAACCTAACTAAACACAACTCTCCCTATTATTGTTCACACCACTAGTTTAATTAGATTTCATTTCATTTTTGTTATTTTATTTTGATTGCATCTTAGTTATTGGGTTAGTTGATTAGCAACTAATTCCGCCCACTCTTTCAAAAACCGAGATTTTATTTGCTTTTATATAATATAAAAAATACAAAAAAAATCATCCCTCACCACTAGACCTAGTTTTTAGGCTTTCTAATCCTAGCGACACTATTCCCGAGTTGAACGATCAATCCCCGGTACCTGTCACTATACTATACTACAACGATTAGGTACACTGCCTGGTGGGGGTTGTAAGCTTCTCGAGATCCCTCAAGAGGTAAAGCCTGGTGCGATTCCCACGTATCAATAGGAGTTTTAGGTCTTGGTTGAGTAGTTTTAGTTCTAAATTCATTTTTAATAAGTCCTACTCCAACCTTAATAGTTGGTTTTAGTTTTGTATCATTTACGCTAATTTTGGACTTATTTGTGACTTTAACGAATTTAGTATGATCCGACGTAGAAACTGACTTTTCTACTGCAGACCCCACAGAACCTTTGGGTTCAACGGGTGGAACCCTAGTTTGGGTTTCGTCTGGTCCGTGAGTGCCTGTAGCAGTTTTATTAGTTTTTAGTGTCTTCTCGTCTTATTTTTTTTTACTCTTTGAAGTTTCCAATTTCATGAAACCTAGTCCCGTTTTATCAAATGGTTACTTTTGAAGTTTTATTATTGCATCTGCACAAGAAATACTTTTATTGAACCTTTTAAACTTTGAGGTTAGTTTAATTAAATCTGAGTAGTTTTAAGTTTCTCCATTTCGAGTTTAAACTCTTCACATGATTTATACAATGTGTCGATACTTTTACTCTTTTCTAACCTCTTAGCTTTTTCTTTTAATTCATAGACTTCATTTTCCAAAAATTCCTTTTTAGTTTTCAAAAAAAAAATGTTTATGATTTTTAGACTTAGTTCACAAAGTTTGTTATATTCTTTTTGCAATGTATCATCATCAATAGAAGAACAAGATGAGTCAGATTGTACCTCATTTGAGTCTTGAGCCATGAGAGCAATCTCTTCGTTCTTTGGCTCTTCGTCATCATCTTCACTATCACTCCAAGCACCAATTACAAAAGCTCATTGAGTTTTACTTTTGGATGGTTTTGGACATTCTCCTATGAGATGACTTGTGTCTCCGCACCTAAAGCACTTTCTTTCTCCCTTTTCTTTCTTATCATCGCGATCTTTTTGGGAAGCTTTCTTATCATCTCTAGGTTGCCTTACAAACTTCCCTCGTCTTCGAAAGAACTTCTTGAAGTCGCTAACGGCCATTGCATATTCTTCATCATCACTATCCGAGCTAGATTCTTCATCATTGCTTGATTGAACTCTAGCTTTCAATGCAATAGACTTGACTTTTTCTTTCCTGCCTTTAACTATTTCCGAATCTTTTTCCATCACCATTTCAAGAACTTTGAGGTTTACGGTTAGCTCATCAAGTGACATGCTCGAAAGATCCTTAGAATCTTCAATTTCCGTCACTTTGGCTCTCCACTTTGAATGGATTGCTCTAAGGAATTTCCTGACAAAATTCTTGCTACAAAAAGATTCATCAAGTGCTTTAAGTGAAGTAATAATAGTGTTAAACCTAGCAAAAGCACAATCAATAATCTCATCTTCGGGAATAGTAAATTGTTCATATTGTTGAACAAGAAGATGAATTTTGTTATCCTTAACTTGTGAGTTTCCTTGATGAGTGACTATTAAAGATTGCCAAATTTCTTTAGCGGTTTTACACATAAAGACTCTTTCATACTCTTTCTTTGGTAAAGCATTGTAAAGCATCATTTTTGCCTCATTATTTTTAGCAATCAATTTCTTTTGATCTTCATTGTATTTGGTAAAAGAGCTATCCTCATCTTTACCATTTGTACCATCCTTAAAAGTAGGTATGTTATCACCTTCAATTATTATATACCATAGATCTATATCTTTTGACTTCATATAAGTTTCAAAATGGTTTTTCCAATATATGAAACCATTAGCTTCAAATAGTGGTGGTCTTTTCATAGATTGCCCTTCTTTGTAATTTTCAAAATCCATGGATCGTTTAAAGTTTTAAAACACAATATATTTTAAAAGCTTGAGTAACGTAGCTCTTGATGCATATTGTGGAAAATTAGAAGGGGGGTTGAATAGTTTACCGGTTTTTAACTTAATTAACGTTTAAAACTTTCCGTGTAATCAAAGATCTAATCTAAAAGACAATATGTAATATGCAAGAATAAAGAAAGAAACGATCAAACTACAACACGATAGTTTATCATGGTGCGGCTACGAGGACTCTTTTTCCTTGCCCTACACCACGCCCCGAGTATCCAACTCGAGATTCTCTTTCACTAGTCAACAAGCTCCTTTCACCGACGGAGAAAACCTTACACGTCACTTACACAAGATTACCGACACAAAGCTATATGTCGAGTTCTTTTACAAGGGTACAACTACTCCCGTCACACTATGTATTTTAAGGCCTAAAATACTAACCGATCACTACTAAAAGTACACAATGAATAGATGTATAAATCTCACTAGGTTACACAAAACTAAGCTAACAAGACTTGCAACGTTATGTTGCGACTTGTAACTTTTGGTATGAACTTGTGATCTTCTTTGCTACAAAAGATCTCACAAATGAAATGCTAATGACTTAGATGAACATAATGAGACTGTATGTGTAAATTATAATGAGAAGTGATGAGAGATTTCTTGCAAGTGGCTTGGTATTTACAGCCAACCAAACCAGCAGACTGGCGGATCCGGTGAAACCAAAACAAGGGTTCCGCCCTTGTATGTAACCCCCGGTACTTTTTCTAAAACTATTTTACGAGCCAAAACCATTACTTTTGATTTTCCTTAACTTTTGAATTCCTTTGAACTTGTTTGGGTTTGAAAAACAGTGGATATCTTATCTAACATGAGCGTTATTCCTTTATTGAGCCGGCACAACCTAGAAAACTTGAATCGTATTTCATTTTCCAAATTATTTGAATTATAATGAGTTTGATAAAAACTTTGAAGTTTATACTTGATTTGATGGGAAAAATGATTTCGTGAACAATGGCGCAAGTTTTGTAATTTTTCGAGTCCGTTTGCTATGTCGTTTGAGCCCTGAAGCATTGTCGTAAGAAGTTTAACTCGTTGGCAGAGTTGGTCCCTTGTGGTATTTTTCATTACGCTCCCCTACACTTTCATTTATAATAAAACTACCCTAGACTTTACCCAATATATATACCCTCACTAATAACATTTCTCCTCATTTTATTTATTCTAAAACACACACACTCACTCTCAATTTTCTCTCTCCCTCTCTTGAAGTTTCTGGCCGCCGCCCACTGCCGGAACACCAGCAGTTTCCGGTTGCCGTCACCGGAATATTTTCCGGCGAGACTTTTTCTACTCCCAAATGATGAGGCAAAAAATGAACCACTTTTAGGGGGTCATTTAAGCCCAGAATTGAATTTATTTGATCAAATATTGCCCTCAATTGTTCCTTTTGTGATTTTAGGTACTTTGGGAGTGAGATCTGGAAAAGGAAGGAATTCGGACATTTTTGGAGCATAAAAGTGAAAAAAACGCCAAAGACTTAATTTTCCATGCTGGGAACAGTGTGTGACGGCGTCAAGAGGAAGAAGTTGCCGGCGTCAAGAGTAAAGATCATAACAACCCAGTACAGAAATGAAGGCGTCACAAAGAAGAGCGTCAAGAGTTAAATGTGTGACGGCCTGGAAAAATGGAATACATGACGGCGTCAGATGTAGATCAAGGCAGTCCGAGAATTATTTTGGCATCGAGATGACGGCATCACAAGATTGTTCTTGACGCCGTCAGACTCTATTATCTATATATAGTTTTCTAATTTTCATTCATTAAGAGGAACAAGTTTGGAGAAACCCTAAAGCCGAACCATATACGTATTTTACAGCTTTTTCAAGGGTTTTCAGCCCTTGAACCCTTACATGTGCTATTGTGATAAGTATTCTTTTAATTCAATCAATATGTCTATGTGTTGGTTGTCTATACCTTGTGCTTGTCTTGATTCCACCATGCTAGGCTAGATTTATCTTGTGTTTGCTTAGATCTAATGAAACCTAGATGTTGATTATGTGTTGATTACTTGTTTATGGTTGTATTGGATGAATGATTTCAATGTTAGGCTTAAGAAAACTGGCAGATCTCCAAATGGTAACATGCTTGAACGTCTTAGGAAACATGAACCGATGTGTACTAGGTTTTATTGGTTGTATTTAATGCATGAGTAAATTCTAATGATCCCATGTTAGGAGCTTCTTAGCCGGCTCGACATAGGAGTGAAGTAGGCACTCATTGGATTGGGGAGTTAAGTACGCCACCCCATGAATGGTATTAAGGAATACAATCCGTCATCCACGCAACTATAACAAGTAATTAACGTGTAAAAGATATCTAGGGAGTAGTGAAATCTAAGTAAACACATTTCTCCACTTATTGCTCACAACCTTAGTTTAATTTAGTTTTATTTTCATTTTTAGTATTTTATTTTGATTTCATCTTAGTATTGGGTTAGTTGACTAGCAACTAATTCCGCCCATATCCTTCAAAACCCGAGATTTTTACTTGCTTTCTAAAAAATATAAACATACAAAAAGAACCATCCCTCATCTCTAGAACTAGTATTTAGGTTTTCTAATCCTAGCGACACTATTCCTAGTTGAACGATCAATCCCCCGGTACTTGTCATTATACTATACTACATCGATCAGGTACACTGCCTAGTGGGGGTTGTTAGCTTCTCAAGATCCCTTGAGTGGTAAAGCCTGGTGCAATCCCTACGCATCAAGTTTTTGGCCCCGCTGCCGGGGAATAGGTATTGTCTAGGTTAGAATCTCTTTTTATTAGGTCTACTTGCTAGATTCCTTTCTAGTAAGATTTTATTTTTATTTTTAGGTTTTGTCTAGTCTATCTTATTTCTTTGTGTTTTTGTTCGTAACTTTTCACCACCCGACATCATGGACGATGGGAACATCTTTGAACCCGTCATCCCACCACAACAAAACCCACCACTAGAACCTCTTAGGCCCCGAACCTTAGGAGAGTATTCCCGACCTAGCCACCAAGGGTACCGAAACACCATTGAGCTCACCGGAGCCAATGTGACCCCCTTGCGATCCGACACCATCCGGTTGGTGCAAAGCGGATGTGCATTCCATAGACTTCATTCCGAAGATCCAAATTAACATCTTAAGGATTTCCTAAAAATCGTAGATTCTATAGACCTAGATGTTGCAACTAGAGAGACAACCTGATTATGCCTATTCCAATTCTCTCTACGGGATCAAGCTAGTCAATGGCTTGAGCGTTTACCCGCAGGATCCATCACCACATGGGATGATCTCACCACTCGTTTCCTTGCTCAATTTTTCCCACCAGGGAGAACTACTAAGCTTAGAAATGACATCTTGATGTTCCAACAACGTCAAAATGAATCTCTTTATGAAGCATGGACTCGTTTCAAGGACTTACTCCAAAAAGTCCCTCATCATGACATAGATCTTTGGCTCCAAGTCCAAATCTTTTATGACCATATCGATCTCTCCATGAGGCGAGCCATTGACCAATCGGCCGGTGGTAAGCTACGTGATCTAAGTGCAGAACAATCATGGGAACTCATAGAAGATCTTTCTCTCTATGACAATGAAAGTTGGGATGATCCCCGTGATTTGAACAAAACGGTCAAGGCAATATCCTTGCCTTCGAATAACTCTAGCACTCCTGACCGTAGGATCATGGAACTTGAGGACCAAGTCAAGTTTCTCATGAAATCCTACGAAGCTCCTAAGCCTTCAAGCCAAGTGAACAAAATCACTTCTTCATGCGAATTATGTAGTGGTCCCCATGACACTCGTGATTGTGTGGAACTCCCCAGAACAGCTTTTGTGGACTACGCATCCACACGTACCGACGAAGCGGGAGATAAGTGGTACACTTTCAAACCTGAGCCAAACCCTTACGGTGATTCCTACAACCCCTCTTGGAAGAATCACCCAAACCTTAGGTGGAAACAAAATCAACCCAATTCTTCCAATCTGCCTAATCGTTACCAATCAAACGGTCTACCCTCCAACCGTACTTTCAACAACAATCCTTCTAACAACTATGATAGTACCAACAATCTTGAAGGATTGATGTCTAAGTTCATGGCATCTCAAGAAGCTCGCATAGCTAGGTTCGAAACCAAATTCAACCAACAACAAACGGAGATGACCAACAAGATAGACAACTTGTTGAAAGCCCTCAACAACTAAGCGTTAACTACACCTGGGAAGGACACTAGGGACACCAATAACGGAATCCAAATTAAGGATCCCTCATCATCCAAACATGTCCACTTTCTCAATGTTGTCACCATTAAGCCAATAGATAAGGAGATAGAAGAAAGTGACAAGGATGAAGTTGGAATAGAAACCGAGACTAGGGATGAAAGTTAGGAAGTTGAGGTTAATAAGGGAGAGGAGTTAGAGGAAGTAGAAACTATAGAAAAGCACTTTGATAAGTTGCCCACCAAGGAAGAACGGGAATACCATAAGGATTTATTCGATAGTCCCGAGAGACCATATATCCTTGGCACACCCCTTATCAAAATGGGAGACCCCTCTAACATTAACATACCATGCAATATCGGGCATATGCATATATGGAAAGCTTACATCGTTCCTAGATCTCCTGTAAACATCATGATTAGGACTTATTACAATTGGGTGATGAAGAAACAACTTGATTTTAGGAGGATGCCCAATAGGAATTTGATAAGTAATTTTGTAGGGAGAGTGAAGGGATTGCATGTGATTATAGGTAATTTCACTTATGAGATAGATTTTATGATAGTGGAAGACACTCGTCCAGTGATAGATGATTGCCTAAGCCAAATAATATTCGGAAAACCATTTGTTGAGGCCACTAGGATGAGTTATGATCCGACTTTAGGGATAGTTAGATTCAAGGAAGAGAATGATGAGATTGCCTACCAAATGCCCTACAAAATTGAGCAATACCGTCTTCTCTCTAATAGAGAAAAGGAACACAAGCAATCGGCTTATTATAGGAACGATGAGGATAGACGTAGAGGAGTAGAGTATGTGAAGAATAGGATGCTTGGTTTCTATAAAGAATGCTTGCAACTAGGTCCGGAATACAAAACTGGCTTAGAAGACGACCTAGAGAGTGGAACCAACGATGAGGTCACGTAGTAACCCATGACCTTGAGTCTAGCTACAAGACTCGTAAATAAAGAAAAGCGCTTCTTGGGAGGCAACCCATGCTTTATGTGATTTTATTTTGTTTGTTTGTTATTTGCTTCCGTATGCATGCTTTATTTTTGGTAGATCATGTTTCTAAACTAAAAAGTAGAAATACTTTGATTTGTTGTTTTGGCCTAGTCTTAACTCCACCTAAAGGTATTTTTGCAAAAGATAAGTGTAAAGGGAAACCCCAAATATGTTTTTAAGAAACAACCCGATCATGATTCTCCACAATATTAAGTGAACATGTATATTCATATTTGTTAGAGGAAAATGCTTGTATTGAGTCATAATGAAGTTTTGCAGGATTTTCCAGGAAGTAGGACCAAGTTTTTCCAGAAATTTTGCAGAAACTTAACATAAGAATTTCTGCAGGTCACTTCTGACGGCATCATGAGCTTGCTCTTGACGGCGTCACGTGTAAAAAATCTGGAAATTTTACCAGTTTTGTTTTTCTAACGGAGTTTTAAAGTTTTTGTTGAATTATTAAGTTTTATAATCTCCAGAAAATCTGCAAACTTCATTCCACAAGCATTATATCTTATTTTGTTTTCTAGGATTTAGTAACTTATGTAGATTGCCGCCGATTTTATGCGAGGTTGCTTTGCTTGTTTTCTCATGATTTACAGGTTATGTATGACAAGAAGATGATTTATATTCTGGAAGGGAAGCTTTGATTGTTCATTTTCTTGGAGGAAGATCTAACCTAACTACCTTATTATCCATACCGAGCGAATCAGGGGAGTATTTGATTTCATTTGTTTTACTTATTTCACTTTTACATTCTTTACTTGAACATTGGGGACAATGTTCATCCTAAGTGTAACGGGAGGGTAAAATGATGATACCTTACAGATACACTTTCGCTTGAGTTTGTTTGTTTGATAGTAGATGTGTAATAAAACTATGAGAAATACTTGTTAGTGCAATTTTAGCGCCAAATTTAAAATTTTTTACAACATTTAGGAGTGAAACTTTTGCCATAGCAAGCGTCTCATGGATAGGAGATTGTATGACTAGCACACAACCGTACTTTCAGAAAAATTTTCCACCTAAATATGTGAGGTTCGCCTTTAGATTTGATAGGAAAAGCATTTACTATTAGTGCTTATGAGTATACCGGTAGCATTTAGATTCTAGAACTTGCGTTAGTGATGCATCCCGAGACCGCTAGTGAGACTACATTCGTGTAGTAGGATTACTACATGATAAGAGGCATTAGGATCACCCTTGTGTTAAACCCGTATCATAATTACTTGACCATTTAAGTCATATTACTTGGCTAGTTAAGTCGACTAATTTTTTCCCACACCATAGCGTTGTACTCATTTTTAGTACACGAAACCCCTAGTACACCCCTCCGAGCCTATCTTTTCGTTTCAAACTTTAAGCATCTTACTTAAAGGAAGAATTTGTTACACCCCACTTAAATGTACACCCAAATCGCCTTAGCCTTCCGTGTATGCACTCATCTTTAGTGCATTATAATTATTTATTAAACCCTAAGTTAACTTTCTAATTGATTACATGGTTGCTAAGTCGAGTCATATCCTTGTACATATTGTTTTGGGACGATTGGGACTCATGGGTAAAGTACTTATTTTATAGAGTAATCGGGAAGAACATCATTTATTACCTCCATATGTACGTTAATCTTAAAAGTGCTCAAAGTGTTTTGATTTTCTTAATTCAAGTCATTAGATTAGTTTATTTTAAAGTATGTAAAAATTCAAGTGTAAGGGGAATTTTCATTCCCTACGATGTATTATTTTGGATGGTAGGGTAAGAGTGTATGCAAAAAAAATTAAAAATTAAAAATTAAAAATTAAAAATAAAAAATCAAAAAAATTAAAAAAGAAAAAAGAAAAAAAATAGGAAAAGAAAAGAGAAAAAACATACGGACTACCATCCCTTTTTATTCTATGTTTATGTTTTTGTTATTTTTCATTTATTAGCTTAAGTCGAGTCTAGTCTTGGCTTAGCAACGCCATATTGTACATGTAATTAACCAAGATTGTTAACTCGCCACCAGTAAAGACTGCCTATATCCAACAAAACCGTGTATTTCATATCCCTACACCTAACGTTACAACCCTTTAAAAGACCTCTTTGATAGTTTATCCTAGGTGCTTACGCCATGTGGTGGAGGTTTGATCCTTTCCCAAGCCTATGGTTATCTATTTTGCTATGACAGGTAGTGAGAGATATCTTCCATTTCCATATTGTAATTTATACTTTATTACACCCGAGAGATGTGAGTATCTAAACACTATTCATGAGGTGCTAGTATATGACCTCTGTGCTTGTCTTTGGTCTTTAGTGGAATGATTATTTGTTGTAATTGTGGAAAACTAGAAGGGGGTTGAATAGTTTTATGTCCTTTTTAAATTTATTTCCAAAATATTTTGTAGGTTATAAAAACTTTCGATTCGATCTTAAGTGAGTTCAAGCAACAACCAATATAAGCAAGTCTAAACTAATATTGAAAGTATTGAAATATAATGAAGAAAAGATAGAGTTAGAAAGATCAAACCACAACACGTGAATTTATAGTGGTTCGGCTACAAGGACACCTTCCTTGCCCTACTCCACTCCCCGAGTACCACACTCGAGAGTTTTCTTCACTATGTCAACAAACTCCTTATGGTGGAGAAACCTTACACACCTTGGCTTACACAAGTTAACGACACTAAGCTAAATGTTGAGTTCTAATCGTAGCTAGAACCAATTTCACACCAAATATCACACCACGTGATCTTCACACCTTCACACCTTCTTCAAGACTTCACACCGTCTTCACACCTTGTCAATCTTCACACCTTCTTCTATGCACAACTAAGTCACAAATACTAAACTAGTTTACAACACACCAAGATTCTACAATCAACAAATATACACAACACCTTAACAAATAACTATCACTAGTACTATATGAAACTAGCTATACACAACACCACTACAATAAGATGGATGTAGAGAAGTGTTCTTCTTCTTGCACTTGAATGGATGAAGCTTTGGATCACTTGGAAACAAAGACTTATGAAATATATGAGCAAAAGATTTTAGATCTAGAGAAGAAGATTGGATCAGAAAGTTTATAGTGCAAAAAGGTGAGAAAAATATGTGGAATGATCCAATATTTATAGGGCCAGATTTTACTGTTCGGGAGCGTGCCGGTCCCCTTAATTGTAGGCCGGTCCCCTTAATGATTAAGGGGGCCGCCTAGTAAAATTAAGGGGGCCGCCCTCCTGAACGTTCCAAAAGTTTTTCTGGATAAAATTTGCGCTTTTTGGTTGGAAATTTGAAATCATATTTTTGTGGTTTAATAAAGCTTTACCAAAAATGATTTATAAATATATATAAAATGTTAAAATCATTTTATATAATGTTATGTATTAATATAAAATTTTCTTTGATCATGTAATGCATAAGTTACTAAGTTTATGCATACCTTGAGTGATATAACATGTAGAAGTAAATATTTGTCACCAAATATTTGTTTATGTCTTATTCTTGACTTAATTTGATTTAAGTTTTGTGATTATCAAAACATAGGTTTATTGAGAAATATTAATAACATTCACAAACATTATTTATATCAACAGTAATTACTTTTATATTAGTGTTAAATGACCCCTAACTTGTATTTTGACTAGAATAAAAGCGCATTTGCTTGAGGACAAGCAAATCTCAAGTGTAAGGGTATATGATGAGGCGAAAAATAAACCACTTTTAGGGGGTCATTTAAGCCCGGAATTGAATTTATTTGATTAAATATTGCCCTAAATCGTTCCTTTTGTGATTTTAGGTACTTTGGGAGTGAAATCTGGAAAAGGAAGCAATTCGGACGTTTTTGGAGCAAAAAAGTGAAGAAAACGCCAAAGACTTAATTTTCCATGCTGGGAACAGTGTGTGACGGCGTCAAGAGGAAGAAGTTGACGGCGTCAAGAGTAAAGATCATGATGACCCAGTACAGAAATGAAGGCGTCACAAAGAAGAGCGTCAAGAGTTAAATGTGTGACGGCCTGGAAAAATGGAATACATGACGGCGTCAGATGTAGATCAAGGCAGTCCGAGAATTATTTTGGCGTCGAGATGACGGCGTCACAAGATTGTTCTTGACGCCGTCAGACTCTATTATCTATATATAGTTTTCTAATTTTCATTCATTAAGAGGAACAAGTTCGGAGAAACCCTAAGGCCGAACCATATATGTATTTTACAGCTTTTTCAAGGGTTTTCAGCCCTTGAACCCTTACATGTACTATTGAGATAAGTATTCTTTTAATTCAATCAATATGTCTATGTGTTGGTTGTATATATATTGTGCTTGTCTTGATTCCACCATGCTAGGCTAGATTTATCTTGTGTTTGCTTAGATCTAATGAAACCTAGATGTTCATTATGTGTTGATTACTTGTTTATGGTTGTATTGGATGAATGATTTCAATGTTAGGCTTAAGAAAACTGGCAGATCTCCAAATGGTAGCATGCTTGAACGTCTTAGGAAACATGAACCAATGTGTACTTGGTTTTATTGGTTGTATTTAATGCATGAGTAAATTCTAATGATCCCATGTTAGGAGCTTCTTAGCCGGCTCGACATAGGAGTGAAGTAGGCACTCATAGGATTGGGGAGTTAAGTACGCCACCCCATGAATGGTATTAAGGAATACAAGCCATCATCCACGCAACTATAACAAGTAATTAACGTGTAAAAGATATCTAGGGAGTAGTGAAATCTAAGTAAACACATTTCTCCACTTATTGCTCACAACCTTAGTTTAATTTAGTTTTATTTTCATTTTTAGTATTTTATTTTGATTGCATCTTAGTATTGGGTTAGTTGACTAGCAACTAATTCCGCCCATATCCTTCAAAACCCGAGATTTTTACTTGCTTTCTAAAAAATATAAAAATACAAAAAGAATCATTCCTCATCTCTAGAACTAGTAATTAGGTTTTCTAATCCTAGCGACACTATTCCTAGCTAAACGATCAATCCCCCGGTACTTGTCATTATACTATACTACATCGATCAGACACACTGCCTGGTGGGGGTTGTAAGCTTCTCAAGATCCCTTGAGAGGTAAAGCCTGGTGCAATCCCTACGCATCACCAAACGATAGATCATTATATCTACAATCTTTTTGGAGCTTGTGAGCTCGCGTAGACCACCGGAACACTACCCACGCACCATCACAGCCGACCAGCACCATCACTGAGATGCCACCACCTTCCCCACCATCTTTTCTCACGATAAAACATTCACACGCGCCACCCCTTTTTGTTACTATTCATATTAATCGAAACCCTAATTTGTTTTCTAAACTTTTTATTAATCTGATATTACTATAGAACTTTTATTAAAAATGTTTTTAATACTTATAAATCGTGTGGATCTACGACTTGACCCTCGACTCGCCGCGACTCGGACAAACTCACCGAGTCAACTCATTGACTCGGAGAGGGTTTTCTATTTTCTTGTTGTTATTCATTATTTCGAAGTCCTTTTCATTATATTTGGACTCGTGTTTGATGTTTGAGGCCATGATTGGTTTGCTTGGTTCTCGGCCGAGAGTCACCAACTCCAACCGTTGGACCGTGACTCGAGGAGAGTCACGACGAGACTTGTGGGAACGATATAGTTGTGTTTGTGTTGGATTAACTTGGATTTGCATGTAATGGTTGAGAGGATTTGGAGTTGTGATTGGATAGAAGTAGGAAGTATTGTGGTATTGTTATTTGGATTTGGTTATGGTTTATGTTTGTGTTGTGTTTTTGGTTAGGCCGAGAGTCTAAGGACTCAAGTAAGTCGAGCCGTGACTCATGGTGAGTCACGGCGATTGAGGTTTTATATTAATCATTATTGAGTCGGTTTTATTTTATTTGAGTCGTTTATTTATTATTGGTTATAAATACGGTTTCGGCTATAATATTTTGAAATGTGGAACTTAATGAATAATATATAAACTTGACTAACAATTATGAAACAATAAAAAGAGTTGGTTATAGTTAAGCGGCTTTGCAACATTGGACTTGGTTCCGGATTATGATATGAATTGTGGACAAGGATTGGACACTTTGGATTTACGGTGTTAGTTATTTGGACATTATGGACCCTTTGGTACGGATAATACGAAATGGTCGATAACGCTAAACAACTAATATTAACGCGAATAATGTTTCCAATTATATATAATAACTTGTGACATTTAGCAATATTTAATAATTATTCAAGAGTCAAATGACTCGGAAATGTTTTATAAACGGGCACATCATGCCAAAATTTCATCAAATCTTTTATAAACTTACTCTTTTACTGATAATCTAAAAACATTCTCAAAACTTATACGATTTGATATTTTGTAAACTATTTTGAGAAAAATGGGTAAACGCCGAAACTATCTATCATTGTTTTCTTTTGTTTATTTTTTCTTATGCCTTCTATGCTTTTATTCTTTTCTTTTCCCGTTTAATTATTTCATTATAATTTCTATTTGTTTTAGCGTGAGTTATTCTTTGGTCACACATTTTACGACTTCTTCACGAGAGCGTTTTACTCTCCTTTGTCACTTCTTTCTAAGTGTTTGATTTCGTTTCGCCGCCTTTCTTCGTCTTATTCTCGAAATGGTATTTTTCCTAAGATCCACACGAGATTTCAAACGTTTACTTCTTTTAACGACATTAAAAACTAAACCTTTTCATAATAACACGGGTATTCGACGAACGTTACTTTATATATTACTTGAGTATTATTGCTGATATGTATTACCCATTAGGTTGTGCCGATCCATTTTTTGTTATACTTATACTGCTTGATGCCGTGTGGCTATAATTTGATGCCGTTGTGCTCTCCTACTTTTGATGCCATTGTGATGACTAGTTGGTGCTAGTCGTTACATCTTGCATTGTTGCATACTTAGGTGAGTTCATAGCCCCACTTTTATTTACCTTAAATGCTTTACAAACTACTTGGGGTGAGATACATTGTAGAATACTAACTATGTAGGAAACATGTTCAAGTAGTGATGTGAGAGGCGTAGAAGTGAGGAGGAGGAAAGAAAAGAGAGAAAGAAAGGAACCTTGAAAGAAAAAGAGAAATATTAGATTGAGGTTGAATTGAAGGTCCAACCCTCTCCACATGTAGAGAGGGGTATTTATACTTACAATATAACGCCCACTCCCGGGCTGTGGATCAGGCATATAGTGGGTGAAGACCCGTCCTTCTTCCACGGTGTTACTTAAACTAATACTAATTAACTAATAAACAAACTAACTACGAGCTAACTTAATGCTATTACAATCATTAGGTGACTGAGATTTTTACAGGAATATTAGTATTCCTAACAATCTCCCCCTAAGCGAGGTCACCTTTGAAATTAAGATCTTTGGTCTTTAAGCATTCTTTAGTCTTTGTAGCTCGTAGGATCTGATTCTTCACTTTTCAACACACTTCGTACTTCAAGCAAGCAAACTTGTGATTTGAATTCCTTTGAGATATGTGATCTTTGAGCTTCTTTGAGATCATCAGCCAAAGTAAATCTCCAATCTCATCCATAGTTGTATTGCCTTCATGTGATGTAGTGACAAGGGACCATCATGCTCACACCCTTCTGTATCTGGAGACGTTGCATTGGAGTTTGTAGATTGGGAGACCTTTTCATCAGAGTTGCGGAAACGTTGTTAGTAGTCTCTCAACATTTGTTGTAGCAAGTCTCTCATCTTCATAGATAGTGTGAAGGATGTGTGAGCATGAGGTATGGATTGACCCGATTCAGCTGGAAACTGGAGCCATCAACGCCATCTTTATATGTGTCCCTGAAATAAAACAGTTAGCAATAAAGATAGAGACCGAATATGGCTTTGTCATTCGTTCTACGAGGACAGACTACCCTCCGGTTTTGTGAAAACCGACCTGTGATCAGGTAGAGTCTCTTTTAAAGAAGACTCTCCTTGACAGGAATTTCCAGCTTGTAGTAATGAATTTTCCAAAGAATCCACTTCGGAATCTTCATACTTAGCATGTTCTCATACCGGAACGTCTCAAAGCAGACAGCACGATAGAGTGAATCGGTGAATTGATATTCACAGATTGATGAGAAATTGATCTATAGAAATCACTCACGTGTCATATGATAAACATGTTTTGAGACACGACGAGAGTTTTATACTTTGAATCACATTTCCATCAAAAAATACTTTTGTTTGAAAGATTTTACACAATCAATGTGCTCGAAAAGTTAGTTTGTGAGCACATTGAAAGGTTTTTGCAAAAGTATCCGTCAATCCACATCCTGGAACAAGTTTGATTCAATAATGAATCGCACCATTATTGCTTTCCAGTTTTCACTTGATCATCGATCCAAGATGGATCTCACATGTCACCTACCAAGAGCTTGAGAGATGTTCACTCTAGAAGGATTTCCATCGTCATTGTGAATATTTTCATATCACTCGGATGTTCTGGCAATACCACAAGGATAATGCGTAGGACTCTAAGTATTTTATCTTATTTTCTACATTGTGTGAAACAATAAGCATATTCGGAATGTGTCCTAACGAGATTTATGGATGATCTCATGGCTCTAGACTCAATAGTGTGTTTTGATCCGCTCCTGGAGACTGGGGAGGCGTCTCCTGTTTTAGGTATCAACATAGCTCGCAATGAGCGGTCGATACATTGCACAGGGTTCCCCGTGAGAATGAAACAAGTTCTTTTAAGAGAACTTGAGTGGTTGGGAAGTTTAGTGCAGTGCGTCACTGGGTCCATGACGTCTTGTCTTCAGTACCGGTGTTACCTTAGTAACCGCCAGTAGATTATGAATTGAACCCGGTTTCTGCCCTAAGGTTGAATATTTGGAGGGCTATTTCTTTTCACCCTTTCTCTTTTCAATTCTTTTTAATTCTTCAACCCCTTCAGTGCTTACCGAGACTTCACCACTAGAACCTTGTTGGGTTTGTTCCAGTCCTAGCTCTATCTCAGTCCGCACTCTTCCCTTTCTCACTTTACTCCTTTTTTTTCATAATCATTCCTAAGGACTTCTAAGCTATCTATGGATTGTCCCTGGGAAGATCCTTCCGGTTCTGGTGGATCATGGGAACTTATACCTAACCTTAACCAACCTTATAACTCCGTGCATTAAAGTAAATGGTCGGTCTTAGGTATTATTTCCACAAACGCCTTTCGCTCCCCCTCAATATGTGCATCGATATTTGAAAGTGTTTAGCACATATGTGGGAGCCTGTTATTGAGTCGAAAAGATCACATTAGATATCAGATTGCATATTTAAATCACATTCTCTCCCCCGATCAAAAATTTCAAATCTTTCGAGATTTTTGATCTCAATTGATTTAAATAATTTAGAAAGCGTTTTGGGAGAGAAATGTGGTCAATTTTTATATTTTCTGATAAAAAGGAACTTTTTCATGCTCCCCCTCAAACTGTGAGGGAGGTTGTTATGTGTCAGATTTGAAGAGTTATCAAAATATTTGAAGTTTTAACGAAAACTCTTTGAAAGTTTACTCATTCTGACACATAACCATCACAAATTTTTTTGTTGCAAGGTTTTATGTACGAAGTGTGGGGAGTTTTAATGATACATAAAATTTTGAGAAATCACTCTCCCCCTCAATCAATGACGGATGTTAAAGCATAAATATTTTCATAAACTATTTAACGTCATTGATTGAGTGAAAATTTTATCAAACTTTTGAGTTCAATTTGATTTTCATTCAAAATTTCATGGTACCACCAAGTTTTGCACAAACACTTTCCGGAAAAATCATAGAAGGGAAAGTATTTGGCGATAAAAAGAAGATTTCTCTTCTTTATCAAGACATAATGCACTGAAGCGTACATTAGATCGAGGGTGCATGAATATAAAGTAATTCACGCTCGGATGAACGGCACCCTTTGTTAGGAACAACCGTCTTTTTGGCGACGTGTTTTCCTTAATTTTGAAAACCGGGTTGCTATCTGAAGTAATAGCAAACCATATTTTTGAAGTCCGGGTTGTAGCCTGAAACGACTACAAGCCATAATTTAATGTTCGGGTTGTAGCCTGAAATGACTACAAGCCATATTTTTAAGAACGTTTTGAGATACGACATGTTTTTGAAAAGAACTTTATTTGAAACCGAAAAAACTCTTGCTCAAGCATATGTATGATTCCGTGTCATTATTGAATGACATTTCTAGAAACGTACATAATATCGATTATACAAGAGACATGTCGAGAGAAGAATATTTTTGAGTTTTTGTGATTTTTCAGATTTTTATGGTTTTTATAGGTTTTATATTTTTCTATTTTCTTTTTGATTTGATACTATACAAGGATATGTGAAGCAACCCCTTTACTCCTCTTGATCTTCCTGAAGACAACTGAGATCCTCAGGTGTGAGACTCTTCAAACCAAGGCGTGGGAGGATGAAGTGAAACCGTTCCCTAGAAAGTGCTTTGGTGAAGATATCGGCTAGTTGGAACTCAGTCCTCACAAAGTAAAGTTCCACAATTCCTTTCTCAACTTGCTCCCTGATGAAGTGATGACGAATGTCAATGTGTTTAGTTCTTGAATGCTGGACATTGTTGCAGCAGAGTGCAATTGCACTTTTGTTGTCACAGTACATAGGAATCTTATTGCACATGAAGCCATAGTCAGAAAGTTGAGATCGCATCCAGAGGATCTGAGCACAGCATGATGACATAGCAATGTATTCAGCTTCAGTGGAGGAGATAGATGTACTCATTTGTTTCTTTGAAGACCAACTGACTAGCTTATTTCCTAAAAACTGTGCACCCCCAGATGTACTGCGACGAGTGTCTTGACATCCAGCATGATCAGCATCCGAATATGCTATAAGAGCCATAGAAGTTTCTTTAGGGTACCAAAGGCCCATGTCGATTGTTCCTTTAAGGTATCGAAAGACTCTCTTGACAGCTTCCAAATGTTTCTTGGTGGGTTTGGATTGATACCGGGCACAAATGCAAACTGCAAATAGAAGGTCGGGTATGCTTGCAGTAAGGTACATTAAGGAGCCAATCATGCTTCGATACATGGTTTGGTCGACCGGAATTCCCACATCATCTTCGTCAAGTTTTGATCGTTCAATCATAGGAGTATCAACTGAATCACTGGAGTCGAATCGAAATTTCTTCAAAATTTCATTGGCGTATTTGGATTGATTGATGAATATGCCATTGGGGTTTTGAGAAATTTGCAGTCCTAGAAAGAATGACATTTGACCCATCATAGACATTTGGAATTCGGAGCTCATCTCTTGAGAGAAATGATCACATTCTGTGGGATCAGATGAGGCAAAGATGATGTCATCAACATAGATTTGTACATGTAGGAGGTTTTTGCCCATTTTTTTTGGTAAAGAGGGTAGGATCAACAACGCCTTTGGAGAATTTGTTGGCCAGAAGAAATTTAGACAAGGTGTCGTACCACGCCCTGGGTGCTTGTTTAAGCCCATATAGAGCCTTCTTTAATCGATACACGTGATTAGGGCGTTCTGGATCTACAAAACCTTCGGGTTGAGATACGTACACCACCTCTTTCAGATCCCCACTTAAGAATGCGGTCTTGACATCCATTTGATAAACCACCATGTTTTGACTTGCAGCATTAGCGAGAAAGATCCTTATGGCTTCTATTCTAGCAACTGGGGCGAAGGATTCTTCAAAGTCAATACCTTCTTCTTGTCGATATCCTTTTGCCACAAGCCTAGCTTTGTTTTTCAAAACATCTCCATGCTCATCAAGTTTAACCTTGAATATCCATTTGAGTGCAATGATCATAGCACACTCGGGAGGTGGTACTAGTTCCCAGACATCCGGTCGGTCAAATTCATGAATTTCGTCCACCATTGCAGTGAACCATGAGTGTTTAGACATTGCATCCTTGACGCTTTTTGGTTCAGCTTTAGAAAGAACAGAATTGAAGAAGCACCATAATGCGTCGGTTGCAAGTTGCTTGCGGGTCGATACTGGACGTGAAGGGTTCCCAATAATGTTGTCAATAGGATGATCATTGGTCCATTTTCGAAGGTATTCATGGGGTTGAGAATGTGGAACTGAGGTAGCCGTGTTAGATTCGTCAGAGGATGTTACATCATTTGATAGTTCAGGGGCAAAGATGTTAACAAATGGCTCATTATCAGGTGGAGCAAAAGGATTAACTTCAGATGTATTATCTACATTTGCCGCTCGCTGTGCAAGTGAAGGTTGGAAATTAGACGTGCTAACCGATTGACTGATGGCGGGAGCTTCAGAATCCCATGACAATGAAGTGGATGGACCGTTATTGTCATCTTGATCATTCACCACCCCATATGGTGGTTGAACCATTGTAGCTTCAGGAGCATTCATCTGTTGAGGTTCAAAGTATTCATCAAACATTGGGTCAAACAGTTTCTTCCAAACTTCACTTGTAGGAGGTACAAAAGGAGCAGCAGGGATGGGATTCTGTACAAGCCTGGAACTAATTGGTCCAGGGGACAAAAGGTTAGGTACGGGTCGAGAACTTGATTGTCCAGGAACCGGTTGCTCAGTCAGCTCATCGAAAGTAACGTGGATTGTTTCCATTATATCTCTGGTACGTTTGTTGTAGATTCGGTACCCCTTTCGCTCTGGAGCATAGCCAACGAAGAAACCAATGTCGGCCTTGGCCTTGAGTTTCCCAAGGTCTTCACTGTCATTGGTTGGATAGCAAAGTGCACCAAAAACTCGAAGAAACGAAAGATCGGGTTTTCTGCCATGAACCAGTTCATAGGGAGTCTTGCAGTGGAGAGGATGTATCAAAGATCTGTTCTGTGTGTAACATGCGGTGGCAATTGCCTCAGCCCAAAGAAATAGAGGAGCTTTGGAAAAGATGAGCATAGTCCTTGCAGCTTCAACTAAGGTGCGATTGCGTCTTTCAACAACTCCATTTTGTTGAGGAGTTCGTGGAATGCTCTATTGATGACTAATCCCGACACCTTCATAAAACAGAGTAAGTTGTCTGTTCACAAATTCTGTTCCATTATCAGTACGAATGACTCTAACTGTTTTGTTAAGGCGGACTTGCAACATCTTGATGAGTTTGATGATGGTTTCCGGAGTTTCATCTTTTGATCGTAGAAATTTCACCCATGTGAATCGAGAGTAATCATCAACAATAACCAGCACATATTTCTTTCCATTGATACTTTGAATCCTCATTGGTCCACAAAGATCCATGTAAAGAGTATGAAGAACTTCCATGATTGAATTGACAGTTTTGGGTTTATGGGTATGCTTTTTGCTCTTGCCCATTTGACAGGCGGAACACAGATGGTCTTTTTCATACTTAAGTCTGGGCAAGCCTCGAACAAGATCCTTACGTGTAAGTTCATTGATGGTACCGAAGTTCAAATGGTTTAGACGACGATGCCACAACCATGACTTGTTCTTGGATGCTTTAGAGAGCAGACAAATTGGAGAGGATCGTAGCATATCTTCGATGGAGATGGTGTAAAGATTAGTGCCCCGACTCCCCTTGAGAAGATCAACACCATCTAATTCTCTAACAAAACAGGTGTGCTTTCTGAAGGCGACTTCGAGATCTGAGTCACAGAATTGACCAACAGAAAATAGATTGTGCCCAAGTCCATCCACGTAGTAAACTCTGGATATAACACTGTCTCCAAAGACGTAATCACCATAACCCATTATAGAACCAAAATGGTCATTCCCAAATCTAACCGTACCAATAAACTTTTCCACGAAATTCTTGAGCCTTGAGCGATCACCAGTCATAGGTTTTGAGCAGCCTGAGTCCAAATACCAAAGGACGATTTGTACGACCTGCATTTGAAACCAGACAATCGTGGATAACTGAAAAAGCTGGAGCCCCACACACAATTGGGGTCCGTTTGGTTAGAACACACAAATATTGGATTATCATAAGTAACAGGTATCTCATTGGAGTATTCACATTTTGATGCACTAGAACTAGGAGTGGTATTAATTGCTCCTATTGGAAATAGTCTACCGGTAGGTCTCCACTTCCTAATAGGCACAACTCTAGAGTTAGTAATCCTAGTCACTGGGCACTTTTCCCTCAGAGTGAATTTCCTTCCAGTAGGTCTCCATTGATAACCAACATTAGTGAAAACTTTTCCTGTTTTATTCCATACTTGTTTTGGCCGTTTAACACTAGAAACATTCATAACTGGAGATTTCATAGTGGATTTAAGAAAGGACACAACACATGCATCATGATTACCATAAAATAAGCATTTGTTACACGTCTTACAAATAGCATCAGAATTCGAATTAATTACATCATTGTTCACACAAATGTTTGAATCAACTCGATTCCTTTCACTAAGCAACAATTTATTGTTCCTAGATGATTCTTCTACTTCCTTCATAAGTGAGCTCTTAGCCGGCAAAGTCCTATCATTCTTTGTATTGCACTTAGGCTGTGACTTGCTAACATTAGATACACCTTTTATTCCTGTAGAAGCAATGACGGGAACATTAGTCTGATTAGTTGCTACTTGTTTACTGGTGATCAAGATGGAGGATTGTGACATGGTTTGGGGAAAGTCAGCTGTGACATGCTTGTTGCCACTGAGAGGGTGCAATGCAGTTGTCCTATCTGACTTGGTATCATTCTTGGGGCATGATCCTATGGCATATTCTAATAATTCCTGGGCCCTATTAGTGAGGAAGCACGCACCAATAATAACATCATCAAGTGGTTTAGAAATCCTCTCATCTTCAATGGTTTCTCTAAGTATGGCCAGACAATCCTTAAGATTTCTAAGATAGTTGTTATGAACTAACTTATTGTTCCTAAGGGGAAGAGAAACAATCACAGCATCGCACGCATATTTATTACAAGCATGCACATTGGAAATTGCATGATCACATGAAACAACGGGAATTGTACCCTTCACCATGGTCTTCAGATTCTCAATTTCATTTAACAAAGAAGTGACTCTCTCATTGTTTTGGTCACGTGTTGTTTTGATAGACTCAAGCAATTCTTTATAACGTTGTTTAGCGTTAGACATTTTAGCACGAAGCCACTCATTTTCATGTTGTAATTCATTGATAATGCCCTGTTTTTGAAAATTTTGAGAATCCATAGACTTCTGGTAATTGGTATTGGTTACATCGCTTCTATTCGATTTTAATTGTGCAATTTGGACCTTCAACTTCCGAATCGTGTTTGAGTGAGCTTGAATTACTTTATCCTTTTTGGCTAATTCAAAACATGTATCAAATTCAAGAGCATCCGAAGATATCTTAGCATTTGATATTTTTATACTTTCTTCTAGATGTTGATATTTTAATTGTAGGTTCAGATTATCAACTTCTAGTTTTGAGAAATTCCTGACCATGTTATCATGATCATCGTTTTGAATTTTTTCGGTAAGTTTGTAATTCTCCCCCTCAAGCTCAATCACACGATTTTGGAAGACATTCAAAGTAACCGACATTTCATGGAATTGTCGAGCAGATAATGCAGAGTCGGTAACAGTATAGAACACATCTTTTGCAATGCAATTAGCAATCAAATTTTCATTCATGATGAGAATGTTTTTCCTGTCAATCTCACTGTACTTGAGATCAATAGCAAATTGTTTACCCTCACTTTCCACTTCATCAAAAACCTTTTTCATTTGAGTCACATCATCATTAATGGTGTTTTTAAGGCCCTCAAAATGTTCTTTGAGAAGTTTAAAAAATGGCATAACTTCAGTTAGGTAACACTGTTTTGTTTGCTCAAAACCTCTTTCCCCTTCTGTAATCCCTGTAAGTGTGATTCTTATTTTACAGGTTTTCACAAAGTCATTAAACAATTGACCTAGCACATACAACCCAATTAGAGTATTACATTGTGTGGGAAGAGTGAAAGGTACAAGGTGTCTGGGTGTGTTTAGGGGGTAATTAGTTGGGTGAGCAATTCTAAACATAGTGCGTGTGTTACCTACAACTCTTTCAGCTTGCATTTTCTCAATGTCAATATTCCAAAACACTTTTTCAGGAAGAATTCTCTTTTAAGGAACAAAAATTGCAGTTTGATTGTCATTTGCATAATCATAGTGAAACACAATATTCTTAGCAATGCATTTAGGATCCTTTAACCGTTCAGCAAGTTTTACCCTAGTTCTATCCTCTGCCTCATTGATGTGGTCATAGGATCGTGTATCAGGAGGGGCATGGTTAGGCTCAAGCATAGTGGTTGCATCATATAATGCAGGTTGTGCACCTAGACCAATTCTAAGGTATCTTGCTTTGGGTTTGGAGGTATCATGTTCACTAAATTCATCACTTAGTTTCCTATGGTTTTCCGTCATTTGAGCAGATTGAATGGTTTGGCCCTGTGTGTACAACTTATCTTCCAATTTATTTTTCAACATTTTTAGTTTTGAGAAATCATTTAGAAGTTTAGTTTCTTTCTCTTTGAATTCTAGCTTGATTGAAGACAAACCCTTTTGAACCTCTAGTTTTTGTTTGGTGGTTTGTTCCAATTGGTTCTTTAAAGAAACTAGTTCCTTTTTCAATGATTCTTGTTTGGAATTGTTTTCAGATATGTAAGTACGCAGTTGTCATTCCATTTTCTGCTCACGTTCATTCAGCTCAAACTTAGCACGCTGCTCATAAATATTTACTTGATCCTTAAGGGTGTTAATTCTAGTGATCAGGGAATCATCAGGATTGTAAATCGTGTGCTCATGTACTTCATGTTCACTAGAGTTAATAGACGGCATGTCACTTGGTACAACTGGCGGTCCATTGTCATTCACATACATTTCATATGGGATATTATTGGTATTACCCATATGAGTGACGTTTGTGTTGACAATATTCTTGAGTTGTACAGAGTCACATGCCCCCTGTTCAATTGTAGGATTATTCAGTTCATGATTAGAAGAAGTTGGTACCTCAGAGATAGCAGATGTGATTGATAAATCAGGATGCTGTAAAGAGGATGCTGCTGCAGACAAATTAGCCATGAAGATGGTTTGAGCAGTAGGTTCATCATCCACATCTGAGTCAAATGCATCACACTCTTCAACTTGAAAAATATTCGGGTCATTAAGAGCCATGTCCTGAATAGGTTGATCATCCACATCAGCATCAAAGGTCTTCCCATCATTACCAGCCAGAAAGAGCAAAGCTTCTTCATCCAACACTGTCCCATTTTCTTGTGCCTGCATTAGCAACATCTTGTCCTTGAAATACTCAGAGTTTTGAGGACGTTTTGGGAGAGTGCAATTCCTAGCAATATGGCCCAACCCTCCGCAGTTGTAGCATTTCGGCTGCTTAGCTTGTGCTTGAAGAGCATTCCCAACTCTGTACTGCCCATTCTCTCTACCAGCATTTCTTTGGTTGAAGTTTTGTCTTCCCTGCACATTCTGCACCACTACCCGACCATCTTCAATGACTGCCTGATTACGTGGATTAGATGAGATTCTGAGCTGGTTGTTAGTAGATGGGAGTGCAGCCCTGAACTGTTGGACCAGTAAAGAAACTTGGTTGGAGAGATTATCAATCATCATGTCAGTGTGAGAATACCCAGATTCAAGTTATGTATTCAAAGCAGATGGTGAGGGAGTTGATGATTGACTATTAGTTGGGGTAGACCTAGAGGATGATTGTGATGGTTGAACTTGATCATTAGAGGTTCGATTAGGTTGTTGAACATTGGAAACAAAAGCAAGAGATTCATTTGCTGCAGACGGATTGAGCTTTTCTCGCATTAGCCGATCATAAGCTGCATGTTTCTCATGTTGTTGGAGATATGCATACAGCTGTTCATGATTGGTATGCCTGAGACCCTTGTTGAGCTTAACAGCTGTGACAAACCTATCCCATTCCGGTGCCATGTTGTTCACAAATTTGGAATTAAGCTGTATGTTGGGCATTGTCATCTTGATGGCTCTCATATCATTGACCAGCTTGTGAAATCTGACGTAATAGTCAGTGATGCTTTCACCTGAATTCATTTTGAAATGCTCAAATTCATCGTATAGCTGTGACTCACGATTTTCTTTAGTTAACTCAGACCCAGCAAGAAGCATTTTGACATTATCCCAGACCGCCTTTGCTTCAGTGTTGTAGTTGATAAGTTTGTAGACATCTTTGGGAAGCCCTTGAATGACGATATTTGATGCTCTGATGTCTGCATCATAGCGTTTCTTTTCTTCATCAGACAACTCATCGTAAGTGCGAGGTCTATCAGGACCAAGTACGGCCGGTAGTAAGTCAGTTGCTGCTGTAACCGTGTCTCTAGTAGTGCCCATTTGAAAGGGTCCCTCATCGATGGATTTCAAGATGTTAACCCCATTATCTTTACCCAGACAGTACAAACGAATCCTTTGAGCCCATGATTCATAGTCAGTTCTATCCAGCATCAGAGGTCGGGTGTCAGACCCCGCAGCTTGAATGTCATCGGAAGATGTCGACATCACAACTTAGAAATTACCAAAACACAGGGATGGAGATACTCGCAATGTAAGGTACTAGTCGCAGGAAAGTATAACCACCACTTGATCTAACCGCAGTACACTAACCTCAGAAAATACCAAACCGCAACAAAATCCAGCCACAGAATGAACTAAGCGCAACCTAAGCAAACCGCAGGCCAAAGATACTAACCGCAGGACACTAACCGCAAATAATACCAAACCGCAGAAAAATCCCACTCGCAGACTGATCTAATCGCAACCTAAGTAAACCGCAAACCAAAGATACTAACCGCAAGACACTAACCGCAGAAACTACCAAACCGCAGATAATACCCAACCGCAGAACAGTTAACCGCAACTGATTAACCGCAGATAACTAAACGCAGGCAGATAACTAATCGCAGTGACAATGGTCCAAAAGTGTCACTATCGTTGCATTTTGTTTGTATTCCCAAAATAGTAAACGCAGCAAGTTAATCGCAGATAGCAGAACTTAACCGCAACCAAGCAATGCAACAGTGGACTTAAACGCAACCAAGAAATCCGCCCATAATCAACTCCAAACTTCAAATAGCTTAATGATATGGTAACACAAACTAAACTACAATGTTCTACAAACACTAATGAACATAAAAGTACATCACAAACATGTATAACAACACTAGAGAGATTAAACCAAGATGTTTTCCAAGAAAGTGACTCCAAGCTCACAAAACCACTCAAAACATCATCAAATTTGATTCTACAAGGCCCTAAGATGAAACCTTGGCTCTTGATACCAATTGTAGAATACTAACTATGTAGGAAACATGTTCAAGTAGTGATGTGAGAGGCGTAGAAGTGAGGAGGAGAAAAGAAAAGAGAGAAAGAAAGGAACCTTGAAAGAAAAAGAGAAATATTAGATTGAGGTTGAATTGAAGGTCCAACCCTCTCCACATGTGGAGAGAGGTATTTATACTTACAATATAACGCCCACTCCCGGGCTGTGGATCAGGCATACAGTGGGTGAAGACCCGTCCTTCTTCCACGGTGTTACTTAAACTAATACTAATTAACTAATAAACAAACTAACTACGAGCTAACTTAATGCTATTACAATCATTAGGTGACCGAGACTTTTACAGGAATATTAGTATTCCTAACATACATGCTTTAAATGTTTTTTGAGCACAAATATTTTTGGAATGCTTTTCCTGAATGATATACTTTCCTGACGATGTGCTAAGTAGCTCTTCTTGCCGGAAAGACCCTCAGATCATGAGCCATTAGTCACCTGCGGGTGAGCGCGAACTTAGTAGATAGGCCTATTAGGATTGACCATCCCATTCGTAGTTGTCAAGGGCTTGACATGCGAGTGTACTATTTTCGTTTTGCCGGGTATTAGCAAGTGCCCGGCCTTGGGGGCACTTTATATTATGAAATTCCGCGGTTATTGTTTATGTCAGTACAGAGTTACTGACGATTGGTTTGGTTAACGTTTTGCGTGTCATGAGCTTAGCATCATCAACCATATGTATGCACAGGTATGCCTCTACATATTGGGTGTTACATTGATTTACCCGGTATTTGCATTTGTTGCTTATATCATATGATTAAAACCTTGTGCTCAGCTTTATTATTCAAACCTATGGATTCACTCAACCTTTGTATTGACTTTTAGCATGTTTATCTCAGGTGTTAGATCTTGCCGTTGTATATTTTTACTTGGAGGAGCTTGGTGAAGGGCATGGTTTGGTCATAGAAGACTCCGAAAACCGTTGGGACTGTTTTAAATCTACTTTTGTACTATAGCTTCCGCACTATTTCAATTGATGTAAATTGAATATTTTCAATTATGAAATTTCCTCCAAAATGGTTTATATAAAACCGCTCTTTGTACCCTTTGTTATGATAACAATCGAGTAACACCCCCAGAATTGTAGGCTTCCGCTGATACGGTTTTTGGGGTGTCACATTGTAACCCCAGGGTTCCGCCGGATCTGACAGTCAAAGTCTTCAAGAAATCTTTCCATATATAACAATGTCAAATCAAGTTTATTCAAGTCATCACACAATAGATAGAGTAAGAAACCTTCTATAATGTGTAAGAGATCTTATGGAAAGTCAAATACTAGATTTGGTAACCTTTCCATAAATGCTCATGATGCATGCCATGATGTCATGTTACATTTTCTATATTTTGAAATATGAAAATGTTATGTTAGTTATGAAATGTAAATGTAGCAAATAAAGTCTAGTTATGCAAGACTAAAACTAAAATCATTTGTTACTAAAAACTAAAGTTTACACTTTGTCGTTAAAAAAACTTAGCAAAGATCGTAAAATATAAATAACGTTTTTAGGCGATATTTGTATTAACACACTCTTCACTCAAAACCCAGCTTCCCTCTTAAAACCTGTCACAGGAAAAGAAAATGCGTCTGAGCTTAAAAAGCCGAGTAAACAATATATATATATATATATATATATATATATATATATATATATATATATATATATATATATATATATATATATATATGTGTGTGTGTGTGTGTGTGTGTGTGTGTGTGTGTGTGTGTGTGTGTGTGTGTGTGTGTGTGTGTAATGGAAGGTAATAAGCAAACAAATGAATGAAACGAACTAAGGAAACCTGCTGAACAATATACCATAAGTCATGAGAAAATAAAGAGAGAATTGCAAAAATCGTCCTTAAAGTTTGACCAAATTGCACGTTTCGTCCCTAAAGTTTGGAAAGTGCAAGGATCGTCCTTGTGGAGAAAACTTTGGTGCAAATATCGTCCCCACAGGGACGATACTTGCACCAAAGGTTTCACCCAAAAGGACGATACTTGCACCAAAGGTTTCCCCACAGGGACGATCCTTGCACTTTCCAAACTTTAAGGACGAAACGTGCAATTTGACCAAACTTTAAGGACGATTTTTGCAATTCACTCGAAAATAAATGAATGAATAAGGAATCAGAAATAACGAAGGAATGCCCACGAGCCCTAAACAGATATGTCTAGACATGATACATGAATAGATGATGCGTGGGAATCGCAACAGGCTTTACCTCTCGAGGGATCTCGAGAAGCTTACAACCCCCACCAGGCAGTGTACCTGATCGTTGTAGTATAGTATAGTGACAAGTACCGGGGGATTGATCGTTCAGCTTAGGAATAGTGTCGCTAGGATTAGAAAGCCTAATTACTAGTTCTAAAGATGAGGGATGATTATTTTTGTGTTTTTATATTTTTTAGAAAGCAATTAAAATCTCGGTTTTTAGAAGAGTGGGCGGAATTAGTTGCTATTCAACTAAACCAAAACTAAGATGCAATCAAAATAAAATACTAAAAATAAAAATAAAACTAATTAAACTAAGGTTGTGAGCAGTAATTGGAGAAAATGTGTTTACTTAGATTTCACTACTCCCTAGATATCTTTTACATGTTAATTACTTGTTATAATTGCATGGATGACGGATTGTATTCCTTAATACCATTCATGGGGTGGCATACATAACTCCCCAATTCTATGAGCTCTTATCTCCTCTTACACCATGCCCAGCACAACTATAGGGATTGTAAACAGTGGCTCATGCATTAAATACAACCAATAAAGACCTAGTACGCCTCGGTTCATGTTTCTTAAGACGTTCAAGCATGTTACCATTTAGAGATCTGCCAGTTTTCTTAAGCCTAACATATAAAATCATTCATCCAAGACAAGAATAAACAAGTAATCAACACATAATCAATATCTAGGTTTCATTAGATCTAAGCAAACACAAAAGAGATCTAGCCTATCATAATGGAATTGAGACAAGAACAAGATATAGACAACCAACACATAGACATATTGATTGAATTAGAAGAACACTTATCTCAATTACAATACAAGGTATCAAGGGTTTGGAACCCTTGAAAAACCTGTAAAAGTTGCACCAAAATCGTCTTTAGAGTTTCTCCAAAACTTCTCCTTGAATGTGAAAAACTAGAAAACTATAAATAGGAAAATCGGGGTGACGGCGTCAAGAACAAAGGTGTGACGCCGTCATCTCGCCGCCAAATACTTCCTTGGACGGCCTTGTTCTACTTCTGACGCCCTGTGTGACGCCGTCATGAGCTATGGATTTTAATTCTTGGGGTTTGACGTCGTCATGAGTTTACTCTTGACGCCTTCATGTACTGTTCCAGCATGGAAAATTGAGACTTTGCCGTTTTCTTCACTTTTATGCTCCAAAAACGTCCAAAATGGCTTCTTTTCCAGAATTCACTCTCCAAGTACCTAAAATCACAAAAGGAACGATTTAGGGCAATATTTGATCAAATAAATTCGGATTCGGGCTTAAATGACCCCCTAAAAACGGATCATTTTTCGCCTCATCATATACCCTTACACTTCAGATTTGCTTGTCCTCAAGCAAATGCGCTTTTATTCTACTCAAAAGACAAGTTAGGGGTCATTTAACACTAATATAAAAGTAATTACAACAAATAATCGTTCCACTAAAGACCAATAGACAAGCACGGAGGTCATACACTAGCACCTCACAAATAGTGTTTAGATACTCACATCTCTCGGGTGTAATAAAGTAATATAACATTATGGAAATGGAAGATATCTCTCACTACCTGTCATAGCAAAATAGATTACCATAGGCTTGGGAAAGGATCAAACCTCCACCACATGGCGTAAGCACCTAGGATAAACTATCAAAGAGGTATTTTAAAGGGTTGTAACGTTAGGTATAGGGATATGAATTACACGGGTTTGTTGGATAAAGGAAGTTTTACTGGTGGCGAGTTAACAATCTTGGTCAATTACATGTACAATATGGCGTTGCTAAGCCAAGACTAGACTCGACTTAAGCTAATTAAATGAAAAATAACAAAAACATAAAATGAACATAGAATAAAAAGGGATGGTAGTCCGTATGTTTTTTCTCTTTTCTTTTTTTTTTCTATTATTTTTTTTTTCTTTTTCTTGATTTTTTCGTTTTTTTTTTTTTTTTTTTTTTTTTTTTTTTTTTGTGCATACACTCTTACCCTACCATCCAAAATAATACATCATAGGGGATGAGAGTTCCCCTTACACTTGAATCTTTACATACTTTACATTAAACTAAACTAATGACTCGAATTAAGAAAATCAAAACACTTGGAGCACTTTTAAGATTAACGCACATATGGGGGTAATAAATGATGTTCTTCCCCATTACTCCATAAAATAAGTACTTACCCATGAGTCCCAATCGTCCCAAAACAATATGTACAAGGATATGACTCGACTTAGCAACCATGTAATCAATTAGAAAGTTAACTTAGGGTTTAACAAATCACAATAATGCACTAAAAATGAGCGCATACACGGAAGGCTAAGGCGATTTGGTTGTACATTTAAGTGGGGTGTAACAAATTCTTCCTTTAAGTAAAATGCTTAAAGTTAGAAACGAAAAGATAGGCTCGGAGGGGTGTACTAGGGGTATCGTGTACTAAAAATGAGTACAACGCTAAGGGTGTGGGAAAAATTAGTTGACTTAACTAGTCAAGTAATATGACTTAAATGGTCAAGTAATTATGATACGGGTTTAACACAAGGGTGATCCTAATGCCTCTTATCATGTAGTAAATTCTACCACACGAATGTAGTCTCACTAGCGGTCTCGGGATGCATCACTAACGCAAGTTCTAGAATCTAAATGCTACCGGTACACTCATAAGCACTAATAATAAATGCTTCTCCTATCAAATCTAAAGGCGAACCTCACATATTTGGGTGGAAAATTTTTCTGAATATACGGTTATGTGCTAGTCATACAATCTCCTATCCATGAGACGCTTGCTATGGCTAAAGTTTCACTCCTAAATGTTGTAAAAAAAAATTAAATTTGGCGCTAAAATTGCACTAACAAGTATTTCTCATAGTTTTATTACACATCTACTATCAAACAAGACAAACTCAAGCGAAAGTGCATATGTAAGGTATCATCTTTTTACCCTCCCCTTACACTTAAGATGAATATTGTCCCCAATGTTCAAGTAAAGAATGTAAAAGTGAAAAAGTAAAGAGAATGAAATCAAATACTCCCCTGATTCGCTCGGTATGGATTATAGGTTGGCCAGGTTAAATCTTCCTCCAAGAAAATGAACAATCAAAGCTTCCCTTCCAGAATATAAATCATCTCCTTGTCGTACATAACCTATAAATCCTGACAAAAATAGACAAGACAACCTCGCGTAAAATCGGCGGCATCCTATATAAGTTACTAAATCCTAGAAAACAAAGTAAGATATAATGCTTGTGGAATGAAGTTTGCAGATTTCCTGGAGATTATAAAACTTAATAATTCACAAAAACCATAAGACTCCGTTAGAAAAACAAAATCGGTAAAATTTCCAGATTTTAACTCCTGACACCGTCAAGAGTAAACCTCTGACGCCGTCAGAATGGACCTGCAGAAATTCTTATGTTAAGTTTCTGAAAAATTTCTGGAAAAACTTGGTTCTACTTCCTGGAAAATCCTGCAAAACTTCATTATGACTCAATACAAGCATTTGACTCTAACAAATACGAATATACATGCTCATTTAATATTGTGGAGAATCATGATCGGTTTGTTTCTTAAAAACATATTTGGGGTTTCCCCTTACACTTATCTTTTGCAAAAATACTTCTAGGTGGAGTTAAGACTAGGCCAAACAACAAAGTAAAGTATTTCCATATTTTAATTGAGAAACATGATCAACCAACAATAAAAAATAAAACATGCATACGGAAGCAAATAACAAACAAACAAATAAAAATCACACAAAACATGGGTTGCCTCCCAAGAAGCGCTTTTCTTTATTTACGAGTCTTGTAGCTAGACTCAAGGTCATGGGTTACCGTGTATCGCTTATGCTCACATAACCAAGTGTGAGCCATCTAATAGTCGCCTCATCTTTCTTATATTCATCTCCTAACTCTAAGCACCCGCGATAGTATCTTTTATTTTTTTCATGAGTATACTTAAGCCCTTTTTTCTGATCATTCTCACTCAGCATTTCTATAGGCGGATACCTACTACACTTTTTCATGGAGAAATCCTTGAACCTAGGGTGTGTGCGGGGCATTTGATAGATAAATTCTTCATCCCCATCCGAGAATGTAATTAACCCTTCTATGAGTTTTTCATCGAGGTTAGTCAATCATTTGAAAGGTCTTCCAAACACAACTTGGGTCAATTTATCATCAATAAATTCTCCTAAATTCTCCATAACCATGAACTCAACAAGATAAACCAAACTTCCTACAAACACATGCAATGGTATTGCCCTAGCCACAATATTTTCCCCTTTGTATTCTAACTCATCTACCATGATTTTATTATATTCATTGCGCGAGATTATGTTCATTGGAAGAGATGAGTTAAGATAGGCGTTAAAGCTCATAAATCCGATCTTACAAGAGAATTGCATGTTGAATGAGCTATCACACTCAATCCTAGTCCTAGGGTCGATATACCTAAGAGGATTAATTTCTTCTTCCATCCTATTCTCATTAATCACATCACCATCATCAAGATCCTCGTCGGAGTCTGAATAGTAAAAGGGACTAGCCCTACGGTCATCATCATGATCAGATTCTTCTAGCTCAGAATTATTGTCAAAGTGGTGGTTGGGTGAAAGGTTAGGTGGGTTCTCGTTCTCAACTAAAGGGAGTGGGGCGGGCATTTGGAAAATCCTACGACGAAAAACACGAATAACAGGAATCAAATGATCAATGTTATTGTTATCCATCGAAATAGCTTACGAACAAAGGACACAAAGAAATTAAGATAGACTAAAGAGAACCTAAAAATAAAAATAAAATCTTACTAGAAAGGAATCTAGCAAGTAGACCTAATAAAAAGAAATTCTAACCTAGACAATAACTATTCCCCGGGCTGCGGCGCCAAAAACTTGATGCGTGGGAATCGCAACAGGCTTTACCCCTCGAGGGATCTCGAGAAGCTTACAACCCCCACCAGGCAGTGTACCTGATCGTTGTAGTATAGTATAGTGACAAGTACCGGGGGATTGATCGTTCAGCTTAGGAATAGTGTCGCTAGGATTAGAAAGCCTAATTACTAGTTCTAAAGATGAGGGATGATTATTTTGGTGTTTTTATATTTTTTAGAAAGCAATTAAAATCTCGGTTTTTGGAAGAGTGGGCGGAATTAGTTGCTATTCAACTAACCCAAAACTAAGATGCAATCAAAATAAAATACTAAAAATGAAAATAAACTAATTAAACTAAGGTTGTGAGCAGTAATTGGAGAAAATGTGTTTACTTAGATTTCACTACTCCCTAGATATCTTTTACATGTTAATTACTTGTTATAATTGCATGGATGACGGATTGTATTCCGTAATACCATTCATGGGGTGGCATACATAACTCCCCAATTCTATGAGCTCTTATCTCCTCCTACACCATGCCCAGCACAACTATAGGGATTGTAAACAGTGGCTCATGCATTAAATACAACCAATAAAGACCTAGTACGCCTCGGTTCATGTTTCTTAAGACGTTCAAGCATGTTACCATTTGGAGATCTGCCAGTTTTCTTAAGCCTAACATATAAAATCATTCATCCAAGACAAGAATAAACAAGTAATTAACACATAATCAATATCTAGGTTTCATTAGATCTAAGCAAACACAAAAGAGATCTAGCCTATCATAATGGAATTGAGACAAGAACAAGATATAGACAACCAACACATAGACATATTGATTGAATTAGAAGAACACTTATCTCAATTACAATACAAGGTATCAAGGGTTTGGAACCCTTGAAAAACCTGTAAAAGTTGCACCAAAATCGTCTTTAGGGTTTCTCCAAAACTTCTCCTTTAATGTGAAAAACTAGAAAACTATATATAGGAAAATCGGGGTGACGGCGTCAAGAACAAAGGTGTGACGCCGTCATCTCGCCGCCAAATACTTCCTCGGACGGCCTTGATCTACTTCTGACGCCCTGTGTGACGCCGTCATGAGCTACGGATTTTAATTCTTGGGGTTTGACGCCGTCATGAGTTTACTCTTGACGCCTTCATGTACTGTTCCAGCATGGAAAATTGAGACTTTGCCGTTTTCTTCACTTTTATGCTCCAAAAACGTCCAAAATGGCTTCTTTTCCAGAATTCACTCTCCAAGTACCTAAAATCACAAAAGGAACGATTTGATCAAATAAATTCGGATTCGGGCTTAAATGACCCCCTAAAAACGGATCATTTTTCGCCTCATCAATAGACCCAAAACAGATAAACATAATCATAATCATAGCAAAGTCATAACAAAGTATACATGGAGTAGGTGGCTCACAGTATACCAAAAGGGAAATGGGGTGTATGGCACACACACAATCCATTCACTAAATAACTGAACTAAACAAAGTACCTAGGATGCATCTATAGGCGCCCTGCAAAACAGATATACATATACAAGTTCAAGACTGTGTATACGTACATTAATATAATAATAATAAGTATGGCGGCCATGGTTGCTATATAGCATAAGTGGGAACGCTGTGGACTAATCACACCTCCACAAAATAGTGTCATGCCATAGGTGCCTCTATGACATGGCCATGGTACCTCTATGACTAGTTCAAAACAAATAGCTCGGGAAATAGAACAAAGCAGATGATACAAATAAAGCATAAAGGATAATTATCAATTATCCAACAAGATAATAGCAAATGAATGAATTATATCAACAGAATAGCAAATGCATAATAATCGAATGTGGATCATAAATCAGAATAGCAAGATGGTAATTGAAATATATTACAAATCATGATAAATCCTTAAGAAAAAGAAAGAGTACAAATAGGTTAAGTAATTGTGAAAATTATTTAAACACTGTTTTCATAAAAGTATTCTTTTAAAAGTAGTTTTCATAAAAGTTATTAAACCTTCATATAAAAGTGGTATCAAATCAGTTTCATAACAATCATTTATAAAACATTTTTTCTCAAAACATTTTCATTATATATTTAAGAAAGGTTTTCACACACAGTTATAATATCAAATGAATTTTCAAAGTATCAAAGGATTCGAATACTGATGTCACAAGAGATAATTAACGAATCATATCAAACAGAACAACCAAACGAATATCAAATGGATCGTAAATCAGAATATCAAACATCAATGAATCAAGTCATGAGATACCCTTACTGAGAAAGGGCGGAATATTTGTACCTTAACGCGTACGAAAGGAAAGCAAACTAATGAATGAACACAAGGAAACAACGTCGCACCTCTTCAAATGATCTACATGAAATAGGGATCACTTAATACTTATATATTTATTTCATAAGTTACAAATGGTTTTTAATGATTTATACTTATAGTTATACTCATAACTTATTTTAGGTTTATTTTACAAGTCTGGTTTAGTTTCTCACGAATTCTAAGACACATCAAATGAACTCCAGAGACTCCCCAATTTTTACTGAGGTTCCCACATGAGTTAAGTAGTTACTCAAATTTTTGAAGATTTTAATACTAAGTGTAAGTACCCTTTAAAAATTCATCTCCAGACCTACCCAGAAAACTAACTACAGAGACACCTTGAAAGTTTGCCTTTAACTAACCCATTTAGACAATTCATAAAAATCCACAAAAATTCCAGGAAGTCACACCTAAACCAAATATCACCCCTGTAAAAGGATAGCTCTTAACTCTTTAGGGTTTGAAAATGAAAAATCAAAAACGCCAACTGATATTCAGACATCCAAAACACAGTTTTGACACTTGAACTCCCAAAAGTCAAAAGACCACTCATCCGACCTCCAATGACCACAAAATTTGATATACATAAAGTACACATCATGAACTTAGTTTTAGAATCAAGAATTAAGCAAAAACATGTTGTTCTCATAAAGTTGCACTCCTTTGATGTTAACTATAAAATGTTTGGTGTTTATTAAATGTTAATTTTTTTTATTATGGAATGCTTAAACAAAACTCATAGGGTTGTGTTTAGCAAATCTCTTATTTTAAAGGTTTTTTCCGTATTTTTTGTCCGATTAATGCTTTAACTTGTTAAACGTTATATTTTATGTCCTGCACTTTAAGTTTTGTAGTTTTATAATGAAAATATTATTAAGAAAAATTTTAAAATAATAATAAAAGAGGGGGGGGATAGTTGCTTGTGTTTTTGGGAATACTAATATCCCAACCTTTAATTTAAACATGATAGGCCATGACAAAATGTTAGGGCTTTTTGTGAGATAAAAATATAATGTCCGGCCAAGATAAAATATAATGTGGGGCCAATTAATGTAGAACCTTTGTTATGTTTATAATGAATTTTTTTTTTCACCTGAAGTTGACATTACATATAATGTTCAAATAAAGATGATATTTTTTTTTAGAATGGTTAATTTTAAGTTTTTAACTATCTCATAATATTAAACCACAAATCATTTTAACATGTTCTAAGCATGACTTGAACCCATAATCATTTAGTTGAGGAGCTTTTCACACATTATGGGTTACCATTAGGACCCAAGCCATTTAGTCAATTGAAAGATGAGATAATTATCTCAATCCGTAAACAATGTAATTCTATTTAAATAATTACTAGTTATAATACCTGTGCACGCACAGGGTTTTTAAAATTTCGTTTTAATTATGTATTATTATCAATTAAGAAATGAACCACTTAACATGTTTCAAATGATTTTACTTGGTGGACTAAAAATATATGTATATGTTATAACCTATATATTATTTTATGAGAATGCTTTTGGATT
Organism: Artemisia argyi; assembly: GCA_030686995.1. NCBI lineage: Eukaryota > Viridiplantae > Streptophyta > Magnoliopsida > Asterales > Asteraceae > Artemisia > Artemisia argyi. The sequence goes on from CM060694.1 coordinate 29,506,732, forward strand.
AAAAATTATATTTTATTAATCAAGTAAAATCACATGATAATACTTGACTTGCATGAGATGTTAGTGATATATGCTTTTAGTTTTGCAAACTCGTGCTATCAATTTACGATGTGTTTTGTAATTGTGCTATTTCTTTTACTTATATTTTTGTTAAAATATGTAACATATTTAGATAGCTTTGAAAATTGATTCATTTCCTTAATTATGAATAACCATCACATCATTTTTACTAATGTACCTTTTTGTTTGAAAAGTTGTATTTTCATAAGTTTGTGTTATTTACTTCTCATGTTTGATTACATTATAGCTTATTTATTACATAAAGAGAAACGAAAAAATATGTAATGGGTAGAACTCAAATTTAATCTTACGTTTATGTATAATGTATAAGAATAATTTTTCTCTAAGCCCGAACTATATAAGAAAATTATTATTACTTGTATAAGTAAATTATAAATGCATGAAAAAATGATAAAAAGTATATTCGCAAGTCTTTTAGGATTGTTTGAATCCTTACTGACCTTTCACTTTAATGCAACTTTCTTTACAATTGGTCTAAATCATCAAGGTAAAAGACACTCATATTTTAGACCGTTGGTTGACACTTATAGTGTTATCAATGATAACAAACACCTGCTAAGTTTCATTAACTCATTCAAAGACAAATTACCCTCCAAAAAGAATTCCTATCATAAAATTCCCTATATTAGCACTAAAACACATTTTTGGTACATTAAAATACATTCATGTATTATCTAAATTAGCAACTCAACTAAATTATACATTTATAACTTGAGCAGGCGTATAAAATCATTCCACGATAATCAAGTGTTGATACTTAATTCTCCTCTAAAAAACGCACACAACAAATTGCATTACACTTTAGTTTGTGCGATAAGATAATAAAACTGCAAAAACCACTAATGTTTTGCATTATAGTGAGGATAACAACAAAGTTAGTCATAACATCAAATAAGAAAACTTCATATTAGAACTAAAGGGGTGTTTAGTTATGCTTATTAAAGGTGCTTATTGGCTTATTCAATTACAATAACACAATAAGTGTATGATAAAGCTATAAGCTTTTTTTAGAAGCCTAGTGAAAAACCCCTGAGCTCACAACTAATTCTATTATAGCTTAGTGTGTTTATAGTAAAAACACAAATATTAAGTGTAGAAGTTTTCAACAAAACATAAAAAGGAGTTACTAAAAGTTGGTGTGCATAACAAAAAAGTTAAACCATAAATTAAAAAAAAAAAAAAAAAAAAAAAAAAAAAAAAAAAATACTATCAGCTAGATAAGGTATAAGCCAAAGTTCTGTTGAGGTCTCTTTCAGATTCTATTCAGAAGCAAAAAGAGGTTTACATATAAATCATAAGTATAGAATAATGGTTGTATCTCACATCTGTGATTACCAACTCAATAACATTATCGCAGTATAGTAACGTAATAACCTGATTAAAACTATATATTCTTGCTGAATAATTCTCATGTACATACTTTTAATTCGTTTGCCAACTATTACGTTTTCTTTATTTTTTATTTTTTATTTTTTTAATAAAACATCACGTTAATGAATAAAGTTAAGGAAAACACCTACGTTTTTTTATTTTTTGTTTTATTTTATTATTTTTTAAATTTTTTTAGGAGGTGATTGTTATCAAATAAGAATTGTGATGCGTGCATTTTTTTAATATAATTTAAGGAAAACACTTTCTATATTAAACAATGACTATCTAACCCATGTGTTTGTTTGTTTTTTTTTAATAATTAGCTTTGTGTAACGTTTTTAACTGACAGACATGTTGTGGTTGAGGTTGATTTTGTTGTTTAACTTTAACTATTGATATCATGTTCTATAAAATGTGTGAATTTAGTAGCACATAATGAGCGTTGATGAAGTTAAAATATGCTCTGTAAAGTTTTAAAATGTTTTTATGGATATATATATATATATATATATATATATATATATATAACACACACACAAATTTTAAATAACAATTTCATGAGTCGTTGTTATAAGTAGAAACGTGTATATTTATTTTCATATCACAGTATCGTGCTTACCATTTGATATTTATATTCCCATTACTAATAATTTAGCCGTATTTCAAACCCGTGTACATATAAATTAAACTTTTAAATAGTAACATGAGTCTTTATTTAAAAAAAATATTCTAATGGATGAAAGTTTAAAACTAACATAGTTTTAAAAAAATATTTAACGTATATTAAAACTAATTCGCATATTTACCAAATGAGTTATTATTTAAAAAAATATTCTAATGGATGAAAGTTTAAAACTAACATTAGTTTAAAAAAATATTTAACGTATATTAAAACTAATTCGCATATTTACCAAATTTTGTAATTTTAATGGATGAAAGTCTCATGTAATTTTAAATAAAGTTACTATTATAAAGTATAGGGGGTATAAAGTGTAAGGAGTTATTTTTGTTTTTTATAAAGTTATTAAAAAACATGGAAATTTGTAATTTTACACTTTACTCTATATAAATTATTTAAAATTCAATCACTAAAGTTTTATTAATTACTTCCTTTTTTTTAAGTTTTTGTTTTCATAAATTTGACACCTATATTTTTATGCATTTTTTTTCCTTAACCAAATTTCTCCACCAAATTTATTAAGTTTGACCAAAATCAATTTAATTTTGACTTTTTATTGACCAATCACGTTGCTCGATTTCTCCTACGTGGCAAAATTGAGTTCTGCTATTGGTCCAATTTTTTTTTCAATGAGAAGGGATTTTCAAAAACACTCTGAAATGACGTAATTCTTTTATTATATAAAAGATTTTGCAAGGATTGCAGCAACTAATCAAATAAATTGTTATTTTAAATTGAGAAAAAAAAATAACCAAAATTTTTCAAAGCACGCAAAACGAGTTAGCATTTAATATTAAACTAGATAAATTATTAGGGCAAATTACCTGAAAATGTATGCAACTTAACACTTTTTCCCATTGTATGTAGCTTTCTTTTTTTTTTCCCAATGTGTCACTAAACTTGCTAAATTCGTCCATTATGTGTAGCGGTGACTTGATTCACCTGCTAGAGCAGGTTAACCTAACGTTCATTAGGTTTATCATTGCACCGTTAGTCCTTTAGACTAACGATCGTTTATCATGGCTACATACAATGATAAAATGTAACAAGTTAGATGACTTTTATTATTTTTAAAATTTATATACGTTTTTTACACGTTTTTGCACACATTTTTATACACGCTTTTATACACACATTTTTATACACGTTTTTATGCATGTTTTTATACGGATTTTCATACACACATTTGTATACACGTTTTTATGCACGTTTTATACACACGTTTTTATGCACGGTGTTACACACGTTTTTATACGTTTTCGCAAGTTTTTTTGCGTTTTTGCCAGATTTTTTGCATTTTCTTCCGGTTTTTCACGTTTTCGTCCGTATTTTCGCGTTTTAGTTTGATTTTTCGGGTTTTCGTCCGATTTTTCATTATTTTATCCAATTTTTTACGTTTTCATCCATTTTTTACGTTTTCGTCAGTTTTTTCACGCTTTCGTCTGTTTTTCACGTTTTCGTCCCTTTTATTTTGCGTTTTCGTCCTGTTTTCGCGTTTTCTTCCGTTTTTTTCGCGTTTTCGTCCGTTTTTTAACGTTTTCATCCGTTTTTTCGCATTTTCGTCCGTCTTTTTACGTTTTTATCAGATTTTTTCATCTGTTTTTTCACATTTTCGCCTGCTTTTTTACGTTTTCGTCCGTTTTTTACGTCTTCGCCAAATTTTTTATGTTTTCGTCTGTATTTTTATGTTTTTGTCCCTTATTTCACACTTTCGGACAAAAAAGTAAAAAACTGACAAAAACGTAAAAAATACAGACGAAAACATAAAAAAAACTGACAAAAAGTAAAAAATCCGACGAAAACTTAAAAAAACTAACATAAACGTAAAAAAACTGACAAAAGCGTAAAAACCCGGACGAAAACGTAAAAATCGGACGAAAACGCGAAAAAAACGGACGAAAACGTGAAAAAACGCACAAAAACATGAAAAACCGGACGAAAACGTAAAAAAAACTGACGAAGGCGTAAAAAACCGACGAAAACTTAAAAAAACCGATGAAACGTAAAAAAAAAAGACAAAAAAGTAAAAACGTGTGTATAAAAACGTATATAAAAATGTCTGTGTAAAGACGTGTGTATAAACCGGACAAAAACACGAAAAACCGGACGAAAACGCAAAAAAAACTGGCAAAAACGCAAAAAAACTGGCGAAAAAGTATAAAAATGTATGTATTGAAATATTTTAAAAACGTGTGTAAAACCGTGCATAAAAATATGTATACAAATGTGTGTATAAAAATCCGTATAAAAACATGCATAAAAACGTGTATAAAAACGTGTATAAAAATGTATATAAAAACGTGTATAAAAATGTGTGCAAAAACATGTAAAAAACGTACATAAAATTTAAAAATAATAAAAGTCATCTAACTTATTACTTTTTGTCATTGTATGTAGTCATGGTAAACGATCGTTATTAAAAAGGACTAACGGTGCAATGATAAACCTAACGACCGTTAGGTTAACCTACTCCAGCAGGTGAATCAAGTCACCGCTACACACAATGGACGAATTTAGCAAGTTTAGTGACACATTGAAAAAAAAAAAAAAAAAAAAAAAAACTACATACAACGGGAAAAAGTGGCAAGTTGCATACATTTCCTAATTATTAATGATATGTTAGGTTTCATATGATTCAAGATAAACCTTTCAAGACTGACATCCATGGACCACCTAGATCAAAAAGAAACATTAATATATCAAACGTGTTTAAGCAACTGATTTTAACAAATTCCAACTGTGGGCTATAAATTAAATGCTTCCATCTGACTTGCATCATTCACAAACTAAAAATGGCACTACCAAATGGATCATGGTGGTGGCAAGTGATAACGAGCAGTACCAAAGATGAGCTCACTCTGGTGGTATGCGTGACCATTTTACTGGCTACGTTATGGTACAAGATAAAGCTTGCGAGCTCATCAAATAGTACACCATCACTGCCACCAGGACCCCGTTCATTACCAATAGTTGGGTACCTTCCATTTCTTCGTCCAGACTTGCACAAACAACTCACCGAAATATCTCATACCTACGGACCCATCTTTAAATTCTATTTAGGAAGCAAGCTTCATGTCGTCATAAACACCCCAGAATTAGCAAAAGTGGTTCTTCGTGATCGCGATGAGACCTTTAGCCATGCACTCACAATTGCTTCCTCAGTAGTAACATACGGAGGCCAAGATATTTTATTTTCCCAAAACAACGCCAATTGGCGTCACCTTCGTAAGATATTAGTGTATGAGGTTCTGAGCAACAAGAATCTTGAAGCTTGCAGAAATTTCCGAAAAGATGAAGTTAGAAAAACCATTAAGAATATTTTTAGTAAAATCGGTACCCCAGTCAACCTTAACCAAATTTTATTCTTGACATCTTCAAACGTTGTAACAAAGATGGTTTGGGAAAACTCAACAGATGGAGAGTCTAAAGATAGCAATCTTGGAGCTGAGTTGAAGATGGTGGCTACAAAGTGTGTTCAGATTGTCAGTCGGATCAATTATTCTGATATCTTTCCGATTCTTACGTGGTTTGATCTCCAAGGTATAGAGCGGGACATGAGAGAACAAGTTACAAAGCTGGATCAAATCTTTGCAAGCATGATTGAAGATCGAAACAAATATAACTCCACACATGGAGTTGGGCTTGAAGGAAAGAAAGATTTTTTACAGACGTTATTAGAGCTGAAGGACAAAGAAGATGGAAAGTCTATTAATATCGACCAATTAAAGTCACTACTCCTCGTAAGCTTTATTTATTCGTGTTACCCCTTTCAAAACATTTTACATTTTTTTTTTCTTTAAATTACGGTGAACAAACTAGCTATGTAGCTAGTTTGTTCAACCATAATATTTAAAGTGCAATACATAAAATAACAGCGTACACTTGGTTTTGACTTAATTGGTTAAGTTGATCTGCTGTATTAGGACATTATGATTGGAGGAACAGATACAGTGGCGACACTGATAGAATGGGTGATGGCAGAAATTATCCAGCACGATAAGGTTATGAAAAGGGTTCATGAAGAATTAGCGGAAATTGTAGGAGTAGATAATATTGTTGAAGAACATCACCTCCCAAAACTACATTATTTAGATGCAACCATTAAGGAAACATTTCGGCTGCACCCTTTAAGCACTTTCCTTGTCCCTCGGTCATCAAGCCAAGATTGCACTGTAGGTGGATACACTGTCCCAAAGGGTAGTACGGTCTTTGTGAATGTTTGGTCAATCCATTGCGATCCTCGATACTGGGACAATCCTTTAGATTTTAATCCGGAGAGGTTCCTGACTTATGACGGAACAAACAAATGGGATTTTAGAGGAAATAACTTAAGCTACTTACCTTTTGGGTCGGGGAGAAGAGTGTGCCCGGGTATTTCATTGGCCGAAAAAATGCAAATGTATATCTTGGCTTCGCTCTTGCACTCGTTCGATTGGAGTTTGCCCAAAAGTGAAAAACATGACCTTTCTGAAAAATTTAGCGTTTCAATGAAGAAAAGAAAACCACTCATTGTTATCCCGTCTCAAAGGTTGTCCGATGTGAGCCTATACATGTAATATGTTATGCAGGGCTTATTATCCATAAGAGATCGACATCTTTTGACTTTGTATTTGAATTCCACTACTTTCGGATGTTTTCCAGTGGCGAAACTTGAGTCCGGTTCTTTGTCATGTTGATAAAATGTGTACCGACTTCCAGTTTTGACCCTTTTCGTGTGTGTGAGAACACTATATATGAAATAAATTTCGCTATTTTTGCTTCCTTTTTCAAGTTATTCGTAAATGTTAATGACATTGTATATTTTGGGTAAAAGGGAACTTCCACCCTGGCAAAATATATTAACCAAAAAGACCGTTTCAAGTACAGTGGAATGTGGCTGAAATGCCACATTAACCTCAAGCAACCGCTTGAACAACCCCTATATCATTTATGACATGCCATAAATGAACAACTAGCTACCAACAACTAGAACAACCATTGAAAACAAAAACGACATGCAAAACAAATAAACAAATCCAAATAAAGAGATTACTTCCTCGAACGGCCTTGAAGCTTGAAATCAAACTGCTTATTATATTCCTCAAATTGCTCAGGTAAATCAAAGACCTGGGCCGCATAATCATCAGAAAGATAGCCTTCAAGCTCGGGGTGTCCTCCAGCTGATGAAATGTAACTATCCATAGGATCATTTGGCTCAAACACCTCATCTTCACTTTCAGAAACAACCACTTCACCCACCTTAGAGAATGGGTTGCCCTTCCTTATACCATCAGCCACCGGAACGGGTTTCCCATTATCATCCACAAGGGTACCTTTCCCTTCAATAATAAGCTGTTCAAGCTTCCCAATTTTCTCAATAATAGGAGTGGTCTTCATAGGCGACGGAGAAGTAGTTTTAGAAGAACTAGAAGTAACTTCAAGAGAATCTGTAGTGCCAATCACAGGTTCCAAAACCGAATCTTGTGCCTTAAGCACATCAAAGCTGTTCTTCAACTCAACAAAGTTGATATCCTCCACTCAATTATTATTCTTACCTTGGTCATCCCGGGAAGGAGCCGTACTACTAGTAGGATCAATCGTCGGTTCGTTACAAGAAGTAGAACCTACATTAACAGTTGGAGGACCTATATTTGATTGGTTAGACGTCGACACTCCTCCATTCTTTGGCTTAGTAACCGGCCTATAGTAATACGAAACTTTAGGCTTATGAAAACGAATCCCATCAACCTGACGATTAGTACCATGAAGCTTACCTTTACCTTTCTTCTTAGAGGGTTCAACGAAACCCTCTTCATCAACCAACACTTTATCATTCACAACCTGTTTCACTCGCTTAGGACATCCATCATCATTGTGATCAAAAACTTTACAAGTCTCACATCTTGGCGGCTTCCACTCATATTCAATATCAATCGTTACCAATGAATGACCGGAGAGTCAAGTAAAGCTTCCTTTGAAGACACTTCCACAAGGGCCCTAGCATAGGAAATACGACCCCACGACTTAAGGCACATCGTACTCGTGTAAGAATCAAGCATGATAGGACGACCAATTTGCGTTGTAATCAAACTAAGACCTACCTCAGAATACGCCACAACCGGAATATTATGAAGTTTAACCCAAACAGGAGCTAAAGTTATATCATCTTTTGTAAGAGTAGTGTTCGGGGTCCAAATATTTAAAAAGATAGGAACCAATCGTATCAACCATGGACCTTCTTCCAACACCCTCTCCATACCCTCTTTGGTTTCAAATTGGAAAAAGAAAAAACCATTATTAAGCATAACCCTTTGTAAACCAAACTTTGCCCAAGTATTACGAACGTAATTTTCAACTACCGGGAAAGCGAGTCTCTTACCAATGAAATAACCATACAACGTATTAGCGAATCTAGAGCGTACCTCATTGACAGCTTCCAAAGGGATAGTGACATTAGCACCAGCTACACAATTTTCGTTTCGCATCTCCAAAATCTTAACGGTCTTCTTTAGTGTTTTATCCTTAAGCATATCCGCAAAAGATGGAGGATTAGAACCTGATTGAGTCTTAGGCACACTCGAATCAGCAGTACCCGGACAAGGCTTACCATCATCATGAGCCTCCTTGTGTTGTGTCGACTCATTATCAATGTTAATAGGAGTCGTATCAATCATATTCACATCAGATTCATACTTTTCAGCCGACTTAGACGCACTACTATCACCACCACGATCATGTTCCAACGTTCCCCCGCCTTTATCCCTCTCTCTCGTAACACCCATCATGAATAATACACAGCGACAAGACCCTCAAAACCGCATCCAGACCAACGCCAAAATCACAAATCCTAAACGAGTTAAATATTGAATGAAGCACCAACCAAACCCTAATCGAATTTATTAGATCGAACTTTAAAAACCACAATTCAATAAATGCTCAATCGGTTAAAGCACAACCAAAAACAATATATATAGATACATATTATAATCGTTTGGGGCCCAAGATCAATCAATAGATAATTGTTAAGAATAAAGTAATAACCAATCAATCACGAACAACTATCTATTAGATCGAACTTTTTTTCTTTGGGGTTTAGTCGCCAATTGACGCCGCACACGGGAGAGAGTTTTTTTTTTTTTTTAATGACATTGTATATATAAGGATAAATAAAGTTTTTAATACTATTATTTGGACTGTACTTCTAAAACAACTTTTAGGGAACATAATGATCTGATAATACAGTACAACCTAGTAAAATGCATTTTGTGGAACACCATAACTACAATTCACCTCCACATGTTGGACTTGATCCTTGAAACCTAGCTAGATATGTTTTTAACCAGCCTGAAATCACATTTCATGTAACTCCTCGTATTCACCATTGCTTGGAGCCTAGAATAATCTAGATGTGTTTTTGACCAACCTCTGTTACATTACACTAGCATGGTATCCGCTCGTTGAGGCGGCGGATACTATGTAACTAAAATTTTTGGCAAGTAATGTTTTCAGTTTGGGTTTTCCTAATTTGTGTTCACTGGGTACACAGTAAATTACAATTATTTAACATATTTATAAAAAAAATCAAAAAATACATTTAATAAATATTAATTAAAATCTAAAATAACCTTGATTAAATAGAAATTTGATATAAATTAACTTAAACCTTCTATACATTAAGAGTTATTTATAAACTAGAGGATCATAAAATAGATAATTACATAAATCTTTCTTGTGATTGACACACAGCTGTTTCATCCTTAACCCTCAAAATGTATATCGGTCGTCCGTGTGGTAGTTCATTTTGCATTGACTGGTCATTTGACCAAACGGGGGTATGTTTTGGTCGTTAAATCCATATAAACTAAACGGACTTTAGTCCTTTTAAGTCTATAAGGGACCAAACGGTTGCTAGTAACTAACGAGGGATGATTTATGTAATTAGCTTTTTTTACTACATGTTTAATTATTTGTTTCAATTATTTTATTATTTTTTATTTCTTTTTTAAAGGATTTTTTGTTTCTTTTAATTTTTTTAGTTTTTTTTGTTTGTTTTAATTTTTAAATTTTTTCGATTTCCTTTCCTTTCCTTGTTTTCGGTTTTGTTTTCTTTTTATTTATTTCTTTTTTTCTATTATTTTTTTCGGTTTCGATTTTATTTTTAGTTTATATTTATCTTTTTATTTTAGCTTTCTTTTTACATATTAGTTTTTCGGTTTTGGTCTATTTGTATTTTATTTATTTATTTTTTATTTCTTTTTATTAATTTCGTTTTTGGTTTCTTTTTATTTTTTAATATATTTTTCGCTTTCTTTTTATTTATTTTTTCGGTTTTGGTTTCTATGTTTTTATTTGTTTTTCGATTTCGGTTTCTATTTATTTTTATTTTTATTTATTAATTTTTGCTTTCTTTTTATTTAGTATTTGCTTTTCGGTTTCGGTTTCGGTTTTTCGGTCTTTTATTTTCTAAAGATAATAATTACCATTGAATAAACCCTGTTCTCATGAGTTAGCCACTAAAAGACTTTTTGATTGGATAGAGATTTATTAGATGATATCATCTTCTGTGAAAAGTAAACAAGTCGAAGCTTATTTAGCTCAAGAAAAAGTCAGTGTTTACCTCTTTGCTAACTACATATTGACAACTTAAAGTTGATATCTTAAAATATATGGTTTCTTCAAAACAATAAACTTTTCAACAAATTAATGTTTTAATAATATATTGTAATTAAAATTTTTTAACGATTATAACATATTATTATAATCACTTAAAGAAAATCCGCAACCGGCCACATGCAACAAGAGAAAAGAAATAACTTCATGAAAATAAGTTATATAGATCATGACCACATACTTTCATGTTCATCAACACTGAACTGATTTAATGAAAAACCGAAAAACAGATAAATAAAAAGAAATCAAAAATAAATAAAATAAAAAGAAATCGAAACCGAAAAAACAAATAAATAATGAAAATAAAAACCAAAACCGAAACCGAAGCCAGAAAATAAATAAATAAAAAGAAACCGATATCGAAAACCAAGAAATGGATAAAATTATATATATATATATATATATATATATATATATATATATATATATATATATATATATATATGTGTGTGTACTTTTATTTTCAGAACCCTGTTAAGTGCGGGAACTGCGAGAACTACAATTTTGCATTAGAAAACATGCATGTTCATATAAAACATGCATGTTTTCTTACATACACCTTAATACACATACTTGCGTAACATACATGTTCATATAAAACCATGTTAAGTGCAACATATCAATGCAAAATGGTTTTATATGAACATGTATGTTACGCATGTATTTGTATTAAGGTGTATGTAAGAAAACATACATGTTTTATATAAACATGCATGTTTTCTAATGCAAAATTGAAGTTCTCACAGTTCCCGCACTTAACAGGGTTCTGAAAATAAAGGCCCCTATATATATATATATATATATATATATATATATATATATATATATATATATATATATATATATATATATATATATATATAAGCATTTCAACAAAACAAAAAAATAATTAAATAAAAAAAATTAATAGTTAATTACATAAATCGTCCTTGCCCATTTGGTCTATATGGACTTAAAAGGACTAACAGCCGTTTAATCCCGATAGCCTTAACAATAAACCCCCGTTTGATCAAAAGATCAGTCAATGCAAAATGGACAATCACAGGAACGGCCGGTGCACTTTTTTATAATTAGGGACGAAAAAAAAAGGTTATAGTAAACTAACTAACAGAAAGAAAAATTAAACAGTTCGTGATAAGATGTAGTAACATCAGTTTGGGTTAATATCAATTGAATATTTGTGCATTACTTTTTTTTTTTATGGAATATCCTCAACCTGGTTTACGTTATGAACTTGAAAACATTTTTTCATATAAGGTCTCAAATGTTGTTGATGTTTTGATTTTTGGTACAGGTTTCATCCTGCTTTTATAAGCATGTGCAATAGGAAGCTTAAAAAAATCGAGTATTTCAACTGTGAGCGTTGTTCAAACGAAGAATGAAAGTGATTGGTTATTGGTTTTTAACAATAGATGATTAGCAGCTTGTTTAGATTGTATCATGTGGTAAATCTTTGTGTGCAATTATACTCCTTGAGGGGGTGTTTAAAAGGAGTATTAATTATATGTGTTGATGTATTTGTGCATTAAATAGTTGTAAACATAGCTTTGTAACTTGTAATGCTTAAAAACTTTGCTTCTTGCTTTAGGCTTTACTCCGAGAGTGCCACTCCCCGAGCAGCACTCTCCTATTTATGGAAACCTTAAAAAAATTTAGGATAAAAATGCAAAAATGCTTTATTAGTTGTATAGATTAACGAATACTAATGAATGCGTAATGGGATGTTCTCAAACATAAATGAGCGAAAACGACTTTTGTTCTTGTTCGTACATTTAATTAAATTAACGTAAAATATTGTTTATGTTCGTTTATTTAATAAATAAACGAACTTTTTAACAAACGGTTAATGAGATGTTCAAACATTCAGTTCGTTTACAACCCTATCACTAAAGCAGTTATTTCAACTGATAAAAGGAACATCACAACCACTTATCAATCGAGAGATATCAGCAGAAGCTCAACAAATCGGCGTCCTTCTGAAATATCATCATGTCTTGTCAATCCAAAGACACGAGAGCTTCAATGCCACTACTATCGGGAGTGTCCATATAATTACATTTTTTCCAGGTCCAGCGGGAGTTACTTTCACTGGCTTTCCCCACCCAAAATCAATAGAATATGTAGGAAACCTGCACAAGCTAGAGTACATGTAATAGTGACACATTTTTTTTGACACCTCCTATATAGTGGCATCCGTTATAGTGTCACAAAAGATTCCAAGTGCAGTTTCCAGATTTGTTATAGATCTCAAAGCGGCCTTCCCTTTCCTGAGTTGGCCAATAGTCATATTTGGATTGATTTCCTCACTTTGATTGCTTGCGGAAAATCTATCATCGTCATAAGATTTCCAATGCTTGTTTCAGGCAATTTTTGTATCAAACTGCTCTCATATTCACTGCATACATCATGCCAGTGTCCTTGAATGTTGCTGAGTTCGTCTTTGTAGTTGCTGCCACTGCACACTTCTGGATTAGCCATGTTATAACTTCAACGCGGGTAGGGTTCATGATCATGGGTTCTCCAGATTCAGTTATTAATGACGTATAGTCTATATTTGGGCCACGAGCCCAAATGATAAACATCACTAAGGCCCAATACCACCATGAGTGGGCTATTATAACTTGGGCCGCATTGATAATGGGATTGGGCTCACGTAGACCCAAGCCCAACCAAACTACCCGGGCATGGATAAGGATCTTCTAATTACGGAATAGATATCCTTAACCCGGATAAGCACCACGTGTGCAAAACGTAAGGAGCACGAAACCTACAAGGATTCTGCGCCTATATAAGGAATGATATAATTCTCATTAAAGGTACGATTCACATACCCTAAACTCTTTACGAGAACCCTAAAACCGATTATTTACTCTCACGCTGGAGGATAATCGTGGGAGACAATCCCACGATAAGCCTAACGGTGTTTGTTTATTTTCTTAGTGCGCAGGTTTCAAGCATTAAGAAGCGAATTGGTACGAGAGCAAGAGCCCAAACTAGGAACGCCCAACTTTTGTATCAACAGGTGGCGCCATCCGTGGGACCAACACTAAGAACTAAGGAACTAGAATGATGAAGAATAAAAATTCAAGCCAGCGGACTCCGCAGTTGGAAAAAACACGTGACCCCAGAGGAAGAATCAACAAGATTTGACCCCTAGGCAAACTTCTAGGACAACCAGCACACCTGGTCACCAAGAGGCGGGAACAACCTTACCTCTTCCAGTGGTAGAACTTCCTATAAGGACTACCCAAGCCACCACAGTGGTTCAAAGCGTTGAGGAACTCCAACGCACCCTCTTCAATACTCCTCACCAAACGGCACCTACAGTGGACAACACTCTACCACCAGGCGCACCTAACCGAGATAGGGTGCCCAATACTGAGGCAGACATTCTTGCAGCAACTGAGGACGCGCCTGGCCTAACGTTGGGGAATTTTGTATCCCAAAATTATGAAACCCTAACTGCCCTCATGCAAGAAGAAGCAAGGAGAAGGTCGAGTACGAGCCTACAAGCCCGGCTCAATTTTGGTCCTGAGCGTGAAGCATCACCACCGCGCCACCCACGAGGAAGACGCGCAGATAACGAAAAACGTACCACTATCTATGATAGGCTGGGTACGACATCTGACTCGCAATATTCAGAGGAATATGAAGACAGCGAGAGGCGCACTAATGTTCATTCCAGACTTGTTGGTCGAGGGATACAAGACCGATTAGGACCTCAACATTCACCAAGCGAAGGTTCCTCCAGGTCTGGGAACAAGAGAATTCACAACAGATTAGGGAGGAGAATATCCCCAAGTGAAAGCCCCTCAAGCTCTTCCTCTGAAGGAAGTCGGCGCTTGAAGAAACTACTCCTCCTCCAACGACTCCTCGGACAACGAGGATAGGGAAACAGGACACTGTAAGTCAAAAGGAAGATGTCGTGAAGAAGAAAATGAAGACATGTCACTTCCATGGCGTCGCCAGAAAGTTGATGTGTTTACACGACGCATCAGCAATTACACCGACCGCAAAAGGAGGCGCATGCCCACTAACGTAAAAACATATGATGGGACAGGTGATCCGGATGACCACCTAAAAATTTTCGAATCGGCCGCTACTATCGAAAATTGGACACAACCTGTGTGGTGCCATATGTTTAATTCTACATTAGTAGGGAATGCGCGCACGTGGTTTAGCAAACTCCCACGACGGAGCATCAGTGGGTTTGAAGAATTACGGAAAGCATTCCGTTTAAACTTCACCCAAAGAAAGAAGTGCGCTAAAAACCCTGTTGAACTAGCCAAAGTAAAACAGCGCCAAGGGGAATCAACCAGTGCTTATATGGAACGCTTTAAAGATGAGTGCATACAGGTCAAAGCGTGTCCCGAAGTTCTAAAAATTTCAGGGTTCATGAATGGGATTAACAACCCAAAACTCATTCGGAAGCTAAACGACAAGGTTCCCCAAACTTTCGATGAGCTAACAAAGTGCACAAGATCCTTCATACAAGGAGAAGTAGCCGCTGCGGACAGCAAAAAAGGCTACTCGAATTATAGGCAACAAGAACAGCCTAGGAGACAATCCAATGATCAGAATAGCAACCGCAGCAAGAATTATCGCAGTGGACGAGATAATGACAAGTATACCCCTCTCACAAAAACTCCGAGGGAAATATTTGTAACAGAAGGAGCAAATTTCCCAAAACCTCCGCCAATGTGTACCGCAGAGGACAAGCGCATAGAGAATGGATACTGCAAATATCATGGCCAAAAAGGCCATACAACCAACGAGTGTGTCCAGCTACGACAACTAATTAAAAAATTAGTAAGAGAAGGTATAATGGATCACCTCGTAAAAAACATTAAAGAAGGGAAGGACAAACAAAGGAATGGGGGCAAAAAAGAACCTTCCAAAGACAAAGCAGACATCATCTACATGATACAATCATGGCAACACAAGACAAAACAAAAAGTCAGTCAAAAATTCTCTTCAGAAAAAGAGATATCCTTCCCCACCCTAGCTGCGGACAACGCAGTAGTAGAACCACTAACTATTGAAATACATACGGGGGGGCATGATATCCGCCGCATGTACATCGATGGGGGGGGCATCCGCAGACATCCTATATGATCATTGCTTCAAAAGGCTACGACCTGAGATACAAAGACAATTGATACCAGCCACAACTTCGTTGACTGGATTCACAGGAGAAAAGATTTGGCCTATGGGACAATTGCGCTTGCTAGTAGTTGTGGGCGATGAACAACACTCAACAGTACCATGGATAAATTTCATGGTAATCAAGTCTCCCTCACCATACAATGGCATCATTGGGAGACCTGGAATATCATCCATGCGCGCTGTACCATCCACAGCACATGGGATGCTCAAATTTCCAGTGGAAGGAGGAGTTGTCACCCTCTACAACACCACGGTACCACCAAAAGAATGCAACGCAGTAACCAGTGAGGTGGAGAGTATTCCAGAACAGCACACAGAAAAAATACCAAACCTAAAAGTCGCTATTCACCCCGATTACCCAGATCAACAAATCTCGATTGGAGGATCTTTATCTGACAAAGGTAAAGCAGCTGTGTGCGCACTCTTGCAAAAGAACCTATATATCTTTGCATGGGAACCAAAGCACATAACCGGAGTGCCACGCTCTATCACGGAGCACACGCTACAAATCTGATAAGGATATCCCCCAATACGACAGAAGAAGCGCGGCCAGGCCCCAGATCGTGCAAAAGCTATTCTGGAAGAAGTACACAAACTCGTAGACGCAGGCATCATGCGTGAAGTATACTATCATGACTGGCTTTCTAATCCAGTGATGGTAAAGAAGAGTGATGGCAGTTGGAGAATGTGCGTAGACTTCACAGACCTTAACAAAGCATGCCCACAGGACTGCTATCCACTGCCAGAGATAGACTGGAAGGTAGAATCCCTGTGCGGATATCCTTTTAAGTGCTTCTTAGACGCATACAAAGGGTACCATCAAATCCAGATGGCAGTCGAGGACGAAGAAAAAACAGCTTTCCACACCAGTCAAGGGGTCTATTGCTACACAAAAATGCCTTTTGGCCTAAAAAACGCAGGCGCAACATACCAGCGATTGGTGGACACGGCTTTCGAGAAACAAGTAGGTCGAAACTTGGAGGTCTACGTTGACGACCTTGTCATCAAGAGCCACACAGAGGATGAATTGGTGCGCGACATTGAGGAAACGTTCAAAACACTAGGACAAATAAACATGAAGTTAAATCCCAAGAAGTGTACCTTTGGCGCAACAGAAGGCATGTTCCTCGGATACTTGATAGAACCTGATGGAATCAAGCCTTGCCCAGAAAAAAAAATAAAAAAAAAAAAAAAAAAAAAAAAAAAAAAAAAACTGTTATTGATCTTCCCTCGCCGCGCACACTCACAGAAGTCCAATCATTAAACGGAAAGCTAGCGGGGCTAAACCGCTTCTTATCTAAATCAGCAGACAAATCACTCCCGCTCTTTAAAACACTCACAAAGTGCACTAAAAAGGGAGACTTTCGTTGGACTGAGGAAGCAGAAGAAGCTTTCCAACATCTAAAACAGCATCTGGCATCGCTCCCCAAACTGGTCGCACCGCGACCAGGGGAAGAACTAATCATGTACTTATCTGCACCCATGGAGCAGTTAGCGCAATACTATTGACAGATAGAAACTTCGTCCAGACACCCATATACTTTGTAAGCAAAGCATTGAAGAAGACAGAGACTAACTACAGCGCCATGGAAAAGCTGGTCTTAGCTCTAGTATTCGCAGCTAAAAGACTGCGCAGATACTTTCAAGCGCACCCAATAGCTGTAATCACAGACCAGCCCATCAAACAAGTTATCTCTAAACCTGACACATCAGGACGACTACAAAAGTGGAGTGTGTTGTTAAGTGAGTATAACATCTCGTATAGACCGCGAACTGCAATCAAGGGGCAGATATTAGCTGACTTTATTGTCGAAAAGCCAGACACTGATGGTCCACCTTCAACAAGCAAAACAAACCTACAGGAACCTTGGATCCTATTCACTGATGGATCCTCATGCGTGGATGGATCAGGCGCAGGCCTTATTCTTACTAATCCAGAAGGAATGGAATTCACCTATGCGCTGCGCTTCGAATTTACAGCTACAAACAATGAGGCAGAATACGAAGCCCTACTCGCTGGACTGCGTATTGCAATCCAAATGGGTGTACGCAACCTGGAGGCAAACGTGGATTCCAGGCTAGTAGCTAACCATGTGCTAGGTGAGTACGAAGCCAAGGATGAACACATGATCCAATACTTGGAAAAGACCAAGTCCTTAATTCAGAACTTTGATAGGTTCACAATAAAACAAGTACCTAGAGGGGACAACAGGAAAGCTAATGCGCTTAGCAAGATCGCATCTACAAGCTTTACGCACTTATCAAAACAGGTATTGGTAGAAACCCTACAAAACATCTCAATCTTGGAAATGGAAGTATCCACAGTGATATAAGAACAAGACCCTACGTGGATGACACCTATCATTGAATTCATTAGCAAAGGAGTCTTACCACAAGATCATAAGGACGCTCGAAGGGTGCGGCGCACAGCGCAGCGATTTGAGCTATGAGATAACATCCTCTATCAACGTTCTTTCTTGCAACCTTGGCTCCGCGTGTTGGACCTCTCCAAGCAGACTATGTACTCTGAGAAATCCACGCTGGATCATGTAGCATGCACTCAGGGCCACGGTCTGTTGTAGCACGCACTCTACGGTCCGGGTATTATTGGCCAACTATGCACCGCGACGCGCGAGATATGATAAAAAAAAATGCAGCAATTGCCAAGTACACAGGCCAATTACACGCCAACCACAACAAGAGCTAACACCCATTACCTCACCATGGCCATTCTACAAATGGGGCATTGACATCGCAGGACCTTTTCCAGTTGCAGCAGGAGGGCTAAAATTTCTCATCGTAGCCATAGACTACTTTACGAAGTGGATCGAGGCAAAGGCAGTGGTGAGTATCACGAGCAACCAGGTAAAACGCTTTGTATGGGATAATATCGTATGTCGCTTCGGACTACCTGGAGAGATCATATCAGACAATGGGAAACAATTCTGCGACAACCCATTCAAAGATTGGTGCCCGCAATTGAACATCACACAACACTTCGCTTTAGTAAAACACCCACAAACCAATGGTTTAGTTGAGCGCGCGAATCGCAGTCTAGGTGAAGGAATAAAAGCGTGCCTTGACAGACACAAAAGAAAGTAGGTAGACGAGCTATCACATGTCTTATGGGCGCATCGCACCACAATAAAAACCAGTATTGGAGACACACCATTCTCCCTTGTCTACGGAACAGAAGCCGTCATACCAGCTGAGATAGGAATGCCAACTATACGAGCAGCTGAGGTCAACGTCACAACAAATGACGAGGAGCGGCGCATAGACTTAGACTTACTGGAAGAAAGACGTGAACGCGCAGCTATACGCGAAGCAAAGGCTAAGGCTAAAATGAAGAAGTATTATGATGCAAAAGTCAAACATACTTCCTTCAGGCCAGGAGACTTTGTATACCACGCTAATGACGCAAGCCACGCAGAAGACACAGGAAAGCTCGGACCCAAATGGGAAGGACCCTACGAGGTCACCGACGCGCTAGACAATGGTGTATACAGGTTGCGCGATATGGAAGGTGACGACCTAGCTAGCGCACACTTGGAATATCTGCAATCTCAAAAGATGCTATCTTTAGGAAAGGCCACGGCCCATAAACAGACAACTTTGCACTTTAGTATGTGCCCAGTAATTGTTTGTTTTTTCACTTCTTTGTTAGGAATTGTCTTTTACTTTCTCAAAAACTTGCAAGTATCAATAAAACGTTATGGTTTCTAGCTAACTCCATAACATATTTCACTTTATTGCGTACATTCTTATATATGTCAATATTGTTATATTATATTTTGCCTACATGGCGTGCATGCACTAACTAAAGACCCACGAAGGCATAAAGGATGAGTAAACCTACTAATTCACTCGTTGAGTAAGAGGGTTGTAAACCCATCAACATTGGATCACGCATCCTTTCTAAGCGCCTTACTTTTGAGACGTTGAGGTAAGTTTCGCTTGCGCGTCCCACGACGGATGCGCAAATATCAAGTACACTATACAAAGCTTAGCAAATAACGAGCCAAGACTCTTGGTCACATAATAAAACTTTGCAAAAATTAATGCAAGTTTATCTTCATTCTTATAATTTATCTTAAGTCATGCACTTAATTTAAACATAAAAGAGTATCTTATTTAATCTTTTTACATAAAAAGACAACAGTCATAACACACAAAAGATACACTTTGTTATTTATACAATAAATATACAAGTCACAAAAAAGCCTATATGCTATGACGATGCTCAGGGCTATCTTCCGGGGCAGCGGACTTTCCTGCCTCTTGAAGCTTTCTCAAGAGCAACGCATCTTTAGGCGATACGGTCGCTACGCTGACAGGAATCCCATCTGACCTGGGAATATGCGCAGCACCCACACCGCATAAGATGGCTTTGCCCTTAATACCCTTCTTCTTGGCAACCCTCTCTGCATGCATCTCCAACACCTCCTTAAGAGGGATCTCCTTTTCAAGAGCAAAAGGATTCAGCATATGACGTGGCTATACAAAAACAGGAACCTGCAGCTGCCACTCGTCAGGCTTGAGAAAGTAGTTTGGTTGCGCCTCTCCATCCTCCAATATATGGCGCCCAGGGTCAACCCCTCCATAATTACCTTTATGGGGTTATCCTGGTCGTACTCCAGCCGCGCAATATGGGGAAGCTCAAGCAGCTTCATCCCCTCCATGGCCTGCATTAGCTCGGCATAAGCACTTGCGTTGTAGCCAGGCACCTCAGTCAGTGCCACGTTCAATGCCTTGGCCTCATGAAGATCCTCCATAGCTTGCGCCCTCCCACGCTCTACGACGCACTGCACCACCTTTCCAAAGGTCCCCAACACCTCTAGAGATTCCAAGATGCCCATAGCAGCCAAGCGCAGTCTATGACTGATCAACCACCTACATCAACAAGAACAACTTGCATTAGAAGAGACAAACCAACAAATATAATAAGGCAACATTGCAGGAAAATATGTAAGGACGCACCTGCGCTCAGCTATGGTAGACATCAGATGAGGGTATAATTCCTCATCATGGTCTATGCTCAGGCCACGCAGCTTCTCCTCCTGCAACTGAATAATCTTCTCCATGCGCAACTTGAACTCATTCATGTTCGCAAAATGCTCCTCCTTCTTCTCCTCAAGATACCTTACCGCCCAGGTAAGGTTGGCCCGAAACTGATGAAGGTCCCCGCGCGCTTGCTGCAGCTCAGCCATCGCAGTCAACTTCTCGTTAGTGACCTTGTCTGCGTGCGCCTTGAAGGACCCCACCTCCGCTTGCGCTTCAGCCAGCTGCGCACGGAGAAGAGTTATCTCCTCATCTTTTTGGGCAAGAGTGCTACTCTCCTCGACGTATCTCGTCTTCAACTGAGCAACTAGCTCAGTTTGACGCTCAGCAGTAGCAGCCAACTCCACCAACAGCTGCTGCGCAGATACGTCCTCACCCACATTCACCCCCTCCTCCTTGTTTTCATTCTGAGGAGGGATCACGGTCTCCATAAAGGCCGCATCATCCTTCACAGCATAGTCACTACAATGAATAACGAAGACAGTTAGCGCATATTACGACAAGTAATAACAAAATATAAAGCATGAGGAAGATCACTTACAGAAACGGAGAGGCCTTTGCAGCTTCCTTATCCACACCAGAAGCGGATGTGTCCTCCTCTGCGGATGACTCTGAATCCGCGATCAGATGGCGCCTCCTCTTGGAAGTACCACTGCCACCAGCCTCTCCTTTGCGCTTTAGATTCTGCGCTACCACCTCAGGCTTCAGTATCTCTACGCTGTCAGAAGATTCAGCTTCCACCTCCTCCACATGCGCAGTCTCCACAGTTAGTGCCACGCTCTGTACCGGCGTCACAAGAAGAGGGGGCGAATCTTCATGACCAACTAGCCCCAATACAGTCAGATGCCCCGCAGTCGCTTCCAAAAGCGGTTGCTCGTTCTCCCTCAGAGGACGCACACCAACGGTCACCTGCTTTGGCTTCTCCAGCTTTACCACCGCAAACAAATCCATCTCTGCGCAACACAGGAACAAACAACAAAACAGAGATTAGTTATTAAAAGTGCGCATACAGAAAAACTTACATTATTGGAAGCGAACAATAAAAAGGGATGAACACCCACCCCGGCCTTCCTCATCAATGGAGGTTAGCACCTCGTTCGTACCATGGAAATAGTTGCGACTCAACCCCACGTGCACCAAAAACTCCTCAGGATAAGGGTTAATGGGGATGAGGTTGGCATCAATAGTCTGCGCATCTGCCAAGCTATATGAATCGGGTGCGGGGCGCCCATCCCTCGGCAACGTCTCTTGAGTATAAAACTCAAATGGTGATGGAAACACCACATCATCCACCCAGAAAAAATACTCCCTCCAATGCCTTAGGGAATCTACCTTCTCGGTATAGCACTGAAGGCTCCCTGCGCGCTTCGCAAAGGATACCCATCCATGCGACCACGTTGTGTGGTAAAACGCACGGAATAGGTCGACAGTTGGTTCTATCGCAAGTAAACGACAGTTTACTTCAAAATTTGATATCTTCGCCGCACCTATACAGTGCAGCTGAGAGAAATGAAGGCGATAGAAATTGAGCACGTTACTCAAAAATATGGAAATTGGTATGCGATAGTTAGCGTACTCAAAGAAGCGCGTGTATAGCCCTATCTTCCCTTCAGGGAAATCGGCAATACACACATCAACGTCCGGAGCTTCTGGATACACATCCAGAGGGATGAAGTAATCAGATGAAAACTGACGAACATCATCCTCATTCATCACAGAGCGAAACTCATCCAAGTGAGCAACCATTTTTTATAAAGATATACTAAGAGGCGCACGCGCAATTACCTAATAAAACAGCTAATTTCTTTGAAAATACGCTTTGAAGAAATGTGCAATGGTGAATGTGTGTTTTTACTGTGTGTTTTCGGTAAAAGGAGGCGGTGGCCCTTATATAAGCAATCAAAAAGCCCTAGATGAAGGCCACGTGGATCCCACTCATAAAACGTATGGCTGGAATCCGAAACAATACATGCACTTTTTCCCGTTTTCCAAGGTACACGTGGACACCCCCCCCCCCCATTTTCTGAGGCACTATTTTTGAAATATCTTGGACTAGATACATTTTTCTTCATATTGGGCGGCAAAATTCTAAATTTGTCCCGCCACGCTTACCGCTGTTCTGACTAGTCTAGCATCCCCGGCTACGAGCCGCGCACACTAGACTGGGGGGACATGATGACGTATAGTCTATATTTGGGCTACGAGCCCTAATGATAAACATCACTAAGGCCCAATACCACCATGAGTGGGGTATTATAACTTGGGCCACATTGATAATGGGATTGGGCTCACGTAGACCCAAGCCCAACCAAACTACCCGGGCATGGATAAGGATCTTCTAATTATGGAATAGATATCCTTAACCCGGATAAGCACCACGTGTGCGAAACGTAAGGAGCACGAAACCTACAAGGATTCTGCGCCTATATAAGGAATGATATAATTCTCACTAAAGGTACGATTCACATACCCTAAACTCTTTACGAGAACCCTAAAACCGATTACTTACTCTCACGCCGGAGGATAATCGTGGGAGACAATCCCACGATAAGCCTAACGGTGTTTGTTTATTTTCTTAGTGCGCAGGTTTCAAGCATTAAGAAGCGAATTGGTACGAGAGCAAGAGCCCAAACTAGGAACGCCCAACTTTTGTATCAACAGTTACCATGTCTATGACCTTGGCTTTAAGGTCATCTATCCTTTGGTTAGGGAACACAAAACTCCTTGTGACAAAATCACTACCAAGTTCAGGAGGATCTTTTTGAAATTTAATATTTCTTTTTTGGTATGTAATAAAATGGGGATTGATAGGTGATGCGTCAGTTTGATCTCTCATCTGAGATCCTGCATTTACTTTGGCCCAATGATTCATGAAAGTTAACAAACTACTACCATCTCCAATCTTGTGCAATAAAGAAATTGCCACCGCTACTCCCCCGCATGCAAAATGGTTGACTTGAACGGCCAACGGGCAAGTGTTACTCGTTCCATCATCATCACATTTACGGTTTGGGTGAAACCATATTAGATCATTTAGAAAGAGTTTATTTTGATCTTCGTTCTTTGAGTGTTGTAGGAAATCTAAGAGCGAGCTGTCATTGCATGCTTCAATGAACTCAACCCCCTCATCATTGCAATCCACATAGGTTGGACTAATTTTCTTCATCTTACCGGCGAATGGATAATACTGAGTTAAGGTATGTGATAATGAGTTCTTCAACTCGAGCGTTTTATCAAGAGAACTTTGATAACCACTGGAGCTTGGGTAGAATGCAACAACAGGCATGTATTTATTTATAGCAATTCGATCGATTACCGAAAGATTATATGTTTTCAAATGAGAAGGGGTTGGAGAAAAAGGTTTGATAATATCTCTCGAGACAATTGTGTGAAGTTGTCTTTTACCAAATCTTAGAAGCTTGTTCATCATCTTGTTCGCAGTATAGTTGGCTACTTGTGTTTGAGATGGTCATTGCATGTAGCTTAGTCATTCTTTTATAATAATCATAATGAGTATGTGTGTATGTAATAAATAATATTTAACCTTACACGAGTATGACGCTTAGGTTCTCAAATCCAGGTTAATTACCATCGTGATGAGCAGTTGCTTACATTTAAGTAGACTATTTGCAATAAGCATATATTTAATTATCTAGTTGTAACTAAGAAATAATTCGCAGTGTTTGCTTATAAATAGTTAGATATATCTTGAATTGGAACCGATTTACATAAGGTTTAAGCCATTAAATAGCTATATACTTTTTTCAAATATACCGATATGGTACGTGTACTGAAAAAACTAATAGTATGATACGTAAACTTTCATATTCGTGTTATATGGCCGATTTTTTACCGGCCATCTGTTAAATCGGCAAAAAAATTACATTTTCATGTTTTGTGGGCTCACATCACTTAAAACTCAAATCCAAACACCCCACCACTCCACAAACAGCCTACACACACCAGGCACCACCCCACACCTTCGCAAATCCACACCACTACCCACCACCCCATACCACCACTCGCCACACCACCACCACTACCACCCGCCACTCCATACCACCACCCGCCACCCATACCAACCCACACCTCCAGCAGCCCACATACATAAAAACTTCCACCCTAAACCCTATATCACAATCAAATAATGAACGGTGGTGTTGTAGGCTTGTATGGGGTAGCGGGTGGTGGTGTAGGTTGGTTGTGAAGGTGTGGGGTGGTGCTGAGTGTGTGTAGGTTGTTTGTGGGGTGATGGGGGTGTATGGATGTGAGTTTTAGTTTATGTGGGCCCACAAACCATGAAATTTAAGTTTTTTGCCGGTTTAACAAGTAGCTGGTAAAATAACGGCCATATTAGCATGGATTTAAAAGTTCACATATCATACGGGGCTTTTTTTAGTGCGCGTATCATATCCATATATATGAAAAAATGCGTAGCTATTGAATGGCTTTAACCCTATTACATATTTCAATTATATAGAATACATAGGATTCTTTGTCTGACATAAGTTTTTTCTTACAAAAATGACTGACATTGATCAAAGATAGTATCACACAATACATTTCAAACAACACTAGTTAAAAATAAAATAAAATAACAACAACAACAAAAAAAATAAAAAATAAATAAAAAAAAAGGTTCCCTTGTAAAGTTAATAATACAATACACTAGGTAGTAACTGTCGGAAAAATTACACTCTTATTGATAAAATCATATTACAGTAAATAAAATTAATGGTAAATAATAACATAAAAGGGTAGTATAGATGACAGAGTCAAATTAATTATAATTAAAATAAATCAGCAAAAGGTTGAGGCACGAGGCTCATGTTTAACACGATTTACTTAAAACAATTTTTTCATATTTTTCACAGGGTACAACAGTTAAAGCTAACGTACAACCGGATGTCACAAATATGCCTGGAAGATCACGGAAGCGAGTTGTTTTCTTGATCGAAGCTTGGTAAAAAAAAACTATGCAGGGGTTATGCATTTTTGTTTATCTAAAATGAATGAGAGATGGTTTATAAACACTTTTAAATAAGCTTGTCTGGGGTACCTCATTTATTGAAAATTTAATAAGGGTAAACTGCAAAAAATGTTCATGTGGTTTGTCCCATTTGCGAAAAATATCCTAGAAAAAACAAATAGCAAAGGATGTACCAGTGGTTTGCATTTTCTGCTAACAATGTCCCTTCGAATGGTAGTTTGTTGAAATTCATACATTTTGGCTAACGGTTGTTAAAAACTGTTAGTCAAAGTCAAAAGGCATGTGAAATGACTAATTTACCCTCATCTTCTTCCCACAATCCACACAACAATAGCAAACTCATATCCTATACTACAAATACATGAATTTATAATAAATTCAACCGAACATGTAGCTGAGATCTAGACAAGTTCCATAAATGGGTTACCGAACCACCATCATATTTGTTCCTCAGGTTCTCTCATAAAATCAAAGTATAAAATAATCGACAACCACATAAACACAAGTTCAAAAGTATATTAACATAGCTTAACTATATCATGACAATGATATATTTCCAAAGCCAGAGAGATTAACACAACTATTCATATGGAATCAATAAAAAATATATGTTGCCTAACTGAAATATTAAGCTAAATACATCAGTTATAGCATATCCACTACATAAATTGGATATCACAAAATATGTAACATCAAAACATAAGTATTCTCTGCCCACTATTTGAGCTACTATCGCTACCACCATCGTGAACCTAAAAACACCACCATCAAATCGCCATCATCACAATCATCAATCTACCACCAAACCCACCCCGACCACTATCATTCTTTCCTATCACTGTCTACCACCACACTCTACAACACCCCTACATCTACCGCAGAATGGAAGTAGTGTGTGCTCAACTGGTCACCAAAGAAAATAACAAATTGACTAACCTGAATTTCGCCTGAATTTTTGTGTTCACGGGCTATGCACATCACCTTAAAGATCATCAATCTCTTATAAAAATATAGCCAATATCAAGTATATCTTTAAACCCACTATCAAAGCACCACTAAAAAACACCATATTTTCAAGAGCTGAAAAAGGTAAAGCAACCCCATCATTACACCAAAAGGGTGCTTGTCATAAATTTCATACAACCATTAGAAAAAAGCTCACAATTCAATGAGGTCAAATAATAATAATAATAATAATAATAATAATAATAATAATAATAATAATAATAATAATAATAATAATAATAATAATAATAATAATAATAATAATAATAATAATAATAATAATAATAAATCCAAGAAGTGAAAAAAGGTGACAGGATCTTTCTGGGGGCGGTGGTGGTTTGGCGCGGTGGTCATGGTGGTTTAGTCAACAGAAAATGTGTAGAAACTAGCAGGGGGGTTGAATAGTTTTACCGTTTATAATTACTTATTAAAATCGTTTTGCCTCGGTTAGGTCCGTTTATGTTTCTTTTACAAAGTTGCTAGATTTGCTAGTTATGTGATATCAATTTTACTAGATGCGAATGTATAAAGTATGTAAAGTAAAGATTAAAGGAAAGAACACAACCAAAGAGACGCCGAGATTTATAGTGGTTCGGCACGAAGCTCACTCCTCTTCCTACTTCACTTCCTGAGTACCACACTCGAGAGTTTTCAATCATTATGTCAACACACTCCTTCAGGCGGAGCAATCTGTACACTAGCTTACACCAAGTTTAACAACACTAAGCGGAATGTCGAGTCCTAATCCTAGCTAGAACCAATCTACACCAAAGCCTACGTGGCCACACGAACAAGCACTCTTGTCCCACTTAGATCGACACATGATCCAAGTTTTCACATGAACGAGCACTGCCGTTTACTTGAATCTACACACAATTCAAGCCTTCACACATGGACTTCACTAGGTCCAAATCTTCACACTAGAACTCCACTAAGTCCTAGCCTTCACACAACACCCGAACTATTACAAGTCCTAGTCTAAATACAACACTTCTTGGACTTACACCTTTGTCCAAGTTTACTCTAACCCAAGTAGTCACTACTCACACACAAGTCGGATCTACAATATTACAACATATACAAATGATAGAGATGGAGGAAGAATAGAATCGTAACACTTGTTTCATTTGTGTGTGGACTCAAACAGCACTTTGATTCTTGACGACTTCGAGTGTTCTTCTTTTGCACTTTGATGTAGAGGATTGGGGAATCACTTATAAACACATACCAACATGTTATAGTGATCAAAGAAATAAGAAAGAAAGAACATAAAGGTTTTGTACCAAGAGGGTTATTTTTCTGTGTGAAACAGTGCAGTATTTATAACCACCAGGAGGAGTGGGGGACAATCCCTTAAAGATGGACGGTCCTTTATCACTAAGGTACCGTTGTCCCATTTGAGAGACCCTCCAGACATACGCTCCCATTTTTGTCCTCACGTGATGAAAGTTTATCTGGCAAAAAACTTAACTGGTTTAGGCAGGAAATATGGCTGTTGGAATATTTAAAATTCAAATTTATTTTCTTTAATAAAACATTTCTTTTTAATTACAAAAATACTGTTGTTAAAATGTTTTGTCACATAAAAATGTGAAGTTGAGAAAATAAAAACTTTGATCACTTTACTAGTGTCGATATCGTATTTGTTCATACCTGAAGTGACGTTGTAGAAGATACGTTGAGTAAATGAGTTTTCTCGATCAAAAACTTATTAACCGTAACTTTACGTATCGTTTTTTTATATTTTGTGATCATCAAATCCTGTAGAGACCAAATACTGCAAATTACATTTTTGACATTATTTGTATTAACAATCTCCACCTTTTTTATGATTACAAAATATAAACGCAAGTTAGGTAAATTTAAGTGTTCATAAAATTTTAATTAGTTTTCGTTTACTTCTCCCCCTTTTTGTAGAATCGGCTTCATTGACAAGTAGAAGGAAAGAGGTCGACGGTATTTAAGACCTCCCCCTTGCTTAGTGCTCCCCTAGATAAGGGCATTGGGGAATCGAGCTATGGTGTTGTGCTATAAAAACAAGTTAGAAGACTAAGCACATAAACATATTTAGAAGAATATAGAGGATTGAGAAGAGAAACAAGATAGATAGAAGCATATGATAGATTAGAAAGAAAGAATGTGAAATCAGAAGATACATAGCATGCAGAAATTCAGTTTTGAGGTGATACATTGGACGGTCCCGTAAATATGTGGATGGTCCTTTAAAGATAAGGGACCCACTTTGATAAGGGACCACCGCCAGTAGGTGTAGTATTTGAAAGATGTGTTGTGATTTAAGTGTTTTCCCATTTTTAAGGTTGATTAATATGACATTTTAAAGACAACCATTATAAATATCACAACATAATATCATATTTTAACCATAATACAATTCATAAGAAAGCATACATGATTAAAACATACATTTCCTAACAACAGAGTTTCATACAACAATTACTACTACAAGCTATTTCTAGAGAATCCTAACTTCCTTTAGCGTGCTTGGCTCAAAAGATAGTCCTCTTGATTATTTAACTAAACATATAGAGATGTTTAGTTTGAAGGTGGAGAATAAAAAGGTGGAGAGGATAGTGGAGTCGAAGGTGGAATGGATGCAAGAGGAGTTGGTTGTATGATAGGTTGAGAAAGGAGATACTCAAGGTGGCCAAACATAAGGTGGTGTTCATCTCTTAGAGATGAGATGAGATGAAATTTATGAAATCAACAAGCACAACTCATGGTGTGGTTGTTCACAAGGTTGTGTGGAATGGGATACCCCATGATAGGAGAAGGTGGTGAGGAGGAGCATAGTCTAATGGCCCATTTGGTGAGGTATTAGCATGATTTGGAGTGGATGGAGGTGTAAAAGAAGGAGACAAGTTACTCACAAATGGAGTGTATGCACCCGAGCTAGATTGGGTGAGCAAGGGTGACAGGTTTTTTATGAATGATGAGAAAGATGATGAGGTTGGCCTTGAGGAAGATGATGGTTTCGAAGAAGAGAAAGATGTTCCATTTGGAGTTTTGAGAGGTGCACTTGGTGCTTGAGGAGAAGATAGTGGAGACTTTAGAGAAGGGGTGGAATCTTCTTGAGTGAGATCAATGAAGTTTGTTTGTGGTGGAATGATAGTTATCTTAGGCCTTTTGTTTGTGCTTGATTGTGGTAGGATGAGTCTGATATTAGGCCTTTTGTTTGATATAGACAATGAGGTTGAGGGAGAACTCATTGTAGAAGATGAGGGGGAAGTGAGAGTCGATGAAGATGAAGATGATGAAGAACTTGATTAAGCCATACGTAAATTATATTGGTCATGTGACAAAGATATTATTACATGCATTCCGTTATCATTATTGGTATTTTTATTTTAGCTGTATCTGTTGGGATATAAAATATCAAAGTACTTCTGGATGTCAAAGTACTGCTGCATGAAGAATAAAGTCAAAGTACTGCTGAAGAATAAAGTCAAAGTACTGCTGTTATTGCTGAATGTTTAATGTACTTCGAAGGAAACAAGGATCAATGTGCAATATTAGATAAGGATTAATGTGTAATATTAAACGAATATTCTAGAATTAGTTAGGGATAATGACTTGTCGTTCAAGGATTACATGTTGTAAACCGACTTAAGGTTATCTATATAAAGAGCCTTAAGAGGTATTAGTCGATATAAGTTTTACAAGTCTTAGATACGTTTAGAAGTCGATCAAAGTTAATAGTTAGGGATTGTTAGTGAATCTGTGTAACAAAGCAGGTTCAAAGTTTGATTAATATAAAAGTTCTTCTTAAGCTTTGTGTTAGTAGATTCCGCATACTTTACAAGGTAAAACTGTGTTTCAATATTAATAGTGTTGAGTTTACTCAATATTGTTAAACCTTTACAAGCTACTAAGTAGTTTGGTCAGAGTATATCGATCCAACAAGTGGTATCAGAGCTTGTGTTGGAAACTCTTATTAAGAAGACAAACCTTTAAAACCTTTAAACCGATTTCACTACAAACCCTTCAAGATGTCGACAGATGCTGCACCTGCTCCCTCAATAACTGCTGTTAGATTCCCTATTGTTAAGAAGGGAGAATACAACCTATGGGCCATGAAGATGAGGCAGTACATTGCCATCACAGACCATGCACTATGGGATGTGATTGTCAATGGTAACATGCAAATTGAAGAACCAGTAGAGGTACCTGGCAACCAACACCACCTAAAATCACTGTACCTGCTGCTACCAAAAGAAATCAAGACAAAGCTCTCAACATACTGCTTTCTGCTATTCCTGATGGTCACCTACTAAAGTTTCATGATGCCAAAGATGCCAAACAACTATGGGCTGCAATAAAGAAGAAGTTTGGAGGTAATGATGCTTCCAAGAAGATGCATAGGAATTTGCTGAAGCAACAATTTGAAACTTTCACTGTTGGAGAAAGAGAAGGTCTTGATTCTGCTTATGAAAGATTCAAACATCTTCTGAGTATGTTAGAACTATATGATGCTGAGGCATCAGTTGAAGATGCTAATTTAAAGTTTCTGAGGAGTTTACCATCAGCATGGCATGTAGTTGCTACAATGATCAGAGGACAATCAGGGCTGGATACTATGGACTTTGATGATCTTTACAACAATCTGAAGGTGTATGAGCATGAGATGAATGGTACTACAGGTTCAAGCACACAACAGAACATTGCTTTTGTCTCTTCTGAAAAGAGAAGCAGTACTTCTAACAAAGGTATTGCTTATCCTGTTCAAAGTACTGTGACTGAAACACAGGTTCCATGCACAACAATGGTCACTACCAATTCATCACAATCATTAACCCCCACCTCAGATGATGTTCTATGTTCATTCTTTGCTCAACAAGCATCTCTACCAGTCACCTATCAAGAAGATGTATTGCAAATAGATGATGATGCTTTGGAAGAAATTGATATCAGATGGCAAGTTGCCATGCTCACTGCAAGGATCAAGAAGTATGTGAACAAGAAAGGAAAAGGCATCAATTTCATAGCTAAACAAGGAATAACATTTGACAAGTCCAAGATTGAGTGTTTCAACTGTCAAAGGACTGGTCACTTTGCAAGGGAGTGCAAATTTGCAAAGTATCAAGCAAACAAGATGATTGAACCACCCAAGCCTGAGAGAAAAGAGATTCCAATTACTGAACCAAAACCAAAAGCTTTGGTTGCTCAAGAGAATCTGTCAGAGATTGATTGGTCCAATGAGTTTGATGATGAACCTGTAACCTATTCAATGGTTGCATTGGAAGACTAGAGCACAACATTTGATGAAGAGCCTGGATATGCTGCTTTGGAGTCAAGAGATGATTTAGGAAGCTTTGATTGGAGCATGGAGTTTGAAGAAGCACCTGTTCAGCTTGCTATGGTAGCTGCTTCACCAAGTTCATCCACTAACTCTGAGGTATGCTCTAAGTGTAATGATATGTATCAAAAGTTACTTAGTGAATATGTAGCTGAAAGAGATAAATTTCAAAAGGCTAGGGCTGAGATAACTGGTTATCAATTAACTTTAGAGTCAATGGAGGCCAAAATCCTTACACATGAAAACAATGAAGTAGCATGGCTTGAAACATATAAACAACAGGATTACCTAGTTAAGTTAAATGAATGGAAACTAGGTTGTAAGGTGTCTGAACTAGAAAAAGTGACTGCTGAAAGGGATAAGTTGTTAGAAAAACTTGATGTGTGGAATGAGGCAGGTGTGTCACATGTTCAAATTGTTGAAAAGCAAAGAACATCTAATATTAAGACAGGCCTAGGTTATGATAATAATAGCAATGAAGGCATTCCATTTAAGAGCAAGGAACTAAATCTTACAGTTGATACCTCCACTAGTGATGAAGAGTTCATAAGTCTAGATGAAAACACTTCTAGTGATGTGGAATCCCCTAGTCCAACACCTCCTGTATTTCAGAAAGAAAAGGGATATAATGCAGTTCCTCCCCCCCCCCCCCCCCCCCCCAGGTAGTTTTCAACCACCTAGAAAAGATGTTGACTGTTATGGTGTAGATAATCTAGAGTTTAGGAAAAAGCTTAAAAGTAAATTTAATCCTGAAACTTTAGAAAAATCTGTTGAAGCACCTAAGGTAGAAGAGACCAAGTTTTCAAAACAAGCAGTACCTACAAACACTTTTTGAAGTACTGCTGATCATTCAGCAGTACCTCAAAGAAAATTCTTTCAAAATACTGCTAATTTTAGAAACACTTATGGAAGGGGATTTGGGGATATTCGTCCAAAGGTCTGTTATGTTTGTTATAGTCCTCATCATTTGATTAAAGATTGTGATTATCATTCAGAATACCTAAGTAAATATCCAAAGACCAGAACTGCACAACCAAGTCATAGGGAGAATAAGCCAAGGGACAACAAACCAGTTTGGAACTATACAAATAGGGTCACCCATAGTAATTTCTCAAAAGACTATAGGTACCCTCATCAGAAAAGGTCATACTCCAAACCCTCAGTACCTTCACAAAGTACTGATAGAAAGATCCCTAATGTTTCTAGCAAACACTCAAGTGTAAGATCTAGGAGGAACAATCATTACAACCCTAGAAAATCTTACAACACAAGAAAAGATGCTAGGACACAGAACCCAACTCCTAAAGTTACAACTAAATGGGTTAAGAAGGAAAGTACTGCTGGGGAAAAACCAGTACTTTCAGAAGTTAAGGGTGAAAAAGGGATAATTGATAACAGTTTTGGAAACAAAAACCTTAATTCTTGATCATGCTTTCAAAGACAGTGGTGATTACATACTCAAAAATTTTGAGTATGTCACTCCAAAAGGGGAACACAAGTCAGTAATGGCTTGGGTTCCTAAAAATAACTAACCTTTTTCATGTGAATGCAGGGCAACCCAGAGGAGGAGCTTAAAGATAATCTTATTGTAGATAGTAGTTGCTCTGGTAGTATGACAGGAGAAAAGGAGCTCTTGTCAGATTTTAAAGCTTATTTTAGAGGAAAAGTTGCATTTGGGAATGATCCTGATGGAGGAAGAATAACTGTCAAAGGAACTATCAAGGCAGGAAACATTGATTTTGAAGATGTTAGATATGTGAAGGAGCTTAAATTCAATCTTTTGTCAGTCTCTCAGATTTGTGATAAGAAGTACCCTGTGTTATTCTTTGACACAAAATGTCTTATACTTTCTCCTGATTTCAAGTTAGAAGATAGAAACTTGGTGTTGCTGAGAGTACCAAGAACTAATGATGTGTACAGCATAGACTTAAAGAATGTAAATTCTGCTGAAAGAGCAACATGTTTGATTGCAAGAGCATCTATGGAGGAAGCACATCAATGGCACAGAAGACTGGGACATGTAAATTTCAAGAACATAAATAAGCTGGTCAGAGGTAATTTAGTTAGAGGTTTACCTTCTAAGACATTCAAGAATGATCACTCATGTCTTGGTTGTAAGAAGGGTAAATAGCACAAGGCTTCTTGTAAGAAGATTGATGAGAAGACCATTATAGAGCCTTTGGAATTGCTGCACATGGATCTGTTTGGACCTGTTTCAGTTGTTAGTCTGAACAAGAAGAAGTACTTCTTAGTTGTAACAGATGACTGTAGCAGATTTAGTTGGGTCTTTTTCTTATGCTTTAAAGATGAAAATTTTGATGCTATTCATGATCTAATAATAGCACTTGAAAATCAGTTAAGACTCAAGGTTAGAGGCATTAGATGTGACAATGGGACTGAGTTCAAGAATCAGCTTATGGATGAATTTTGTGCCAAGAAAGGAATTAAAAGAGAGTTCAGTATTGCTAGAACTCCTCAACAAAATGGAGTTGCAGAAAGAAAGAATAGAACTCTTATAGAAGCAGCTAGGACAATGCTTGCAGACTCTCAACTACCTATTCCATTCTGGGCTGAAGCTGTAAGTGCTGCTTGCTATGTGTTGAATAGAGTATCAGTGACAAAACCTCAAATGAAGACACCTTATGAGTTACTCATGGGAAAGAAGCCAAGCATCAAGTTTATGAAACCTTTTGGATGTCCCCTAACCATCTTAAATACTACTGATAATTTGGGCAAATTTGATGGGAAGTCAGATGAAGGATATTTATTGGGATATTGTACAAATAGCAAAGGATTCAGAGTGTACAATAGGGCTACCAAGAAGGTTCAAGAATGTCTTCATGTTGATTTTTTGGAAGAACAAGAGAATTTTAAAGGTAAAGGTCCT
Source organism: Artemisia argyi (assembly GCA_030686995.1). Lineage (NCBI taxonomy): Eukaryota > Viridiplantae > Streptophyta > Magnoliopsida > Asterales > Asteraceae > Artemisia > Artemisia argyi. Next base: position 29,541,935 of record CM060694.1, read on the forward strand.
GATTGGATGTTTGATCTTGATTTAATGTCTTCATCAATGGATTATGTACCTGTAAGGGAAGAAAATCAAGCTGCTCCCACTGAAGAAGAAGCACAATACATTATGATGTTAATTTAAGATCTGAAGATGAGCCAAAAGATAATGCCAATGATGAGAAGACAAGTACTTCTAAGCCTCAAAGTACTGCTAAACCTAACAGTATTGTTGATCCTCAAAGTACTGTTTCACCACAAATACTAGTATCTGCAGAAGATCAAGCCATTCAAGATGAACTTTCTAGAATGCTTTTTCAAGAAACAATGGCTAAATCGTATGATGATGAACAGAGGAGAGCTTATGAAGCAGAAAAGAAGAAGGCAAAAGACACAGCCAGTACTTTACCCCAAAGTACTGCTAATCCATTTGAAAGTACTTTTCAACCTTTGAATACTTCAAATTGGATAAATACTGATGCTGTTAATGATCCTAATATGCCTGACTTAGAAGATACTGCTGATCCAAACACAATTACTTTAGAAGACACTGATGATGAATTGGATCAAGAAGGCATTTTCTCAAATTCTAATGAAGATCCTGATATAACTAATTTGGAAGATAATCTTGAAGTCCCACCAACTCCTACTCTCAGAATTCATAAAACTCATCCTGTTACAAATATTATTGGACCCTTAGCTTTAGGGGTGCTAACAAGGAATAAGGCTAAGAATATGTCTCAACAACATACTTCTTTACTTAGTTTTATGTACAAGCAAAACAGGGTGAATCACAAGGATCAGAAGTTGTGTTTATTTGCTTGTTTTCTATCTCAGGAAGAGCCCAAGAATATCAAACAAGCATTAGCCAAGGAAAGTTTGGTGGAAGCTATGCAAGAAAAACTCCTACAGTTTAAACTTCAAGAAGTTTGGGTATTATGTGATTTACATGATGGAAAGAAACTTATTGAAACTAAATGGGTCTTCAGAGTAAAAAGAGATGAAAGAGGGAATGTTATTAAGAACAAGGCAAGGTAACTGGTTCAAGGATATAGACAGGAAGAAGGAGTAGACTATGATGAAGTTTTTGCTCCTGTGGCAAGGCTTGAAGCCATCAGGCTACTTTTGGCTTTTGCATCTTATATGGGATTCCCTGTATATCAGATGGATGTTAAAAGTGCTTTTCTATATGGCAAAATCACAGAAGAAGTTTATGTCAAACAGCCTCCTGGTTTTGAAGACCCTGGACACCCAAACAAAGTCTACAAGGTAATAAAGGCTCTTTATGGCCTTCATCAAGCTCCAAGAGCATGGTATGAAAGGCTTTCCAATTTTCTACTGCAACATGGTTATAGAAGAGGAGCTATTGACAAGACTTTGTTTATCAAGAGAGACAAGAAGGATATCATGCTAGTTCAAGTGTATGTAGATGATATTATTTTTGGTGCTACTAAGCAATCTATGGTGAAGGAATTTGAAGATCTTATGCAGAAAGAGTTTCAGATGAGTTCCATGGGAGAATTAACATTTTTCTTAGGACTTCAAGTGCAACAGTCAAGTAGTGGAATTTATATTTGTCAAGATAAGTATGTTGCAGATATTCTTAAGAGATTCACTTTCACAACTGTTAGGCCTACATCTACACCAGTGGATACTAATAAACCTTTGGGAAAAGATGAAGATGGAGAAGATGTTGATGTCACACTATACAGGTCTATGATTGGAATTCTTATGTATTTAACTGCATCAAGACCTGATATTACTTTTGCTGTAAGCTTATGTGCAAGACAACAAGTTAATCCAAAAGTATCTCACTTGAATGCTGTCAAGAGGATTTTCAGGTATCTTAGGCAACAACCTAAGCTAGGATTATGGTATCCTAGGGATTCACCTTTCCATCTCCATGCCTTTTCAGACAGTGATTATGCTGGAGATAACTATGACAGAAGATCCACAACTGGAGGATGCCAGTACCTTGGAAGCAGATTAGTGTCATGGCAATGTAAGAAGCAAACAATTGCAGCAACTTCTTCCACAGAAGCAGAGTATGTAGCTGCTGCAAGTTGTTGTGCACAAGTACTTTGGTTATAGAATTAGCTTTTGGATTATGGATTCAATTTCAAGAATACTCCTATTAACATTGATAATGAGAGTACCATCTGTATTGTCAAGAATCCAGTCTATCATTCCAAGACCAAGCACATTCAGATTAGACATCACTTTATAAGAGATTGCTATGAACAAAGGCTTATCAATGTGGTTAAAGTTCATACTGATGATAATGTAGCAGATCTACTCACAAAGGGCTTTGATGTTTCAAGATTTACTTTCTTGGTTGTGAGTATTGGCATGATTAATATGTAATCTATTTTTTAGGGGAGGCATAAGTAGTTATTAGTTAGTCATTATTTGAGGGGAGGCTACATGTATCATTCAAAAGAAAGGATTTTATTCATTAAAGTTCTTACAACCACCATTCAGAGTACATCACCATTCTTGTTTTCAAGTAACAAACACAGACACAACAAAGACAACACAAACACAAGACTACATCAACCTACTACCAAGCTCCACACACCTACTCCATAGGCCTTTTTCCCTTGCCCTCATAGCTTTGTTTTCCCTTTTGAGCAGTCCTTCTCTTGTCATCAAAAGAAGCCTGTTTTCTTGGGCAAGCCAGGCCAAGAACCTGTTTGGGAGGTCTTTCTTTTCTTGGAGCAGGCCACTTCATGTTCTGAATAGCTGATTCCAGGGCTTGAGTCAAAGCATGTGGAAGCTCTTTAGCCAGAGATGAACCAGAAACAACTTTCTTCTTTTTGGGCTTTTTGCTGGTAGTACTACCTGCATCAGTCATGGTAGAGTTGGCAGCACTCATTGTTGATGAAGATTCTTGGTGTCCCATCCACTGAACATGAGGAGGAAAATAGTCTGACCATCCTAGATCTTCAAACTCAGAATCAGAGTAGTAACTTATCTTTGAATCTGTGGTGCCCTCTGAGTCTGAAGAGATGTTCACAATTGGAATGTGACTCATTGTGCTTACTTGTTTTTGTGTTAAAAGAAGTTATGGTGTTTGCAAGTTGTTGATGAAGTTGCTTTTATAAGCAAGGTAAAGGTAAATGGGCATTTAATGAAGTGTATTGAAGTTCACTTACCTTGGTAGCTTTGGGATTAAATTTGGGGAGATAGTCATTAATAAGGGTTGACTTTCAAAGATATTTTGGTCAAATGGTTAACATTCAAGATTTTTAGTGGGAAAGTACTTTGGTCAATATACTGTGTGAGCTTATAATGGAAAGTACTGCTCCATATTTTATGGAAAGTACTGCTTGGTGCTACTAAAAGGATTCGCTGATGTGTCAGATACTGTTCCAATGGTCAGATTTGCGGCTAACAACCTTTCGAAAGATATGGGGATATTTACTTCCAAAAATAATGGTAAAATCATTAATTAACCATGATTTTTTGTAATCTTATCCTTATATAACAACCTCATATCTTTTCCTTTTATTCACCTTGTTCACCTTTATAAACTCATACCTACTTTGCATCGATCATCACTTTTCTCACTCTAACCCTAATCATCATGGCTAATCGACGTACCAACACCAAACACAACATGATCGCAAACCTTGAGAAAACCCAAGAAAACCTTGATTTTCATGGTATTATTGACTTTCTCACTGGTACCAACATCTGTTACTCCATCCTTGTCAACCCCGAGATTATTGGACCCTGGATTCAAGCTTTTTGGGATACAACAATGTCACAGGTTGAAGATGGTGAGGATATCATTACTGCTACAGTTGCTGGGAGAGCTATACGTGTTACAGAAGCTTCAATCAGGGAGGCTCTGTTATTTGATGATGAAGGAGGCTCTATTTTGTTTGGGAAACAAGAAGTTTGGAACACACTCAGAGATGTTGGTTATGAAGGTTCTTTGACTAAGCTTACTTTTCAGAAGGCTATGGTTAGTCCTCATTGGAAATTTCTTATTCATGTTTTGCTACACTGTTTGAGTCCAAAGAGTACTGCTTGGGATCAGTTTAGTCATTCCATAGCTTCTGCTTTTGTTGGTCTTATTACCAATCAGCCTTTCAATTTCTCATACATGATCCTTGAAGGTATGCTTACTCATATTAAGGCTGGCAAACCTTTTCTTATGTATCCTAGGTTTGTTCAATTTTTAGAGAATCCACTAGATGGTATACCTAAACCTCAGGATTATGTACCTACCATTAGGATGCCACCTAAAGTTTTCACTTTTATGTCCAATAAGGGAGTTAATTTTTCGGGTAGGAATACACCTCTTAATGCTTATATGTTAGAGGTAGCTCAAGCTATTAGGGATGCAGAAGACAATAGTGGTTCTGCACATTCTAATAATGATGCTCAATCTGATTCTGCTGAGCATTCTGCTTCAGTACATACCCCCACACCACCTATTGTTTCCCCTCAGCATGTTGTTTCAGGTGAAAGGACTCCCTCAGTAACAGCTTCTTTGGATACATCTGTTTCTGCTCAAGGTACTTCTCCACAAAGTACTGATCCTCAAGGTACTACTTTAGAGGATTCACAAGTACCTACTCCCAATGATTATACTTCCACAGGTAGGCTTCAAACACCTGGAGGAGATGAGGGAATTGCAGGTACTGAGAGTACTTCTGATTTGGTTCAAGAATTGGAGAAGATGAAGTCAATTGTTAATGCTCAAGCTGCAGAAATCAAAAAGTTAAGAAAGAAGTTTAGAAGATTGAAGAAATTTGTTTGGCCTCTTGTTCAGAATTTTAGGCTTTATGTGAAAGAAAAGAAGCAGTCTCAGAAGCAAAAGTCCAAATCTTCAAAGAAGTCTTCTAAATCCAAGAAGAAGCATAAACGGTCATCATTTACCAAATTGGGGAGGAATCAAGATAAGAATTTGGATAAAGATGATGCAGAAGTAAAATATTCAGAAGATGCTCATTTGTGGCAATATCCAGAAAGTCCAAAGATTTTTGAACCAGAAAGTTATGTTGAAGAAGATATGAATATTGCACAAGAAGATAGAGAATGAGCAAAAAGATGATGAGCAAGAAAAGGTTAAGCAGGATGTAGATGCACAGAACATTCAAAGTACTGTTGTTAAAAGTACTGCTGCAGAAAACATAAGTCTGCAAGGTACTGCTGAGCAAGGTACTTCTTCTAGAAATATTTATGAAAGTGGAGTCAATGCTGCTGGACCTTCTACAAAGCAGTATGAAGATGAAGCTGGTCCTTCCACTTTTATACAGCAAGAAGAAGAAAGAGTACATACTGCTAATGATGATGAAACAATTGCTCAAGTTATGATGAATTTAAGGAGACCTACTGGAGGAATACACATCTCTGAGCCTGCACAAAAAGATGAAGAAAGTACTTCTGAATCAGAAAAACTGGATCCAAAAGATAAAGGGAAAGGGATAATGGTTCAGAAAGATACTAAGAAGAAGAAGAAGAAATTTTCTATTGCTCAGATTAGAGAATTAGAAACTGTGGATGATTTAGAGCTTGCTAGAAAACAACAAGATGAATATGATGCTGAGTATTTGGAAGAAGTCAGTAGGCCACTTGCAAAGAAGCCAATGACCAAAGCTCAGGAAAGAAATTGGATGATACAGTTCTTAAGAAAGAAGGGATACAAGAATTTGCATTTGAAAAGGTATCCAGAAGTGAAAGCTCTGTGGGATAAAGTACAAAAAGATATCAGAAAAGAAGTAGAAAACTTTATGCCCATGGAAGTTGATAGAAAGAAGAAATTAGAAGATATAAGAAAGGAAGATGCTGAGCAAAGGAGATTGAAAAGGAAGAAATTAGCTGAATATGATCAACTGTCAAAAAGGCTGAAGTTAGTTCATGAAGATACAGTTGATGAACTCAGAAATTATTTCAGAGTTGTTGATTTTGAGAACAAAAAGATTGAAGATTCTGAAAAGAAGTCCAAGATAATCTCATTTTCTGTGGTTGAATCAAAAGAAGGGAATTATTTTATGATCCACAGAGAAGATGAAAGCTTCACACCATTCAATATGTTATTGGATTTATTGCACTGTATCACAAGGGCAGATCTTTATGACTTATATGTGCAAGTGCAGACATACTATGCAGAGATTGAAGCTTCAGGAGTGGGATTAGTTTTGCTTGGAGACTTAATTACCATCTGGGATACTGAAGAAACAAGTGTTGATCCTCTGTGGAATGATCAAGAGAATTGGGAAATAACAAGATGGAGATTCTTTGAGTCATCAGGAGTTCATACACTAGAGATGGAAGATGGTACCATGATTCACATGTTGGCTGAGAGGAGATATCCATTGATTATAGAAATTATGCTATGAATGCTGGATCATGGAATGGAACTTGAAGATGAATCTGAAGTAGCTTTGGATGTTATCAAGCTATTTATCAGATGGGTCAAGTCTGAAGAGTAATATTGCATAATACTAATATGATTTGTTTTGTAAAATAAAGTATTTTTCAAAGTACTGCAAGAACAAACAGTACTTTATCAAAGTACTGCTTGCTGATATAAACCAGTATAGGTCCTTTAAAATAAAAATAAAATGTTTTGATGTTTAAAAGAAGAAAAAAAGGATTTGAAAAGAAACACATGGTGTTAGTATTTATACTGCACAACAAATGGTAATCAACTCACCATGTTTAACAGACAAGAAAGAGTTTGAATCATCATGAGGGTACGGCTCTGATGTGATAATCAAATCCGTTGATGGTTGATAGTTTACCAAAAACTATATGGTTATCAACTCACCATACTCCAAGTGATTAAGAGTTGGCTAGTCCAAAGCAAACGGCTATTGGTAAAGACAAATCAAATCCGTTGATAGCTGATGATTTGCTAAAAATCATAATTTTCAATGATTCACCTCTCACAGGAGTTAACACACCTAGAAGTGATGAGAATAGTATGAAACTTTTAAGATTTGATGATCTTTGTACCAAAATGTTGCTGAGTTGCTGAGAAGATACCATGGAAAATATGATGCTGATGAAGAGTACTTTGACAGATGACAGATAGAAGAAAAAGGAATAAAAAAAACAATCTCACTGAATAATTAAAGATTTGAAGATTGAAGATAACAAAGAAACTTGAAATCAAGCAAGTAGAGTTCAAGTTAGGGGAGGATTGTTGGGATATAAAATATCAAAGTACTTCTGGATGTCAAAGTACTGCTGCATGAAAAATAAAGTCAAAGTACTGCTGAAGAATAAAGTCAAAGTACTGCTGTTATTGTTGAATGTTTAATGTACTTCGAAGGAAACAAGGATCAATGTGCAATATTAGATAAGGATTAATGTGTAATATTAAACGAATATTCTAAAATTTGTTAGGGATAATAACTTATCGTTCAAGGATTACATGTTGTAAACCGACTTAAGGTTATCTATATAAAGAGCCTTAAGAGGTATTAGTCGATATAAATTTTACAAGTCTTAGATACGTTTAGAAGTCGATCAAAGTTAATAGTTAGGGATTGTTAGTGAATCTGTGTAACAAAGCAGGTTCAAAGTTTGATTAATATAAAATTTCTTCTTAAGCTTTGTGTTAGTAGATTCCGCATACTTTACAAGGTAAAACAGTGTTTCAATATTAATAGTGTTGAGTTTACTCAATATTGTTAAACTTTTACAAGCTATTAAGTAGTTTGGTCAGAGTATATCGATCCAACAGTATCATTTTTCCATCACAAACGTTTAATTGGTAATTAAGGAGAGTCTCGAGAAAAGATATTATACATATGTTGATTGAATATGCACTGGTGCCGATAGGACATGTGTGTGTAAAGGGCTTTTCCTTGTTTCAAAGTCCCACTTCCCAAACATTAATAGTAATGAATGCGCTAATTAATACTCCCTCCGTATCAAAATTATTGTTATGAGTGAGAAAGCACTAAGTTTAATAAAAACGAGACCCTTATAAATCTCAACCACTCAAAGAGAATATTCTCCTAATATATTATCTAGTTTTTACTAAAAATGAAAAGTAGACAATCTTTTTGAGACATCCAAAAATGAAAATATGGACTTATACTGAGACGGAGGAAGTACATAGAAACGATTTTTGTTAGTATGGTTCAATGCATTTCTAATTAATACACCCGAAATCTATACTACTTATAATGAAAGAAGGACTCTCTCACTAAAAAATTCAGATGTACAAAAAATGATGTATAGTTTACAACACTTTAAAGCAAGCAATTTTTATAATTACAACAACCAAAGCATTGTGTACAACAAAAACTAGCATGAATTGAAATTCAGATCACTTTTCTTAAAATTCTACACTAATAGCATTAAAAACACCCTTACACCAAATATTACAATCATTTAAACACAATGTACAACCCTCATTTTACATTAATAGTATTAAAAAAACTCCTACACCCAATATTACAATCATTTAAACACAATGTACAACCCTCATTCTACATTAATAGCATTAAAAACACCCTTACACCCAATATTACGATAATTTAAACACAATGTACAACCCCTTATCTTAACCTAGACATGAACCTGTGACCAAACTCGACTTAATAAAACTCGACTCGATACACAAGGCTGTGACCAAGCAAATTTAGGTGTCGGAATGACTTCTCATGACATTTTTATTAATTCCATTGAAAAATTTTATTTCAGAGTATCCGCCGCTGCAACACGCGGGTACCTTGCTAGTAAAATAATATGTATGTAGCTGAGGAGTTTCATCTAAAATACTCGCAAGATAACGTGAGATATCATTTGATACGTACTTACTACTTAGTAGTAAGTAGTGTATGCAAATAACTTTTCTTACTTATTAAAAATATGAAAATTAGTTGTATATGTGAATAATGATACCGCTTCCGATATAGTATGTAGCTTTACGTCTTTTTTTCATTGCTCAATAAAAAAATCACCTCGTTTTCCAACTTCTCAATGTCGAATTCAATATAGGTGCCGTATGCAAATTTGTCTATAACATTATTACGTTACACCACATTTGTTTACATCTTGGTAGAGCATGCATATTATATAAGATTATCACTTTACATATCATTTACTGACATGTATGAACAAGTCATTAACGTCAAAAATTGTCACTAATGTCTTTTAACACTTAGAAAATTATAAGTAAAAATGCAGTCACAAACGGTCTATTTATATAAGATTATCACTTTACATATCATTTACAGTACTGACATATATGAAGTATGTCATTAACATCAAAAATTGTCACTAATGTCTTTTAACACTTAGAAAATTAAAAGTAAAAATGCAGTCACAAAAGGTCTATTTATATAAGATTATCACTTTACATATCATTTACAGTAACAATGTCATTAAAATCAAAAATTGTCACTAATGTCTTTTAACAATTAGAAAATTATAAGTAAAAATGCAGCCACAAAAGATTTATTATTGTGACACAAAATAGTTTAGAGATAGATTTTTGCCTTCGAAACACAACTTGTTCATAGAAACTGACATATTGAGTATCAAAAGTTTTACCTTTTATGTTCACACTTTTTAAACTATGTCACTAAAATCTCAGATTTAGTGACACCTTTTAGTGCAGTCACAAAAGATCTATTTATAGTGACACAAAATAGTTTAGAGATAGATTTTTGCATTCGAAACACAACTTGTTCATAGAACCTGTCATGTTGAGTATCAAAAGTTTTACCTTTTATGTTACACACTTTTTAAACTACTAGAAGGTGCGGCGGCGGGCACCCGGTGACTGTTTGTGGCGAGCAAATATTTTTTATTTTTAACCTTTCTTATTCAGTATTGTCTCAAATACTTTAAAACATAGTAGATATATGTTTCTTAAAAGTAAAACATTTAAATTATTAATAGTGTAATGTGTGTTTAGAAGCTGAGATAAAACTGTGTTAGTTTGTGAGTTAGTTTGTAGGCTTTATATATATGAAATATGCATTAAAAGGTAGTTAATAGAGTTGTTATATCATATTGATTAAATGAACTATTGCAAGTTAATGGGGTTCATAAATATTAGTTGCTCCTACAATTAAAGAAATTAAAATTCATAATGTAACTTAACTCCTATTCAAATATATGTGTCAGTTTGAAATCCTTGCAATTAAAAAAATGTTTTTGGTCTTATTTTTTTAAAACTTCCTTTTTAGAAATGGTCTAAATGCATTATAATGTACTTAAGATGTCACTAAAATATCAGATTTAGTGACACTTTTTGTCACTAATCCCTGTAACTACAAAAAATGTTAGTTTCCTTATAGCATATTTATGGATTTTGAAAAGGAAAAAATGTGGCTTTCATTTGCCACATTAGAAGAAACGATTCACAAAAAACGAAAATTAAATACATTTATATATAAACATCAGTATCAACCAGATATGATAGTAGAGATATGACGAACACTACAAAAAAATAATTGATTCCTAACACTTTTTAAAAGCGTGTAAAATTTTATTACTTTATTAACACTTTAGAATGTGTAAAAATTGATTACGTTAATAAGTGTGAAAAAAAAATTGTAAAGCAATAGATGTTGCTCATTCATAATTGAGTAAAAAAAAAAAGGTTCACACTTTTAAGTGTGAAAAAATAAAAGATTTCTTTCACACTTTTATTTGTAATACTCAAATTCTCCGCACTTTAAGAAAGTGTGGAGAATTTAATTATCTACACTTTGAGCAAGTTTCCACTAAATTAAGTTTAGCAAGTTTCCTCTAATGCAAAAAAATAAAATAATAATAATAAAAAAAAACAAAAAAAGAAAAAGAAAAAATAAAGTATTACACAAACGATTTTCAGGCTATAAATCATCAGGTTTTGTCTACTTCTACAGTTTAAGTAATGACATTTCTTTTATGATGTTTGCCTCTACCTTTAATATTGTACGTTTTAAGCAACATCATTTATATGCATATATACGGTTTAAAACAACTCAAACCATGAAACAATTTACAAAAGTATCCAACATTTTATTTTTAACTAAATTTTATTTTTAATTTTTACATACCAAATTTTAGTTATTACATATCTAATATTTCACTGTCCCAAATTGATGGTGCACATTTCATTTTGGTGATATCCAAATTTAATTGTTCACTATTAATAGTGTAGTAAATTTGTTTGAGTTTATTATATTACCTTTGCTTGAAATTATTATTAAAAACTTTAAAAAAAACATAAATTAATTAGTGAAAGCTTAAACTGTTATTCTGCTAAAAGTAAGAAAAAAAAAGTATTAATAATTATGCTTTTCTTAAACTTTTTATTTTTTATTTATTTTTTTATTTTTTTATTTTTTTTGTAGGACAGTTATTTTTAGAAGGTACGTATTGGTATCCTAAATTGCCGAACAAAGTTAGATCATTTAATACCCAGACACCTTGAACATAGCAAAATAGTTTCTCCAGCCGTTACCCAAAAACTAAATTAACTTAATATTTAGTTTCTTTCTTATAAAAAACTCTATTTGGCAAAATCTATAGTAACGTAAATGATTTCTAGTTAAAATGAAAATAAATAAATATATTTGTTTCATGATTTTTAACTAATTTTCATTTTTCTTCGAAGTAATATAGTATTTTACTTACTTTTTTTTTAAATAAAGATACCCATTATATAGCAAGAGATTAAAAAAAATTAGAATAATAATGTTGAAAAACTCAATTGGACTAATGAGGGTGCACAATTCTGCTTAAGTCGTAAAACTAAGCATTTTTTAAAATAAAAGTCAAAATTTGCTTTAATTTATTTAAACTTATCTAAATTTTATCGAAAAACATAAATATGTATAAAGACACATGTGTCTGTAAAAAAAAAAAAAAAAAAAAAAAAAAAAAAAAAAACTTTAAGAAGAAAGGGTGATATGTTAATAAAACTTTAGTTGTTAAATTTTAAATAAACTAGTTGGGCTCCGGTCCGCCGCGTTGCGGCGGGGCATTAAAGTTTGAACCGAAATGGAATTGGCTATTGAACACGTAAATGTAACTTCAAATTGGAAACAAAATATTCTAATTGTTGCTGCACAATTACACTTCAAAACACAGAGTAAATGTTCCTTGGAAAGGTAATTTTCAAAAGAAGTATAAGCATATTCATTGTATATAAACTGATTACAGGAATAATCGTGTTATATTAAGAGTCAAAATTAAATAAAAATTGAACAATTTTAGCCCATTTGACACATTCGACCCACCTTATTTGTTTCCCTGCTAGCAATACCCAGAAATCAACCCAATGATTACTATATTAGTCCCAATTTCCAGCTCCACACTTGAGAGATAAAAAAGTTTAACTAATTTACATTGGCAATGGGTCAAAAAGCTTATGGCACCCTGGGTGGATAAGCAAAATCAAATAATCTCATAAGCTGACCTAATAAGTTCATCCAAACACCCCCTAACAAAACAACCTAATTGAAAACCCTCATTCAAACAAATCAAATAAAAGTAAAGCATACCTACATAAGCTACTTCCATATATCTAATTTCACCGGGCTACAACGAAAACCCCCGATCAAACAACAGATTCTGAACGTGGTGGATTGAGAGAGAGCGCCGTCTTGTATGTCCTCTGTCTAGCTTCGATCTGCCTTGCATCTTCTTTGTCAATTAGGTATGAATTTATGTGAGTATTTGTGTTTGTTGAGATTGTACCAGATGGTATGAGGCGGTGATGTTCTAGCGTCTTCTTCGCCCTCATCTTCATCATATAATTTTTGGCAACCAACTTAGGATAATGGACTGGATCAAAGCATAGTTGGGGTAAAACGGGAGCCCAAAATTTGTGGTAGGAATCCAGCGTCAAAACGACAACGGATTTGATGGTGTATTATATATATAATAATTATATTGAATTAAGCATACTTACGAGTTTTCATGTTTTTACTAACTTTATAACTTTGATAAATACCCCTAAAATTGGGAAAATTACCAAAATGGCCCGTTGCCCTGCGATTTAAGCATATTTAGCCCGTTTTTGAAAAATTCCCGTTTTAGCTTAGGTTGCCCTAGGCAACTTTCGTATAGCCAACCGAAAGATGACAAGTGTCCTCAAGTTGCCCAAAATACAAAAAAGTTGCCTAAACTACAAAAAAGTTGCCCCGACGTGACACTCTGTAGTTGGCTATACGAAAGTTGCCCAGGACAACCGGGTTTAAAACGAGAATTTTTCAAAAAAGGGCTAAATATGCCTAGACCCAGGGCAACCGGGCTATTTTACTAATTATCCCAAATTTATAACCCATATACTTTATTTTATAATAAAACTACAATATGTATGTTATTGTTATTTATAAGTTATATCTTTAGTATATATTAAAATAGTGTATTTACAGGAAATTGTAAATATAAAAAGAAAAGCACGAGTTATCGTGACATGTAAAGAAATACAAAAGATTATACACATACGAACGAGTCATGTTATTTCTTTTTATAAGATTAATTAAGGATATATCTGAAAACAGTTCCTTTTTAACTATCATCAGTTATTCCTCTTTATAGGATTAACTCGCGCACGGGTTTAAAAATTAAATACGGCTCAAATTATTATTAACATGAATATAAATATCAAAATAAAGGTACGACCTCACGAGTTACTGTGAGATGAAATAAAATAGACGAGATTATACATATAACAACGACACACATTTTTTCAAGAGTCATTAAGTGCTACAAAATATACATAATGTCTAGACATGATATACACCGTAAATGATTAATTTTTTACAAGATCAACTTGAACACCATGCTAGTTAAACAAAGTCAAACCCTTTATGCAACAAAAATATAATCTATACAACATATTAATCAATATTAACACAATCAAAAAATGTAAAAACTCGTGCATGCATGGTGTTATAACTTTATAAATATTAAAATTTGATCTAATTTTATAAAAAAGTCTTATACATTACAAAACCATGTATTTATTAATTGTCACAATATTTAATTTCAAGCAAAGTTATAGAAATATTATTACCTGGTAAACTACTGCCAAATCTCCATCCATGTACGGGTTCTACAACTATTTATTAAAATAATAACATACTTTAGTAAATGAATTTACCACATTACTTTTAATATTTATCCATATTAAATACAAGGCCGGCTGTTAGTGAGTGCGACAGGTGCGTTGGCACAGGGCCACCACTAAAGATGGGCCACCAAAAAAAAAGTTTCGTTATATGTATATGTACTATTTTGTTGTTATCTGAATAAATGGTACTAACCCGTATAATAGATGGAGTAGGCGAATAGGCAATAGACAAATATTATAAATATACAAATACTTGAGTAGGGGTGTTGATCGGTTCGGTTTTTGGTTATTCGGTTAATTCGGTTTGGTTAATTCGGTTAAAAAAAATTTTAGGGTCAAACCGTGAACCGAACCAAACCGAATTCATATTCGGTTTTTGGTTCGGTTTGGTTAAATTCTAGTTCGGTTTGGTTCGGTTCGGTTTTCGGTTTAACCAAATTACACACTTTATTTAAAAAATATATATATACAAATATATTTTGCCAAAAAAATTATTTCAAACATAAAAAGTATTTTTTAATATTAGGATAGAATTTTTTTGTTATTTATATATATATATATATATATATATATATATATAAATATAAATATATAAAACGTTTTATTGATCTTTTTATATATATAAATATATAAAAAATATATAAATTTATATGAATTCGGTTTTCGGTTCGGTTTTCGGTTTTGATTACCAAAACCATATCCAAACCGAGAACCAAATTAAAAGTTCGGTTTGGTTCGGTTTTGGCAAATTCGGTTCGGTTATAAGTTCGATTCGGTTATTTTCGGTTTGGTTCGGTTTTGGTCTTCGGTTTATTCGGATATTTCGGTTTTTCTGCTCACCCCTATACTTGAGTCGGCAATTAGGCAATAGGGGCCACCAAAAAAAATTCAATACAGGTTTAAGGCCCAATAGGGCAATACTCAAATATTATATATATATATATATATATATATATATATATATATATATATATATATATATATATATATATATATATATATATATATATATAGTGTATCTTTATTTTCAGAACCCTGTTAAGTGTGCGAACTGCGAGAATTTCAATTTTGCATTAAAAAACATGCATGTTCATATAAAACATGTATGTTTTCTTACATACACCTTAATACACATACATACATAACAAACATGTTCATATAAAAACCTATTAAGTGCAATAGATCAATGCAAAATGGTTTTATTTTTAAAACCCTGTTAAGTGCGGGAACTGCGAGAACTCCAATTATGCATTAGAAAACATGGATGTTCATATAAAACATGTATGTTTTCTTACATACACCTTAATACGCAGGCATGTGTATTAAGATGTATGTAAGAAAACATATATGTTTTATATGAACATGCATGTTTTCTAATGCAAAATTGGAGTTCTCGCAGTTCCCGTACTTAACATGGTTCTGAAAATAAAGTCTCCACATATATATATATATATATATATATATATATATATATATATATATATATATATATATATATATATATATATATATATATATGTGTGTGTGTGTGTGTGTGTGTGTGTGTGTGTGTGTGTGTGTGTGTGTGTGTGTGTGCGCGCGCGCGAAGTCTCATTAGTTAAAAAAAAAAAAAATAAAAAAAAAAATAAAAAATAAAAACTGCTTTGTGGGTAAAGTGTCTTGGCTTCGTCCCTATGCCCATAAGGCACACATTAGAAATACCCTATATATTAAGATATATTAAGATAGTTTTCATCTACTAGTCTACACGAGTGTTGATACCCACGCGTTGCTTCAGAATTCTTTTGTTGCCGTTAGCTACGTAACGTGAAGTTAGTTACCTATGACTGACTTTGCAATTGATGTATAACATGAAGGACCATTTATGTAAATTATGTGAGGATTAAATTTGCAATAAACCGTTGAGATGAAGGACAAAGTGCATAATTATTTTTAAATGTTAAAGTAACGGTCGTTAGTTAACAACCTTTAAATAACTAACGGCTGTTAGTACTGTACAAATAGGGCTGAATTTGCGATTGATGTATAGCATGAAGGACCATTTATGTAAATTATGTGAGAAATAAATTTGCAATGAACCGCTGAGATGAAGGACAAAGTGCGTACAAAATTTTTTAAAAATGTTAAAGATAACGGTCGTTAATTAACAGCCGTTAAATAGCTAACGACCGTTAGTATTTAAAAAAAAAAAGTACTATAGCAACCACTGTAGCAGCTACAGTGGTCGCACCCATCAACCTCCCCACATTTAGTATATATATATAATTTCATATCTATTTAACTATTACTTCGTAATAAACATGTTGACCGGGCAATCTTTACAATTTTAATAACCATGCATGGTTCACAATTTAGACACACTATATATCACAGAGAGATGATATTTTCACATAGGAAATTACTTCATACACATAAATTTAGTTGGGCTCACATAATTTTTATTTGTAAAATTTATGTGGTCACACTAAAGTTATGGGTAAGAAGTAAATTTCTATGTGAAAATATCACTGCACTGTATCACATATGCTTTAAAAATTCAGTTTTTTAGGATCATGATCATATCTAATTGATTATTAAGAAAAACATTAAATCGGAGAATTTTTCCAATATAATACCCATGCTCACTTCATAGTGCACGCAAACTCCATTTTATAATTGCTTTAAATATATTTAAATGTATGCAATTTTTTTTGTCTTATTACTATTTCCTAAACAAGGCCGGATGTTGGGCAGTGCGACAGGTGGCTGTCATAGGGCCACCACCAAAGAGGGGCCACCAAATTTATTTTGGGTCATACTAACGGTACCGGGGGACAAGCCTTACTGTTCCCAAATATTGCCGCTTGTCCCCTATTTGTTCCCCATTTTTTTCAGTACAGCACAGTTTTTTGTCAGTTTCTGTTCCGTATTTCTGACAGTTTTAAGCGTTTGCCTTATTAAACTTTATATTTTCTGTTCCGCACTTTCAGGTTTATAGCTTTTTGATATAAACAAAATTATAAAAATAAAAATAAAAAATCAAAAAAAAAAAGGAGGGGGGGGGGGGGGGGGGGGGGGTTTGGCTAAAATTTGGACCCCGGTCCTTATAACTCACCCCTTTATTTTTCATTATATGTATATATACTCCGTGTAATAGATGGAGTAGGCGAATAGGCAATAGGCAAATATTATAAGTATATACAAATACTGGAGTCGGCAAATAGGCAATAACGGCCACAAAAAAAAATTCGATACAGGTTTAAGGCCTAATAGAGCAATAGTCAAATATATATATATATATATATATATATATATATATATATATATATATATATATATATATATATATATATATATATATATATATATATATAAGTACGAAGTCTCATTAGTTAATAAAAAAAATGCTTTGTGGGTAAAGTGTCTTTGCGGCAATACTTCTTTTAATATAATTTGATCGTTTTGCGGCAATACTTCTATTAATCCATTAGGTATGAGTGACTCAGATTTATTATTATGATTCTTTTAATTAGATTTTTGCTTTTTTGAATAAAATATTTAATTTTGCAAGCTTTAATTGTTAACGGTTTATCCACTTTTTAGTTAGATTGGTTATTTACTTCTTTGAACCATGATCTTTGATTTTCCTTTTTCTTCTCAAATTTAAACTAAGCACACCCTTAATATATCAAGAAAAATCTACAAGCATTTATTACTTTTTATCATATGCCCATGAAGCACACATTAGAAATACCCTATATATTAAGATATATTAAGATAGTTTTCATCTACTAGTCCACATTTCATATCTAGTTAATTATTACTCCGTAATAAACATGTTGACCGGGCCGGCAATCTTTCCAATTTTAATAACCATGCATGGATCACAATTTAGACACACTATATATCGCACGTGCTTTAAAAATTCATTTTTTGTATGATCATGATCATATCTAATTGATTATTAAGAAAAACATTGAATCGGAGAATATTTCCAATATAATAACCATGCTCACTTCATAGTTCATAGTGTAGGCCAACTCCATTTTATAATTGCTTTAAATATATGCATTTTTTTGTCTTATTACTATTTCCTAAACAAGGCCGGATGTTAGGCAGTGCGACAGGTGGCTGGCACAGGGTCACCACCAAAGAGGGGTCACCAATTTTTTTTCGTTATATGTATATGTACTATTTTGTTGTTATGGTACTAACCCGTATAATAGATGGAGTAGGTTAATAGGCAATTGGTAAATATTATAAATAGGTAAATATTATAAATGGTCCTTGTTGACTGGACCCTCCCCTATATTTTAAACTAACTCTCCTTATTTGGGAGGTTGTACCTTCAAAGGTACAATTTTGTGTTTTTTGTGTTTTTGTGTTTTTTTTTTTTTTTTTTTTTTTTTTTGTCTTGTAGTGTAAGGGAGTTTTTTTTTTTTTTTTTTTTTTTTTTTTTTTTTTTTTTTTTGTAATGTTTATGTATTGTATTGTAATATTATTTGTTGTGTATATAGCCTATATTACGTTATAAAAAAACATAACGTTATAAAAAAAATGACGTTAACTCATTTACACCTAAACTTAAATTATTTAAAAACAACAACTATTATTATAAAATTAAACATCAACGTTAACATATTATTTAAAAACAACAATATCTACGACATATGAAGATTATTCATTTCGGTTAAAAGATCATGGAGCCGGACACTTGACTGACAAGCGTGATCCTCAGGATTTCTTGCCATTTCTAACTCCATTTCCAGCGCCTTTATTCTTTGCTTCAACAACTTGATCTCATTTTTTGTAGCAACGCAGTTTGAGCAATGCGTTGAAGAAGAGGCTTGACTAAAGTGTTGTGCTTCAAATTCATCTTTCCACGCGAAGTATCGACACCCATAGTCTTTTGTACCTGGTTGTTACATGTTCAGGAAATAATAAGAAATGTATTTTTAACAAACAAATTATTTACATAACTAAGCAAACGTATGATTATTTACCACTGAAAGAGGACATGCATAAAACAGTCGCCCACGACTACCGTTTTGCCAGGATGTCCGTTCTACAATAAAATTAAACATCAACGTTAACATATTATTTAAAAACAACAATATCTACGACATATGAAGATTATTCATTTCGGTTAAAAGATCATGGAGCCGGACACTTGACTGACAAGCGTGATCCTCAGGATTCCTTGCCATTTCTAACTCCATTTCCAGCGCCTTTATTCTTTGCTTCAACAACTTGATCTCATTTTTTGTAGCAACGCAGTTTGAGCAATGCGTTGAAGAAGAGGCTTGACTAAAGTGTTGTGCTTCAAATTCATCTTTCCACGCGAAGTATCGACACCCATAGTCTTTTGTACCTGGCTGTTACATGTTCAGGAAATAATAAGAAATGTATTTTTAACAAACAAATTATTTACATAACTAAGCAAACGTATGATTATTTACCACTGAATGAGGACATGCATAAAACAGTCGCCCACGACTACCAATTTGCCAGGATGTCCGTTCTACAATAAATCCTCTATTACATCGGCACCAGAAAGGATTTCTTTGGCTCATCTGACCAAAGAATTTGCATAATCAATCAATAATGTTATTTACTAATATAAATAAATATTTAATCAATTACTATATAATACAAACAGTTATTTACAACATAAATCAATAATCATTTACAATGTTTTGTCTGTAAAATTATTCACAACATAAATCAATAATTATTTACAACATAAATCAATAATTATTTACAATATTTTGTCTGTATAATATTTACGTCAATAGTCGATGTTGATATAAACTTATCCATTGTTCTGCAATTGGCTGTCGGAAAAACCTCCATTGTGGGTGGTTACGCGGAAGTGGGAAAGTTGGGTCTAGCGTCGGTATAATGTAATGAGCACATGAGTCCTCCCCCACACGGGCAATCATAAGGGGGTCGATTCCTTGTGTGTTGTTTGGCCCGGAAAAAAGCGGAAAACATGTGTTATAACCACGCACGGATAGAAATACAATCGGTCGATTTAGCATTGAAGCGATAACTAGACCCGTCATTGGCATCACCATCCAGTAACCGTCAGGTGCACCTCCGTTGAACCAGTGTATTGTATTCCAAAGAAAGATAAAGTCTTGTTCCCCCCACATATCTATGTAAGTACTCCTATGGTAATCTAACTCTTGCAACAACCTATGTCTGGCTTCGGCCCACCTATGTTGGTTTTGAAAAATAAAGTGAGCAACGCACCGAAACCCGCAATTCCCATCACCCGCAACATTACATATGGACGGTAAATCAGTGGAATTTCCCGAATAAAACCATTGCTCACAGTATCTCCAACATATAATCTGTGCTGTGGACTAGCACCCGTGTACGAATTGTGTCTTGGAGGCTCTTTCGGCAAGTTCGGGACTTTCGTAGATCTTGTATTTATACTTCTTCAGTGATCTACGATTGGTACTTCATTTAAGTCCGGAACTTTTGTAGCCTTGGACTTTTTGTTCTTTGCACTCGGACGTCCACGGTATTTTCCTGAACAACAGGTTGACGTGTGTCCACAGATTCAGGTTGGTATATCCCTCTTAACTTGTTCAACATATTCTTCTTGACAAACGACGTCGCTTTGCCAAAAGCACTCTTGAATTGTCGAACGTCATTTTCAAACTCTCTTGTATCATCATCATCATCATCATCATCATCATCAAGCACAAGGTTACCGACAACGGGCCACGGTACAGACAGGGTTCTCCAAAATATATCAATGCTTTCCAATGGAATTGGCACACCTGCATTTATCAAAAGTGACTTATGTAAAACCGTTTCGTGGAAGCATTCCGTGAAAGCAATCATTAATATTGACTTTAATATACTTACCATGAATTCGATACCCCATCATTTGACAAAAGCACGGCAATCCATAAATTGATCGCAACTGATGGTTACAATCTTCTGCAGCGAAATTCGTTTGAAAGAGTTCTTTGTGCATGAGTGTAAAAGCATGTTTGGAAATGTTATACCACAACTCTGAAAATATTGGTATATCACATTTATTCATTTTCTCATTTTTGCTCCTGTTAAAAGTCTCTTGTATCGCGCTCTTTTGAGAAATAAGAATCTTATCAATCGAAATTAACAACGTGTTTAAGTTGGATTGTGCTATGCCCAAATATAATTTCAATAATGCATGCTGAGCCTCAACTCTACACGTTGTTGACTGGCTGATTCCTCCCGAACCGTCACCTATTTGTCACACAAGCCAACCGCTTGTGAACGGTCAACCGTAACATCTAAATGGAGCCCGGGAGGAACTAGCAAAGTTAATCCGTGGGTCTTAAGTACAGAAAAAGTACGTGAGTACAGAAAAGTACATCCTCGGGTCGTTATGTCCCAACGAGGTGTGCGTGATAGTACCATGACTTGTAATGTGTTGAAATAATATGTATTTAGAAAAATGGGAATCTGAATGACTAACACTGGAATGTGAATAGTAATAGCTCTATCACAGCTACATCGTTTAAGAAACGTGCAATCAGAAACCCTAAAATAATAAAGTATTATTTACAATCGTACGTTTAAGTTTAAATAAACGTAAACGTAACGAATAAAACAAAACTATTCCCAAAGAGGGAATTTGCATGCCTTAACGGCTTAAATGCAAATTAAAAAGAAATAAAATAAATAACTATATTTACAATGTTATTAAAATAGTAGAAAAACCTAAAAACCTAAAATGCGTACGAAAACGTTTAAATAAACGTCTATGTACAAAAATAAAAAGTGAATTCAGTCAAATATAACTCCCACAAATGTGAAAACTATATTTTTGGAATCCTAAAAGAATAAGAAAATTATTAGGAAATTAAAACTAATTTTTATACTATGTACTTAATTATTATTAATTAAAACTATTTATTTACTTATTTAATAATTACATAAATAAGAAAATCTAAAATAAACCTAAATAAATAAAACAAAAACTTTAGAAAAGTTAAAAGTAATATAAAAGAAATTTTGAAACTAAAAATATATTTATTATACAAGTATTCTATTTATTATTAATTATTTACTATTATCTAATTACTACTATTATTATTTAATTATTATATATACTAAATAAGCAAACAAAAATCTAAAACTTTTTACATAATTCTAATATACTTATAAGAAGCTAAGAAAAATATAAAAACTATATTTTATATACAGAAATAAGAAAACTTAATTTAAAACTATTATTACTTAATTAAACTAATTAAACTACTATAATTATTATACATACTAAACTTATTTATAACATTATAAAACTTTTTATAAAACTTCCTAAGTATCTCAGGAATACATAAAAAATATAAAAAATTTGTAAAAATTATAAATAAGCAGTTTTAAAAATAATTTACTTATTATTTCCTAAAAGGTAGTTAAATTATATTAATTATTATATATATTATATGAACAGTAAAAAATCTGAAAAAATTATGGAAAGTAAATTATGTTATGAAGATGCTAGGAAAAATAAGCATGGGCCACCAGCTTATCCCAATAAGCTGCTATAAGCTCATCAGCCAAATAAGCTAAAGAGGTCAAAACAAGGTTAAATATGTATGGAATACCCCTTCCAACGGAACTGGTGCCCCAGAGCAGTTGGAAGGGGTGTGGGGTTATATGCATGTTACTAGCGAGAGGTCCCAGGTTCGAATCCCACCCACACCCAAATTTTTGAAACTTTTTTATTTTTTTATTTTTTTCTTTACAAATCTATTTACTAAGTATATATAAGCAATTTTAATGAAGGAGAACTTATTATATATAACAAATAAGCTCTGTGTGAGCTTATTTTTGGCTCAGATCACTTAAAATTAGGCAAATAAGCAATATGCTTCATAAATAGAAGCTATTAATTAGCCTTAAAGCTTCTTTTTGGTTTTTCTCTTTTCTGGATTATACATATACTAATATTATACAAAATTGATGAAAATAGAACTATACATAATAAGGGAATAAGCTGTTTCATGGCTTATGAGTTCAACAGTTAGCTTTTGAGCTAACAGTCAACTCATAAGCTTGAAACAAGCTTCCAAAAGGTTCATACAAAAGAAAAGAAAGAAAAGAAACCTGCACACTAGCCAAATGGCCACTTATAAACATGTGGGTGTGCAGGAATGGCTCAAATGAGCAGAATGTGAGCTTGTGGTTTAGACAGTTAAGCTTTTGCTTAACTTGGATGGAATTGAGGCTTCAAGGGACCTGTAACAAGCTCCACATGGAAAGAGAAAGTGAAAAGTATGTTTGTACAAGTTTTATTTACAAGTATCAACAAGCTGGTACATTGGATTTGGCAAATTAACTTGAAACAAGCTAATAAGCTAATTCAGATAACCAACTAAGCCAAACACCCCCTGCAGTCAATTAAGCTGATGAAATAAGCTTAAAAAGCCATAGTGAATATTGAAGAAGCAGGGCATGCTGGTTGGCTTTCCAAAAAGCCCAAACTCACTATGTGGGGTCCACGTATGAGCTTGTAGGAAGCTTGTGAAAACCTTCCCATTTGACTGAGTAACTGGTAGAACCAGCACACACATCAAAGTGGGACAAACAAGAAGCTGCTTGCAGCCTTGATAAATAAGATGCAAGATAGGATTTGAACACAGGATCTTAGAACCTAGTGGATGAGCTCCACAAAGAACCAAAATTCACATGCTAAGTCCTAATGATAAGCTAATTGAGAGCTTATGAAGTTGCTAATATACTCCTGAGTATGAACTGGTGAACAGTATCTCAAGATAAGGTGATAAGTTTAAGCTGCTTGCAGCCTATGCAAATAAGCTACAAAGGTTAATTAAAGTGCAGGATCTTAAAGTTGTATTGTTAAGCTTCAAACAAAACTAAACTACACAACCTGAAGATCACTAATGAGCTTAATGTGAGCTTGTGGAAGTGGTGCATATAACTGATTACTCAGTTAACTGAGGGAATGGGCAAACAAACAAGCTCACATTCTACTTATCAAATAAGCTCTAAATGCTCAACCTACACTTGGAACATTGAATTGGGTTTCCTGGCTTTGTTATAAACCAAATTTCACAATTGCAAGCTAAGTGGGGAGACTGTTTAGAACTTAGGAAAATCAACTCATCACACTGTTTGCTTCAGTGTGATGAGTGGTTTGTAACAAAAAGATGGGAGAATTTAAGCTATTAATTAAGCTACAAAATTAAAATAAAGCACAGAGCTAAACAATAAGCTATATATGCTAAACAAAGAAGCCAAACACACAAGTCTAGGCCAAGTCCATAAGCTTTTGCAAGCTTATGGACTTGACAACTTAACTGGGGTGCAGGGCAAAAACAGGCTCAAATAAGCACTCAAATAAGCATTTAAATAAGCAAAAGAAAAATTAACAAAATTACTAACATCAATATCAGCAACAAAACTAGAAAAACCTAAAAGGGCTTAAACAGAAACTTAAAAATAAAAGCACAAGGAAATATTTTATTTATTCAAAAATCAGAAAATCTGAATTTTGACTTTTAACTTATGAACACAAAGGTTGACTTAATTGAAATTACAAGCTAATCTAATGACAGATTAAGCTATATTAAGCTATAAGAACATTAAATTAAGCTAGACAAACAAAAGTTACACTAGTGAATGGAATTTAGACATATAAACTCAAACAGACAAGGATTTAAAAGAAATCAAAAACCATTTTGACTTATCACTGAATAAAGCATGAACATGATCACTTATCTGAGTTAATGGACCACTAGTAACACACAATCAAACCAGAACAATATCACTAACATCCTATAACACAGATTTAGACAGCAATCAAATAAGTAAGCACTGAGATTAATCTGAGAAAGATCATGACTGCAAAAGACAAAACCATTGAGCCTAAAGGGGTGTCAAACCCTCCAATAACCCACTAGTCATGCAAGAACAGGAATGATCCTCTCAAACAATCCTAAGACTCTAAATTGCAACAATCCCAAACAGTCCTTAAACTTCCATGTGTCAAATGAATTTTTAAGTTTTCAATGAAAATTGCATACAAACCTTTATCCAAACTTAATATTACACTAGATAACAACAAGTTAACAAGAATTAACAATGATCAAAGCAAATAAAGACAAGAAATTTAAAATTGCAAAAATGGAAAAAATAAGCTTACAAGTGCACCAAGCTGAAATCAATGAAACCATGGACTTACTCACTACCTAAGGCTTTCCACAAAGCTCTAAACCAGAGGCATTCCAAGATTCACCACGTATCTCACAGATTCATCCAGATTACTTTCTTTTTTTGGTATTTTTCATTTTCCATTGATTTTAATCTATATATATATATATATTTTTAAATTACAAAGATCATAGCTGTTAAGTGTATCTAAAAGCTTTAAAGCTTTGTCATGAGCTTATGTGAGCTTGTTGAGTCCAGATTAACAACTATAATCAACTAAGGAATTAAATGACTTTGAAACTTAAAAGAGATTAAGACAAGACATGAATTTGAAGAGAACTTGTATTAAACTGAAATTAAAGAGTTTCATTACACTATTTGAAAGTTAAAAACAACATTTACACTAAGAAAACAGTAAATGGTTTACACTACGAAAGCAATTGTAAATTTAAATTACACTATGACAAATGGCTATTCCAAAAGTGCCCTTCCTCTTGCTCCTTCTTGCTTCTTATATAGGCTTCAACAAGGTCGTGTGGGTCCCATAAGACTTTCCCACCACCATTGGATGAGTTTGAAGTGATCCTGGCCTTCAAATGAATTTGGCGGGAAAAGGCATTTTAAGCATTTGGAAGCAATTGGGGTCTGTGAAGGTTTTTATTGGTGGATTTGGAGGTGGAAGTGGTCAATTGGGTGAGATGGTGGGAAAAGGAGGTGGAGTTTGAGTGTTGCAGGGTGTTTTGCAGGGTAGTATGGGTGGTGGAGTTGTAGGTGTGATACGTGACACATCCTGGGGCAAACCCATGGGGTGGGTTTTGGTTTAGGGGGTGACAGAGGGTGGTATGAGGTGGAGGTTGAAGGTGCAAGTGGTTGAGGGTGAGGTGGAGGATGCAAGTAGCAGAGGAGGTGGAGTTGGGAGGTGGAAGAAGCCAGGGTCAAACAAGGTCAACACCCCGTTTTTATTAACTAAGTGGAAGTGGGCTTTTGAGTTATTTGGGCCTGGGTAACTGAGTGGACTGGATTTGGATTATGTTTTGGATTTAAAGGATTTGGATTTAATGGAATAATAAGGATCCGTTTGGTTTAGTATTAAATAAGGCCCAAGGACCAACTTTGTAAATTCTGCATTCTTGAGGGATCAAACCTGTAATAATTCCAAAGTCATAACAAGGACCAATATTGTCAAGTTAAATAAACCAAGGACCTATTTTTGCATTTATTACAATTTAAAATACCCCGAGGACCATTTATGTAATTTTCCAAAGTTTAGGGGGTTAAATTGTAATTTCCTCAAAGTTATCAAAATAGTTCCAAATTGTAAATTCATGCATAGTACAAGGGTATATTTGATAAATTTCAAGTTTTGAACACCCAGGGACCTATTTTGCCAATTTTGTAACTTGAGGGGTAAAAGTTGCCAGATTGTGTAAACTTTCATCCAGGGACTATTTGTGAATAATTTTGGTTTCCCAAGGACTTAAGTTGACTTTTTGTTCATTTTAAACCTTCAGGGACTAGTTTTGACAAATTGTGAAACTTGAGGGACTGAAACTGCCAATTATGCAAACTTTGTACGTTTTTCATCTGTTTTTGCATATTTTGCATTTGGAACATATAAAACATACTTCTAAGATATTTTAAGTATTATGATGCATATTTGAGTGTTTTTGGATGTTTTGGCAGTTCAGATTGGTATAAAATGATTAGTATTTAGACACTCATCACTGGCCGTAGCTTTGATATTCATCGGTAACACACGAGACAAACATGTGCCCGTACTCTCGGAGCCAGTTATCCAGATACTGGGCAATATCTGAAAAACGATGAATTAATACAAGGTCAATCGGGTGCATATTTGTTAAATAATAAAAAACACTAAATTAATAATTAATTACCCGGTTTGTTGACCAATTTTTGTTGTAGTCGTCGATAATGTTGCTCGAATAAGGCGCGTGATTGAGCTTTAACCATCCAATCCCATGTGCGTTTGATGGACTCGTACTCATCACTCGACTCACATCTACCTCTGCAATTAATAAGTATATTTTGGGAAATATGCCATCGACATAGTACTTTGTGAACACCAGGGAATTCTGCTCTGCATG
The DNA here is from genome assembly GCA_030686995.1 of Artemisia argyi. Lineage (NCBI taxonomy): Eukaryota > Viridiplantae > Streptophyta > Magnoliopsida > Asterales > Asteraceae > Artemisia > Artemisia argyi. The sequence continues at coordinate 29,569,225 of CM060694.1, forward strand.
CCCCAAGCAAGGCTAAATCCCTGTCGGTGACGATAACACGTGGATAGTACCTTTCCTCTATCACCAGCTTTACACGTTGCAATACCCATTTAAAATTAGGCCCTTTTTCACTGTTTAAAAAACTAAACGCCATCGAATATGTTTTATTTGTTGATGTTACTCCGACAATTTCCAAAAATGGCAATTTAAACAGTGTGGTATTGTACGTGGAGTCTATTAGCATGATTTCAGGGAACGTACACCATAAAGCGTACGACGTAGGGTGAATAAAAAATAGTTCCTCAAGTTCATTATTAGCACTTACCCTATCGTAATATGTGTACCCTGATTGCTGCAGGTGTGAGTAAAGGACTTGAATTGGAGTTAGATTACCCATTTTAGCTTTCCGGAGCTTAACTTGTGCGTTATATATAGTTCTAACGCTAGACACGTTATCCGGATTACGACCCTGTATTGTCGAGAGTATTTTACGTGGTTGTACGGTATACTCTGTCAATTCTTTAACCAACTCGAACTCATCATCATTTAAGCGCATTGCATATGGCACACCATGCAGCGACTCTAACATAGGATGATTATGACTATCATCCTTCACTTTCAAAATCCAACATGATCTTCTTTTAAGATATTTCGCCACCAATTTGAATGGGCATTCGGTTTTAGAGGTACTTGTATTCCGTTTTCCAGTTCCTTCGGGTGAATAAATCCCACCCTTTGTACACCTATAATTGATTTTGTTCAAAATACCGTATTCTGATTTAGTTCTTCTTTTAACAATCACAAAACCGAGTCCCCGAGCTATGTTTTGCACCCAATCCGTTAATTGCTCGTGAGAACCGAACCCCTGAAAAAACATTACAAATTCATAATACTTTTTTTTATAAACAATACTTTTTTTATAAACAATATATTTTTTTTACAATAATTTTTTTTTATAAACAATACTTTATAAACAATATATTTTTTTTATAAACAAAATATTTTTTTATAATACTTTTTTTTATAAACAATACTTTTTTTATAAACAATATATTTTTTTTATAATACTTTTTTTTTTATAAACAATAACTTTTTTATAACAAATAACTTTTTTTTTTTTTTTTTTTTTTTTTTTTTTTTTTTTTTTTTTTTTACAAATTTTACAAATTTTAACAAATAACTTTTTTTTGTTTTTTTACAAATTTTACAAAAAAATAAAAAAAAATATTAAAAGGGTACGTGGGGGACAGCTGTCTCACACCCACATACTATTATCATCGGTTTGTCTCACACACACCACACACTCACAAGTCTCTCTCTCTCTCTTCGCTCTCTTTTCCTCTCCCTAGTTTTAGATCTAAAAACGTTTTTAGATCTAAAATCATTAATAGATCTTAAATCACTTATGTTTGTGATTTGTGAGAGAGTTTGTGAGTGTGTGGTGATGTTGTTGGTGAGTGTGTGGTGATGTTGTTGGTGATCTGTGTTGGGGGGTTCTCCCTGTTGGTGATCTGTGTTGGGTGATCTGTGGTAATCTAACTCTTAATTCTTTGATATAGATGTTAATTTATCAGATCTACAATTTTTTTTAAAAACCCTAATTTTTTAAAATTAATTAGTTTCGTTGTGGGGGGTTTCTGTGGTGGTGGTTCTGTGGTTATGTGGTGTTTTATTGTTATTTTATGCTTGTTAATTGTTATTACAAAAATTATGGTTTCAAAAATTTTGGGGGTTTTTTCAATTTGTGTTAATTTAGTTAATAAAAACTTGTTAATTGAAAGATTTTGAAGTTAATTTATCAGATCTACAATTTTTTTTAAAAACCCTAATTTTTTAAAATTAATTAGTTTCGTTGTGGGGGGTTTCTGTGGGTGGGGGGTTTCTGTGGTGGTGGTTCTGTGGTTATGTGGTGTTTTATTGTTATTTTATGCTTGTTAATTGTTATTACAAAAATTAGGGTTTCAAAAATTTTGGGGTTTTTTTCAATTTGTGTTGATTTAGTTAATAAAAACTTGTTAATTAAAAGATTTAGAAGTTAATTTATCAGATCTACAATTTTTTTAAAAAACCCTAATTTTTTAAAATTAATTAGTTTCGTTGTGGCTGGTTATGTGGGTGGGGGGTTTCTGTGGTGGTGGTTTTGTGGTTATGTGGTGTTTTATTGTTATTTTATGCATGTTAATTGTTATTAAAAAAATTAGGGTTTCAAAAATTTTGGGGGTTTTTTCAATCTGTATTGATTTAGTTAATAAAAACTTGTTAATTGAAAGATATAGAAGTTAATTTTTCTGTGGTGGTTGTTCTGGGGTTCTGTGATGGTTAATTGGGGGATTTGGTGGTGGTTATGTGGTGGTGGTTCTGTGGTGGTTAATTGTCTGTTCTTATGTGGTTTGTGTAGGTTAACACCTTAGGGGAGGGTCCGGTCAACATTGGCCTTTATCATGTGATTTGTGTGTGAGACAACTGTGGTGATAATAGTACTGGTTCTGTGGTGCTGGTTCTTATGTGATTCTGTGGCTGTGGGTAGGTTAACACCTTGATCTGCCACCTTTTGAGTGGTATGAATACCTGCTCTGGCCTACCCCCAGTCCACAGGCTCTAGCTATAAGCATAATGAAACTGCTTAAGCAGTTTGTGATGAAACTTTATAAGCAGTTTGTTGTTTTAAAAGGATATTTGAAACTTGGTTTTTTTATAAAAAAACCGATATACGGCAATGATGATTTAAAAAAATTGATTTTGGCGTGGCATTTCCAAATGGACGGCAATAAAAACTTTGCAACATTTGAAGTTGCAGCCATATCTATTATGTCAAACTGCTTATAATCTGAGCCAATTGATATCTTTATGTAATATTGAAAAGGCGTAAAGCTTATTAGTACCTCTTGTGTGTAGAATGGTGAACTAGACATTTCGGCAATGTTGACCGGACCCTCCCCTATTTTTTAAACAAACCCTCCCTAAATGGGATGGTGTACCTTCAAGGTACAATTTTTGTGATACTCTGCTCCAATATGGTTACCTTGTGATACTCTGCTTATTTTGTGAGACTTGTGTAGCTCAGAATTGGTTATGTGGTTGGTGGTTATGTGGTATAGTTTCTTTGGTTATGTGGTATACTGGTTGTGTTTGCTGTAATGGTTGTGGTTATGTGGTATACTGGTTGTGTTTGCTGTAACGGTTGTGTAGCTCAGAACTGGTTGTGGTTATGTGGTATAGTTTCTTTGGTGGTTGTGTTTGCTGTAATGGTTATGTAGTATACTGGTTGGTTGATTCCCTTGTTTATAGTCCACCAAAGCTGCAATTTGTGGAATCTTACTGTTGAGCTTTGCAGTTGGAATCCTTACTGTTTGGGCTTGTGACATGCTTGTTTCTGGTGTTACTTTTGAACTGTTGAGCTTTGCAGATGGAATCCTTACTATTGTGGAATCTGCAGACCTTGTGACATTCCTGTTGAGCTTGTGACATTCCTGTTCTAGTGGTATTGTGGTTTTTAAAACCAAAGGCGATGACGAATGGTTTTTAAAACCGAATGGTATGGCGGAGTGATATTTTTATCACTTTCGCAACCTTCACATCCAAGCCTTCTAAAAATCTGAGCCTATAAGGCGATGACGAATCTGCAGTTGTGATAGTTTGTGTTTGTGTGGTGTTTGTTTGTGTTTGCAGTTTGGACTTTGTTGTGGTTGTGCACTTTTGTGTTAGTTTGGACTTGAATCATTTTGGACAAAAAAAAAAAGGTCTTGGGCGATGACGAGAACCATTATCCGAGCCTGCAGTTTGTGTTAGTTTGTTTGTGTTTGCAGTTTTGGTTAGGTTGTGTTTGCAGTTTTGTGTTTGCAGTTTTGAACTTGTAAAAAAAAAAGGACTTGTGGACAAAAAAGGATAATTTGGTTAGTTTGGACTTGTAAAAAAAAAAGACTTTGGACAAAAAAGACTTGTGGACAAGACAAAAAAAAAAAAAAAAAAAAAAAAATTACCATGTGGGCCCCACCACTAGGGGGGTTTGCAGACCTACGGGGCTAGACCCCCGTCCGGTCAACATATCCCTTATAAATATATACAGATACGGGAGTCGGCAAATAGGCAATAAGGGCCACCTAATTTTTGATACAGGTTTAAGGCTCAATAGGGCAATAGGCAAATATTATATATATATATATATATATATATATATATATATACACACACAAAAGTACGAAGTCTCTTTAGTTAATAAAAAAAAAGCTTTGTGGGTAAAATGTCTTGGCTATTTGCGGCAATACTTCTATTAATCCATCAGGTATGAGTGACTAAAATTTATTATTTTGATTTTTCTAATTAGATTTTTGCTTATTAGAATACAATCTTTAATTTTGCAAGCTTTAATTGTTAACATTTTATCCATTTTTTAGTTAGATTGGTTATTTACTTCTTTGAATCATGATCTTTGCTTTTCCTTTCTTTTCCAAAGTTTGAACCAAGCACATCCTTAATATATCAAGAAAAATCTACAAGCATTTATTACTTTTTATCATATGCCCATGAGGCACACATTGGTATATTAAGATACAGTAAAACATCTATAAATTAATACTCGATAAATTAATAACCTCGATAAAATTAATAGTTTGTCCAGTCCCAAATTGGGATCAGTACAAATTTGAACCACAATCGATAAAATAATAAGATAATAATTTTTTTGAAACCCTATTGTATATATCCCAATAAAGCTATAAACTAATAAATATTAAAAATTTTCATATATATATATATATATATATATATATATATATATATATATATATATATATATATATATATATATATATATATATATATATATATGTGTGTGTGTGTGTGTGTGTGTGTGTGTGTGTGTGTGTGATACACTTCAAAATCCTTAGATTGTTAAGTAAAAAATGAATTCATTGTCACTTGTTATTTTTTGATGAACTTCAAATCTGTATTAATTTTATTTCAAAATCTTTTTATTGCACTAAAGTGTTGGTGTGTTGTCTTCTTGTATTGCAATAAAAAGTGTTAATTTTATTTTTATAAAGTGTGTATATGAATTCTAAAATTTTAATTGTAACTTGTTTTCTCTCTAATAAGTATACATTATAACTAGTATATTACATTTGAAAATTTCAAGGCCATATATAAAACCTCTTTAAATTAATAAATTATCAATTTATTGATATAATAATATCTCGTTAAATTAATAAAATATCCTGATCCCAACATTATTAGTTTATAGAGGTTTTATTGTAGTTTTCATCTACTAGTCTACATTTCATATCTAGTTAATTATTACTCCGTAATAAACATGTTGACCGGGCAATCTTTCCAATTTTAAAAACCATGCATGGTTTACAATTTAGACACACTATTTATCACATTTGCTTTAAAAATTCATTTTTTGTATGATCATGATCATATCTAATTGATTATTAAGAAAAAAATTGAATTGGAGAATCTTTCCAATTTTAATAACCATGCTCACTTCATAGTGCAGGCAAACTACATTTTATAATTGCTTTAAATACATGCAATTTTTTTTTGTCTTATTACTATTTCCTAAACATGGCCGGATGTTGGGGATTGCGACAGGTGGCTGGCACAAGGCCACCACCAAAGATGGGCCACCATTTTTTTTTTTTTTTTTTTTTAAATTTATTATTATTATTTTTTTGTTATATGTATATGTACTATTTTGTTGTTATCTGAAAATAAATGGTACTAACCCGTATAATAGATGGAGTAGGCGAAGAGGCAATAGGCAAATATTATAAATATATATAAATACTGGAGTCGGCAAATAGGCAATAAGGGCCAAAAAAAAAAAAATTCGATACAGGTTTAAGGCCCAATAGGGCAATAGGCAAATATTATATATATATATATATATATATATATATATATATATATATATATATATATATATATATATATATATATATATATATATACACTAGCTCCAGGCCCGCCTGCTGGGCGGCTACGTTTTATATATCATCAAGAAAAATATTAGTAGTAGGCTTTTTAAGACGTCGATACAAATAACATAAAACAAAACTCTTGTATATAATAATTGTAACATCAAGTCTTGAAAATAAAAGAAATTATTGAAAAAATTGAAACCATACATGTAAACAAAATTCATAATCTATGAAGCAGCTCTTGATACACAACGTTTGTGATAGTATTGATGTGTAATTACAATCTTTGTCACAATACAACACCATAAGACCTTTTTTGCTTTGGTATTAAGATCAGTGAATAAGCCTGAAGTCTTATGCTAAACAAATTGAAAACTAAATTGAAGCCCGCATACAGCCAAAAGAGGTCTCCACCACCATCACAGAAACATATAAAAAGGAAAATTTAATATAAAGTCAACATTATCGTATCGTACTATGGTAATTATGAAATACTATAAAGTCACCTGAAGAGGCCATGAAAATTGTGCGTTAATGACCAGTCCACAAGACCCACACAGCTGGAAATGAAAAGTGGTTAAGAAACCCAATGCATGCAGCTGATACTAGGAAGCAAATGAATGGCAGGCAATAGCAAGAAAAAAGCATCCTTCACCGTCACAGAAACATATACTTGGTTAACCAGGACTTCGCCACAGACAAAGCTCCCTTGACACCATCAAGATTTGGTATAATTGAAGAAAGATCCTCCAACATCCTGAAATTTTAAGTTTTTCGGTTAAATGCTTATTGCCATAACGTACTAATTTCTACTACATGTGGCACGGTTCACTCGTAACAGACCTTACAACATCCTCAAACTAAGATATCTAAACCTCGCAAGATAAAATAGTCTTTGCTTTTTCTTCCAAACACACAGCTTGAGCAAAGACATCAGAAATTTTCTTAAACACCTTATCCTTAAAAATTTGTAGACATTAGCATACAATTTCTAATATTCATAGAGATGTAACAACGAAGAAATTATCTAAATATCAAGCCAATAAATCTTACTCGGTTAACACAACCATGACTTTCTGTGCAGATTCCAAAGTCATTTTACTGCAAAGCACCTGTATAAGTACAAAAACACATGAATACCTTATATATATATATATATATATATATATATATATATATATATATATATATATATATATATATATGAAGAGCAAACACAAGACACAATCTACACTACATCGTGTTCTATCTATATAGCGTGTATCAAATTCAACTTAAAGAATAAACAGATGTAGAAAATAATAACAGTAACTTTTGAAGCACAATGTAGGATATAGAAAATAATAATCAGTTCTTTAACTCATCAAAATATAAAAACCCATTAGTAAAAGTTATTTAGGTACGTAGGTTCAATTATCAGTTCTCATGAAGGTCTTATATAGATAAACTTAAAATTGCTCACCCAAATGTCTGTGGAACCAAGTTCACTGACAGCAAAATTGGCCAAATTTCAAACATCGTTAAATCACAAACAACACATGAAGTGCCAACCACTTTTACATGAGCCAGGTTTTTCTTCTCGCTGAAGGAGCTCCCGCGTACAACATTAAATATTTACAGGGGTCTATTCTTTTTTCTCAATGAGGAAAAGGCCATGCTATATTGGATTTCATTGAGCTGTTGCATATATCAATCATCATATTAGCTTGATTTAAAGTGAATGGAAGTTAAACACAAGTTATCATTATATTAGCTCAATATAAGTTTGGATGATAATAAGACTATATTTGCAAAAAGAACATGTAAGTTGGTGGGGTTTTATTGTAATGGTCTAGTCAATATTAAACCTCTGAACGCCTCTACTACATACACAAAATACAGTCACATTATTAATTAAGTTTTCTAAACCTGGCCTTCTATATACTTGTTAAATATATGATTATACATCCTTAGAAAACAAACTACCACGTTTGGCCTCTTCTGACTGATAACTAAGAAAAGCTTTAAGTTTTATTTATATTATTAAAACCAACTTTTGGAACCAACATTATAAGTTACACGTGATAATTTGCTGACCTGGGTATGAGCTCGAACATTTGGTGAGGAGTAACCTATTGCATGTTTCTCTTCCATGAAATGCTATTACTCTCATTTTGTTATCCCAATTGACCATTCCTGTTAGCAGAAATGAATTCTAATTAGATAAAGGTAATGGAATTTGTACAATTGTGGAAGTATAAGTGTGTTACCAACATTGTTTTAAACGAGGTTTTAAACCCGCGCGTTGCCGCGGGATGTTTGAACATAAAGGTATGCATGTGATATCGTAAATGAAATGGCTGCAGATGACGAAATATAAGAAGGATATGGAATGAATAATGTAAAAACTGATGTAGATAAGCCACCTTTGCTTCTAGGAACAGATGTTTTACAAAAGGAATGCATGTTTTGATGCATATTTGGCCTGCATATAGGCAAATATTGCATAAAACATAGCGGGTTTTGCTCCTGTGGGGCAAATAGGTTACAAAAGAAATACATGAGTTGTTTCTTTAAACATACATGAGCATAGCTACTTTCAATAGATAGGTAGAGCAGTTTTTGCAGTTTTAGAACGGTAGTAAACCGTTATAGTATTTACACTAATGCACTCTACAACAAAAGGTTGGTGTTTGCAGCTGCTATGGTTGTTTTAAATTCACTTGGATTGTTGGGTGTAACCACCTTTGGATTTTGGATGGTCCTTTGTTGAAGTATCTGGCATTGCTGCATTGAAAAAAAATAGAAACATCAGCAGTGATTAATAAGATCTTATTTAGAGATAATAAAAGTAGTTAGTCATATTTTTAATAAAAGCCATAGATAGGATATAATGTTAATATTTATTCCTCTAGTTGTGGCAGCCTTTAAATGGTGTAACGTAATAATAGTGCTCCGTTTGGATTGTGCTAAAGCTGAATAGGAAAAAGGCAGTTGTTCTTTTGTTGGTATTCAACAATAGTGGATCATGTGTGCAGATTTGGAGCATGATTGTAAATAGGGAATACAAAAGCTAGCAATGTGGAAAAAAAAGCAGATGTATGTTAATTTTTTTATACATAATAGTTTAGGTGCGTACAATAGAACAAAGGAGTGTAAAGACTGTTGATTTTTGTGTTGCAATATGCCTATTGCATATGTTATCTGTGGTTCTTAAGGTTGAACACATGTCAAAATTTTGGTTAGGAAGGAAACTGTTAAGTGTATGTCAGTTGTTTGTAAGATATTCTATTTAATAAAAGTTGTTTGTAAGATATTGTATTTAATAAAACTGAGACTTATTGTGTATAAAATAGTTGTATTTACCTTTTTGTTTCTTTGATTCTGGTGGCTCATCTTGAAACAACGATCTCTTAACTGAATTGTGCTGGTTTCTGCATCTTTTTTGTGCTCTGCATCTTGCTGATTTGTTATCTCAAGAGTTGCTAGTGGTGTTGCTATTTTTTAAAAAGGAAAAGTTAATACTTGTATATGCAAATACTATCTTTAAATAACAGAAATTGTTGAATAAAATTGTTTTACCTGGGTTTGTTGTTAATGATGAACCTGTGCCTCCATTCTTTTTTTTTTTGTTGAAAACCTGGTCTAGGATGAATTCTTTTGTTTTGCTTGTTGTGCTGAAACGGAATTGGAAGATGTTTTTTTGTCCTTCTGCTTCAAATATTTCTGGTGGTATTTCTTGCGGGTCTGCCGCCTTGTGTTGGGCGATCAATTCTGAACATGAATATCCCGTCACATCATCTCCTCCGGGTGTAAAGAAAGTGAATGGAGCTGTTGCAGACTGATCTGTGATGAATGCTCTGAAATTGTACCTGTGTGTTATTGAAGAATTAAAGAGATTATCATTTTGTATTGTATTACAGGCTAAGGTTTAGCAAATTCATATGAATTTGGGTGAGAATATGATGTACCTATAGCATGGTTGTGATTGCCTTCCATGGTTGACACAATGATAGATACCATCATTTTCTTTTACTTTTGAGGCACATTCGTTGCAGGCGATGTAAAACCAATTTTTTCTTATGTCGATGCTTGTTATTGTCACCTCAGTTGTGAATTGCACTCCCTGAAGATGTATATGCAAACCATCACTTATTCATAAGTTTTTTAATTATAGTTTCATGTTAATATTTGTCTCTGCTGTTAATAGATTTTGATATGTATTATACAATACTCACATTGTATCGGTCTGGATTCTGATTCAAAAGTGTCTTCAAAGGAAATCTGTTACGAAATTTTTCTTTTTCTATATCTTCATATGGGGTTTTGCAAATCTTCAATGGTGGAGTAATGGCATGGTTTGCTCTATACCTGTTGCACGGTGAAAAAGTAGAATAAATATTGGTCTAAAGTTGTTCTGCAGATATGATGTGGTTTTTAAGTTTGGGTTTTAAGATTCTTACTGTTCCCTTGCTTGTTCAGCCTCTGGTATCTTTGGGTTTAAGTAAAACCACGTTGCAGAAGTTGCGGTTAACTGGTAATCTGTCAAAATTGTGTTTGGCAAAAGTATAATCAAATTTGTTTAGGTGTAAAAAAGCTACTTTAAATTATGTATAGCCTGAACCGTCGATAGAAAGAGGTTCTAAATTATCTGGGTGAACATGTTGGCTGAGATACTTAGAGGCGCTTTGAAAATTCCCTGAGTTAATGTGCTGACGTACATTTCGTGAATTACATGCGCCCTTTCTACGGGTAGCTCTTGTGGTTTGTTGTGTCGATGGTGGATCATCTTTACCTTGGCATCCATTAGCAGAGTTTGCAGCACTATGTATCGAATATGATTCCTGATTTTCTATATAAACAATGGCACAATAACGTAAGAACAAAAACAATTACTTTTAAAAGCATAGATAGCTATGTAAAGAAAAATGTGAATACTAATGATTGTGTACATAGAAGGTATTTGACATGGGAAAAAATGAGCATTTGAATTTTTGAATGCATCAGATCAGGTGACGTAGTTACCTTGGTTGGGTGGCAAATGAGGCCAATCAGTAGAGGGGCCTGCATTTTGTGAGCGTGCACGTTCGCTTCTGGTGTGTCTATATCTACGTGGTGTGCTTTCTTGCGTTGATATTGTTTCATCCCCATGATGATAGTAATTGGCATAGTCCACAGTACTACCCATCAAAGCTGGTCCATCATGTTCTGCGTAAACAATGATATAATAATGTAAGAAGAAATAAAAAGATTTTCTTTAAAAAAACACAGGCAATTAGTGGATATAAAATATAAGCAACAAATCTGTAAGTTTACCTTTGCTGGACATGACATCATGGTCTTGAAAAGAAAGGCGCTTCTGAGCATTATTTCTTTTTCTTTTTTTCTGTGCTCCACTTTGGTGATCTTCAATAATTTGTGAAGGGCTAACTACTGAAGGTGTTTTTTGGTTTTCTGCATACACACATCAGAAAGGAAAATAAGCAAACAAAGAAACATTTCCTGCCCTTTTTTGTTATTATTTTTTTCGTAATCTTCACATTCCTGTTGTCTTAAAAACATAAGGTATGCAAAGATACAAACGACAGACAACATGGTAGATACAGACCTTCATTGGCAAAGGCACTCGGGCCGTGACCGGTGGGGTATGTAGTATTGGCTATGAGACATTGCGAATCATGTGAGTGAACATCCTGACATACACTATGTGATGCATCTCCATCCTTTCCATGACTTTTGAGACAACAACTTTCATTTGCAAACTGGGTAGGATGATTGTCATTGCCAACATGCCGCGTAATATTTGGAACAATATGTTGACGGTTGTACATAGCCTGCTTTCAGGTTCTCTAATTGTACCTTTCGAAATTTAGTTGGTGATTCCAGAGAAGCAGCATTGTCAGTAAAACTTTGTTCAGAAGGTTGGCCTGCATAAGACAAACATTAACATGAGATATTGAATTTGTAAACAATATTAGTAACCATTGATTAACAAAAGTTGTTTCGGGATTCAACAAACTATAAAATAAAGCTTCAATTACATGGCTGCTAGCGCCCAAGAGTTTAATTGAAAGAAAAAAAAAATAATAAAAAGGGGTAAAAAAGCCTTACATTCATCAAGGAGGTATCGTTGTGGCAAAGAACCTGCATTGGCGCTATTATTAACAGACCTCAGCAAGTAGGCATGTTCAGGTGAGCTGGCAACATGTCGATCCGGCAACGCAGAGATGTAAAAGGAGTTTGAGTTTTGAGTATTGTTTGGTGTCTTGGTACCAAATGGTTGACCGTTAATATTACGACAACGTTTGTTTGATTTTGAGCGCATAATTGAGAACAGCAAGATATAGGCGTATTGTCACAAAAAACATAAGAACAAAAGGTGCGAAATAATAGTAATCTACCATCATGAATAATGAACAACAATGACATTGCAAAATAATATTTGTTCACAGGAGAAAGACACATAAACCGTTAAAAACCAATATTGAAAAAGAACAAAAATTTAAAGCGAATAGCTTGAAAGCAAGCAAGGCAACATCAAAATGAAAACATGCTTGATTGTTTCACATATACATAACAGTAATAAGGCAAGAACATAAATTTAGGCACTTAATATCTAATTACCTAATAACAAAATGGAAGCATAACACATTTTAAAAAAAACTGATTACAAACCATTTTGAAAAACACCTAATACCGATAACATAAGACAACTAAGGCATAAAACAAACACAAATGACAATCAACCAATCCCATAATTGCAAAGTTCAACCCCCCCAAGTATGCATAACAGTAGCCCAGAAAAAAAATTAATAAAAAAGAATGTCCAAAGCCTAATACAACAAATCAAAACACGCATGAAGAAAGATCAAACATAAGGTAAAAATCCAAACCTACCAACAATGATTATGTGATGAAAACTGCGTGCACTTTAAAACTCTAATTTCAGTGAATAATCTAGATTATAAGAGGTAACCCTATAATACATAAATATGTGGATGACAAACCTAATACCTGTATAAAAGAACAGCTGGCTCAAATATAGCCATACATCCAAATCCATATCTGAAATCGACGGCCAAAATTACCTCCGTACACCCACTAACGTAAACCATTGACCCGACCCGATCTCCCTTTATCGCCGGTAAACCGGAGGTGTGAGAGGGAGACGCTCATTATATAAAAGTTACCCGGATCCAAGTATTTTGGGCCACAAAATAAACATGGGCCAGCCATAGGCAACAAAAAAAAAATAATAAAAAAAGAGCCGAGGCCCAAAACTGTAGAAAAAACAGTGCATTAGGACCACAAAATAAACATGGGCCAGCCATAGGCAACAAAAAAAAAAAAAAAAAAAAAAAAAAGAGCCGAGGCCCAAAACTGTAGAAAAAACAGTGCATTAGGAACTATTCACGGGAAGCCACGGGTTTTGTATATATTTATAATGTTCTTATTGGTATTGATACAACCCATTATTCTAAAATTGAAATGTTTTGCATAGCTATAATCCCAATTTGCTCACATCAAATATTACTTGCCTGTTCATAGTATCAATTTTCACCACTTCAAATGTTGCACAATGAAAATGATAAACAAAACTGAAAAAATGCAAATACCTCATAAGAAGTGTCATCTCGTATTTAAAGTGAAATAACACTTATCTAGTCATGACATCGATTGTTGATCCTTAAAAAACATGCCATCGTCATCATCATATCATCATGAAAATGTAAGAACCCTATGTATGTGTATAATTGTATAAATGAGTGGCTGATTAAAAAAAGGAAAAACAATTCTATAACTCTGCATTTGAACAACTTGCAACCCCTTCTAATAATTAGTTCCAAACTTAACAAAAGACAAAGCGGATTATTACCCAGGGATAGCTTCAATTGGATCTCGGATATATGCATTTGGAAGCTTAAAAGGGCTCGTGATCGCTGCTTTCCCAGTTGACCGTGCCCTCAATATATATTCTCGGTTAGCCTGTGATCAAATTCAAGATACTTTCTGTTTTAGCTTTCAACCAAAATACTTAAATACCCGTAAGATATTTTTGAACTATATTCCACAAAGCTAAAGACTTTCACCTCGCTAAGCCAAGGTAAGAAATAGTTTCTTAATCAAAATTCACATGTGCATACTCATCACGGTGGAACGAAGGCTCTTTGTAGCCATTGTTCTTCAACCTTCCTACAATATCAATACATAATATCAACCCAATAATAACTTCTCAAATGACAGATATACATTATTTCAAAATCTAAAATACAAAAACAATAAATATCATAACAAAAACAATACAAAAACATTATGACCACCAACATACTTTGCTGCAGAGTGTACAACGATGTCGGCACAAGTATAAGTACCTTTTGGTACATCTTCGACGCTAACTCTATGTCAATATAGTTAAGAAATGGATTTGTTCGCAAGTCATTGAAGAACATGTTAACCTGTAGCATTAGTTGATCTAAGGGGGTGTTTGTGATTGTTTACTTAAAACTTATTATTAATACATATTACATGATTATTAATACATGCTCATTTAAGCTGTTTGGGATTGCTTATATTGAAGTACTTATCTAAACTGAAATTTGTCAACAACTCAAGTTAAAACACATGCTCTTGACCGAAAAATCAATGAACCATAAACTCAGTTTATGCTCTAAATTTTAAGCCATCCGTAATCGACATAAGAGAAAATGATTCAATAGCAAGGAAGTGAGGAACTTATACACATGTTAAGCCACGCATACTGGACATAGCTAAAAAGTACGCACAATTTGCCACACATATGATAGTGTAACTTTAAAACAAAAAATGCAATTGATAACGTATTTAACTTCACACACATTTCATCAAACACGTGGTGTACAAATCCCATCATCAGTTCGTAAAACATAAAATTTAGAAGTTCGTCATATATAAAAAAATAAAAGCATCTCAATCAGATGGGTTCCATGAAACATGTAATCGAGTACTACTATAATTTTAGCAAAATATATAAATTAAACATACCTGTAGCATTTCCGAGAAGATTATGGTAATGAAGAATCTGAAAACATTAACCCCATAAACCAAAACAGTCACTATAATATTTTTCATAATTATTGATTAATACCCAATTACGTTCCATTTTTTTTCGTATTATAATTAAAACGATGATTTAAGGGAGGGTTTATGTACGTTTTTTATTGATAAGAACATAAATTCGGACTATGCATCAACTACACCAAAAAAACATATACGTAAATCATAATAATCATAAATACAATACAAAAAACATAATTTAAAACAAAATGAAGGGAGCTAACCTGTATGCCCTAAAACAGTGGAATGACCAATTCATTCATAAAAATGATGATTCAAAAGAGGTTTGGTTTTTGTTTTTGATTGATAAGGTGATATGGTAATTAATTAATTTAGGGTTATAATTTTTGGATGCTGATTTTGAAGATATGAGATTAGGAGTTATGAGATCCGGATTTTGGGGAAGAATATTAATTGTGTGTTTTAATTATAGGGTTGATAATTGGGGAAGGATTTTGGGCGGGATAATTATATGATCGGACGGCTAATAGAATTTTGGGAGAAAATGGGACACGTGTTTATTTGTGGTTTTTTGAATGGAGATCTGATTTGAACAAACTCTCCTTTATATGGAGTGGTGATATATATATATATATATATATATATATATATATATATATATATATATATATATATATATATATATATATATATATATATATATATATAAGTACGAAGTCTCATTAGTTAATAAAGAAAAACTTCTTTGTGGGTAAAGTGTCTTGGCTTTTTGCGGCAATACTTCTTTTAATATAATTCGATCGTCTTGCGGCAATACTTCTATTAATCCATCAGGTATGAGTGACTCAAACTTATTATTTTGATTTTTTTAATTAGATTTTTGCTTTTTAGGATACAATCTTTAATTTTGCAAGCTTTAATTGTTAACACTTTATCCACTTTTTAGTTAGATTGGTTATTTACTTCTTTGATCTAACACAAACTATGTAATATTAGATGTTATGTTTTGATATATGTATTTCGTAAAATAAGGTAGAACCGTAGTACTAATTAGGAATTTGTTATTGTTTCGATGTGTTCTAGAAATCATGCCACCTATAAAGAGAACACACGCAACTGACATTCAAAGCGTTTAAAGAAAAAAAAAAGAATTGAAGAGTTAAATAAGAAAGAATTTGGGTCTATGCATAGATACGTTAAATTAAAGTCAGATGTTACAAGCGAGAATATAAATATTGATACTGATAATAGCAACAGTGATAGTAGTATTGATGGGAGTGACGACGATGTTAATGTCAACAGTATGGAGACTCATAATATTAATTATAATGATGATGCTGATGATGCTGATAATGTTGATGTTGGTGCTAATGATGATGATCATGATAATGTGGTTGAGGATCAGGATGCTAGTGTTAATGTTGATCATGTTGATATATTTGATCCGAAAAATTGGGATATTCTTACTTCTAACATGATTAATGGTTTAGTGGCAAAGGGTCCTAAAAGAGATAAGTCTATTGTCAAAGGTCCTAAAGATAAAAATTTAAGATGATTTTCAGCTGATTTTTATACTAGAATTTCACCAAATAATGAGAGGTGTGACAGAGAATGGTTGGTATATTCAAAAGAGCTTGATAAAGTTTTTTGTTTTTGTTGCAAACTACATAGAAAAGGGACTGCAAGAGGTCATCTTGCTAATGAGGGTTTTGGAGACTGGCAACATCTAAGTAGTAGACTAAAAGAACATGAAGTTAGCTTTGAACATGTAAATAATATGGCTAAATGGTTTGAGATGCGTCGAAGATTGAAAAAGAACGAAACAATTGATAAAGTGGAGCAAAAGCAATTTGAGAAGGAGAAAGATCATTGGTAAAATGTTATCTTTAGAATTATATGTGTAACCACTCATAATTTTTATCAATATCATTTCCACTACAATACCTATATCAGGTATTTTCACAGGTAAATTTTTGCTTTTATTTCATACTCATTGCATGCATGAATTTCTAGACCTGCCCACGTATCCACCTATGCCCAACACCACTATGTTTACATTATGTAAACACCCTAGTATGTCAAGTCTAGATTCTAAACATCATTTCACTAAGTATTCTATCAGTCTAGTATACTATATCTATCACAAACCCTAATTGAGCCCTATGTATTTACAGTTATTTCTAAAACCCTAAGTTCTTATCCCAACAAGTTTGAAAATGTTCAAGGCTTATGTATAGGTTACCTTAGCAAATTTAGGATATCTTAGTCTCCCTAAACCCTAGTAAAACTCCTTAGAGCTTAGGTACAAGTCCTTTAAGCACAAAACCCTAATTAGGTCATTTAAGCCCCAAAACTAGGTCAAAATCTTCCCGATTCTTTAGTACAAGCTACCACCACCTAGGAAATGATCCCTAAACCTTAATCCTAGTCACTAATCACTCTTAGGACCCTAATATAAGTAATAATACATAATCTAAAACCTTAATCCTAAACTTAACCCTAAACCTAGATTAAGCTTAAAACGAAGACTAAACTAGCACCTTAAGCACCTCAAGCACCTAAAGATACCACCCTAGCAGATTGTGCACGTCCTTATCACCCTAAGCAAGCACCCTAGCATCTGCATAGTAGCTTACAAGTAGCTTATGCAGCTACCTGTCCATATCCACCACAACACGTTAACTTGGCCATTACTCCAAGTTTACTTAGCCTAGAGGGCTAACGAGCCCTATAAATAGGCGTATACCAATTTCATTTCAAAATCACCACACCTCACTTCTCTACCTCAAATACTCTGGTCCTAGCAGTATTATAAGGTCCCTAGTAAGCCTAGGAGTCAAGAACACTAAGCCTAGAACCCTTGTCGAAGTAGAAACTAGTCGAGAAAACCCTAAGCGCCCCTAGTACTCTCGTTAAGCCCACTTTAGATCACGTAAGCTGCTAAACTAGTTCCATAAGCTTTACTTCTGTCCTAGGATAGTTATTAGATGCCTTAGATCCCATAGGACCCCTTGCCTAAGCCTTGATCCTTAAAACTTGCACGTTTTCATTTATAAACCCTAATTTTGCATTTACGTGATATTTTGCTCATAAGCTATAAGCTGGTATAGACTACTTAATTAAGCTAATATTAGTTAGTCATAACCTTAGAAAACTCCTTGTTTCATGAAAATATAGATTGCATGGTTTTAGAACTAATTTTGCAAAGTTTTCCATGCATAGGGGTATATATTGTAACTTTATGAAACTATTAGGTCTAAGGCCTGTTTTTGCCATTTCTTGGAAGATATAAGTATAAGGACCTATTATGTAAAGTTTTAGAGTCTAGGGATAAGTATATAAATAGTTATTAACATTAAGGACTAGTTTCGTAAAAGTTTATAACCTAAGGGTAAATAGTGTCAACCTATTAACTTAAAGGTTTAAATGAAGTATTCACCTAATAAATAAAAGTACTATCCTTTTTATATAATGTATCACAATAGTAGGGAGCTTCATGTAAGGGGTTTCATTTGGGTATTTGTTTTGACGAGTTTGCTCGGTTTACGAATTAAAGTGTCATGCTCCTCAAACGTTTACTACAATATGACCTCTGAATTATGATGGCCCAAACGGTGATACGTTATATTTAAATCTAGTACTTAATTACATAACACAATACTAGAGAGCTTCGTGTGAGGAGTTACATACTTCTGAATTATGATGGCCCAAACGGTATTATGTTATAAACAACATAATACAATAGTAGGGAGCTTCATGTGAGGAGTTGTATACTTCTGAATTATGATGGCCCGAACGATGTTATGTTATAACTTGTGGGAAACTAGAAGGGCAGTTGAATAGTTTACCGAATCATTTTCTTTAGTTATAAAAATTACTTTGTGAAAAACATAGATTCAATTGTAGTTGAAATCAATCAACACCAATATGAACGCAACACTATGCTAACACAATCAAACAATAAGTATGTAAATAAAAGAGATGGAAAGATCAAACTGAGACAACGAGATTTATAGTGGTTCCGTCACGAAGATTTTCTTTGCCCTACTCCATTCCTCGAGTACCACACTCGAGAGTTCTAAACACTATGTCAACAAAGGTCCCTTCAGGCGGAGAAAATCGTACAACGTCACTTACGTTATTTTCCAACACTAAGCTTGATGTCGAGTACTAATATTAGCTGGTACCAATCTACCATGATTCACTTGATCCTAACTTCTTACACGATCTACACGATCCTTACTTATTACACGATAAACACAATCCTCACACTATACTCTTGATCCACTTGATCAACACACAAGCACACAAGTTACTAGAGATCCCCAAGATCAAAACAAGATCACAATGATCAACACAAGACAATGATAAAATACTATGACACTTGATGTATGTCAAAATACAATCAAGTTAACACCTAGTAATGCAAGTGTACTACACAAAGACTCTAACACTTTGTATCTTCTTGATACTTTGTTTTCTTCTCTTGACTAGTAGAGGAATGTAGGTGATCTTTGGTTGGATGAAAGGATCACTCTTTAAACAAAATAAACTAATTAATGATCAAAGGAATGTAAGTATGTAAGGAGTATTGAACTCAGAAAGTTTTGTGTGAAAAAGGATAGCCAAAATCCGGGATATGGAGTGGTATTTATAGAAGCTGAAAATCTGACCATTTTAAAGGGACGACACCATTAATTGTCACGCGGTACCACTAAATTTTGGTGGTCCCTGGTACCATGCCAAACAAACACGCTCCAGATTTTGTCTTTAGTGGTGAAATTTTATTTGGGGGAGTTTGGAGCTGGTTTGGATAAAATATAGCTGTTGGGAAATTTTGAAATGAATTTCCAAAATAAAACATTTCTTCATAATTCAAAAATAATTTGTAAAATGTATTTTTGAAAAGAAAGTTTTGTCAAGCTAAAAATGTGAAGTTCAAAACATAAATTCACTTCTTTGATCATTTGTCAAGTTGCAAATTTGTTTGTTCATACCTAGAGTGATCGACGTATAAATTGGATATTTCGACTAAAAACTTGTTTATGTTAATTTTGACGTAAGATGTTTTCACATTTTGTTATCATCAAAACTGTTGATCCCAGTTGAGAAAACGATCCTATAGAGATTGACTTAGAATAATACTTAATCAATAACGCGGAATATTAAAGCTTAACTTAAGAAGAATGATTTTAAACACTTTCAACACTTCAATATATTAATGTACGAGCATTCAACCAATGCTAGGGTTTTACAACCTTGAAGTGAAAACGAGAATAATAATGATACGTATCTATTCTAACCCTAGACACCTCCTTTTATAGACCAAGGAGTCCTAGTCGGTTTACAATAACTTTACATGCAAGATAATATCTTTTCCTAAAATATCTAACCGTGTATACAATCTTATCCCTTAAGCAGCAGAGTCCCTTAGCAGTAGAATCAAGTAGCAGTAGAGTCCAAGCAGCATAATGAACTATCAGTAGATTGATTTCACTAGCAGGAGTTTGATACTTGGTGCAATTCTTCAGCAGCAGAACCTTAAAACCCAACAATCCTCCCCTAAACTTAATATTTACTTCTAAATCATTAAGTTTCTTCAAAGGTTGATTAAACACCAGGAGGATGCTTCCAAACACACTACTTCTTAGATGACTGTTGACCAAGAATCTTCTTATATTTTGATAATAAGTTAAAAGCTTGATCATCAGTATCATAAGCCTTTTGTAGTTTAAGCTGCCTAGTACCATTCACCATCTGATAAACAATTTCCAAGCAAGATACCAATGGATAATCCTTTTCAATCAACATATATAAAGTGTGTGGCCCAATGTATAAAACATGAACCCTAGAACTTTGAAAAAGCATCCATTTTCTGACTTTGTATCTTCTGATCTCTATCCATTCTGAGTCTTCCAAAGAAGGATCAAACATAAGTTTCAAAGCTCTCCACACAATATAGTCAGACATAGCTTCTTGATTATTATAAGTTACTGCACCAAACTTTGTAGCACCAAAGTTTTCTTAAAACAACCTCCATAGGGTACATATATCCTCTCTGTTAAAATAGTACAACATCTGTTGAAGTCTAAGAAATCTAGATGTCTTTCCATCAGTTCTTTTAACATCATGAAATGTTCCAACAGTGTTTATATATCCTGTAGTTACTTGAATAATTGGATATTTGATTCCTACTGGTTCAACATCAACGACCTCAGGTTCTTCCCTCTTAGCAACCGTAGTTAGAACATGCATTTGTTACTTTAAATGCTCAGGAGGAATATGTTCATAATCATCCACATACTCATCATTCCCATCGTCTTCAGATTCAAAATTGCTCTGCACTGCTACATTATGCTTTTTCCTAGCAAAGGTCTTCTTTCTTATACTTTTTCTTTTTGTACCTCTGCTAGAAGAAGTCTTTTCTTCTTCAATAACCTCTGTTGCTTTAAGCTCTGCTTCACTTTCTTTCTCAGGTGCCAACTTTTTGTTCATTTGAGCAAAATGTTCTTCATCTCTTGAACATCCCATAGGAAAGAAGGTATCCATTTCCTTTTTAGCTTGTTGATACAAATTAAACACCTCTTGATCTTTTTTGTGTTTCAACTGTACCAGTTTCCAACCCTTCATGTTTTTACCCTTCATGTTTTTAAGATATCTCTCATGTTCTCTCCTTTGTTGAAGTGGAGTTGTTCCTCTGAGAATTTTCTTCTTCCTTCTTTGTAACACCCCCAAAATACCGCAGCGGAAGACTGTGTCATTGGGATGCTACTTCAGGGCACAAAGTACAAGATATAGAAAACGAACTCTAAATGAGACGTTTTTGAAAAGTTACCATTCGTATTGATAAAAGTCATGATTTACAAAACAAAGATCCCAAAGTAGAATAATACATAAGTTTTTAAAGTGTAACGAATGGTAAACGATAAAAGTGAAAGTCTCCAAAAGCATGCCCTAAGACTCTCAGCTCCACACACCTGCTATCGCCTTTCTAACCTGAGATAAACATGCTTAAAAGTGTCAACACAAAGGTTGGTGAGTTCATAGAGTTTGTCTTAATACAGTTGAAAAGCCTATAAAAAAAATGTTCACACAGCAAAGGCATCGTAAATCCACTCAGTTACAAGTGCCGTCATAAGAGACTTGTAACCTGTGTGTTCACAACCCACTGCTACAATATAATATGATTAAGATATGTATAAGTTCATAACAACAGTTCAGCAATTAGTAGTGAGTCTACACTTCATCTCCGAAGACCTCACTTGAGTATGTATATCTCCATGGTTGTGCCCAGAACTAAATCTGGGGCCATTGGAAGTATATATGTCTCCATGGTTGTGCCCAGAACTAAATCTGGGGCCATTGGAAGTATGTATGTATGTATCCATCACAGTTTAGTATAACACAGTTAAGTATAACACAATCACGTATGTATGACATCAAGTATAATGTAATCAAGTATAATGTTATCAAGTATAATGTTTCCCCAGTATAAATGTTATGTAAATCTGTACAAGTAAGCAAGTAGTAGCATGTATCTCCCCCAAAGAGTTGATAAAACAATTAAAAGAGTAGGGGCTATGACTCACCTCGAAGTAATAGTACAATGCAACGGAATGTTAAGGACAACAATGCACGGTTATCTGCCGCAACCTAAAATGAATGATGAATGATCTCATTTAGATCACCAAATGATGTTATGAATGTCCATGCTCATGTTTGTATACCACTCTACTCTTTGGAAAAACACTTGTTATCAAAAATATATAATGCAAGAATTTGGAAAATATTGCTATTAGAAAATATAATAAGCTAGTTGTAATATATATATACTTATATATATATATATCGTAAGTTTCCATGTTAGCGTTGAAATACTCGGGTTGTAATCCTTGTAATATCGCCTTGAAATGATGAAAACATTCTTGTAATAACTAATACTACATTAGTTATAAAGCTTGGTACTTAATATTACGTCTAGCTTATAAAAGTACTTCGTAGTTTTAGTGTCCATATTTATTAAAAGCTGTCAATTAAAAATGGTTTTAGCCGATATTCAAACGTGAATATCTTTGTCGTTACTTGTCCGTTTTACTTGTTCTTTATGTCCACGGTTACGTCTTAGTATGTAGTAATATATTTTGGAAAGCTCGGCTCCTCCGGGTTAAGTCTAAAGCCTCTTTTTGACCGACGAAAAACGTCCAACAGCAACTAATTTCCAGAAAATACTTTTCGTCAACAATCTTGCAAAAATCATAACTTCTTCGTTATAAACTCTTTTTAATCCGTTCTTTCGCCTACGGATTCGTTTTTGAAAGTATTTTCTAAAAATTTTGCCAAAGTTTCCTTGGTGTTTACTGATTTTCCAGATTTTTACAAAACGGGACAGCATGTCCTAAACATGTTCCAAATCAAGTTTTCAAGGTTTATAACTAATTTCTACCATCACCAAACCTCTTGTAATCACCACATAGCTAATCTAATCCTACCATACACCTTCTTAGGGTGCCATGGACTCCTAACCAAGTTATTATAGCAAGGGGATTCATAACTAAAAAGTTAGGGTTTGTATGTTTCATTTTAGACAAAATAAAGAGTGGTATAGCTAGTTGTACATGATTTTTAGCATGATACTTATGAAATACATGTAAAAATAAGATGATCCATGAAAAAATAAAGTTGATTACTTACTTGACAAAATGAGATGATTATATGATGATTATGCTTGGTTTTCTTGTGTTTTTGTTGCTTGATTCTTGATTAGGCAAGTAAAAGGAACAAGTTTAGTGTTATAACTTATGAAAAATGATCACTTGAGCTATGGATGGTGGTTTGGTTGTGGGTTTGAAGAGAAGAAAGGAAAAGATGAGATGAAAATTGATCTTAGCTAAAAAGTGTGATTTATGATTTGTAAAATTTGGTAAAGTTATGTTTTTATGGTTTATTAGTTAAGTATTAGGAAAATTAATGCTTGAGGTTAAAAGGGTGTTACATGGGCCGGTTTTTCAAGGGTGAAGGGGGGGGGGGGTAGGGTACTTGTGATTTAATTAGAAATCTAGTGTAGCGTTAAGTGTTATTACGTGTTATTCGTTAAAATCGGGTACCGGGTTTAATAGCAATAAACGTTCACAAAGTTAACCGGGATGAAAATAATGTTAAAAACATATTAAAAATATGTTGGGTACATTTACTGAGTGATCGGGTGATTATTGTTTAGTTTTCACGAAAACCGTCGTTATATTCATAAACGTACGTTATAAATAAAATAAATTTCCAAAATACTGGGTAACTGAATGTTATAACTTTTATGATGTTAAAATGGATATAAAAATATGTCGGGACCATTGTGGGAATGTTTAGATATATTCGTCGTGTATAAACCGGGTGTTAACGTTTACTATAAATACTTATACGTAAAAACGTTAAATGTACTGAATATAGTAATTTGAAAATCCTGAGAGTGGTATAACATGAAAATGCTGTTATGATGATATGCAGACTATCTCCAGTCCGTATGCAGTGTCCTTAGCACTAATGAAATGAATTCGCACCTAAACCAATCCGGTTACGCGAATTTGAATACCCGTAAACTAAATCTACGATAAAATGAGTAATGCAAGTGAATGATGAAAACTTTTCCGGAAATGAATAGTGTTTAGTGAATAGTAAATTTCCCAAATGTTTCTCAGAATATCAAATTGACCTCGAAAATGATGAATAGTAAAACGATGAATAGTGTTTTGATGAATAGTGATTTATGAATAGTGTTTTTCAAAAGTTCGGGAAATGACCTGAAATGATGAGTTGTGACAGTCTTCCCCTCTAAAAGGAACTTCGTCCCGAAGTTCAGTTAATGTTAATCAGTTAAATGTGTCAAAGCTTATGTATGTGGGTTTCTATCCAACTAGGTATGTTCTCGTGGTCAGACTTGATGAGGCAAACCTTCCCAATCCCGAGCATAGTCCTCAAAAGACCTCCTTTAGGTTAATCATTTAGGTAACCGATTTTCACTTAAGCCCACAACCCAATCAAACAAGAACAGTCATGAGATTAAGCTAAATCGGTTTGAGTGATGACTTTAACTTTTAGCTTGATTTTCGCAACCCAATCAAACAAGAACAGTCACTAGAACCAAGCTAAAAATCAAGGTCTGGATTCAACATCCTTGAAAAAAATCTTTTGAAAGATTGGCTCGACTTTGGAATTGCTTACACTAATCAAATTTCTACTGTTAGTATGACTAAGGTTAATGCTGCTAGGTCTCAGATTAGTCAATGTTGTGTATAGGTCCTATATTAAGACTTAAGTGCTACTAAAATACGCTAGTTGTTCAAGAGAATGTACCCGTTGTGCTATCGCGAACATGTTGGGTGATAGGATTTCCTAAGAAGTAAGCTCTGCCAATTGCGGGTGGAATCTCATTGGCCTCATCTCGTGGCCCTTCAATTGCTGCTGCTAAGTTTGGACGATTTCCTCCTTGGTTAAGATTTCTTTTCAACTTAGGACAGTTGTTCCGAAAGTGATCCGGGCTGTTACACTCATAGCATGTCTTTTGGTTCACTGGTTCTCTACACTGGTTTGCATAATGACCAGACTGTCTGCAATTAGCACACATACGGCAGGGCACAGTCTTTTGGTGATGAAAGTTACATTTCGTACATTTAGGATGCTGGCCTAAATACTCTCTTTGACCCGAATTAGTCGCCGCAAAGGTCCTTGCCCTTTTGTTGTCAGTCTGCTTGTTCGACTCGCTTGTTCCCTTCCTTTTATCACTGTCCCTCAAGCTTCCATTTCTAACCATCTCATCTGTCAGAGTCCCTGCTCTCAATATTGCACTCTGAATTGTAGAAGGCTCAGTTGTTTTCACAATCCCACGAATTTCTGGGACAAGGCCATATATGTACCTCTCGATCCTCTTGGACTCAGGGGTAACTAGGTGTGGAACTAGTCTGGCTAATTCATGGAATCGATCTGTATAGGCTGCATGACCAGCCCCTATCATAGAGAGATGATAGAGTTCATCCTCCAGCTTTTGCATCTCGTTGTCCGGGCAGTATTCCTCCTTCAGTAATGCCTTAAAATCATCCCATGTCATACCTACAGCTGCCGCTCTACCCCTAGCTTGAATCTGCGTATTCCACCATGTCAATGCCTTTCCTGATAGTAAGCACATGGAATACTTCACCATTTGATGTGCTGCACAGTTACTAATGTCGATCACCGACTCCATCTTTTCAACCCATCGAGTATACACCAACGCGCCTCCTACACCATCGAAATCAATTGGCTTACATGACGTAAATTCCTTATACGTGCATCCGGTCCTAATGTTGTTGTTGCCATTACCATTCTGGCCTATACCGTTGGTGTTGTTAATTCCGCTTTCGTGGTTTGCCAATTTATTCATATGATCGCCAACTTGAGTGACAATAGTGGGGAGAAAGTTTTCAAGTTGTCGAGCGATGATGGCTTCAAAATCAGTATTTCCACCGTCGTTGTTATCATTG
Source organism: Artemisia argyi (assembly GCA_030686995.1). Taxonomy (NCBI): domain Eukaryota; kingdom Viridiplantae; phylum Streptophyta; class Magnoliopsida; order Asterales; family Asteraceae; genus Artemisia; species Artemisia argyi. Next base: position 29,595,665 of record CM060694.1, read on the forward strand.
TTTTCAACGCCGTGACCACCTCCTCTACCTCCACGTCCACCAGTTCTTCCACCATCGTTACTTGGGTTACTAGTGTCATGAGCAGCTCCTCTACCTCCTCTACCTCCACGTCCACCAGTCCTTCCACCCCTTGGTGTTGCGCCTCCTCGTACAGAGCTACGAGTCACTCTCTTTGGTGCCATGATTTCCTGAGAGGAAGGACATTTAGTGAACGTCAGAGATGAGGGAAAACCGTTGATTATCCAAAGTCTATACTTCACATCCTCATATATAATACCGTGCTACCAGTTGTTTCCTAAGTTGTGCCAACACCGATCTACATCTGCATAGTCATATGTCCACGTGTGTCGTGAAGCACTTATAATTATGTTGGCCACCACAATTATAAATGTTTCCTTTCACAAGTGTACATATCACCAGGCACACATATCTCAGTGGTAGACGTTGCTTAAATGGGCATCTAGGGAACGTCACGCTTAGTACAAAGGAACAAAGGATTCTCCCTTAAGTGTTAAAGTCACCGGGAAGTCTAGTTTCTAACGGTTTCTCCAAAGTATCTAATAGCGTAGGTCTAAAAATAAATTACCAGCAAGCGTATGTGTATGTAAAGTGCAAGGCGATAGGGAGGAGAGTCTACATGTATGTAGTTATAGTCTAGACTCTAAAACAACCTAGTTCTCTATAACCAAGGCTCTGGTACCAATCTGTAACACCCCCAAAATACCACAGCGGAAGACTGTGTCATTGGGATGCTACTTCAGGGCACAAAGTACAAGACATAGAAAACGAACTCTAAATGAGACGTTTTTGAAAAGTTACCATTCGTATTGATAAAAGTCATGATTTACAAAACAAAGATCCCAAAGTAGAATAATACATAAGTTTTTAAAGTGTAACGAATGGTAAACGATAAAAGTGAAAGTCTCCAAAAGCATGCCCTAAGACTCTCAGCTCCACACACTTGCTATCGCCTTTCTAACCTGAGATAAACATGCTTAAAAGTGTCAACACAAAGGTTGGTGAGTTCATAGAGTTTGTCTTAATACAGTTGAAAAGCCTATAAAAAAAATGTTCACACAGCAAAGGCATCGTAAATCCACTCAGTTACAAGTCCCGTCATAAGAGACTTGTAACCTGTGTGTTCACAACCCACTGCTACAATATAATATGATTAAGATATGTATAAGTTCATAACAACAGTTCAGCAATTAGTAGTGAGTCTACACTTCATCTCCGAAGACCTCACTTGAGTATGTATATCTCCATGGTTGTGCCCAGAACTAAATCTGGGGCCATTGGAAGTATATATGTCTCCATGGTTGTGCCCAGAACTAAATCTGGGGCCATTGGAAGTATGTATGTATGTATCCATCACAGTTTAGTATAACACAGTTAAGTATAACACAATCACGTATGTATGACATCAAGTATAATGTAATCAAGTATAATGTTATCAAGTATAATGTTTCCCCAGTATAAATGTTATGTAAATCTGTACAAGTAAGCAAGTAGTAGCATGTATCTCCCCCAAAGAGTTGATAAAACAATTAAAAGAGTAGGGGCTATGACTCACCTCGAAGTAATAGTACAATGCAACGGAATGTTAAGGACAACAATGCACGGTTATCTGCCGCAACCTAAAATGAATGATGAATGATCTCATTTAGATCACCAAATGATGTTATGAATGTCCATGCTCATGTTTGTATACCACTCTACTCTTTGGAAAAACACTTGTTATCAAAAATATATAATGCAAGAATTTGGAAAATATTGCTATTAGAAAATATAATAAGCTAGTTGTAATATATATATACTTATATATATATATATATATCGTAAGTTTCCATGTTAGCTTTGAAATACTCGGGTTGTAATCCTTGTAATATCGCCTTGAAATGATGAAAACATTCTTGTAATAACTAATACTACATTAGTTATAAAGCTTGGTACTTAATATTACGTCTAGCTTATAAAAGTACTTCGTAGTTTTAGTGTCCATATTTATTAAAAGCTGTCAATTAAAAATGGTTTTAGCCGATATTCAAACGTGAATATCTTTGTCGTTACTTGTCCGTTTTACTTGTTCTTTATGTCCACGGTTACGTCTTAGTATGTAGTAATATATTTTGGAAAGCTCGGCTCCTCCGGGTTAAGTCTAAAGCCTCTTTTTGACCGACGAAAAACGTCCAACAGCAACTAATTTCCAGAAAATACTTTTCGTCAACAATCTTGCAAAAATCATAACTTCTTCGTTATAAACTCTTTTTAATCCGTTCTTTCGCCTACGGATTCGTTTTTGAAAGTATTTTCTAAAAATTTTGCCAAAGTTTCCTTGGTGTTTACTGATTTTCCAGATTTTTACAAAACGGGACAGCATGTCCTAAACATGTTCCAAATCAAGTTTTCAAGGTTTATAACTAATTTCTACCATCACCAAACCTCTTGTAATCACCACATAGCTAATCTAATCCTACCATACACCTTCTTAGGGTGCCATGGACTCCTAACCAAGTTATTATAGCAAGGGGATTCATAACTAAAAAGTTAGGGTTTGTATGTTTCATTTTAGACAAAATAAAGAGTGGTATAGCTAGTTGTACATGATTTTTAGCATGATACTTATGAAATACATGTAAAAATAAGATGATCCATGAAAAAATAAAGTTGATTACTTACTTGACAAAATGAGATGATTATATGATGATTATGCTTGGTTTTCTTGTGTTTTTGTTGCTTGATTCTTGATTAGGCAAGTAAAAGGAACAAGTTTAGTGTTATAACTTATGAAAAATGATCACTTGAGCTATGGATGGTGGTTTGGTCGTGGGTTTGAAGAGAAGAAAGGAAAAGATGAGATGAAAATTGATCTTAGCTAAAAAGTGTGATTTATGATTTGTAAAATTTGGTAAAGTTATGTTTTTATGGTTTATTAGTTAAGTATTAGGAAAATTAATGCTTGAGGTTAAAAGGGTGTTACATGGGCCGGTTTTTCAAGGGTGAAGGGGGGGGGGGGTAGGGTACTTGTGATTTAATTAGAAATCTAGTGTAGCGTTAAGTGTTATTACGTGTTATTCGTTAAAATCGGGTACCGGGTTTAATAGCAATAAACGTTCACAAAGTTAACCGGGATGAAAATAATGTTAAAAACATATTAAAAATATGTTGGGTACATTTACTGAGTGATCGGGTGATTATTGTTTAGTTTTCACGAAAACCGTCGTTATATTCATAAACGTACGTTATAAATAAAATAAATTTCCAAAATACTGGGTAACTGAATGTTATAACTTTTATGATGTTAAAATGGATATAAAAATATGTCGGGACCATTGTGGGAATGTTTAGATATATTCGTCGTGTATAAACCGGGTGTTAACGTTTACTATAAATACTTATACGTAAAAACGTTAAATGTACTGAATATAGTAATTTGAAAATCCTGAGAGTGGTATAACATGAAAATGCTGTTATGATGATATGCAGACTATCTCCAGTCCGTATGCAGTGTCCTTAGCACTAATGAAATGAATTCGCACCTAAACCAATCCGGTTACGCGAATTTGAATACCCATAAACTAAATCTACGATAAAATGAGTAATGCAAGTGAATGATGAAAACTTTTCCGGAAATGAATAGTGTTTAGTGAATAGTAAATTTCCCAAATGTTTCTCAGAATATCAAATTGACCTCGAAAATGATGAATAGTAAAACGATGAATAGTGTTTTGATGAATAGTGATTTATGAATAGTGTTTTTCAAAAGTTCGGGAAATGACCTGAAATGATGAGTTGTGACATTCTTATAGCAGCATCTTCTTTCTTCTTCTTTGCTGTGAATTCTTTCATCCAAGCTGCAACATCAAACTCTGGAACCTCTTGTTCTTTAATTTTTACTAAGTTAGAGAATTCAATGTCAGCATCCATTCTTATTTTCTCTTCTACCCATTCCTCATACCTCTTCATATCTTCAGCTTCCCTATCAGCCTTTTCTTTTTGTTATTGTAGTAGTTGTTGCTCAGCAATATCCTATTTCTCTTGTTCTTCCCTTGCAACAGCTGAATCATGCTCAATTTGTCTCTCTTTAGGCCAATACATAAAAGGAATCTGGGAGAAATCTATCTCATCATCATCAGAGTCTAGCATAGGTTCTTCAGTAACCTTGCCCTTCCCTTTATCAGCAGCAGTAGATGATGAAATTGAACTTGTTTGTCTTTTTGGAGCAGCAGGTTCTCTGATTACTACTCCCTTTACAGATGGTCTTGGTAAGTGAGGTGTTATAGTGGATTTTGGTTGTTGTGATTGTGGTTGACTTGGTTGTGATGATTGTTGTTGTGGTAGTTGTAGTGTCTTCTTTAGCAGGTTCAACAACATTTTCTTGAGTAGCAACAATGTTGGTTTTCAAACTAGTAGCAGGATCAGTATCAGCAACATCCTTAACACTTCCATTAGCAATAAGATCTTGAGCAGCAGATTCTTCAACAGTAGAGTTGTCAACCCTGTTAACAGAATCCACCTTCTTGACACTACCAGTAGTTACAGAATCCACCTTCTTGACACTAGCAGTAGTTTGATCATCAGCAACAGTTTCACTCAACCCTTTCAAAGCCTCACCCATTAACCCTGTAGACATTATTAAATCTTCAGGCCCCAAAGTCTTGATCTTTTCCACCACACTCTCTTGAACACAAATCAACTCCTCCATCACAGCTTCATTACCATGTTTATCAGTAACAACAAATCCATCCATATCTTGAGGACTTTCAACCTCCATAGCATCATTCATTATAACCTCCCCTGAAACCTTACCAATCTCCATATCCAACCCAGCATCATTTTTCACCATATCATCCTCCCCTGAACCCATTTGATCATTCTGTTCTTCATTCCTCCCCTATTTGGAAGCATCCTCTTCCAAATCTACAGAATGATCAGGAGAACTGACAACTTGATATGTGCCTACTTTCTTCCATCTTCTTAAGGAGGTTGAAGATCTTGATTTCTTTAAATTCTTTATCTTTCTCTGCAACTTGGTAATCTTCTTAGCTTGTTCATTAGAAAGAGTTTGAAGACCAAGTATCTTATCCTCCAAAGTGTCACATTTAAGCTCCAGGTTGGTACATGTAGCCATCAATGTCTTTAAAAGTTTCATACTAGTCTCATCACTTCGACCTGTGTTACCTGGTTCGAGAGGTGAATCATTGACATTGTCATTTTGTACAACATCATCCGTTAATTCCTTTGTCACTGATCTGTCCTCATCACTTTGACCTGAGTTATCTAGTCCGAGAGGTGAATCTTGGGACCCAAACTCAATATCAAACCTAGTTTGATCATCTGAGCCCCCTGTATTTGCCATGTGGCTAGGGTTACCATCATTGGATTCAGATTCATCAGAACCCTCCTCACTAGATGTTGCCTTTGTTTGGGTCTTACTTATGTTATCACTGTCCTGATCTGTTGCTAAGCTAGTAGCAGTAGTGACAGCCCTTGCCAACATGTCCTCTCCATCACCTAGGACAGCCTCATCTAGTACATCCATACTAACACTAGCCTGAGGTAGCTTAGTGTTCTTGTTGGCTTTCCTACGGGTGTAGAGTATTTTTGGTTGTGTGACAGATATAGTAAAATTGGGTGTGTGTTGGGAATCAGTGGGAGTTCCTGATCTTTCACCCTGAGTACTTTGCACAATTTGCACCATACAAGGTGTAATTGATGTAAGTGTGCCTGAAAAACCTTTTCCATTTTTAAGCAAGAAAGTAAATATTTTAGAAACCAACTTAGGAGATTCATAAGTTGCTTTATGTGTTCTTACTTTTGAAATTTGGTTTTCCATAAAGAGTTGAACAAATCTTGGATAAAGTAAGTAAGATCGAGACTCTTTGATACTCTTAACCATCCCTTCCAAAATTATGTTTGAAAAATTGAATGGGTTTCCTTTGCTAAAGCATATCATAGCAGATGCTATGGTAGCACTGAACTCATTCCACCCAGAAGTTTTAGGACTCAAACAATGAAGAAGATTATGAACCAAAATTTTGTATTGAGAACAAAGAAGCCCTTTTTGAAATTTTAAACCAGTATGTTGGCCCTCATATCCCAAATCTTTTAAACCCTCAAAAATGGCAATGTTAGCAAGACACTTAGTCTCTGTTTCATCATCAAAGAGAAGAAGTTCTCTTATAGAGGATTCAGTGACAAGTACTTGTTGACCATCTACCATGGCCTTGATCTGTTTTTCCCCATTCCTAGTTTTGACTTTTGCAGTAAGCCAAAACTGTTTAATGTAGGAAATGTATATAGTAGGATTCACAGTTAATACATACCTAATGAACTTAACCATGTCTGTGAAGCCTTCAGGAACCATCGTTTCATCCAATAAAGCAACATTGTTATGACTTTCTGCCCAGGTGCGTGTTGATTCCATGAATTAGGGTTTGGAAAATTAGGGATTTTTTATTTTTGAGAATAATGGAGTGTTAGGGTTTGAGGAAACTTCAATTTGCAGCGCGTAAAGACTAATTGTGAGATCAAATTAGGGATTTAAACTTGTTTAAAGAAGTTACATAACCACCCTCACATTTCCAAATATAGCAGCAGAACCCTGTGTATCAGCAGACTAGTAGTAGAGTATTATAACTAGCAGCATAGTGATTTTACCAGCAGCAGAGTTGACTACTCATAAGATATTCTTGGTCAAAAAGTCAAAAGTCAAAGTTTCCAATACTTTGATCCCGTTTACCATTATTAATACCAATCACCAACCAAGTATTAACTCTTCTCAATCAATATAAAAAGGGATTGTTGATATAAATAATTCTTAAAAAGGTTATTAATATCTCTCAATAAACCTATGTTTTGATAATCACAAAACTTAAATCAAATTAAGTCAAGATTAAGAAGTAAACAAGTATTTGGTAACAAATATTTACTTCTACATCTAATGTAACTTAAGGTATGCATAAACTAAGCATCTTATGCATTACATGATCAAAGGAAATTTTGTCTTAAGACATAACATATTTTAAAATGATATAAACATTTTAAATATATTTGTAAATCATTTTTGGTAATGCTATATTAAACCACAAAGATATGATTTCAAATTTCCAACCAAAAAGGGCAAATTTTATCCAGAAAAACTTTTCCAACGTTCAGGAGGGCGGCCCCCTTAATTTTACTAGGCGGCCCCCTTAATGATTAAGGGGACCGGCCTATAATTAAGGGGACCGGCACGCTCCCGAACAGTAAAATCTGGCCCTATAAATATTGGATCATTTTACATATTTTCCTCACCTTTTTGCACTATAAACTTTCTGATCCAACCTCCCTCTCTAGATCTAAAATCCTTTGATCATATAATTCATAAGTCTTTGTTTCCAAGTGATCTAAAGCTTCATCCATTCAAGTGAAAGAAGAAGAACACTCCTCTACATTCATCTAATTGTAGTAGTGTTGTGAATAGCTTGATTCATATTGTAGTTGTGGTAGATATTTGTAAAAGTGTTGTGTAAATTTGTTGTGTGTAGAAAATAGGTGTGTTGTAAAGTAGTTTAGTAGTTGTGAATTAGTTGTGCATAGAAGAAGGTGTGAAGTTGTGAAGGTGTGAAGAAGGTGTGAAGCCTTGAACAAGTCGTGAAGTTGTGAAGAAGGTGTGAAGCCTTGAAGAAGTCGTGAGATTGGTTCTAGCTATGATTAGAACTCGACATTTAGCTTAGTGTCGTTAACTCGTGTAAGCCAAGGTGTGTAAGGTTTTTCCACCATAAGGAGTTCGTTGACATACTGAAGAAAACTCTCGAGTGTGGTACTCGGGTAGTGGAGTAGGGCAAGGAAGGTGTCCTTGTAGTCGAACCACTATAAATTCGCGTGTTGTGGTTTGATCTTTCTAACTCTATCTTTTGTTCATTACATTTCAATACTTTCATTATTACATTAGAATTGCTTATATTAGTTGTCATTTGAATTGACTTGAGATCGAATCGAAAGTTTTTAATAAGCTACAAAATATTTTGGTAATAAACTTTTAAAAGAACGTAAAACTATTCAACCCCCCTTCTAGTTTTCCACAGGGATCTAATCTTTCCCTAATTCATCATTCAAGAACCCTAATTTCTTCCAAAATAACCACGCAATCAAATCATAATCATCATGAAATCTAATCCTGAAATAATTAACATATCTTCTGACTCATCATCTGATGAATCATGGGATTCCACTCCACTCCCACCTTATGTTCCACCTTTTCGTCCTCCCTGGAATGGATGCAGAACAAAGGAGCAAGCCCGAAAAAGGAAACATGACATCAATGTTTTCAAAGATCTGTTGAACCCCTCTCAGAATCAAGGCACTTCAAAAGGGTAAAATGTGATGACCCCTAGGTCTTCTGATGAAGAGAAAACAGAAGATCTTGTCAAGAATCATGATGTTGGTATCTCAAGCAAAGTCCCCATTTGTCATCAGAATCTTCGGAGGATCCCAATCCTTGGATCCCTATCCAACCACCTCCTCGAGAACTCACATCACCTTTCATCTGTACCTCATCAGATGAAGAAGAACCCCAAAATACCTCTTGCAACACCTGAGAGACCCCAATCATCACGACCAAGACCACCAGCAAGAACAAGAAGGTCAAATCCTCCTCTCCCAAAGTCAAGGGAAGTAGTTATTGGTCTATCCTGCCCTAGACAAGGGTAAAAGGAAAACGACCCATGGAGTATTTTAGTAGTAATCTTTTAATGTAATCATTCTATTGTGTTGGAGAAAATATTTTGTAATTGGCATCACTTGAATGAATGAAAGTTTACTGTTCTTGTTTCATTACTCTTGTAAAAACAACAACAATCATCAATTTGAACTTATCTTGCAACATATTAGTCCAAAACCACATACACACAAACACATGTTGCATATGTACTAGTTATACCCAGTAGTAGAATGGCATTCAGTAGCAAAGTGAAGTCTAACTAGCAATATGCTTCATAAGAAGCAACATAAACAACTTTAACAACAACACAATCACTTTACAAAGTTTTACAAAAACATAATGAGATAAGTTTTTCAAAGATTTATCATACCAATACTTGCAATCAAAAATTGAAACCTCCCCACATCAAAATTTTTTGTGAGTACATCAGCAACATTGTTATTAGTATGAATCTTGACAATTTGAATCAACTTCTTTTCATAACAATCCCTTATAAAGTGATGTATTTTCTCAATATGTTTTGTTTTGGAATGAAAAATAGTGTTTTTGATGATGCATAAAGTGCTGTTATTGTCAATATGAATTTTGGTGTTCATGAAGTTATACCCATAATCCAGCAAATGATTTTGCATCCAAAGCACTTGACCACAACAACTTGAAGCAGTCACATACTCAGCTTTAGTTGTAGAATTTTCCACCACAGTTTGTTTCTTGCATTGCGATGACACCAACCTGTTTCCAAGAAATTGACAACCTCCTGTTGTGGATTTCCTATCCAAGCAAGCCCCAGCATAGTCACTATTTGAGTATGCTACCAAGTCAAAAGGTGAATCTTTAGGATACCAGAGGCCCAAATTTGGTTGATACCTCGGATATCTAAAAATCCTTTTAACTGCATTGAGATGTGATTCTTTGGGATTGACTTGATATCTTGTACAGGCACAAACAACAAACATTATATCTGGCCTTGAGGCTGTAAGGTACATCAATGAACCAATCACTGACATGTACAAATGAACATCCACTTCCTTGCCATTTTCATCTTTTATCAATGGTTTTGTTATTCTCCATGGTTGTCTTAGCAGGCTTTGGATCTTCAAATCTAGACTTCTTTAAAATGTCATTTACATACTTATCCTGACTAATAAATATGCCATCTTCCTTTTGTCTAACTTGTAATCCAAAAAAGAAAGTAAGTTCTGCCATAGAACTCATGTCAAAATTTTTCTTCATCAGTGTATCAAATTCCAAGCACAAACTTTTGTTAGCAGAGCCAAAAATAATATCATCAACATAAACTTGCACCAACAAGATATCATCCTTGACTTTCTTTATAAACAATGTTTTGTCAATCTTACCTCTACTGAAACCATTCTCAGTTAGATAAGTTGACAATGTAGCATACCAAGCTCTTGGAGCTTGATGCAAACCATAGAGTGCCTTGTTCACCTTGTAAACTTTATTAGGAAAGTCAGGGTCTTCAAAACCAGATGGTTGACTTACATAAACTTCCTCTTCAATTGTTCCATAAAGAAAAGCACTCTTAACATCCATTTGATATACAACAAAGTCTTTATATGAAGCATAAGCTAAGAACAATATGATAGCTTCTATTCTTGCCATAGGAGAAAATACCTCATCATAATTAATAGCCTCTTGTTGTGTATAACATTGTGCAACCAATCTTGCCTTATTCCTTATAAAAATACCTCTTTCATCTCTTTTGCATCTGAAAACCCATTTAGTACCAATCACCTTTTGTCCATTTGGCAAATCAACTAAATTCCATACTTCTTATAGTCTAAATTGCAGAAGTTCTTCTTGCATTGCCTCAACCCAGCTTGGACCTTGTAGAGCTTTATAGGTATTCTTGGGTTCTACTTGTGAAAGAAAACAAGCAAACAAGCAATTTTGAAGATCTTTGTGACTATTTCTTTGATGAAGAGACCTTGCAAATAAACTTTGATGTACTATATCTTTCTGCTCTTTAGTCATCCTTCTTGTTTGAACAGATGATGTTGGATCACTAAGAATTTGATATTTGGGATGATTCTTATGAACTCTTGTAGTAGGTATAGGACTGACAGGAATATTTAGTTCTGATGAGGCGAAAAATGAACCACTTTTAGGGGGTTATTTAAGCCCGGAATTGAATTTATTTGATCAAATATTGCCCTAAATCGTTCCTTTTGTGATTTTAGGTACCTTGGGAGAGAAATCTGGAAAAGGAAGCAATTCACACGTTTTTGGAGCATAAAAGTGAAGAAAATGCCAAAGACTTAATTTTCCAAGCTGGGAACAGTATGTGACGGTGTCAAGAGTACCATCCTGATGGCGTCCTGAGTAAATTTCATGACAGCCCAGTACAGAAATGAAGGCGTCATAAGGAAGAGCGTTAAGAGTAAAATACGTGAGGGCCTGGAAAAACTTAATACATGATGGCGTCAGATGTAGATCAAGGCAGTCCGAGAATTCTTTTGGCGGCGAGATGACGGCGTTACCCATTTGTTCTTGACGCCGTCAGACTCAATTTTCTATATATAGTTTTCTAATTTTCATTCATTAAGGGGAACAAGTTTGGAGAAACCCTAAGGCCGAACCATATACAATTTTTACAGGTTTTTCAAGGGTTTTCAGTCCTTGAACCCTTACATGTGTAATTGAGATAAGTGTTCTTCTAATTCAATCAATATGTCTATGTGTTGGTTGTCTATATCTTGTGCTTGTCTTGATTCCACCATGCTAGGCTAGATTTATCTTGTGTTTGCTTAGATCTAATGAAACCTAGATGTTGATTATGTGTTGATTACTTGTTTATGGTTGTATTGGATGAATGATTTCGATGTTAGGCTTAAGAAAACTGGCAGATCTCCAAATGGTAACATGCTTGAACGTCTTAGGAAACATGAACCTATGTGTACTAGGTTTTATTGGTTGTATTTAATGCGTGAGTAAATTCTAATGATCCCATGTTAGGAGCTTCTTAGCCGGCTCGACATAGGAGCGAAGTACGCACTCATAGGATTGGGGAGTTAAGTACGCCACCCCATGAATGGTATTAAGGAATACAATCCGTCATCCACGCAACTATAACAAGTAATTAACGTGTAAAAGATATCTAGGGAGTAGTGAAATCTAAGTAAACACATTTCTCCACTTATTGCTCACAATATTAGTTTAATTTAGTTTTATTTTCATTTCTAGTATTTTATTTTGATTGCATCTTTAGTATTGGGTTAGTTGACTAGCAACTAATTCCGCCCAAATTCTTCAAACCCGAGATTTTTACTTGCTTTCTAAAAAATATAAAAATACAAAAATAATCATCCTTCATCTCTAGAACTAGTATTTAGGTTTTCTAATCCTAGCAACACTATTCCTAGCTGAATGATCAATCCCCCGGTACTTGTCACTATACTATACTACAACGATCAGGTACACTGCCTGGTGGGGGTTGTCAGCTTCTCAAGATCCCTTGAGAGGTAAAGCCTGGTGCAATCCCCATGCATCAAGTTTTTGGCGCCGCAGCCCGGGGAGTAGTTATTGTCTAGGTTAGAATCTCTTTTTATTAGGTCTACTTGCTAGATTCCTTTCTAGTAAGATTTTATTTTTATTTTTAGGTTTCTTTAGTCTATCTTATTTCTTTGTGTTTTTGTTCGTAACTTTTCACCACCCGACATCATGGACGATGGGAACATCTTTGAACCCGTCGTCCCACCACAACAAAACCCACCATTAGAACCTCTTAGGCCCCGAACCTTAGGAGAGTATTCCCGACCTAGCCACCAAGGCTACCGAAACACCATTGAGCTCACCGGAGCCAATGTGACCCCCTTGCGATCCGACACCATCCGGTTGGTGCAAAGCGGATGTGCATTCCATGGACTTCGTTCCGAAGATCCAAATCAACATCTTAAGGACTTCCTTAAAATTGTAGACTCCATTGACCTAGATGTTGAAACTAGAGAGACAACCCGATTACGCCTATTCCAATTCTCTCTACGGGATCAAGCTAGTTAATGGCTTGAGCGTTTACCCGCGGGATCCATCACCAAATGGGATGATCTCACCACTCGTTTCCTTGCTCAATTTTTCCCACCGGAGAGAACTACTAAGCTTAGAAATGACATCTTGATGTTCCAACAACGTCAAAATGAATCTCTTTATGAAGCATGGACTCGTTTCAAGTAGGGGTGGCAATTCGGGTCGGGTTTGGGTTGGCGGGTTTGGGTTGTCAGGTTGGCGGGTCAGAAAACCCCAACCTGAACCTGACCCATTTAAATCATCGGGTCAGCTATGTCAACCCTAACCTGTTTACACGTAACCCGAACCTGACCCATTTAACCCGTATATATACTTAGGTTGACAGGTTAAATAAGTTACATGGGTTGAATATGTTAAACAGGTTTCGAGTTTACCCATTTAAACCGTTTTATATATAAAAGTTAGCACATTACACGAGTTAAATGGGTTAAACGGGTTAGTGGGTCGACCCATTTAACCTAATTAACCCGTATAATTAAATATAAATAATTTTAAATTAAGAAAAAAAAAACTTAAACGGGTTGGCGGGTCGACCCGTTTATTTTATTCCCAACCCGAACCTGACCTGTTTAATAAACGGGTTAGATATGTCGACCCAAACCTGACCCACAATCTATTTAGCTCAACCCGAACCTGTTAATTTTCGTGTCGGTTTCAGGTCGGGTTTCGTGTCGGGTCAGAAATTGCCACCCCTAGTTTCAAGGACTTACTCCAAAAAGTCCCTCATCATGGCATAGATCTTTGGCTCCAAGTCCAAATCTTTTATGACCATATCGATCTCTCCACAAGGCGAGCCATTAACCAATCGGCTGGTGGTAAGCTACGTGATCTAAGTGCGGAACAATCATGGGAACTCATAGAAGATCTTGCTCTCTATGACAACGAAAGTTGAAATGATCCCCGTGATTTGAACAAAACGGTCAAGGCAATATCTTTGCCTTCGAACAACTCTAGCATTCCCGACCATAGGATCATGGAACTTGAGGACCAAGTCAAGTTTCTCATGAAATCTTACGAAGCTCCTAAGCCTTCAAGCCAAGTGAACAAAATCACTTCTTCATGCGAATTATGTAGTGGTCCCCATGACACTCGTGATTGTGTGGAACTCCCCGGAACAGCTTTTGCGGACTACGCATCCACGCGTACCGACGAAGCAGGAGATAAGTGGTACACTTTCAAGCCCGAGCCAAACCCTTACGGTGATTCATACAACCCCTCTTGGAAAAATCACCCAAACCTTAGGTGGAAACAAAATCAACCCAACTCTTCCAATCCGCCTAATCGTTACCAACCAAACGGTCCACCCTCCAACCGTACTTTCAACAACAATCCTTCTAACAACTATGGTAGTACCAACAATCTTGAAGGGTTGATGTCTAAATTCATGGCATCTCAAAAAGCTCGCATATCTATGTTTGAAGCCGATTTTAAACAAAAGCAAAGCGAGATGACCACCAAAATTGACGTATTGTTGAAAGTTCTCAATGACCGAGAAATGGGAGCACTCCCAAGTGACACGGTCAAGAATCCGAAATTAAACGTTAATTCCATATCTTCAGTTTTGTCACCCACTTCGTGTCCACAATACTACTCGGTTAAATCAACGAGCACGTGTTTCAAACAAAACCAAATTCTTCAATAGGACCAATCAAGTAAAACACCCGATATAAAACCGGTCAAAAGTATAGTTGAAACACCTCCTACGCAAGACCTTGATGATGAATTCAAGGAACTTCACCTTGAACGTCCCGTCATTGATGTCTTAGCCCGTGCTCCCTACTATAGTGCCCTCCTAGAAAAGTATGAGAAGTTTAAACTTACTAAAAATTGGACCGCCTTCGTTCAAAACAAGTTGCCTAAAAAGCTTGATGATCCGGGTATATTTGTTTTGCCTTGTAAGATAGGAAGATCCGAAGCTTTCGACACACTAGCCGACTTAAGGTCGAGCCTCAACTTGATTCCATTATCCCTATTCACAACTCTTAAGCTAGGAAAGTTAGAGGAAACAGAGGTGTTGATAGGTCTAGTGGATGGAAGTATTGCCCACCCGGTTGGAATGATTAAGGAGGTAGTTGTTCACGTAGGAAAGTTAACTATCTTAGCGAATTTTCACGTCCTGGACATGGTTAGTGACTGATACGTGGGAATCGCACCAGGCTTTACCTCTCAAGGGATCTTGAGAAGCTTACAACCCCCACCAGGCAGTGTACCTGATCGTTGTAGTATAGTATAGTGACAAGTACCGGGGGATTGATCGTTCAGCTAGGAATAGTGTTGCTAGGATTAGAAAACCTAAATACTAGTTCTAAAGGTGAGGGATGATTCTTTTTGTATTTTTATATTTTTTTAGAAAGCAAGTAAAAATCTCGGGTTTTAGGAGAGTAGGCGGAATTAGTTGCTAATCAACTAACCCAATACTAAAGATGCAATCAAAATAAAATACTAGAAATGAAAATAAACTAAATTATACTAAAGTTGTGAGCAATAAGTGGAGAAAATGTGTTTACTTAGATTTCACTACTCCCTAGATATCTTTTACACATTAATTACTTGTTATAGTTGCGTGGATGACGGATTGTATTCCTTAATACCATTCATGGGGTGGCGCACTTAACTCCCCAATCCTATGAGCTCTTATCTCCTCCTATGCCATGCCCAACACAACCATAGGGATTGTAAACAGTGGCTCATGCATTAAATACAACCAATAAAACCTAGTGCACATCAGTTCATGTTTCCTAAGACGTTCAAGCATGTTACCATTTGGAGACCTGCCAGTTTTCTTAAGCCTAACATCGAATTCATTCATCCAATACAACTATAAACAAGTAATCAACACATAATTAACATCTAGGTTTCATTAGATCCAAGCAAACACAAGATAGATCTAGCCTAGCATGATGGAATTAAGACAAGAACAAGATATAGACAACCAACACATAGACATATTGATTGAATTAAAAGAATACTTATCTCAATTACACATGAAAGGTATCAAGGGCTTAGAACCCTTGAAAAACCTGTAAAATTCGCACCAAGTTCGTACTTAGGGTTTCTCCAAAACTTCTCTCTTTTTAATGTGAAAATTAGAAAACTATATATAGGAAATAGGGTCTGACGGCGTCAAGACAAATCTTGTGACGCCGTCATCTCGCCGCCAAAATACTTCTCGGACTGCCTTGATCTACTTTTGACGCCGTCATGTGTTATGCATTTCCAGGCCGTCATGAATTTTACTCTTAACGCCCTACTTCGTGACGCCGTTAATTCTGTACTGGGTCGTCATGGAAATTACTCTTGACGCCGTCAGAAATTTCTTCTTGACGCCGTCACCTACTGTTCCCAGCAAGGAAAATTAAGACTTTGGCGTTTTCTTCACTTTTATGCTCCAAAAACGTCCGAATTGCTTGCTTTTCCAGATTTCACTCCCAAAGTACCTATAATCACAAAAGGAACGATTTAGGGCAATATTTGATCAAATAAAATCAATTCCGGGCTTAAATGACCCCCTAAAAGTGGTTCATTTTTCGCCTCATCAGTGACACTACATGCCCATTATTGGTAGGAAGAGGATTTTTAGCAACCGCTAGTGCCATGATAGATTGTAAGGAGTCTAAGATAGCGGTAGGTGAAGGCGATACTTGGTCGGTGTACGATATTAAAAAGCATAGTTATGATTGTGATGATGAACCGACACCGTATTGGGTAGAGATGAATATGAGACCATCTAGATATGGACCTTGGATAGAAAGGAACTTTATAGGACCTCAATGCCCATTCTATTTAGAAAAAGATTTCGTTGAAAAGACACATTCGGTGGAACCACTCATAGCTAGAGATGAAGAGCTAGATCCCTTTGAGGACCCCTTAGTCTTTAGGAAGATGATTGAGTTCTTGAGAGTAATGCCTATTAATATAGAGATGAATAAGTGGAAAAGAGAGGGAGACAAGTGTAAATGGAGGTGGGACAAGCCACCTAAAGAAGATGACAGATCATGGCATATGAGGATGACTTTGTATGATCCGGATGGAGAAGAGTTTGAAAGGTCATACCATACTAAAAAAACCGATAGGAAGTTGAAACCTAAGTTTGATCCCAAAGATGTCCTCAATGAGGAACTCACCCGTATCACGTAGTAACCCATGACCTTGAGTCTAGCTACAAGACTCGTAAATAAAGAAAAGCGCTTCTTGGGAGGCAACCCATGCTTTGTGTGATTTTATTTTGTTTGTTTGTTATTTGCTTCCGTATGCATGTTTTATTTTTATTGTTGGTAGATCATGTTTCTAAACTAAATAGTGGAAATACTTTACTTTGTTGTTTTGGCCTAGTCTTAACTCCACCTAAAAGTATTTTTGCAAAAGATAAGTGTAAGGGGAAACCCCAAATAAGTTTTAAGAAACAAACCGATCATGATTCTCCACAATATTAAATGGACATGTTTATTCGTATTTGTTAGAGTCAAATGCTTGTATTGAGTCATAATGAAGTTTTGCAGGATTTTCCAAGAAGTAGGACCAAGTTTTTTCAGAAATTTTCCGGAAACTTAACATAAGAATTTCTGCAGGTCACTTCTGACGGCGTCACATGTAAAAACCTGGAAATTTTACCAGTTTTGTTTTTCTAACGGAGTTTTAAAGTTTTTATTGAATTATTAAGTTTTATAATCTCTAGGAAATCTGCAAACTTCATTCCACAAGCATTATATCTTACATTGTTTTCTAGGATTTAGTAACTTATGTAGATTGCCGCCGATTTTATGCGAGGTTGCTTTGTTTGTTTTCTCAGGATTTACAGGTTATGTATGACAAGAAGATGATTTATATTCTGGAAGAGAAGCTTTGATTGTTCATTCTCATGGAGGAAGATCTAACCTCGCCACCTTATTATCCATACCGAGCGAATCAGGGGAGTATTTGATTTCATTCTTTTTACTTTTTCACTTTTACATTCTTTACTTGAACATTGGGGACAATGTTCATCTTAAGTGTAAGGGGAGGGTAAAATGATGATACCTTACAAATACACTTTCACTTGAGTTTGTTTGTTTAATGGTAGATGTGTAATAAAACTATGAGAAACACTTGTTAGTGCAATTTTAGAGCCAAATTTAAAATTTTTTACAACATTTAGGAGTGAAACTTTAGCCATAGCAAGCGTCTCATGGATAGGAGATTGTATGACTAGCACATAACCGTACTATTCAGAAAAATTTTCCACCCAAATATGTGAGGTTCGCCTTTAGATTTGATAGGAAAAACATTTACTATTAGTGCTTATTAGTGTACCGGTAGCATTTAGATTCTAGAACTTGCGTTAATGATGCATCCCGAGACCGCTAGTGAGACTACATTCGTGTAGTAGGATTTACTACATGATAAGAGGCATTAGGATCACCCTTGTGTCAAACCCGTATTATAATTACTTTACCATTGAAGTCATATTAATTGGCTAGTTAAGTCAACTAATTTTTCCCACACCCTTAGCGTTGTACTCATTTTTAGTACACGAAACCCCTAGTACACCCCTCTGAGCCTATCTTTTCGTTTCTAACTTTAAGCATCTTACTTAAAGGAAGAATTTGTTACACCCCACTTAAATGTACAACCAAATTGCCTTAGCCTTCCGTGTGTGCGCTCATTTTTAGTGCATTATTGTTATTTGTTAAACCCTAAGTTAACTATCTAATTGATTACATGGTTGCTAAGTCGAGTCATATCCTTGTACATATTATTTTGGGACGATTGAGACTCATGGGTAAAGTACTTATTTTATAGAGTAATGGGGAAGAATATCATTTATTACCCCCGTATGTACGTTAATCTTAAAATTACTCCAAGTGTTTTGATTTTCTTAATTCGAGTCATTAGATTAGTTTATTGTAAAGTATGTAAAAATTCAAGTGTAAGGGAAATGTTCATTCCCTATGATGTATTATTTTGGATGGTAGGGTAAAAGTGTATGCAAAAAAAAAAAAAAAAAAAAAAAAAAAAAAAAAATTCAAAAAAATCAAGAAAAAGAAAAGAAAAAAAGAAAAAAAAAAAAAGAAAAAGAGAAAAAACATACGGACTACCAACCCGTTTCATTCTATATTTATTTTATGTTTTTGTTATTTTTCATTTATTAGCTTAAGTCGAGTCTAGTCTTGGCTTAGCAACGCCACATTGTACATGTAATTAACCAAGATTGTTAACTCGCCACCAGTAAAGACTGCCTATATCCAACAAAAATCGTGTATTTCATATCCCTACACCTAACGTTACAACCCTTCAAAAGACCTCTTTGATAGTTTATCCTAGGTGCTTACGCCATGTGGTGGAGGTTTGATCCTTTCCTAAGCCTATGGTAATCTATTTTGCTATGACAGGTAGTGAGAGATGTTTTCCATTTCCATATTGTGATATATACTTTATTACACCCGAGAGATGTGAGTATCTAAACACTATTTGTGAGGTGCTAGTATATGACCTCCGTGCTTGTCTTTGGTCTTTAGTGGAACGATTATTTGTTGTAATTACTTTTATATTAGTGTTAAATGACCCCTAACTTGTATTTTGAGTAGAATAAAAGCGCATTTGCTTGAGGACAAGCAAATCTCAAGTGTAAGGGTATATGATGAGGCGAAAAATGAACCACTTTTAGGGGGTCATTTAAGCCCATAATTGAATTTATTTGATCAAATATTGCCCTAAATCGTTCCTTTTGTGATTTTAGGTACTTTGGGAGAGAAATCTGGAAAAGGAAGCAATTCGCACGTTTTTGGAGCATAAAAGTGAAGAAAACGCCAAAGACTTAATTTTCCAATCTGGGAACAGTATGTGACGGCGTCAAGAGTACCATCCTGACGGCGTCAAGAGTAAATTTCATGACGGCCCAGTACAGAAATGAAGGCGTCACAAGGAAGAGCGTCAAGAGTAAAATAAGTGACGGCCTGGAAAAACTTAATACATGACTGCGTCAGATGTAGATCAAGGCAGTCCGGGAATTCTTTTGGCGGCGAGATGACGGCGTCATCCATTTGTTCTTGACGCCGTCAGACTCAATTTTCTATATATAGTTTTCTAATTTTCATTCATTAAGGGGAACAAGTTTGGAGAAACCCTAAGGCCGAACCATATACGATTTTTACAGGTTTTTCAAGGGTTTTCAGCCCTTGAACCCTTACATGTGTAATTGAGATATGTGTTCTTCTAATTCAATAATATGTCTATGTGTTGGTTGTCTATATCTTGTGCTTGTCTTGATTCCACCATGCTAGGCTAGATTTATCTTGTGTTTGCTTAGATCTAATGAAACCTAGATGTTGATTATGTGTTGATTACTTGTTTATGGTTGTATTAGATGAATGATTTCGATGTTAGGCTTAAGAAAACTAGCAGATCTCCAAATGGTAACATGCTTGAACGTCTCAGGAAACATGAACCGATGTGTACTAGGTTTTATTGGTTGTATTTAATGCATGAGTAAATTCTAATGATCCCATGTTAGGAGCTTCTTAGCCGGCTCGACATAGGAGTGAAGTAGGCACTCATAGGATTGGGTAGTTAAGTACGCCACCCCATGAATGGTATTAAGGAATACAATCCGTCATCCACGCAACTATAACAAGTAATTAACGTGTAAAAGATATCTAAGGAGTAGTGAAATCTAAGTAAACACATTTCCCCACTTATTGCTCACAACCTTAGTTTAATTTAGTTTTATTTTCATTTCTAGTATTTTATTTTGATTGCATCTTTAGTATTGGGTTAGTTGACTAGCAACTAATTCCGCCCAAATCCTTCAAACCTAAGATTTTTACTTTCTTTCTAAAAAATCTAAAAATACAAAAATAATCATTCTTCATCTCTAGAACTAGTATTTAGGTTTTCTAATCCTAGCGACACTATTCCTAGCTGAACGATCAATCCCCCGATACTTGTCACTATACTATACTACAACGATCAGGTACACTGCCTGGTGGGGGTTGTAAGCTTCTCAAGATCCCTTGAGAGGTAAAGCCTGGTGCAATCCCTACTCATCAAGTTCCATGTTATTGATATCAGCCCCTGCTCCAAACATTGTGCCATCAAGAGCTTCATCATCAGTGCCATAGTAAATTTTCTCTAGAGGAGGCATGTTTGGATCATCAGGATAGTTTGGATCAGCAAAAGATCTACCCTGTATGTCTACAGAAGGAAACTTTGGTGAAGAAGTAGGATATGTTTGTTGAGCAGCAGAATATTCTGTAGCAGTAGGTGCTTATTTTGGCCTAGTAGTAGAGTCATCTGTTACATCAGTAGTTTGCTTTGGCCTAGCAGTAGAGTCTCTTGGTGCAGCAGTAGAGTCAGCAAATCTACTGCTAGTGAAAGTACTGCCATTTATATTTAAAGATTCTTTAACAACCTTTTCATTAACCACCTTTTCAATATCAACGGGTACCTCATAACCTTCTTCAGCTTCCTTGGGCTTATCACAAGTAACATCATCTTCTTGTGAACTTTGAACCTTCTGAATAGGAATAATGGTTGGACCAATCTTCAATTTCTCAACCAAAATAAATTCTTCTTGTGGTGTAGACACTTTAGTACTTGTAGATGCAGATTCATTTGCATTTGTACATGCAATACTGTCAGTGTTTGCATCTACAATAACTGGTGCATAATTTATTTTCTTGGTGAGAATATCAATATCAAATAGCCATTCTGGTCCTTTCCCTGCACCATTTGATGAAGTTTCACTAAACTTGATGTGCAAATTCTCCTCTACATGTTTGGTTCTCTTGTTATACACTCTAAAAGCTTTACTATGTATAGAGTAACCAACAAAGTATCCTTCATCAGCTTTTTCATCAAACTTGCCTAGCTGATCCTTGGTATTTAGGATAGTAACAGGACATCCAAATAGTTTAAAGAAATTAATCATAGGTTTCTTTCCATGAAACAGCTCATATGGAGTCTTGTTGTGAGGCTTAACCACCTTACTTCTATTTTGCACAAAACATGCAGTATTCACAGCTTCAACCCAAAAAGGTATAGGTAGCTTAGAATCAAACAACATTGTTCTTGCAGCCTCAATCAGTGTTCTATTTCTCATCTCTACAACACCATTTTGTTGTGGTGTTCTAGCAACACTGTATTGTCTTAAAATACCCTTCCCAACACAAAACTGATTCATCACTTCATTCTTAAATTCAGTTCCATTGTCACATCTGATTATCTTAACCTTTTGGTTTATCAGGTATTCTATTCTTGTATTGAATTCCTTGAGAATCTCTGTAGTTTCATCCTTAGTGGCTAAAAAGAATACCCAAGTAAACCTACTAAAGTCATCTGTGACAACTAGGCAATAAGACTTCCTGTTCAAAATGTTCACAAAGATAGGCCCAAATAGATCCAAATGAAGCAAGTATAAGGGCTTGGTGTTTGTGTTCTCTGTCTTGGATTTGAATGAAACTCTGTGCTGTTTTCCCTTTTGACAAGCAACACAAGTTTCACAATCTTCAAACACCTTTTTAGGCAATCCTCTGACAAGATTTTCTTTCACTAACTTGTTCATAGTCTTGAAATTCAGATGTCCAAGCCTTCTATGCCATAATTTGGACTCATCAAGACTAGCCTTTGCAATCAGACAAGTCAAAGCTCTTTTGGGAACTTTGTTCTTAATATGGTCACTCTATATATTTTTAGTTCTAGGGACTCTCAATAGCACAATTTTATCATTTGGCATCTGAAAATCAGGAGAAAGGATCATACATTCAGTGTATGTTAAAAGAACAAAATTCCTTTTGTCACACATTTGTGAGACACTAAAGAGATTAAACTGAAGTCCTTTCACAAGATATACTTTCTCAAAGTCCAAATTTCCTGTTCTTAGAGTTTATCTGCCAATAATCTTTCCTCCTTTTGGATCATTCCCAAAAGCAACATATCTACCTTCAAAAGCTTCAAAATCTTCAAGTTTGGACATGTCACCAGTCATATGTCTAGAGCATCCACTATCAACAATAACTATATCTTTTAGTTCTTCTTGTAGATTTCCCTTCACATAAAAGTAGAAAAATTAGTTTCTCTTGGGGACCCAAGCCATTACTGACTTGGATCATAATCAAATTTCTTCAAGTCTATTGATGCACTGGTGTTTTTGGAAACATGATTTGAAACATTTGATTTAGGTTTTCAAGTCCAGCAAGCTGAGGCCTTAATAACATAAAAATGATTTCCAACAACTGTATATGTTATAACTTTTGGCCCAGAAGTAGAAAATTTTATACTAGCAGCAGAGTGCTTACTAGCAGCAGAGCCAGCAGTAGAGCCAGTTGTTGTAGGTTTAAATGCACCATTTGTTTTAGCAGCAAAAATTGATCTAGTTGCACCAGATCTTAGTAACACAACCCTTGGAACCATGTTTCTATTTGGATAAAGGTGAGTAAGTTTTGGAAAATATTTATGATTCACCCTTGTGTATTGATTCCAAATAAGCTGTTGGTGGTTTTCACAATTATTTATTAAGTGCTCAAAACTACCACACTTATAACAAGCCTTCTTCTTTAATTGAAACTCATTACCTAACTTATTTAAAACTAGGTTATTAAAGTTTCTCTGATTACCCCTAGGCTTATTATAAAAACTTTTAATCTGTTCTCTAGGTACCTCATTATACTCTACCATTTTCCTAGAGATGTTCTTACCCAGCACAGGTCTCACAAACTTAACCTGTTCAATTTTAGGTTCAACTTTTGTAGGAATTTCTTCCTTTTTAACACATTGTTTTGGTTCCACCTGTTCCTCATCACTATCTGACTCCCACTCTTCAATAATAGGAGCATCAGAAAATTTTCTAACTTCAACCTTAGGTGTTTATGTGACACTATTACTAGTTTCACCTACAGGTTTTTTCATGTCTAACTCACTTATAAAAGACAATTCTTTTCCTGGTGGAGCATAGGCACTCTTAACTGGGGGAGTAACTTCATTATAGCCCATTCCACTTCTTTTTCTCATCAAAAGACTCTTAATAGACTTATTTACTAGATCTGAAGCAAATTGTTGTTTTTTAACCCTTACTATGTATTTATCTTTTTCAGCAAGAGCTGCATCCCTATCTTTTTCTGCTTCTTCTAGCTTTTTCTTGAGAAATTCAATTTCACTATTTTTCTTATAGATCTCAACATGCTATTGGTTAATTCTATCCATATATTCTAGCTCACACTGTTTGAGATATTCTAATCTTCTTTCTACATTTTGAATACCTACTTTATAACCTAAGTTATCAAGTTTTAGGTTTTCAACTTATTTTCTAAGGCTCTCATTCCTAGACTTAAGTTCTTCTACAGCGTCAGCACATGATTTAAAAGAACACACAGATAGATCAGAATCATTAGATACCTCAGAGTCAGATCCAGAAGATGATGAAGCATAAGCCATAAGTGCAAAGTTATGCACTTTGGGCTTTACCTCAACCACAAGAGCATGGTTTGGATCTTCTTCAGCCATGTTACTCCAGTCATAGTCACCCAACCCATCACAAGATACCAAAGCAGTTGTTTTATTCTTTGGTTCTTCAGTAGCCTTCTTTGGATGTTCAACAATCTTCTTTGGAGCCCTACATTCCTTTGCAAAGTGACCTTTCCTGTTGCAATTGAAGCATTCCATCTTTGATTTGTGAAAACCCATATTCTCCTTAGCCCTATATTTGACTTCTCTTCCTGCCCTCTTCAAAAATCTTCTGGCCCTTAAAGTTAGCATTGCCATTTGCCACTTAAGATCAATTTCTTCAAGCTCACCAGGATCAATATGATCCATATCTTGATTGAGGATCTGAGTGTTAGTGTTTTTTGTAAGATGAGCCAAGAATACACATATAGCAGCATCACTTATTAAGTTTTAGTCATTAGAACCAGCAACAGATCCATCCGTACTAGCAGCAGACACTACATAAGCAGTATAGTGAGATTCTTGAGATACTTTGTTCTTTGAAGACACAAGAGCTAGGTTTTGAGTAGTAGAAGATGAAGTAGTTGTAGAATTCAGCTCTGGTTCATACACCTTCAAATTGTTGTAGAGGCTTTCTAACTTCATAGTTTCAAAATTAGGCTTATTCCTCCAAACAACTATATGCATGCTCCATTCAGGTGCTAGACTTCTAAGAAACTTAAGGTTTACATCTTTTTGAGGAACTACATAACCAACAAGCTTTAAGTAACTAACAAGTAGATTAAGCCTATTGTATGTACCATCTAGCTTTTCTCCACTTGTAGCAGAGAAGTTTTTGAATTGATGTTTCAGCATGTTCTTCCTTGACTTCTTAGTAGCATCATTACCTCCAAATCTGATTTCTACAGCATCCATCAGATCTTTTGCAGTCTCACAGCTATCAAAGTACAATTGAAATTCATTTGGTATCCCCATCAAGAGAATACTATGAGCCTTGATCTTAATCTTTCTTACTGAGTTTTCTTCTACAGATTTGATAGGAATATCTTTCCCATCAGGACATTTTTGTGGTAGAGAGTCACCATTCACAATGACATTCCACATTTTGAAATCGATCATTCGAATGTACTGTCGAATTCTCATCTTCCACAGCTCATACTCACCAGCCTTGAGCATGGGCACCTTTGAAGCAGTCACCATGTGAGTTTCGTCACCCATCTTCAGCAGTAGATCATGAACATATTCTTGCAAGTAACAAGTTCTTCTTGATAACAACGTCTAGATCACAAGCTCTGATACCACTTGTTGATCCCAGTTGAGCAAACGATCCTATAGAGATTGACTTAGAATAACACTTAAGCAATAACGCGGAATATTAAAGCTTAACTTAAGAAGAATAAGTTTAAACACTTTCAACACTTCAATATATTAATATACGAGCATTCAACAAATGCTAGGGTTTTACAACCTTGAAGTGAAAATGAGAATAATAATGATACGTATCTATTCTAACCCTAGACACCTCCTTTTATAGACCAAGGAGTCCTAGTCGGTTTACAATAACTTTACATGCAAGATAATATCTTTTCCTAAAATATCTAACCGTGTATACAATCTTATCTCTTAAGCAGCAGAGTCCCTTAGCAATAGAATCAACTACCAGTAGAGTCCAAGCAGCATAATGAACTAGCAGTAGATTGGTTTCACTAGTAGCAGTTTTATACTTGGTGCAATTCTTCAGCAGCAGAACCTTAAAACCCAACAAAAACATAGAGATATCGAAAGATGAGAATAACGTTTTTAGACATTATTTGCATCAACTGTCACAACTCACCATTTCAGGTCATTTCCCGAACTTTGGAAAAACACTATTCATCAAACACTATTCATCAAAACACTATTCATCAGTTTACTATTCATCGTTTTCGAGGTCAATTTGATATTCTGAGAAACTTTTGGGAAATTTACTATTCACGAAACACTATTCATTGCGGGAAAAGATTTCATCATTCACGTGCATTACACATTTCATCGTAAATTTAGTTTACGGATATTCAAATTCGCGTAACCATATTGGTTCGGGTGCGAATTCATGCATTATCAGTAATGACATTTCATACGGACTGGAGATAGTCTGCATATCATCAGTAGGTCATTTACATGTTATACCACTCTCAGGATTTTCAAATTTCTATATTCAGTACATTTAACGTTTTTACGTATAAGTAATTATAGTAAACGTTAACACTCGGTTTATACACGACGAATATATCTAAATATTCCCACAATGGTCCCGACATATTTTTATATCCATTCTAACATCATAAAAGTTATAACATTCAGTTACCCAGTATTTTGGAAATTTATTTTATTTATAACGTACGCGTATAAATATAACGACGGTTTTCGTGAAAACTAAACAATAATCACCCGATCACTCAGTAAATGTACCCAACATATTTTTAATATGTTTTTATCATTATTATGACTTTATTTCATCCCGGTTAACTTCGTGAACGTTTATTGCTATTAAACCCGGTACCCGATTTTAACGAATAACGCGTAATAACACTTAAACGCTACACTATATTTCCTAAGTGATCAAAACCGTTTTGGCTACTCCTTTTCACACCTAAAACCGGCCATGAGACACCCCTTTAACCATGTGCATTTAATTTCCTATATTATACTAATAAACACTTATAAACATTACTTAACCAAAAATCATAAATCATAACACACCTTTTTAAGAAAGAACAAAGTTCATCTCTTCTCCATCCTCACTTCATACCCACGACCTCACCACCATCTTATGATCCATCCATGGTTTTTCCAAAGCTAAAGCTACAAACTTGTTCCTTTTATCATTCTAAACAAGAATCAATCAAGAAAAACACAAGTAATCCAAGGTTTCTAGCCATCTAATCATCTCATTTTATCAAGTAAGTTTTCATCTTTATTTTTTCATGGATCATCCTATTTTTACATGTATTACATAAGTATCATGCTAAAAACCATGTACAAGTAGCTATACCACACTTTATTTTGGCTAAAAACAAACATACAAACCCTAACTTTTTAGTTATGAATCCCCTTGCTCTAATAACTTGGTTAGGAGTCCATGGCACCCTAAGAAGGTGTATGGTAAGATTAGATTAGTCATGTGGTGATTACAAGAGGATTGGTGATGGTAGAAATTAGTTTTTAACCTTGGAAACTTGATTTGGAACCTATTTTAGACATGCTGTCCCGTTTTGTAAAAATCTGGAAAATCAGTAAACACCAAGGAAACTTTGGCAAAATTTTTAGAAAATACTTTCAAAAACGAATCCGTAGGCGAAAGAACGGATTAAAAAGAGTCTATAACGAAGGAGTTATGATTTTTGCAAGATTGTAGACGAAAAGTATTTTTCAGAAAATGTTTGCTGTTGGACGTTTTTCATTGGACAAAAAGAGACTTTAGACGTAACCCGGAGGAGCCGAGTTTTCCAAAATATATTACTACATACTAAGACGTAACCGTGGACATAAAGAACAAGTAAAACGGACAAGTAACGACAAAGATATACTCGTTTGAATATCGGCTAAAACCATTTTATAATTGACAGCTTTTATTAAATTTGGCGCAAAAACTACGAAGTACATTTTTGAGCTAGAAGTAATATCAAGTACCGAGCTTTATAACTAACGTAGTATTAGTTATTATGAGTATGTTTTCATCATTTCAAAGATTACAACCCGAGTATTTCAACGTCAACGTGAGAACTTAAGTTATATATATATAAGTATATATATATTATAACTAGTTTATTTTTCTAATAGCAATATTTTCCTAAGTCTTGGAATATATACTTTTGGTAACAACAAGTGTTTTTCAAAGAGTAGAGTGGTATAGGAAACATGTGCATGGACATTCATAACATCATTTCATGATCTAAAGTAGATCGTTCATCATTCACATTAGGTTGCGGCTAGTGTGTGCGCCTTGTTTTTCAGCTCAGTACATGTTCATGGTACCATCATATTGGGTTGCGACAGCTAATTGTTCATTGGTGTTCATTTCATTTCATCACAGTTTCATCAGTTAAGGTGAGTTTTCATAGCCCCGTTTTCAATTCAACATTTTTGATTGTTTTCAAATCCCACGGGGGGGAATACATTGCATCAATCATTTCAGTACGAGCCCAAGTATTCAAACATGTACATAGCTTAAGTTACCTTGCCATGTGTTAAGTCCCCTGTAACATCATGAACCGTTAATTTCAAGTACTAAGCGAGAGTGAGTGGATAGATCTATCGAGGGTGACGCCTCCATCCGTGGTAGTGGATACCAACAGTAAGCGGATGCATGTCATGTCTTTTACATTTGAATGTTTCGGCAGAACATTCAGGAGGGGCATAGAGTTTCATCAGTCATAGCTTCGGTGTCATGAGCTTAAGGTCAATTGTACAATTTTCATGAGATTTTTATCTTGCACTTTTACTTGTGGTGGCCGTACATCAGTACATTTTACAAACCTATGGAATTCACCAACATACGTGTTGACGTTTTAGCAATGTATTTCAGGTTATTAAGGTAGCTCATGTGACATGCATTTGGACTTTCATGGAGTCGCGGAGTCGACGCGTCTCATCATTATTTCATGCACTTATGTAAACATTTGATCTAGTATGGCTTGTTTTTCATGAACATGCAACACATTTTGGGGACCTCATTTTGTAAACTCTGAATTATTTCAATGATCAAATGCAGTATTTTCCAAACGACACTTTAGGTCGTTCAATGTAACTGTAACTGTGGTGCTATGACAGACACCCCCAGGTATTCCATTCCGCTGCAAGTCAGGTAAATTGGGGGTGTGACAGATTGGTATCAGAGCTAAGGTTATAGCGAACTAGGATGTATCTTGGACCCTAGACTATAACCACATCAGCATAGCATCTCATCATTTTATCATAAGTGCATAATCATGATACATGTTGTTTTATACATTCCCTGTGCGAGTTATTTATACTCATATCCGTATATGTATATCATTTTATTGACCTGGTTCACAAGTGACATGTCTTCAGATACACACCCTGACATCCTTTTATCGGATTCCAACATTGAAGATGCCTTGTCATCTTCCACTACCATTATACCATCAGTTGCACTTACACCACCATTAGTACTATTGATTTGCCATAGGAACAGAGTCTTCCTATCATTCAGCCCGTACATAGAATGCCTGTTGGTAGTGTATTCAGAATTAATCTTAATGGACTTATTAGGATGCTTATTGCAAGGAAGATAGTGTGTCTTCTTTCCATCACTAGTAGGGCACTTACTATTCAGGTACTATCACCACCATCAGTTACTTATTACACTATTGGCCTTCCCACAGTGTGTACTTTAGTTTTACCTTTTGGATGTCGCGAGGTAGCGCGAAAGAGGGTAGTATTCCATTCGCTAGTACCATCATTGTCATTTCCTTTTCCGTTCCCACTTGCCATGAACTAGATGACACCTAGTAGATAATACCAATAACACGGACTCAACAGAAACATCCGCAGATTCTTCAGGAATGGTTCAGAACCTACATTATCTAAGATTTGATAGATGCACAACTTCAGATACCACTTCAGGACTATCCCAACCTTATGATGCCACAAACCTGATTTCACAAAGAGGGACACCAGGAAGTCCCTGGACCAGACTTATATCCTCCCTCCTTTAGCGGAATTAGAAACACAAAGGAACTTCTCAAATGGTTCGAAGACATAGAAACAATATTTCAATGTGGCGACTGTCGTAAGGAATACAAGGTTAAGTTCGCCACATGCACCTTTCAAAAATCATGCCCAGGAATGGTGGACCAAACATATTAAGATGGTAGGAGTTGATGCTGCCTACTCACACTCTTGGGAGAAACTAAAAAGGATGATGGGTATAACATTTTGTGTAGGAAGTGAATTACGAGCAAGAGAACAGGAAACACTAAACTTTATCATGGTAGGAAATGATGTTGACAAGTACACTACTCATTTTTATGAATTAACACGACTAGGTTCTGCAATGGATGAACCGGAAAGCAAGAAACTTGAAAAGTACATTATCAAAATGGCGATCGAGGCAAAGGAACTCATAGTTCATGCCGAGACATCAGGAAACAACAGTGACAACAAGAGGAAGTGGAACAACAATCTAGGTTGCAATGCTGCTTAACAATCACCCAACGGACAAGAAATGAATAGAGCCTTTGCTGCAGAACCGCACACAAAGAGAGGGTATATTGGAAAGTTACCTTACTACAACCTGTGTAATCAATATCACCAAGGTCATTGCAGTAAAACGTGTGGAGTGTGCAAGAAGCAGGGTTATAGGACTGAAAATTTGAGGAAACTCACAAATCAGGAAATTCCAGGGAATTGCTTCAAATGTGGAAACTTTGGGCATTTCAAGAATGACTGCCCGGAACTGAGGAACAAGGAAAAATCAGGAACTTGGAATCAAGACTAAATTGCTCGAGGAATAGCGTGAGCTGTTGAAAGAGAACCGTCAGGATATTAGCAACATCAAGGATAACAACAATGCTTCAGCAGGAGGAGCTTTGTTTCAATATAAAAACCGTAGTTCGAGCCCTTTAGGGTTGTATCTTTCCTTTTGTACTTACCGTTGGTACGATGACATGACCTAGTGGTATTAAGCACTTTCCTATCCAATGTAGTATCTATCCTTTGTTACCTAGGTGATAATCATAACCATCATTTACTCCATTTTCTATCCCGATTGCTCAGACTTCAATCGTTTCGCAACATTTTAGCATTGTCTCATCAGGAATTAGGTTGATTTTGTTTTTGACGAATTAGTAGACTATTACCATTCGACAAGATTCACCCACGTATCCAATACACCATTCAAGCTATTTTACTATCATATGGGGAAACCGTTTTACAGAAAAATTTTCTGAAGTAAGCTATTTTATTACCATCCTATACATTGATTTTTCTGTCATTACACCAAGTATTTACTATTGTTACGCGAAGCAATTTTCATGTTACTTGAAAGAAAACATCAGAATACCATTTTAATAACAATGCGTTGAACACCATCTAAAACTTTTGAGGAAAGTTATGATATTTTGACAAAATCCAACATCGCATCATTAGTCCTCAATTATACATAGCCTGATCACCTATGTAAAATTCAGGAAGGATTATGCCATGAAGGAAATAATTACCTTTTCAAAGGATTGTTAATAACAATCTTCATCCAAAAGTTTTGTAAACAAAGGAACTCATTCATAAACATCCATTTTGCCGAACTATCCCTGGATACTTACACCACCAGTCACTCATTCAGACATTAAGTTGGATTTTCCCATTGACTTCCCTAGAAGAGACTTTCCATATCAATTACATGCAGGATTCCTTTATACAATAAAAGCAATGAAAGGATTACAGAACTACTAACCAGAACTAGAAGTATATAGTGAGAGAATTCATAACTCAACAACAATCCTCAGATACTGCGAGACCATCCTAATCACCATCTCTGACTTAGTTGTCCAATGTCATTATTTAAGGGTACTAGCTATACTGAGCTACAGGATTGAACTCAATAGATGTCCGCAGGACAACACAATAGAAATAAACCAAGCTTCTAATTGAGACTGTAGAGCATTTCATTTAAACATGGACTCATTCATACATAAACTTTCCTGCAGTAAGTTTTCACAAAGTACAATTGTTTGAATCAAGAATATCGATGTAGATTCCTCTAAGGCATTATGTCTAGAAATTTTAGATAACCTCACCTTCATACCAAGCAAGGGATCAAACCGGAACATATCTCCTCATTTACATGGGAAAACAGAATAGACATTCATCGACACAACATCAAGTGATACCTTCGTCTTGCCAATTACAACGATGAACTATTTCAGGACTTAAGTTAGTCTAAATGCCTATGCTTGTAGTTATGCCAGATAACCATCAATAGACATTATCCAACTTCAGGAACTAAGTGTTAGACATCTATGCATTTAAGCGAACATTTCCTATTCTACCATTTTATCCTTTTCAGTGTTTTCACTTTTAAATAAAGTTGATGCGTTTACATAAATCACATACCCTGTGGAAAAATGATTTCTGAAATTCCTATTTTGAACAAGTGCGATCCTTTTTGGTCAAACTTTAGCAACACTATTGTACAATGAGAAATATACATAAACATCAAACTTTGGTAAGCAGTCTTAATCACAACATGTTTGAAAACAGTTCCTATTTCATAACTACTGGATTTTGAATCATCAAGGAAAATATTACTCAGTAAATCATTTGCTCCATTTTTCTAAATTCGTTTATTCAGAAAAGGATTTCAACTAAAACTCACAATCGCGAGACAAATTTCCAGAACCAACTTCCCTACAACATCGCTTATGCATTTAGGATTTTGTGACTTGACAGTAAAGAATATTTGGATTATGTGATGAAGGAATTAGGAGGACATCACAAATTGATCACGAACTTCAGTAGTGGAGACCAAACCCAATAGGCAAAGAAAAACATATGTTTTATCATCCGTTGGAACAAAACACAAGGAATCAAATTCTTACCTATATGCTATCCCTTCAGATAACGCCAAGTTCGAAGGACCGAACGTTATGGAATTAGTCACAAAGGTTTATTGTACCCATTTCAGTACTTCCTGTTAAGGAAAACGATTTAACTTGGACTTCAGGTAATCATTTCAGGATTTCCTTCAGAAACCCATTTAGATGTGAACATCACCTATCACCCTCAGACCGATGGTCAAAGTGACAGAACAATTCAAACATAGGAAAGTATGCTCAGAGCATGAGTGATTAACCCTAGAAATGGTTGGACTAATCATTTAACATAAATCAAATTCATCTAAAACAATGGTTATCACACCAACAACGGGAAACTGGCAGAAGTTAGGTTGGTACATAACACACATCGTTTGGATTGGATATCCTGAACAACAAACCATCCAGATTCAAGTGGGAGAACAAACTAAGTTAAAAGCAATGCCTTGGATTGGCATGATACAAATTGGATAACAAGAAAGGTTGAACCTTTAGCATATTGGACTATTTAAGATTCATTTTAGAATCGACCAACTAGCATACAAACTTGAGTTATGGCAGAATTCAGCAGTATATAT
The DNA here is from genome assembly GCA_030686995.1 of Artemisia argyi. Taxonomy (NCBI): domain Eukaryota; kingdom Viridiplantae; phylum Streptophyta; class Magnoliopsida; order Asterales; family Asteraceae; genus Artemisia; species Artemisia argyi. The sequence continues at coordinate 29,629,000 of CM060694.1, forward strand.
TACCAGTACCACATTTAAAACATTAAGAAGCGCAGACCATCGATTGATGGGCCAAACTCAGAAAAAGCTCAACTCACTAGTTCAGTAGGCATTCATGAGATAACCAGAAATTTTCTACAAGTCAAGAATCAGTTACAAGTTCAATAAGTCGTAAACCATTAAAACTTCAAGTTCTGCAGAGTTATGCAGAAAGTTCTGCCTAGGAAAGGCATGTTATCATTCAGAAAACTTGGAAAGTTACACCAATATACACTGGACCATTTATATTTCAGACAGGGTAGGCCTAGTGGCCGTCAAGATTTGAACATTGCCAGAGAACAACAGGATTACACGAACATATTTCACATTTTCAGATCCCCAGAAATGACTTTCAGATGAGTCACTCATGATTCCATTGGAAGGGATCCACCCCAAATGACAATCTCAGACCTTGTAAGAGGACCAACAGAAATCATGGACCGTGTGGTCAAACAGTTGAAACAGAGTCGAATTCCTATCGTTAGAGTTCGCTGGAATTCTCGAATATCATCACCTTTTCACCAATACATTCTCAGAGACCAACATAAACTGAACTTCGGGACGAAGTTCCTTTTAGGGGGGAAGACTGTCACAACTCACCATTTCAGGTCATTTCCCGAACTTTGGAAAAACACTATTCATCAAACACTATTCATCAAAACACTATTCATCAGTTTACTATTCATCGTTTTCGAGGTCAATTTGATATTCTGAGAAACTTTTGGGAAATTTACTATTCACAAAACACTATTCATTGCGGGAAAAGATTTCATCATTCACGTGCATTACACATTTCATCGTAAATTTAGTTTACGGATATTCAAATTCGCGTAACCATATTGGTTCGGGTGCGAATTCATGCATTATCAGTAATGACATTTCATACGGACTGGAGATAGTCTGCATATCATCAGTAGGTCATTTACATGTTATACCACTCTCAGGATTTTCAAATTTCTATATTCAGTACATTTAACGTTTTTACGTATAAGTAATTATAGTAAACGTTAACACTCGGTTTATACACGACGAATATATCTAAATATTCCCACAATGGTCCCGACATATTTTTATATCCATTCTAACATCATAAAAGTTATAACATTCAGTTACCCAGTATTTTGGAAATTTATTTTATTTATAACGTACGCGTATAAATATAACGACGGTTTTCGTGAAAACTAAACAATAATCACCCGATCACTCAGTAAATGTACCCAACATATTTTTAATATGTTTTTATCATTATTATGACTTTATTTCATCCCGGTTAACTTCGTGAACGTTTATTGCTATTAAACCCGGTACCCGATTTTAACGAATAACGCGTAATAACACTTAAACGCTACACTATATTTCCTAAGTGATCAAAACCGTTTTGGCTACTCCTTTTCACACCTAAAACCGGCCATGAGACACCCCTTTAACCATGTGCCTTTAATTTCCTATATTATACTAATAAACACTTATAAACATTACTTAACCAAAAATCATAAATCATAACACACCTTTTTAAGAAAGAACAAAGTTCATCTCTTCTCCATCCTCACTTCATACCCACGACCTCACCACCATCTTATGATCCATCCATGGTTTTTCAAAAGCTAAAGCTACAAACTTGTTCCTTTTATCATTCTAAACAAGAATCAATCAAGAAAAACACAAGTAATCCAAGGTTTCTAGCCATCTAATCATCTCATTTTATCAAGTAAGTTTTCATCTTTATTTTTTCATGGATCATCCTATTTTTACATGTATTACATAAGTATCATGCTAAAAACCATGTACAAGTAGCTATACCACACTTTATTTTGGCTAAAAACAAACATACAAACCCTAACTTTTTAGTTATGAATCCCCTTGCTCTAATAACTTGGTTAGGAGTCCATGGCACCCTAAGAAGGTGTATGGTAAGATTAGATTAGTCATGTGGTGATTACAAGAGGATTGGTGATGGTAGAAATTAGTTTTTAACCTTGGAAACTTGATTTGGAACCTATTTTAGACATGCTGTCCCATTTTGTAAAAATCTGGAAAATCAGTAAACACCAAGGAAACTTTGGCAAAATTTTTAGAAAATACTTTCAAAAACGAATCCGTAGGCGAAAGAACGGATTAAAAAGAGTCTATAACGAAGGAGTTATGATTTTTGCAAGATTGTAGACGAAAAGTATTTTTCAGAAAATGTTTGCTGTTGGACGTTTTTCATTGGACAAAAAGAGACTTTAGACGTAACCCGGAGGAGCCGAGTTTTCCAAAATATATTACTACATACTAAGACGTAACCGTGGACATAAAGAACAAGTAAAACGGACAAGTAACGACAAAGATATACTCGTTTGAATATCGGCTAAAACCATTTTATAATTGACAGCTTTTATTAAATTTGGCGCAAAAACTACGAAGTACATTTTTGAGCTAGAAGTAATATCAAGTACCGAGCTTTATAACTAACGTAGTATTAGTTATTATGAGTATGTTTTCATCATTTCAAAGATTACAACCCGAGTATTTCAACGTCAACGTGAGAACTTAAGTTATATATATATATATATAAGTATATATATATTATAACTAGTTTATTTTTCTAATAGCAATATTTTCCTAAGTCTTGGAATATATACTTTTGGTAACAACAAGTGTTTTTCAAAGAGTAGAGTGGTATAGGAAACATGTGCATGGACATTCATAACATCATTTCATGATCTAAAGTAGATCGTTCATCATTCACATTAGGTTGCGGCTAGTGTGTGCGCCTTGTTTTTCAGCTCAGTACATGTTCATGGTACCATCATATTGGGTTGCGACAGCTAATTGTTCATTGGTGTTCATTTCATTTCATCACAGTTTCATCAGTTAAGGTGAGTTTTCATAGCCCCGTTTTCAATTCAACATTTTTGATTGTTTTCAAATCCCACGGGGGGGAATACATTGCATCAATCATTTCAGTACGAGCCCAAGTATTCAAACATGTACATAGCTTAAGTTACCTTGCCATGTGTTAAGTCCCCTGTAACATCATGAACCGTTAATTTCAAGTACTAAGCGAGAGTGAGTGGATAGATCTATCGAGGGTGACGCCTCCATCCGTGGTAGTGGATACCAACAGTAAGCGGATGCATGTCATGTCTTTTACATTTGAATGTTTCGGCAGAACATTCAGGAGGGGCATAGAGTTTCATCAGTCATAGCTTCGGTGTCATGAGCTTAAGGTCAATTGTACAATTTTCATGAGATTTTTATCTTGCACTTTTACTTGTGGTGGCCGTACATCAGTACATTTTACAAACCTATGGAATTCACCAACATACGTGTTGACGTTTTAGCAATGTATTTCAGGTTATTAAGGTAGCTCATGTGACATGCATTTGGACTTTCATGGAGTCGCGGAGTCGACGCGTCTCATCAATATTTCATGCACTTATGTAAACATTTGATCTAGTATGGCTTGTTTTTCATGAACATGCAACACATTTTGGGGACCTCATTTTGTAAACTCTGAATTATTTCAATGATCAAATGCAGTATTTTCCAAACGACACTTTAGGTCGTTCAATGTAACTGTAACTGTGGTGCTATGACAGACACCCCCAGGTATTCCATTCCGCTGCAAGTCAGGTAAATTGGGGGTGTGACATCAACAATCTCCCCCTTTTTCATGATGACAAAACATAAACTCATTTTATGTGAAAAACTAGTTTTGACAAGTTTTTAGTGTGAGTTTATATCCACTTCTCCCCCTTTTTGTGGAAGCAAAAATATCTACTAAGGCTCCCCCTTGATGTATACTCCACCTTGTTTGGAGAACACCAAGTGAGCGAGCAACGGTTCTTGCTACAAAACAAAGTTAGATGACACAAGAATAATATCTAGCATGTAGCAACTAAGACAAATATCCAACCATGAAGGAACAACTAAGGAAAGATAATAAGCTCATGCATTAAAAGATACTCCACACATAAAGTGTGAGTACATTAAAGTTATGACAAAAACTACAACTACAAGAAGCACATATTAATCTTTAGTGACTTGAGAGGTCCTAAGATTTACTTCTAGTCCAAGATGAAGTCCTAAGAATTATTCATGAGTACTAAAAATAAGCATGTTTTGTTGAATGAGCTAAGAGATGGTGATGGTGACATGATTGGTGGTTGTGGTGGTTTCAAGAGTTGTTCCACATAAGAGAACATGTATTAGAGTTCATCTCTTAAAGAGGAAATGAGGTTATGGTTGTGAAGACAACATAGGCAATTAGCACTATGTATATCAACTGGATTGAGTTGTATAGGAGGGCCCATGATTGGTGATGGAGGTGGTAGTGAGTATGTTGGTGATGGAGTTGGCATAACATAGTCCAATGGTGTGATAGGTGAGAGTGTGGAGTCCATAGATGATGGCATGGTATTGAAGGAGGAGGACGATGAAGATGTCTTAGTAGATGATGACTTGGAAGGAGCATTTGGTGGAGGTGGTGAGTTTGGATTGCTTTGGGAAGGTGGTGTTATGACTTCATCATCTTTGGTGAGATCAACAAAGAGAGGTTTTGATAGAGGCCTAATGGTGATTCTAGATTTCTTGGAGATTTGAGTTGTGGATCCTTGTGTGGAAGCCATGGTGAATGAAAGGTGTAAGGATGATGATGAGTTGCAAGAAGTGCTTCCAAGAGTGAAGCCTTAAATAAGTAAGAGTGGTGTGATTTGAATTAAGGGTGATAAGGATGTCCTATGGGGGTCTAGAGGAATCTTAAGGTGCATGAGAGTGTGAAAAATTTTGCAGGTTTGGAGGATAGGGATGCAGAATTTGAGAGGAAACAATAAATTTCGTCCTAGCATGGGACGGTACCACTACATAGCATACGGTACCATGGCATATTTAATGGTGCCATATCCTGGGAAGAGCGAAATTTTTCTGTGATGCCTATGTTTTATTAGCTAGAAGGGTTTTCCTAGGTGGACTATTTGCAGTAAATGATAGTGCCTCAAATCACTAAAGATTAATTTTCCAAATAAGTCCAATGCTACTCTACATCTAGCAATCAAAGAGAGTCAAACATGCATCTAAGTAGGAAAAAGCATGCACTTAGATAGACAAAATAGGCTAACATCCAACATAATATAAGATTTAAATAATCCAAGAGGTTAGGGAGATAGTCAAGCAGGCAATAAGTTGAGTGAAATATTATTAAATCCTAATATGAGATTAAGTACCTAATCCCTTCCTAACTACTCAAGTCCATGCTTCTCAAGGATCATTTCAACTTCATTTGGTTCCATTACACTCTCGAGTTCAGCTCGCACCACTCCCACATCTGTAGGGTCGTCATAGATGTCGTAGTCGACAGAGGAGGCAGAAACGAAAATGGAAGAGATATGAAACTCATTAATGGGTTTAACAAGTGAGTATTGTGGACCGTGAAGATATGGGTGAAAGTTCATGATGTAATGATAGAGACGGGTTAGGAACATCCCATATGGTATCAACTTAGTTTTGTTACCTTTGAGATGTACAATTCTCTTTGCGAAAAAGTAGGCAAGGTTGTATGGTTGATGAGTGAGGACACAAAACAACATATGAGCACAACACGCGGGAAGTTGCTCACGGACACCTTGTAGACTAAGAACGTTTTCCTTAAGGATGATTGCTCGAGAGAGCAATTCTTAATGAACCTTTGCTAAACGAATTTTCATTGGATCGAGAAAAGGAATGTACTTGTGAGTACGAAGGAGTTTAGTGAGTTCGCTTGGAGTGGGTATATTGGAACAATAAGGACTATCCTCTTCTTTATAGTTGAAGAGTGACTCAAGACACCAATCTTCGGTGTAGGCACATTGCCCATGATTGGGAATTCGAAGAATTTGAGCAAATTTCTCAAGAGTAAGGACAAACTTAAAGTTGCGAATCCAAACCAAAGTGACAAAGATTGATCCTCATTACGTACGAGTTCAACTTGTCAAAAAAATTCTATCACAATACGAGGATAAATGTACTCGTAATGTGTAGCAAACAATCGAGACCTATAGCCCTAAATGACATGTTGATATCTCTATCGTAGATTAGAGAGGGATCAACAACAAGACCTTCATGAAATCGACGATTTTCAAGATTTATATAAGGAAGAATGTGATTTTCGGGTGTTGTTTGTTTATGAGCGATGTTGGGCATGTAGTTGTCGGTTGAGAGGTGATCAAAATCATAGAGGTGAGACATGGTTGGAACCTATAAAAGATAAATTGTTTATAATCATCAAGGATGTTTATCATGAAGATATGTGCCTAGTGTGTCCCTATATGCAAACTATGAGGAGATGCGATAATCTTGACTCTAAAATTAACTTAATAAGATTATCCAAACACTCCTAATTTTGCTTTTGCTCAATTAAATATTTCGAAGAGTACATATTAGTTATGTAATTTGATTAATATTCATGAGATCATGTATGCATGAGAAAACGCTTTGAATTTGAATCAATAATGCACAAAAATAATATTCATGATCCTAGATTTACGAATTTTTGAAATTATGGAATTGGATTTTGAGTTTGAAAGATTTATGTGGAATTTGCTAATCTAATCTCCTAAATGTGATTCTTTGTTTGGGAAATTTAAAATCACTAAACATTATAAGCATCTAATCTTAATTCCCTAAAGATTAAATAACTTCTTAAGAGATCCCTAATTCCAATTCTTTGTGTAAAAATAACCCTGGACTCAAGATCAAAGAAAGATTAGAATGAAATTACTTACAATTGATGATAAGAGATTAGTAATGATTGATTTACTTGAAGAATAATACCTCCAATACGATTTTGAGATGGTGTAATTGAGATTTGGGTTGTGAAGTTCGACTTTGGCAGCAATGGAGGAAATTCAGAAAGTTCAAATGTGAATTGTGAGGGAAAGGAGACTGATACACGACCAATGTCAGACACACGGTACCACGGTACACTAAAATTAGTGGTGCCGTGATCTGCTGGGACAAATTTTTGTCCCTTTTTGATTTTTGACGAACAAGTCTCGCTGATTTAGTGAGACTTTTTGACACGATGAAAGAATTTATACCTAATAAATTCTTCTAACGAGAGATGGACTGAGCTAAACTAGACATTACGTGATGACTTCAATAGTCATTAGAGGGATACGAGAGATGACCTTAATATTTCAAATGAAATATTTAAATAGTCACAAGAGGGGGTTTACGGGATGTGTTCCATCATTCCTAGACCTAGACGGAAATAGTTAAATGATTCACGTTTGAGAGGTTTGGTTAGAATGTCGGTGATATTGTCTTGAGAGGGAACTTTCTCAATAGAAATGTTTCCTTTTTGGACGTTGTCGCGAAGGAAGTGGTGGTGAATTTTGATGTTTTTAGTGCGAGAATGTTGGATGGGATTCTTGCTCAAGTCGATGGCGTCTTTATTGCCGCACATAATCGGAATGTCATCTAGATGGTTGTCGTAGTTGATAAGAGCTTGCTTCATCCATAGTGCTTGTTGACATGCCTTTCCGACGCTTACGTATTCGGCTTCGGTCGTGGAGATATAAAAGAGCCGTTTGTTTCTTGGAGTACCAAGAAGTTAGACAACAACCTATGAAGGTACAAACGTCACTCGTACTTTTTCGATCCACATAATCTCCTGCATGATCAGAGTCGGCATAGACAATAGTTTCTACGCCGGTCCCCTTGGGATAATAGAATCCCAAGTGTATAGTACCTTTAACGTATCAGAAGATACGTTTAACCGCTTCAAGATGAGAGGTTTTGGGATCCTCTTGGAAGCGTACACAAAGGCAGATACTAAACATGATATCGGGCCTACTCGCCGTTAGATATAATAAACTACCTATCATGCCCCTATACTTACTATTATCTACGGACTCATCCTCTTCATCTTTCGTGAGTTTCAATTCCGTAGACATGGGCGTTTTCATGGGCTTAGACTCCTCTAGACCAAATTTTATAAGCATCTCTTTAATGTACTTAGATTGATTAAAGAAGATACCATCTTCCATTTGTTTTATTTGTAGACCAAGGAAGAAATTTAATTCGCCCATCATGCTCCTCTCAAGCTCGTCATGCATGATTTTAGAGAAATCATTAGACAATTTAGGACAAGTTGAGCCGAATATAATGTTGTCAACATATATTTGAACAATGATGAGATGTGAATCACGTTTCTTTGTGAAGAGTGTGTTATCAACCATTCCCATGGTATATTCATGTTTAATGAAAAATGCCTTTAGTCTATCATACCAAGCTTTAGGAGCTAGTTTAAGACCGTAGAGGGCTTTCTTGAGTCTATAAACATGATTCGGTTTTTCAAAATCAACGAATCCCGGAGGTTCTGCTACGTATACCTCCTCGTTGATAATACCATTTATGAATGCACATTTCACGTCCATTTGATATAGTTTAAAGTCTAAGGCACAAGCATAGGCAGGAGTATTCTAATAGACTCTAATCTAGCTACAGGTGCATAAGTTTCATCGTAATCTATTCCCTCTTGTTGATTGTAGCCTTGTGATACTAATCTAGCCTTGTTCCTAGTTACGACGCCATTTTCGTCGAGCTTATTTCTAAATACCCAATTGGTTCCTATGATGGTATGATTTTCAGGAGGAGGTACTTGATTTGCAGTGAATTGGTTTAACTCTTCATACATTGCAACTATCCAGCTTTCATCCTTAATCGCTTCACCGACATTCTTAGGTTCTACGGTGGATATGAAACAAAAAAAATTACTTTTGTTTTGTGCTTGTGACCTAAGGGTTCTTTGTTTAAGATTTACTATGACATTTTTTATTGGATTCCTTAATGTTAACGACTTCGTCAACTTCGACTAATTCATCCTTAATGTCATTTTCTAGAGTTTTCTTGCTATTAACCTTAGTGGCTTCTTCCTCATCTAGATCATCTTCCACCAAAGCTGATGTTTTCGTGGGAGGAGGACTTTCATCAAATGTCATGTTAAGTGATTCTTCAACTTTCATGGTCTCCTTGTTAAGAACTACATAGGCTTTACTATTTTGGGAGTAACCTAGGAAGACACCTTCGTAAGACTTTGGGTCAAACTTGGTGAGGCAGTCTTTGGTGTTTAGAATGAACCACTTGCTTCCAAACACTCTGAAGTAGTCTAATGTAGGTTTTCTTCCCTTCAAGATTTCGTATGGTGTTTTACCTAATATTGGTCTAATCAATATCCTATTAAGTATATAAGTTGAAGTGTCTACGGCATTACACCAAAACTTTTGCAGAATAGATTGCTCTTTGAGCATTGTTCTACTCATCTCTTGTAGAGTACGATTTTTCCGCTAAACTACCTCATTTGATTGTGGAGTGCGTGGAACTGAGAAATTGTGAGTAATACCATTAGCATCACAATAAACTCCAAATTGCACTTCACTGTCAAATTTACGACCATGATCCGTTCTAATAGACACTATCTTACAGTCTAATTGACTTTGGATCTTTTTACTAAAGATTTCGAATTCTTCGAAAGCTTGTGTCTTATTAAGGGGTCATTTAAGCCCGAATTCGAGATTATTCGATCAATTATTGCCCTAAATCGTTCCTTTTGTCATTTTAGGTACTTTTGGAGATAAATCTGGAAAAGGAAGCATTTTGGACGTTTTTTGAGCATAAAAGTGAAGAAAACAGCAAAGTCTTAATTTTCCTTGCTGGGAATAGTACCTGACGGCGTTACAACTTCCTTAATGATGGCGTCAAGAGTTACAAAAGAGGTGGATGTGGAAAATACACGTGACGGTCTAAAGGATTTTTAACTATAGGACCTGACAGCGTCACCAAGGCCATCAGGGTCAAAATACAAGTGACGGCCCAGAAGAATTTTACACATGACGATGTCAAAATCATATCTAGGCAATACAATTTCTATTATGGCGGCGAGTTGACAGCGTCACAACTTAACACATGACGCCGTCACCCTGTAAAATTTATATATAGTTTTCCAAATTTCATTCATTGGTGTGCAACTTTGAGGGAAAAACCCTAGGCCAAATTTTATAGCTTTTTCAAGGGTTCCAACCCTTTGAATCTTTCATGTTTAATTAAAGATAAGTACTCTTTCAAATCATTCAATATGTCTATGTGTTGTTTGATTATATCTTACGCTTGTCTTCAATTTAACATGCTAGGCTAGATTTCTTTTGTGTTTGCTTAGATGTAGTGAAACCTAGATGTTGATTATGGGTTGATTGTTTGTTCATAGTTGTTATGGATGATTGTATTCGATGTTAGGCTTAAGAAAACTGGCAGACTTCCATTGGTAACTTGCGTGAACGGCTTAAGAAACATGATCGGAGGTGTACTACGATTTTTGGTTGTATTTAATGCGTAGGAGAATTCTAATGATCCCATGTTAGGAGCTTCTAACGGCTCGACATAGGAGTGAAGTAGGATCCTATAGAGTTAGGGAATATTGTACACGGCCCTACAACTAGTATTAAGGAATATCACCCGTTATCCATGCAATTGTAACAAGCTATCAACCTGTAAAAGATATCTAGGGAGTAATGAAACCTAAGTAAACTATCCTTAACTAATTCTAGAATATTCTGATAATATTACATAACAATCCTTAAACAATATTGCATTTTATTCCTTCTCCATTAGAAGTACTTTGAATATTCTTCATGCACGAGCAGTACTTTGACCTTGAACAGCACTTTGATCTTTGAGGAGTACTTTGACACAACAGTACTTTGAACTTCCAGAAGTACTTTGATCTTCATATCCCAACAATCCTCCCCTAACTTGAATTCTACTTGCTTGATTTCAGGTTTCTTTTTTATTTTTATGATCTTCAGCATCTTTATCTTCAAGAAAAATTGTTTTCTTTAACTCTTATCTGACTTGTGTGTCAAAGTATTCTTTATCAGTTTCAGATGATATCTTCACAGAAACTCAACAGTATTTTGACAAAGTGTACATCAAATCTTTAAAGTTTCATACTATTCTCATCACTTCCAGATGTATAAACTTCTGTGAGAGGTGAATCATTGAAATTTAATGGATTTTGATGTCTCTTTACCAAAGCCATTGACTCTGGAGTAGCCAATGTTTAGGTTAGAACAACCATGGTACATTGATAACCATATGATTTTTAGCAAATCATCAGCTATCAACGGATTTGTCTAGTCTTTACCAAGAGCCGTTTGCTTTTGGACTAGTTAGTTCTTTTATCACAACCATGGTGAACTAATTACCATAAAATGGATTTTCCACAGCCTTTACCACAAGCCATTTTCTTATGGACTAGCCAACTCTTCACTTTTACAGATATGGTGAGTTGAAAACCATACAATTTTTAGTAAATTGTCAACTAAAAATGGATTTGATTATCACATCAGAGCCGTACCCTCATGATGTGTCAAACTCTTTCTTGTCTGTTAAACATGGTAAGTTGATTACCATTTGCTGTTTAGTACAAGTACTAACACCATGTGTGACTTTTCAAAACCTTTATTGATATCATCTTATGCTTCACAAAGTTTTTCTTTTAAAACATAATCAATATCAAAAGACTTTACTGGTTTTATGTAGCAAGCAGTACTTTGAGAAAGTACTATTTGTCTAGCAGTACTTTGAATAAAGTACTTTATTATTCAAAAAATATTTATACAATACAAATCATACAAGTACTTATGCAATATCATCATCTGAAGTAGTCCACTGTATGAACAATTCAATCACCATTAATGCTACTTCAGTCTCATTCTCAACTTGCATACCATGATCCAACATTCTGATCATAATCTCCCTTATCAGAGGATATCTTCTCTCTGTAAACATATGAATCATGGCTCCATCTTCCATTTCAAGTGAGTGTACCCCTGATGACTCAAAGAATCTCCATCTTGTTATTTCCCAATTCTCTTGATCATTCCACAGAGCATCACTACTTGTTTCATTTGTCTCCCAGATGGTTAATAAATCACCCAATAAGATTAATCCCACTCCTTTTGGCTCAGTATTCTCAAAGTAATCCTGCACTTGTAGATACAAATAATATAAATCTTCTCTGTCTATCTTGTGCAGTATATCCCATAGCATGTTGAATACTGTAAAGCTTCCATCTTCTCTATGAAAAATGAGATCATCTCCATCAAATGCTTCTACCATAGAAAATGTAGAAATCTTGGACTTCTTTTTAGCACTCTCTGTCTTCTTTAGATTCTCAAAATCCACAACTCTAAGATAATTCCTCATCTCATCAACAGTATCTGCTTTTAGCATCTTGAGCCTCTTTGATAATTGATCATCTTGAGTTTCTCTCTTTCTCTTTAAATTTCTTTTCTCAGCTTGTTCTTTCATAATATCTTTTAACTTCTTTTCTCTCTCAGAATCCATAGGCACAAAACTATCCAACTCTCTTTTGATTGACTCAAGAACACTGGTATATAGTTCTTTTACCTTTGTATATCTCAATTTTTGTAAATTCTTATATCCTCTGCCTCTCTGAAAACTTATCATAGAATTTCTCTCTTGAGCTTTAGACAGTGGTCTTCTTGTTTCAACAACTGGCATTCTTGATTCCCTTAAGTAATCAGCATCCAAATCAGCTTGATGCTTTCTTGCAGCTTCTTCATTCCTTGCTTCTTCAAAAGCTCTTAGCTGTGCCAGAGTGAACTTCTTCTTCTTCTTCTTCTTCTTTGATTCTTGCATAATCCCTTTTCCTTTATCCTTAGGATCTAACTCTTCAGATACAGAAGAAGCTTGTGAGACTTGAGTTTGTTCAACACCAGGAATACTTATCCCTCTTCGTCTTGACATATTAACCATGATCTCAGCAATAGTCTCATCATCACTAGTTGTGTGCTCTATTATCTCATCTTGCTGAATGGAAGGACCAATTTCATCATCAAAAATCCTTGTAGAAGGTCCAACTATATCAACATTCAAAGCAGCAGTACCTTTGTAAAACCCGAAAATTTTGAACATTTGAAAATACTTAATTTACCACCTCAAATTTAAACTTTTGAAGAATAAATAATGAGTATAACCTAAGTATTTAATGCTTGAACAATTCGCGACATGTGGAACCTTTAAACTTTGTGATATATTAAATTGCAAAACTTATATTAAGCTATACATATGCACGTTTTAAAGAGAAGTATGGGCCGAATCATTTTAAGGTTTGTACAAGTGAACATGATCATAAAGCAAGCTCAAGTAAACTAAACCAAGCCCATAAATCACCTAAATAAAGAAAGATAAATCACCATTCCTTAATATACGGCTATTACCCTTCTTATTTCAATCACATTACTCGTTTTCTTCTCATACATCTAACAGAATATCACATCTAAAATATCACACACAGAAAACTAAAACACAACTAAAAACCCTAGTCTAATACAATCTGCTACCACTCTTCTTTCCCTTCAATCCTGGTGCGATTCTAAGCTTTCAAAGGTGTTATACGAGCGTGGCTTGGTGGTGCTTTAGACATGTTATCCTGGTTCGAGTAGAGGTGTTTTATTCGAGGGTTAAAGATGTATGAAAGGTGATATATTGTTGGGTTTTTGGCTGGTTATTTTGTGTTCGATTTGTGGTTCTCTTCTACGTACTACGCATCGAGGGTAACATGCTATGCCTTGTTCAATACAAACTCCATTTTTATTCACTCTTGTTGCTATTTTGTTTTTCTTCTTTGTCGATTAAACGGTCACATAAAATCATAACAACATCTACATAAAATAACGACCTAATGGTACATATAATCGAATATAAACTTGTGTATGTGATTTTGAATAGATTAAAACATAAGGGTTTAACGTGTGTAAATACTAGTCGAATAAAGGGCTGGATAATATGCAGGTGTAATGAGAAATAAGCGTGTGAATGTGTGTGATATCTGTGTGGAACTCGGTGTATATGTTTATGTACGTAGCATATGTGGTTGTCATATAGATATAAAATAACGAGGGACATGCATATTTATTTGTGTATAGCAGTTGACTGTGTGATTTTATGAAGGGTTTTGGACTCGTGTTCTGTGTGAATACGTATGTGTGAGTATGTATTGTGAGTAACAGCAAGGCTATGCATGCAAACTAAGTTATAAATCTGTATAAATTGAAAGTAAAATAAATATGTGAGTGTGTGAGTATCATTCGAATTAAAGGGTTAGGCGTAAAGGTTGTGTTTGGTCTAGTATTGCAGGTGGATGATATTAACATTTTAAAATGGGTGTGTCACGTGAAGAAGAATGTGTGTGTGCATGATTTCATGTGGGGTTTTTGGCAGTAAATATTCTGGTGTGTGTATGGCATACGTATATTGAACAAGGACTGGATTTTGTATGATCTCATGAAGGGTTAATCGTCACCTAATATAATGAAATTATACGAACAAAATAAGGGTCGAATAAAGTTGTGAGAATAAAATATATTCGTTGATTAAAAGAAATGGTTGTTTGAATCTGTTTTACGCCTGTATTTTATACCTAGTAAAGGTCGACTTTTGGAAATGTTTTAAAGCATTATTAGTGGCATATGCAAACTAGTGAAAAGAGTTATGTGGTCGTTATGGTCTTAGGGAGGTCATGTGAGTTATTTTTTCATTTGAGTCGTGTATATATATATATGATGTAGACATATAAGTGGCGTGGGTATCGTGTGAGTGTTTATTATTCTTTTGGTCATCACGGTCTAGACTAATGTCGAGAGTGCGTTTAAATAAATTATGAAACGATGGGGTCCAGATTGTCATCTTGATATAAACTTATAGTATAAACCCTAAAGTTAATTATTTGACATTTTTAAATATTAAATTTCAATAATTTACATTTATGACCCGCAACTTTATTAAATTGACATATTTAAACCCTAAACTATCATAATTGCAAAATAAAACCCTAATTACCATTTATGTAAACATTCTAAATAAGGAAACCTACTACTTATAGAAACTTGCTATTTTCTGAAAACTTACTAAATATGGGATCCTGCTAAAAATAGAATGTTACCTAATTTGGATAAAACAACTAAAATTGGAAAGTTACTATTTTTGGAAAGTCCTATTTATGGAAAGTCTATTATTGGAAAGTAAACTTAAAACCCTAATTGGGCAATCCTTAACCTAAAACTTCTAATTTTGTAAAGAGGAAACCCTAAACCTAATCTGGAAACACTTATCACTAGTAAACCCTAATTTTGACAACCAAAAATCAGTTAAGTCTTTAATGAGCAGTTAAGCAATATGTAAACCATTATTATGTAGATCGCGTGAAGAAGGAGTGATCGGCTTTCTCTTCTCGTTCTTGTTTCATTTCTGCATCTGTTTTTGAGGTACAAATATTCCGCTTTTTTAGTAAAGGCCATCTTTCTCTCTTTTGTTTAATATTTCGATTATGATCCCTTCAGTTAAGCCATTGCTATGTTCCCTTTGTTTGATTCGTGTTTGTTGATTCTTGATATAGATATGAGCTTGATATTCGTTTGCATGCTATATTTCTTTTCTATAGCATTCTTGATTCTATGCCCATTATGTGTTACTCGTATATGATTTGATTAATTTGTAGCCAGTCATGGGGAGTCCATGGCCTTGCCACTAATGCACCAGTGGTATTGACACTATCTGTGGAGGTGGGTTTTTGTCCACAGCGTTCCCTATTATGCTATAGCTATTCAGGCCTATATTTGTTATTGTATATGTTTACTTAGCCTAGAGCTTTGTGCATATATATCTGTTTTGCAGGGAGCGTATGGATGCATCCTAGGTACTTTGTTTAGTATTATTTGGTGAATGTTTTGGTGTGTGTGCAATACACCCCTTTCACATTTGGTACAATGGAGGTCATGACTCCTATGTACAATTAGTATATATATTGTTGGGCATTCCTATTTGTTCTACTTCATTATGATTCTTATTATCTTGTCATCTCTAATGTGATTAACTTATGCTTGCTTTATTTCTTTTGCTTACACTTAAGACTCATTTCATTTCGTTGATTGTTTGATATCCATTATCCGTATTCCTTTGATCATATTCCATGTTTCCATATTCTTGATTTCTATCTCAGCAGGTTCGCTTAGACCTATGTCGTATTCACCTTCGTTTTTATTTTGTTATTAGTTTTCGTTTGTTTATATCTGTTCACTGGGCTTTTAAGCTCAGCCACATTTCTTTTCTGCGGCAGGTTTTTAGAAGGAAGCTGGGTTGGGTGAAGAGTGCTTAGGAGCTCTTAGTGGACTACACTGTTGATACCTTCACATTTGATTAGAGATAGACTTAGAAGATTTCCTTCTTGGTTCTTAGCTTGAAATTAATTTGGAAGTTGTAATGCATAGAATTAGTCTTTTTCCGTTAGAACTGTTTGTAAAACTTGTATCATTAATGTATTCCGCTTGCTTATGTTCTGATTTGACCCCATAATGTTACACTTCAACCCTTTTTGGGTTGGGGTGTTATAATGATGGTATCAGAGCCAGGTTTGATCGGCGGATTCAAAACCCGTAGAGCTTAGGCTATGACCTGTGAGTATTAGGCGCACTAGGTTTTGCACCATAGGAGTTATGAAACAACCTTTGAGAACTTGCTTTAGGATTTCCACTCTGAAACATGACCGGTGAGGATTGGGTAGACTATAGGGCATTTGTTTAAGTATCCTTGCTTCCGCATCACTCTGATTCGTGCTTTGCTTTTAGCCTTTTAAGAATTTCTCCCCTCGGAGATTTGAAACTCATTATTTTGCACAACATGAGATTAGTGACCAAGTAAGTTTAAAATGAGCTGAGAATGCTGCGGTAATGTTTGACACTACATAAGCTTCATCCTCTTTTGATTTCAACATCTATTTCATTGTTTAACCATTTAGATGTCTCTTCGATCATTCTGAGAATTCTATGATCATGATGTGTTTGACATACTTTGTGAAATCTCTGGCTTTCGATAAGCATATGTAAGTTTTGCCCTACACTGCTAGATTTTTTGCCTTATCCATTCTATTCCTATGAGAAATCTTGTGGTGATTAACCATGAGAATAGGAATTTCTCCCTCATTTATGAATGATAAGATTCTCTATGTTGATCTGTCTTCCCTTGGAAAGTTAACTTCGATGTTATTCTGGTATGTATTAATTGACCGGGCATCAAGATGCTAACTACTGTCATACTATGTCCCACCTTTGGCATTTGAACCACTCTGATTTATTTTACCATGATTCCCGATTGTTAAACTTTTGTTATCCTTACCACCCTGGAGACTCGTGCGTTACTTTCGCTAATGTGAAGTTTTCCTAGCATCTATTCTTATTTCCATGGGATGAATCTCACTTGAGAGTCAATTGGCAATCAGAATTTTTCTGATGTAATCCATGAATGAACCACCAAGAAATTTCACCAGGTTGTGAATTTGCTTTGACCTAGAACTGAGAGATTGTTTAGTCACGACTCGAGGTTGAATATGATTTCCATAAAGGCATGTTTATATGATGCAAGTATTATGATGCCTGGCCAACGTAATAATAATTACATCATATAACTTGAACTTATGGGGATCATGGGATATCTTTGAGAAGTGCCTGAGAACGGTAAAAGTTTGATGATACCGAACCCTATTCGTATAAGAACGATGTTTTGCTTGATTTTGAAACTCCATATTGAACAGCACCAGCCAAATTGAGAGAACTAGAGGAGTGGCAACCAAAAGCTATGAAATGGTTTGTTTGTCTTAGTGTATCTCTTTGGAGTGCTTCAGTTTTATTCGCAATGAAGAAGGATGAGAGCAGGAGACTTGTATTGACTTCTGAAAGCTAAACCGTATTTCAGTCGACGACGCATCAGATCAATTTTAGTACGCGGATTTTTCCTTTAGATGGATTTATGGCTTGAAATATTCTTAGAATTTCCTTTCGTATTCGTAACGGCCTCTATGATTATTAATGATGCTAATAGTATTAACTGATGCTTTGACTATTCCATGGACTTGATGAATCGTGTTTTCGTGATTACTTAGACAAAGTTGTCATAGTATGACATCTTAGTACATTCAGAGACGAAGAAGAAACATGAGAATCATTTTCGTATTATGTGGAAATATGAGGATCATTCGTATATTCTGGAAACATGACATTGGTTGGAAGATGTTCACGACATGAGAATGAAGTTTTTGAAAGCTGAAATAGAAATTGCCTCCATAACTTCAAGTGAGTATCAATTTTGAGACGATACAAGAAGGGACGTGATTATGCTCTTATGCAACCCGGGGAAGTTATTGCTTATGCATTAAGACAACTAGAACCGTTTGAGGAGAATTATTCAATGCGCGACTTGGAGTTGGCGGCAGTGGTGTTGCTCTCAAGAGTTGAAAACATACCTTGTATAGAGATGGAATCCAATTACATATATTAGGAAGCTCAGAAGTAAGATGACGAACAATGATCTGTGAAGACCGGAAAGAAATATGTTATGATTGAGATACATTTCCACTTTTCTATACCCATTGGTTGTAGTAAGATGTATAAGGGATTTAAGCAAGATTAGAAATTTATCATGAACCTGGTAATGAAATCTCTACGCACACTTAAAAAAATGACATAATTTGAGTTATGGTAGAGGTAGTCAGCTCACTTTTACCTCTTAGAATGTGTATTCGGTTAGCAAGTTGGCATAAATCCTCCAACAGAAGATTTCTCAATAACTTAGCACACTTACAATGATCGTGTCAGAGATTTGCGTTGCTACCTCACAATACCAAAGAGAACTATTGGAGGCTTGAGGGACCAGACTCAAGTATATGAATGCTTTTCACCGATAGACTGATGGATAAGCAGAACAACTATTCGGACTTGGAAGAAGCGTTGAGCAGGAAGTTGACAAGTGTGTGGTCTGATTGTATTTGCTCATTAAGATCGATGGCATACAAGTGACAAAGTTTGTCCTTTCAGATAGTGTATGAACGGAAATGTAGAACACCTTCAGTTGAATTAGGTCGAGAAGCCGCTCATTGAATGTTTGGAGTTGATTAAAATGACTGACGGATTTGTTGTCATGGTGGAAGAGGAAGTTTGAAAGTTTAGACAGGAATTTTTGTGTCCCGTATGATGTTTCCGTACAGAAGGGTTAGACGTGCTGGCATTAAGGAAGCTTTGGTTCATGATATGTTAGTCCTTAGATTTATTATATCCGTGCGGTTATCCTACCTATCCCATTATACATTTTGATATGATTCGATACTCCGATCTATGCATAGTGAATCGTTAATACGATTAGGTTACCAACCTCTTTAGGAGACTTTTGGCATGACTGATAATTCGATATATACTCCTCTGATCTTAGCAAGATCCTTAGTTCGTTCAGAACCTGATTCGATTTGTGGAGTTTTCTATCATCTAGTTTCACTTCCATATTCTTTCCAGATTCATCTGATGTTCATATATCTCTTTGTAAGATTACAACTATCATCTGTTTGTTCATTTCGTATTTGTTGGATTGGATTTGTTTTATGTGGATAGCCCATGGCTATCCTATTTTATTCAGATCGAGCCATGAGAAAATTTTTCGTTTGTTAAATTTCCTTGAAGAAACTATTCACTTCCTTTTCATTTCGTGAATCGGTACATTTCTGTTTGATCTCTTCATTTCAATTTCGCGGGCGAAATTTTTTTTTAGAAGGAAAGAATTGTAAAACCCGAAAATTTTGAACATTTGAAAATACTTAATTTACCCCCTCAAATTTAAACTTTTGAAGAATAAATAATGAGTATAACCTAAGTATTTAATGCTTGATTCTATGCCCATTATGTGTTACTCGTATATGATTTGATTAATTTGTAGCCAGTCATGGGGAGTCCATGGCCTTGCCACTAATGCACCAGTGGTATTGACACTATCTGTGGAGGTGGGTTTTTGTCCACAGCGTTCCCTATTATGCTATAGCTATTCAGGCCTATATTTGTTATTGTATATGTTTACTTAGCCTAGAGCTTTGTGCATATATATCTGTTTTGCAGGGAGCGTATGGATGCATCCTAGGTACTTTGTTTAGTATTATTTGGTGAATGTTTTGGTGTGTGTGCAATACACCCCTTTCACATTTGGTACAATGGAGGTCATGACTCCTATGTACAATTAGTATATATATTGTTGGGCATTCCTATTTGTTCTACTTCATTATGATTCTTATTATCTTGTCATCTCTAATGTGATTAACTTATGCTTGCTTTATTTCTTTTGCTTACACTTAAGACTCATTTCATTTCGTTGATTGTTTGATATCCATTATCCGTATTCCTTTGATCATATTCCATGTTTCCATATTCTTGATTTCTATCTCAGCAGGTTCGCTTAGACCTATGTCGTATTCACCTTCGTTTTTATTTTGTTATTAGTTTTCGTTTGTTTATATCTGTTCACTGGGCTTTTAAGCTCAGCCACATTTCTTTTCTGCGGCAGGTTTTTAGAAGGAAGCTGGGTTGGGTGAAGAGTGCTTAGGAGCTCTTAGTGGACTACACTGTTGATACCTTCACATTGGATTAGAGATAGACTTAGAAGATTTCCTTCTTGGTTCTTAGCTTGAAATTAATTTGGAAGTTGTAATGCATAGAATTAGTCTTTTTCCGTTAGAACTGTTTGTAAAACTTGTATCATTAATGTATTCCGCTTGCTTATGTTCTGATTTGACCCCATAATGTTACACTTCAACCCTTTTTGGGTTGGGGTGTTATAATGATGGTATCAGAGCCAGGTTTGATCGGCGGATTCAAAACCCGTAGAGCTTAGGCTATGACCTGTGAGTATTAGGCGCACTAGGTTTTGCACCATAGGAGTTATGAAACAACCTTTGAGAACTTGCTTTAGGATTTCCACTCTGAAACATGACCGGTGAGGATTGGGTAGACTATAGGGCATTTGTTTAAGTATCCTTGCTTCCGCATCACTCTGATTCGTGCTTTGCTTTTAGCCTTTTAAGAATTTCTCCCCTCGGAGATTTGAAACTCATTATTTTGCACAACATGAGATTAGTGACCAAGTAAGTTTAAAATGAGCTGAGAATGCTGCGGTAATGTTTGACACTACATAAGCTTCATCCTCTTTTGATTTCAACATCTATTTCATTGTTTAACCATTTAGATGTCTCTTCGATCATTCTGAGAATTCTATGATCATGATGTGTTTGACATACTTTGTGAAATCTCTGGCTTTCGATAAGCATATGTAAGTTTTGCCCTACACTGCTAGATTTTTTGCCTTATCCATTCTATTCCTATGAGAAATCTTGTGGTGATTAACCATGAGAATAGGAATTTCTCCCTCATTTATGAATGATAAGATTCTCTATGTTGATCTGTCTTCCCTTGGAAAGTTAACTTCGATGTTATTCTGGTATGTATTAATTGACCGGGCATCAAGATGCTAACTACTGTCATACTATGTCCCACCTTTGGCATTTGAACCACTCTGATTTATTTTACCATGATTCCCGATTGTTAAACTTTTGTTATCCTTACCACCCTGGAGACTCGTGCGTTACTTTCGCTAATGTGAAGTTTTCCTAGCATCTATTCTTATTTCCATGGGATGAATCTCACTTGAGAGTCAATTGGCAATCAGAATTTTTCTGATGTAATCCATGAATGAACCACCAAGAAATTTCACCAGGTTGTGAATTTGCTTTGACCTAGAACTGAGAGATTGTTTAGTCACGACTCGAGGTTGAATATGATTTCCATAAAGGCATGTTTATATGATGCAAGTATTATGATGCCTGGCCAACGTAATAATAATTACATCATATAACTTGAACTTATGGGGATCATGGGATATCTTTGAGAAGTGCCTGAGAACGGTAAAAGTTTGATGATACCGAACCCTATTCGTATAAGAACGATGTTTTGCTTGATTTTGAAACTCCATATTGAACAGCACCAGCCAAATTGAGAGAACTAGAGGAGTGGCAACCAAAAGCTATGAAATGGTTTGTTTGTCTTAGTGTATCTCTTTGGAGTGCTTCAGTTTTATTCGCAATGAAGAAGGATGAGAGCAGGAGACTTGTATTGACTTCTGAAAGCTAAACCGTATTTCAGTCGACGACGCATCAGATCAATTTTAGTACGCGGATTTTTCCTTTAGATGGATTTATGGCTTGAAATATTCTTAGAATTTCCTTTCGTATTCGTAACGGCCTCTATGATTATTAATGATGCTAATAGTATTAACTGATGCTTTGACTATTCCATGGACTTGATGAATCGTGTTTTCGTGATTACTTAGACAAAGTTGTCATAGTATGACATCTTAGTACATTCAGAGACGAAGAAGAAACATGAGAATCATTTTCGTATTATGTGGAAATATGAGGATCATTCGTATATTCTGGAAACATGACATTGGTTGGAAGATGTTCACGACATGAGAATGAAGTTTTTGAAAGCTGAAATAGAAATTGCCTCCATAACTTCAAGTGAGTATCAATTTTGAGACGATACAAGAAGGGACGTGATTATGCTCTTATGCAACCCGGGGAAGTTATTGCTTATGCATTAAGACAACTAGAACCGTTTGAGGAGAATTATTCAATGCGCGACTTGGAGTTGGCGGCAGTGGTGTTGCTCTCAAGAGTTGAAAACATACCTTGTATAGAGATGGAATCCAATTACATATATTAGGAAGCTCAGAAGTAAGATGACGAACAATGATCTGTGAAGACCGGAAAGAAATATGTTATGATTGAGATACATTTCCACTTTTCTATACCCATTGGTTGTAGTAAGATGTATAAGGGATTTAAGCAAGATTAGAAATTTATCATGAACCTGGTAATGAAATCTCTACGCACACTTAAAAAAATGACATAATTTGAGTTATGGTAGAGGTAGTCAGCTCACTTTTACCTCTTAGAATGTGTATTCGGTTAGCAAGTTGGCATAAATCCTCCAACAGAAGATTTCTCAATAACTTAGCACACTTACAATGATCGTGTCAGAGATTTGCGTTGCTACCTCACAATACCAAAGAGAACTATTGGAGGCTTGAGGGACCAGACTCAAGTATATGAATGCTTTTCACCGATAGACTGATGGATAAGCAGAACAACTATTCGGACTTGGAAGAAGCGTTGAGCAGGAAGTTGACAAGTGTGTGGTCTGATTGTATTTGCTCATTAAGATCGATGGCATACAAGTGACAAAGTTTGTCCTTTCAGATAGTGTATGAACGGAAATGTAGAACACCTTCAGTTGAATTAGGTCGAGAAGCCGCTCATTGAATGTTTGGAGTTGATTAAAATGACTGACGGATTTGTTGTCATGGTGGAAGAGGAAGTTTGAAAGTTTAGACAGGAATTTTTGTGTCCCGTATGATGTTTCCGTACAGAAGGGTTAGACGTGCTGGCATTAAGGAAGCTTTGGTTCATGATACGTTAGTCCTTAGATTTATTATATCCGTGCGGTTATCCTACCTATCCCATTATACATTTTGATATGATTCGATACTCCGATCTATGCATAGTGAATCGTTAATACGATTAGGTTACCAACCTCTTTAGGAGACTTTTGGCATGACTGATAATTCGATATATACTCCTCTGATCTTAGCAAGATCCTTAGTTCGTTCAGAACCTGATTCGATTTGTGGAGTTTTCTATCATCTAGTTTCACTTCCATATTCTTTCCAGATTCATCTGATGTTCATATATCTCTTTGTAAGATTACAACTATCATCTGTTTGTTCATTTCGTATTTGTTGGATTGGATTTGTTTTATGTGGATAGCCCATGGCTATCCTATTTTATTCAGATCGAGCCATGAGAAAATTTTTCGTTTGTTAAATTTCCTTGAAGAAACTATTCACTTCCTTTTCATTTCGTGAATCGGTACATTTCTGTTTGATCTCTTCATTTCAATTTCGCGGGCGAAATTTTTTTTTAGAAGGAAAGAATTGTAAAACCCGAAAATTTTGAACATTTGAAAATACTTAATTTACCCCCTCAAATTTAAACTTTTGAAGAATAAATAATGAGTATAACCTAAGTATTTAATGCTTGATTCTATGCCCATTATGTGTTACTCGTATATGATTTGATTAATTTGTAGCCAGTCATGGGGAGTCCATGGCCTTGCCACTAATGCACCAGTGGTATTGACACTATCTGTGGAGGTGGGTTTTTGTCCACAGCGTTCCCTATTATGCTATAGCTATTCAGGCCTATATTTGTTATTGTATATGTTTACTTAGCCTAGAGCTTTGTGCATATATATCTGTTTTGCAGGGAGCGTATGGATGCATCCTAGGTACTTTGTTTAGTATTATTTGGTGAATGTTTTGGTGTGTGTGCAATACACCCCTTTCACATTTGGTACAATGGAGGTCATGACTCCTATGTACAATTAGTATATATATTGTTGGGCATTCCTATTTGTTCTACTTCATTATGATTCTTATTATCTTGTCATCTCTAATGTGATTAACTTATGCTTGCTTTATTTCTTTTGCTTACACTTAAGACTCATTTCATTTCGTTGATTGTTTGATATCCATTATCCGTATTCCTTTGATCATATTCCATGTTTCCATATTCTTGATTTCTATCTCAGCAGGTTCGCTTAGACCTATGTCGTATTCACCTTCGTTTTTATTTTGTTATTAGTTTTCGTTTGTTTATATCTGTTCACTGGGCTTTTAAGCTCAGCCACATTTCTTTTCTGCGGCAGGTTTTTAGAAGGAAGCTGGGTTGGGTGAAGAGTGCTTAGGAGCTCTTAGTGGACTACACTGTTGATACCTTCACATTGGATTAGAGATAGACTTAGAAGATTTCCTTCTTGGTTCTTAGCTTGAAATTAATTTGGAAGTTGTAATGCATAGAATTAGTCTTTTTCCGTTAGAACTGTTTGTAAAACTTGTATCATTAATGTATTCCGCTTGCTTATGTTCTGATTTGACCCCATAATGTTACACTTCAACCCTTTTTGGGTTGGGGTGTTATAATGATGGTATCAGAGCCAGGTTTGATCGGCGGATTCAAAACCCGTAGAGCTTAGGCTATGACCTGTGAGTATTAGGCGCACTAGGTTTTGCACCATAGGAGTTATGAAACAACCTTTGAGAACTTGCTTTAGGATTTCCACTCTGAAACATGACCGGTGAGGATTGGGTAGACTATAGGGCATTTGTTTAAGTATCCTTGCTTCCGCATCACTCTGATTCGTGCTTTGCTTTTAGCCTTTTAAGAATTTCTCCCCTCGGAGATTTGAAACTCATTATTTTGCACAACATGAGATTAGTGACCAAGTAAGTTTAAAATGAGCTGAGAATGCTGCGGTAATGTTTGACACTACATAAGCTTCATCCTCTTTTGATTTCAACATCTATTTCATTGTTTAACCATTTAGATGTCTCTTCGATCATTCTGAGAATTCTATGATCATGATGTGTTTGACATACTTTGTGAAATCTCTGGCTTTCGATAAGCATATGTAAGTTTTGCCCTACACTGCTAGATTTTTTGCCTTATCCATTCTATTCCTATGAGAAATCTTGTGGTGATTAACCATGAGAATAGGAATTTCTCCCTCATTTATGAATGATAAGATTCTCTATGTTGATCTGTCTTCCCTTGGAAAGTTAACTTCGATGTTATTCTGGTATGTATTAATTGACCGGGCATCAAGATGCTAACTACTGTCATACTATGTCCCACCTTTGGCATTTGAACCACTCTGATTTATTTTACCATGATTCCCGATTGTTAAACTTTTGTTATCCTTACCACCCTGGAGACTCGTGCGTTACTTTCGCTAATGTGAAGTTTTCCTAGCATCTATTCTTATTTCCATGGGATGAATCTCACTTGAGAGTCAATTGGCAATCAGAATTTTTCTGATGTAATCCATGAATGAACCACCAAGAAATTTCACCAGGTTGTGAATTTGCTTTGACCTAGAACTGAGAGATTGTTTAGTCACGACTCGAGGTTGAATATGATTTCCATAAAGGCATGTTTATATGATGCAAGTATTATGATGCCTGGCCAACGTAATAATAATTACATCATATAACTTGAACTTATGGGGATCATGGGATATCTTTGAGAAGTGCCTGAGAACGGTAAAAGTTTGATGATACCGAACCCTATTCGTATAAGAACGATGTTTTGCTTGATTTTGAAACTCCATATTGAACAGCACCAGCCAAATTGAGAGAACTAGAGGAGTGGCAACCAAAAGCTATGAAATGGTTTGTTTGTCTTAGTGTATCTCTTTGGAGTGCTTCAGTTTTATTCGCAATGAAGAAGGATGAGAGCAGGAGACTTGTATTGACTTCTGAAAGCTAAACCGTATTTCAGTCGACGACGCATCAGATCAATTTTAGTACGCGGATTTTTCCTTTAGATGGATTTATGGCTTGAAATATTCTTAGAATTTCCTTTCGTATTCGTAACGGCCTCTATGATTATTAATGATGCTAATAGTATTAACTGATGCTTTGACTATTCCATGGACTTGATGAATCGTGTTTTCGTGATTACTTAGACAAAGTTGTCATAGTATGACATCTTAGTACATTCAGAGACGAAGAAGAAACATGAGAATCATTTTCGTATTATGTGGAAATATGAGGATCATTCGTATATTCTGGAAACATGACATTGGTTGGAAGATGTTCACGACATGAGAATGAAGTTTTTGAAAGCTGAAATAGAAATTGCCTCCATAACTTCAAGTGAGTATCAATTTTGAGACGATACAAGAAGGGACGTGATTATGCTCTTATGCAACCCGGGGAAGTTATTGC
The DNA here is from genome assembly GCA_030686995.1 of Artemisia argyi. NCBI lineage: Eukaryota > Viridiplantae > Streptophyta > Magnoliopsida > Asterales > Asteraceae > Artemisia > Artemisia argyi. Next base: position 29,655,769 of record CM060694.1, read on the forward strand.
TTATGCATTAAGACAACTAGAACCGTTTGAGGAGAATTATTCAATGCGCGACTTGGAGTTGGCGGCAGTGGTGTTGCTCTCAAGAGTTGAAAACATACCTTGTATAGAGATGGAATCCAATTACATATATTAGGAAGCTCAGAAGTAAGATGACGAACAATGATCTGTGAAGACCGGAAAGAAATATGTTATGATTGAGATACATTTCCACTTTTCTATACCCATTGGTTGTAGTAAGATGTATAAGGGATTTAAGCAAGATTAGAAATTTATCATGAACCTGGTAATGAAATCTCTACGCACACTTAAAAAAATGACATAATTTGAGTTATGGTAGAGGTAGTCAGCTCACTTTTACCTCTTAGAATGTGTATTCGGTTAGCAAGTTGGCATAAATCCTCCAACAGAAGATTTCTCAATAACTTAGCACACTTACAATGATCGTGTCAGAGATTTGCGTTGCTACCTCACAATACCAAAGAGAACTATTGGAGGCTTGAGGGACCAGACTCAAGTATATGAATGCTTTTCACCGATAGACTGATGGATAAGCAGAACAACTATTCGGACTTGGAAGAAGCGTTGAGCAGGAAGTTGACAAGTGTGTGGTCTGATTGTATTTGCTCATTAAGATCGATGGCATACAAGTGACAAAGTTTGTCCTTTCAGATAGTGTATGAACGGAAATGTAGAACACCTTCAGTTGAATTAGGTCGAGAAGCCGCTCATTGAATGTTTGGAGTTGATTAAAATGACTGACGGATTTGTTGTCATGGTGGAAGAGGAAGTTTGAAAGTTTAGACAGGAATTTTTGTGTCCCGTATGATGTTTCCGTACAGAAGGGTTAGACGTGCTGGCATTAAGGAAGCTTTGGTTCATGATACGTTAGTCCTTAGATTTATTATATCCGTGCGGTTATCCTACCTATCCCATTATACATTTTGATATGATTCGATACTCCGATCTATGCATAGTGAATCGTTAATACGATTAGGTTACCAACCTCTTTAGGAGACTTTTGGCATGACTGATAATTCGATATATACTCCTCTGATCTTAGCAAGATCCTTAGTTCGTTCAGAACCTGATTCGATTTGTGGAGTTTTCTATCATCTAGTTTCACTTCCATATTCTTTCCAGATTCATCTGATGTTCATATATCTCTTTGTAAGATTACAACTATCATCTGTTTGTTCATTTCGTATTTGTTGGATTGGATTTGTTTTATGTGGATAGCCCATGGCTATCCTATTTTATTCAGATCGAGCCATGAGAAAATTTTTCGTTTGTTAAATTTCCTTGAAGAAACTATTCACTTCCTTTTCATTTCGTGAATCGGTACATTTCTGTTTGATCTCTTCATTTCAATTTCGCGGGCGAAATTTTTTTTTAGAAGGAAAGAATTGTAAAACCCGAAAATTTTGAACATTTGAAAATACTTAATTTACCCCCTCAAATTTAAACTTTTGAAGAATAAATAATGAGTATAACCTAAGTATTTAATGCTTGAACAATTCGCGACATGTGGAACCTTTAAACTTTGTGATAAATTAAATTGCAAAACTTATATTAAGCTATACATATGCACGTTTTAAAGAGAAGTATGGGCCGAATCATTTTAAGGTTTGTACAAGTGAACATGATCATAAAGCAAGCTCAAGTAAACTAAACCAAGCCCATAAATCACTTAAATAAAGAAAGATAAATCACCATTCCTTAATATACGGCTATTACCCTTCTTATTTCAATCACATTACTCGTTTTCTTCTCATACATCTAACAGAATATCACATCTAAAATATCACACACAGAAAACTAAAACACAACTAAAAACCCTAGTCTAATACAATCTGCTACCACTCTTCTTTCCCTTCAATCCTGGTGCGATTCTAAGCTTTCAAAGGTGTTATACGAGCGTGGCTTGGTGGTGCTTTGGACATGTTATCCTGGTTCGAGTAGAGGTGTTTTATTCGAGGGTTAAAGATGTATGAAAGGTGATATATTGTTGGGTTTTCGGCTGGTTATTTTGTGTTCGATTTGTGGTTCTCTTCTACGTACTACGCATCGAGGGTAACATGCTATGCCTTGTTCAATACAAACTCCATTTTTATTTACTCTTGTTGCTGTTTTGTTTTTCTTCTTTGTCGATTAAACGGTCACATAAAATCATAACAACATCTACATAAAATAACGACCTAATGGTACATATAATCGAATATAAACTTGTGTATGTGATTTTGAATAGATTAAAACATAAGGGTTTAACGTGCGTAAATACTAGTCGAATAAAGGGCTGGATAATATGCAGGTGTAATGAGAAATAAGCGTGTGAATGTGTGTGATATCTGTGTGGAAATCGGTGTATATGTTTGTGTACGTAGCATATGTGGTTGTCATATAGATATAAAATAACGAGGGACATGCATATTTATTTGTGTATAACAGTTGACTGTGTGATTTTATGAAGGGTTTTGGACTCGTGTTCTATGTGAATATGTATGTGTGAGTATGTATTGTGAGTAACAGCAAGGCTATGCATGCAAACTAAGTTATAAATCTGTATAAATTGAAAGTAAAATAAATATGTGAGTGTGTGAGTATCATTCGAATTAAAGGGTTAGGCGTAAAGGTTGTGTTTGGTCTAGTATTGCATGTGAATGATATTAACATTTTAAAATGGGTGTGTCACGTGAAGAAGAATGTGTGTGTGCATGATTTCATGTGGGGTTTTGGGCAGTAAATATTCTGGTGTATGTATGGCATACGTATATTGAACAAGGACTGGATTTTGTATGATCTCATGAAGGGTTAATCGTCACCTGATATAATGAAAGTATACAAACAAAATAAGGGTTGAATAAAGTTGTGAGAATAAAACATATTCGTTGATAAAAAGAAATGGTTGTTTGAATCTGTTTTACGCCTGTATTTTATACCTAGTAAAGGTCGACTTTTGGAAATGTTTTAAAGTATTATTAGTGGCATGTTAAGCATAGGGACTAGTTTATAATCGGATATACATTCATATTATTGTCGACATATGCAAACTAGTGAAAAGAGTTATGTGGTCGTTATGGTCTTAGGGAGGTCATGTGAGTTATTTTTTCATTTGAGTCGTGTATATATATATGATGTAGACATATGAGTGGCGTGGGTATCGTGTGAATGTTTATTATTCTTTTGGTCATCACGGTCTAGACTAATTTCGAGAGTGCGTTTAAATAAATTATGAAACGACGGGGTCCAGATTGTCATCTTGATATAAACTTATAGAATAAACCCTAAAGTTAATTATTTGACATTTTTAAATATTAAATTCTAATAATTTACATTTATGACCCTCAACTTTATTAAATTGACATATTTAAACCCTAAACTATCATAATTGCAAAATAAAACCCTAATTACCATTTATGTAAACATTCTAAATAAGGAAACCTACTACTTATAGAAACTTGCTATTTTCTGAAAACTTACTAAATATGGGATCCTGCTAAAAATAGAAAGTTACCTAATTTGTATAAAACAACTAAAATTGGAAAGTTACTATTTTTGGAAAGTCCTATTTATGGAAAGTCTGTTATTGGAAAGTAAACTTAAAACCCTAATTGGGCAATCCTTAACCTAAAACTTCTAATTTTGTAAAGAGGAAACCCTAAACCTAATTTGGAAACACTTATCACTAGTAAACCCTAATTTTGATAACCAAAAATCAGTTAAGTCTTTAATGAGCAGTTAAGTAATATGTAAACCTTTATTATGTAGATCGTGTGAAGAAGGAGTGATCGGCTTTCTCTTCTCGTTCTTGTTTCATTTCTGCATCTGTTTTCGAGGTACAGATATTCCGCCTTTTTAGTAAAGGCCATCTTTCTCTCTTTTGTTTAATATTTCGATTATGATCCCTTCAGTTAAGCCATTGCTATGTTCCCTTTGTTTGATTCGTGTTTGTTGATACTTGATATAGATATGAGCTTAATATTCGTTTGCATGCTATATTTCTTTTCTATAGCATTCTTGATTCTATGCCCATTATATGTTACTTGTATATGATTTGATTAATTTGTAGCCAGTCATGGGGAGTCCATGGCCTTGCCACTGATGCACCAGTGGTATTGACACTATCTGTGGAGGTGGGTTTTTGTCCACAGCGTTCCCTATTATGCTATAGCTATTCAGGCCTATATTTGTTATTGTATATGTTTACTTAGCCTAGAGCTTTGTGCATATATATCTGTTTTGCAGGGAGCGTATGGATGCATCCTAGGTACTTTGTTTAGTATTATTTGGTGAATGTTTTGGTGTGTGTGCAATACACCCCTTTCACATTTGGTACAATGGAGGTCATGACTCCTATGTCCAATTAGTATATATATTGTTGGGCATTCCTATTTGTTCTACTTCATTATGATTCTTATTATCTTGTCATCTCTAATGTGATTAACTTATGCTTGCTTTATTTCTTTTGCTTACACTTAAGACTCATTTCATTTCGTTGATTGTTTGATATCCATTATCCGTATTCCTTTGATCATATTCCATGTTTCCATATTCTTGATTTCTATCTCAGCAGGTTCGCTTAGACCTATGTCGTATTCACCTTCGTTTTTATTTTGTTATTAGTTTTTGTTTGTTTATATCTGTTCACTGGGCTTTTAAGCTCAGCCGCATTTCTTTTATGCGGCAGGTTTTTAGAAGGAAGCTGGGTTGGGTGAAGAGTGCTTAGGAGCTCTTAGTGGACTACACTGTTGATAGCTTCACCTTGGATTAGAGATAGACTTAGAAGATTTCCTTCTTGGTTCTTAGCTTGAAATAAATTTGGAAGTTGTAATGCATAGAATTAGTCTTTTTCCGTTAGAACTGTTTGTAAAACTTGTATCATTAATGTATTCCGCTTGCTTATGTTCTGATTTGACCCCATAATGTTACACTTCAGCCTTTTTGGGTTGGGGTGTTACAACCTTGATCACCTTGATCCAAAGTACTTTGCACACCAGTACTTTGAGGATCAGTACCTTGAGTATTTATATGTTGATCAGCAGTACTTTGAATATCAGCACCTTCAACATCAGTGCTTTGTGCTTTATTCTCTTCTGCAACCAATTGCTCAACTTCATCAAGTTTTCTGTCAGCAGAACTTTGAGCAATATCTACAAAAACCATAACTTGAGCCTCTTCATTTTGATCTTGAGGCACATCATCATCTTCATTCAGATTCCTCCCCAATATGAATGATGATGACCTCTTCTTGCTCTTCTTAGATTTAGAAGGTGTCTTGGATTTCTTAGCACTTCTCATCTTTTGCTTGACCCATAATCTGTGATTTTGAACAAGTGGCCAAACAAATCTCTTCAATCTCCTGAACTTATTCCTCAATCTCTTGATCTCATCATCTTGTGCATTAATGACCTTCTTCATCCTTCTGAATTCCCTAGTTAAAGTACAAGTATCCAGATGTCCCTCACCCCCCTCATCTCCTCCAGGTGTTTGAAACCCACCTGTGGAAGTATAATCATTGGGAGATGGTGGTGTATCATGCTCTGAAGCAGTACCTTGTAGAGAAGTACTTTCCTTGGAAATAGGATGTTGAGAAGTACTTTCAACAGAAATAGTCTTCTCTCTTGATTCATGAACTGGAACAGACAAAGAAGTATTCCTTTCACTTGAAGCAACTTGCTGAGGTGATGCAAGAGGTGGTGTTGAAGTATGTTCTGATGCAGAGTGCTCAGAATGTGCAGAATCACTTTCTTCATTATTAACAGCATCCCTAACTGCTTGTGCAACTTCCAATATGTGAGCTGTCAAAGGTGTATTTTGGCCAGAAAACTTAACACTCTTGTGAGACATAAAAGTGAACACCATGTGTTGAAGTACAACAGTAGGGATATAATCTTGAGGTTTTGGAACACCCTCAAGTGGTTTGGCTGAGATTAACTGAACAAACCTAGGATACATCAAAAATGGGGAACCAGCTTTGATGTGTGCAAGCATACCATCAAGAATCATATAGGAGAAATTGAATTGTTGATTGGTAGCTAACCCAACTAATGCAGAGGCTATGGTATGGCCAAATTGATCCCAAGCAGTACTTTTGGGACTTAGACAATGAAGCAAAACATGGATAAGGTACTTCCAATGTGGACTTACCAGTGCCTTTTGAAAAGTAAGCTTATTGAGAGCACCTTCATAGCCTATCTCTCTCAGTTCATCCCAAATAACTTGCTTGTCAAATAAAACAGTACCTTCTGCATCATCAAACAATAAGATCTCCCTCAGTGTTGCTTCAGTAATACGAATATGCCTCCCTACAACGGTAGCATGAATAACATCATCTCCTTCCTCCAAATCAGACCTAGCCGTAGCCCAAAACTCTTAAATCCAGGGACCAATGATTTCTGAATTGACCAAAAGTGAATAACTGATAGATGACCCTGTAAGAAAATCAATGATTCCTTGAAAATCCACATTCTTTTGCATCTTTTCCAAGTTGGCAATCATGTTGTGTTTGGTAATTGTTAGACGGTTTGCCATTGTTAGTGTTTGTGAAAGAAGATAATGATCAATGATGAATTTGTGAGTGTTTGATGGATGAATAGTAATAAGGATGAGGGTATGTAAAGATGGAAAAGATATGCACAAGGAAGGATAATATACAAAGAATCACGGTTAATTAATGATTTTACCGTTATTTTTGGAATTTATCTTCCCCATATTTTTCGTAAAGTTGTTACCCCATATTTCTAACCGTTGGAACAGTATCCTGAGACGTAAGTACTTTCCATGAAGCGCCAAACAGTACTTTACCATATAACATGGAGCAGTACCTTCATTCCTTATGAAGCAGTACTTTAGCAAAAGTACTTTCCACCAAAATATCTAACAATGTTGACTTGTTGACCAAAATATCTTCAGAAAGTCAACCCGAGATAATAAATACCTTCCATATTTACTCCCTAAATTTACTAAAGCAAGTAAAAGTTAATGATCTTCATAAATAACCCTTGAGATTGACTTGCCTATAAAAAGAACTTGTATTAGCACATAGCATCATAAAAACCTTGTTTCTACCATGAAAAAACCCCTAGTAGCATCATGAGCCACTTCCCACTAATTTACATCTCATCAGATGACTCTTCTGACTCAGAGATTAGCTACTACTCTGACTCTGATTCAGGATGGTCTGGTTATTTTCCTCCAAGTGCATCAGGCTTAACTAACCTGAAACCTAATAAAAAGGTTTCTACCCCTGCTCCTCCTCCATCTCTATCCAGTGAGTTGCCACAGGCATTGACATAGGCTCTGGAATCTGCTTTGAAAAACATGAAGTGGCTTGCTTAAAAGAAGCCTGCATGACTAGAAAGACCCCCAAAGCATGTGCTAGGTCCTGCTTGCCCAAGGAAGCAACCATCTTTTGATGACAAGAGAAAGATTGCTCAGAAGGCAAAGCATGACTATCAGGGAAAGGGAAAGAGGCCTATGGAGCAGTTGGTGTAGGATTTAGTTTCTTCAGGGTTTGTGTTGTTTGTTTTGATGATGTATCTCTGGCTTTGAATGTGAATGTAACTTTTCTTATGATAATAATGAATAAAGTTACCTTTCTGTTTAATGATAAATGTAGCCTCCCCTCAAATAATGAATAGCTACTAATGCCTCCCCTCAAATATAGCTTAATTATTGATCATTTCAATACTCACCACTAAGAAAGTAAATATTGAAACATCAAAGCCCTTTGTGAGTAAATCTGCTACATTATCGTCTGTGTGAACTTTAACCACATTTATGAGTCTATGGTCATAACAATCTCTGATAAAGTGATGCCTAATCTGAATATGCTTTGTCTTGGTTTGATAGACATGATTCTTCACAATACAGATTGTACTCTCATTATCAATGTTGATAGGAGTGTTCTTGAAGTTGAATCCATAGTCCAAGAGTTGATGTTGCAACCAAAGTACTTGGGCACAACAATTTGCAGCAGCCACATATTCTGTTTCTGTGGAAGAAGTTGCTGCAATTGTTTGCTTCTTACATTGCCATGAAACTAATCTTCTTCCAAGATATTGGCATCCTCCAGTGGTTGATCTTCTGTCATAGTTGTCTCCAGCATAATCACTGTCTGAAAAAGCATCTAGATGAAAAGGAGACTCCCTAGCATACCATAATCCTAGCTTAGGTTGTTGCCTAAGGTACCTAAAAATCCTCTTGACTGCATTCAAATGTGAAACTTTGGGTTTGACCTGATGTCTTGCACATAAACACACAGCAAAAGTAATGTCAGGTCTAGATGCAGTCAAATACATTAGACATCCAATCATGGATCTATATAGCTTAAGATCAACATCTTCCCCTTCTTCATCTTTTCCCAATGGTTTATTAGCATCAATGGGTGTGGATGCTGGCTTGACAGTGGTGAAGTTAAACCACTTTAATATGTCTGTAACATACTTATCTTGACTAATGAAAATTCCACTGCTTGATTGTTGAACTTGAAGCCCCAAAAAGAATGTTAGTTCACCCATGGAACTCATTTGAAACTCTTTCTGCATGAGATCCTCAAATTCCTTCACCATTGACTGCTTTGGAGCTCCAAAAATAATATCATCCATATACACTTGAGCAAGCATAATATCCTTTTTATCTCTTTTGATAAACAAAGTCTTATCAATAGCACCTCTCCTGTAACCATGTTGCAATAGAAAAGTGGAGAGTTTTTCATACCAAAGCTCTAGGAGCTTGATGAAGGCCATACAGAGCCTTAATAACCTTGTAGACTTTGTTTGGATGTGCAGGATCTTCAAAACAAGGAGGTTGTTTGACATAGACTTCCTCTGTGATAATGCCTTAGAGAAAAGAACTTTTAACATCCATCTGATATACAGGAAAGCCCATATATGATGCAAAAGCCAGAAACAACCTTATGGCTTCAATTCTAGCCATAGGAGCAAACACTTCATCATAGTTTACCCCTTTTTCTTGTCTATAACCCTGAGCAACTAATCTTGCTTTATTCTTGATGACATTCCCTCTTTCATCTCTTTTAACTCTGAAAACCCATTTGGTACCAATTAGCCTCTTACCATCATGTAAATCATATAATACCCATACTTCTTGAAGTTTAAATTGTAAGAGTTCTTCTTGCATGGCTTCAACCCGACTCTCTTTAGCTAATGCTTGGGCTACTGTCTTAGGTTCCTCTTGAGACAGAAAGCAAGCAAATAGGCACAATTGCTGATCCATGTGTTTTGTTTATAAACAAAGCTAAGTAAAGCAGTATGTTGCCTTGAAAGATTCCTAGCTTTTGTTCTTGTGAGCACTCCTGAAGTAGAAGGTCCAATAATCTTACTAACAGGATGATCTTTATGAATTCTCAGTGTAGGAGTTGGTGAAACTTCAAGATTATCTTCCAAATTTGTGAAATCAGGATCTTCATTCGAATCTGAGAAAATGCCTTCTTTCTCTAATTCATTATCAGTATCTTCTATGGCAGGCATGGTTGGATCAGTCAAATCATTAGTATTGATCCAATTTGATGTATCTAAGACATTTGAAGTACTTTCAAATGGATCAACAGTACTTTGATGCAAAGTACTGTATGTGCCTTTAGCCTTCTTCTTTTCTGCTTCATAAGCTCTCCTTTGATCATCTTCATAGGACTTTGCAATAGTTTCTTAAAGAAGCATCCTACTAAGTTCATCTTGGATAGCTTGGTCTTCATCAGATACTGTGAACTTTGGTTGAATAGTACTTTGTGGTTCAATAGTACTTTGAGGTTCCACAGTACTTTGAGGTCCAAAAGTACTTTTCTTCTTATCAATGGGTTTTTCATCAGGAACATCTTCAGATCTCATATTGACACCATGAACAATGTATTGTAAATCTTCTTCATTGTGAACAACTTGATTTTTGTTGGGAATTAAATAATCAGAAGAATCAGCATAAAGGCTTAAGGAAATACATCAAGTATGTTTCTGCTGATAAAGCACAAAGCATGTTTCCACTGATGGATTCTGCTGAAGAACGTTTTCTACTGAAGGTGTTTCTGCTGATGGATTTTGCTGATGCTACTATGACTCATAGAACAGCTTTGTAGATAAGTACAACTTATTCTACTGACTCATATACAAGAAAAATATATTTGTTGTAGTCATCAAATTGAACACTCCAAGTGAGTTGTAATCCTAGATACATGTTGTATCTTAATGACTGACATGATAAGTCATCATCTAGCTAGAATGAATATTAGTCATAAGCTAGTATTTAAGATGAGTCATATAGATTGTAAAAGATCTTTCCTTGGACTATAAAAGGAAGATCTCAGATATGATTTAAATGTGCGTGTGCTGAAAATAGATGTGAGAAGAGATATATACATAGAGAAAAACAATAGAACAAAACACAAGATTCAAGGTCTTTGTAACCCTAGTGATAGTGAAGATCACTCGTATTATTTTGAATAATATTGAATCGTTTGGTGAAATACTTTCATTGTTCTTTGTTAAATAAACACAAGCATCACAGTTCCATTTTCAATAAACATTCTAAGTGTGATTAAGTAGATTTCGCATACTTAATCATTTTCACTCAAAGTATCACATATACACATTACAAAGGTCCAACACCTTTAGTGTGTGATCAAATCAAGTGATCCTCTCAGTTGGTATCAGAGCTCCCAGGTTAATATCTTTGATTTAGAAGAAGAAATGGATACAGAATCTATTCAAACAAATGTTGCTGCAAAGTTGCCAGTTCTCAAATAGAATGAGTTTGAATTGTGGAGGTTAAGAATAGAACAGTTTTTCCAGGTGCAGGATTACACTCTCTGGGAAATCATTGAAGATGGAAACTCTTTCAAACCCACAACCACTTTATCAACAGTTGAAGGTAGGGAAATTTTAGTTGTTCAAACTATCCCTACAACTGCTGATGAAAGAATAAAGAAGAATGACCTCAAGGCCAGAAGCATGCTGATGATGACCATTCCAAATGATCAACTTATAAACTTCAGCAAATTCAAAGATGCCAAGTCATTATTTGAGGCAATTGTTGCAAGGTATGGAGGGAATGAAGCCACCAAGAAGACCCAGAAAACCCTTCTCAAGCGGCAGTTTTAAAATTTCTCATCAACCATGAATGAATCTCTTGACCACATGTTTACAAGGCTACAAAAAATTGTGAGCCAACTTGCTGTTCTTGGGGTTGATATACCTCAAGAAGATTTAAACTGAAAATTTTTGAGAAGCTTACTAGAAGAGTGGGCTATGCATGTTGTTGTCTGGAAAAATAAACCAGACAGACACTATGGATCTTATGGATTTGTATAGCAACTTTAAAATTGTGGAACAAGAACTAAAGTAAACTGGTGTCTCTAGTTCATATACTGGGAACATGGCTTTTATGTCATCTCCTAGTATCTCAAACACAGTTAAAGATGAAAAGGTTGATAATGGAACTGGTGCTGCTAGTTCATCAAGCAGTACCTTTGGTATATTGAATGAAAAGGCTTGTTGTGCCTTATTCACAAGCCAGAATAATGGGTCCATGCTTACTCATGAAGATCTTCTAGAAATCAATGATGATGATTTAGAAGAGATGGACCTAAAATGGCAAATTTCTCTTCTTAGCATGAGGGCTAAGAAATTCTATCAGAGGACGGGGAAGAAACTCACCATCAGCAGCAATGATACTGCTGGTTTTGACAAGTCAAAGATAGAATGCTATAACTGTCATATGTTGGGCACTTCTCAAGAGAATGTAGAAGGCCAAGGCAGCAAGATAGCAAGAATAGAAGTTTTGGAAGCAAGTCCAGGACAGGGGAATCAACCAATCCAAAGGCTATGGTAGCCATTGATGGATTAGGATTTGATTGGAGCTTTACAGCTGATGAAGAAGAAGAAGCTTCTCCTCAGACAGCTCTTATGGCTTTCACCACAGAAGTACAACCTGATAAAGTTTGTTCAAATAATTGTTCTGCTCTTAAAAGTTTAGAAACCTTAACCAAACGTTATGAGAATCAAAGGAAAGAATTAATTGATACAACTCATAGCTTAACAAATCATAAAAGAGGTATAGCTACTCTAGAGGAACAAGTCATACATTTTCGAACAAATGAATCTACCTTTACTGATGTCAAAATTCTTCTTGAAAGAGAAATAATGTTTAAAGATAATGACATTAGTAACTTGAAAGCTGAAGTAGATAGCCTTAGTAAGGCTAAAGAGAATATTCAAATGAGTGTAGAAACACTAGATTATGCATCTAAGGGTGTGACTAACTTAATTGAATGTCAAGTAATTAATAAAGCTAAGTCTGGTGTTGGATACAAATCTGTTCCTCCACCATATAGAGGTATTCCTTCACCCCCAGGAATTGACCTAGAACACACAGGATTACCTGAATTTCAACTACCTAAATTAAAATATGGTGTTCAACCAAAATCTAATGTAGTTGATTATGAACCTTTGAAAGAAAGTGAAAGTTTAAGTAAAACTTCACTTCCTAAGGACAAGGTGTGTTCTTGTAGAAAGTCAGATGGTCCAATCATTGAGGACTCAACATCTGATGATAAAAAGTTACTACAGGTTATGTATAAACCTGAAGTGGTTAAGAAAGCAAGAACAAGAGTTCCTAAGATAGTCAAACACAATACTGATAGGCCTAAGACCAATGAAAAACATGTTAGGCAACCAGTAAGATATTGTGAACAATATAGAACCATAAACAAACCTAGAGGTAACCAAAAGAATTGGTATAGCCTCAAGTCTCTCCAACAAAGAGATAACAAAGTTTGTTACACATGTGGTAGTTTTGACCATCTTACAGCTTTCTGCAATCAATGGGTATATGGGTATGAAAGTAATAGAGTGAACTACAAAAGGCAAACACCTAAATCTCATTTTCACTCTAATTCTAAAAAATCAAAACCAAAAACAGTCACAAAAGCGGTTCATGCTGATAGAGCAAAAACTGTTCATGCTGAAAGGAAAATGGTTTCTGCTGAAAAACCATATATGACTGTTTACCCAAAATCAACAATTACAAAAACAACTTTCAAACATGCATCTAATATTGTTCAAAGGCCCATTCAAACAAAAACAGTGGTCCAAAAACAAGTTTGGAGACCAAAGGGTACAACTACAAAGCTAGCAGTTTTTGCTAAGCATACTGCTGCTAAGGGAAACAGGGTAAATGCTGTTAAGGCCTCAGCATGTTGGATTCTTAAATCCAATGTTGCATCAACAACTCTCAAAAGATTACATTTCATTGATGCAAGAGGCGGATCCAAGTCAGAAATGGTTTGGATCCCAAAACAAAACTAATTCCTTTATTTATGTGCAAGGACATTCATCAGCAGATACTGAAGATCAAGGATTCTCAGATAGTGGATGTTCAAGGCACATGACAGGCAACAAGTCTTATCTCTCAAATTTTCAATCAGTAGATGGAGGCTATGTTACCTTTGGAGGAGGAATTGGAGGAAAAATTACTGGTAAAGGTACTATTAAAACCGGTAAATTAGATTTTAAAGATGTGTACTATGTGCAAGAGCTTAAGTATAATCTTTTTAGTGTCTCACAAGTGTGAGACAAAAAGAACAAAGTTCTCTTTACTGACACTGAATGTCATGTATTTTCTTCTGATTTAAGATGCTTGCTAAAAGTCAAGCACTTCTTAGAATTTCAAGAAAACGCAACATGTACAGTGTTGATATGAAGAAGATTGTTCCAAAAGATTCTCTTACTTGTGTTATTGCTAAGGCCACATTGGATGAATCTATGAAATGGCATAGGAGGCTTGGTCATATTAACTTCAAAACCATAAATAAAATTGTCAAAGATGGTTTGGTAATGGGTTTACCTCAAAAACGATTTGAAAATGATCAAACATGCATTGCTTGTCTTAAAGGCAAACAACATAAAGCCACTTGTAAGCCCAAAATTTTTAACTCTATCAGTCAATCATTGTTTATGTTGCATATGGACTTATTTTGTCCTACAAATGTTAGAAGTTTGTTGCATAAGAGATATTGTCTAGTTATTACTGATGACTTTAGTAGATTTACATGGGTATTCTTTTTAGGTACTAAGGATGAGACTTCTAGCATCCTTAAGACCTTCATTACAGAGATAGAAAACCTAGTAAGCAAAAGAGTAAAATTCATTAGATGTGATAATGGGACAGAATTTAAAAATAGAGTTATGGATGATTTCTGCAAAGAAAAAGGTATTAAAAGAGAATTTAGTGTTGCAAGAACTCCACAACAGAATGGAGTTGCTGAAAGGAAAAATAGAACACTAATAGAAGCTGCTAGAACTATGTTAGCTGATTCAAAGTTGCCTATAACTTTTTGGGCAGAAGCAGTCAACACTGCTTGCTATGTTCAAAATAGAGTTTTAGTTGTAAAACCACATAATAAAACATCATATGAACTTTTTAGAGGTAGAACTCCTGAAATAGGATTTCTTAGACCTTTTGGATGTCATGTGACAATTCTTAATACCTTAGACCATCTTGGAAAGTTTGATGGAAAAGCAGATGAAGGATTCTTAGTTGGATACTCTATCAATCGCAAAGCATTCAGAGTATACAACATGAGAACTAGAAGAGTAGAGGAAAATCTACATGTGAAGTTTTTGGAAAATAAAACCAATGTAGAAGGTCAAGGTCCCAAATGGCTATTTGATCTTTAATCTCTATCCAAATCAATGAATTATGTGCCTTTTGTTGCAGAAACTAATGAATTTTCAGGTTCACAAACTGCTGATGCAACAAATGGAGAAAGATTAAAGAATGAGGCAAATCAAGATTATGTGATGATGCCAATATGGACAAATACAAGTGTGGATTCAACTTCAATAAATGGTTAATCTTCTTCTGGTAATTCTAAAGAAGATGTTGAAGATGAATACAAGGAAGAAGGAGCTAAGGAACAGGAGTTTCAAGTCAGAAGTAACACTGCTGTTTCTGCTGATAAGCAAATCATTCCCGCTGATGAGCAAAATGTTTCTGCTGATGGACCATCAGAAGAAACACAAGCAAATCTCTCAGAAGATGAGGTGGATTTCAACAACCTTCCACCTGATTATCAAGTTCTTTCTACTCCACACTCAAGGATTCACAAAGTTTACTCCCTAGACAATATAATTGGAGATGTACAATCAGGAGTAAAGACAAGACAACAATTGATGTCTTCAGATCAACAAGGGCTTCCTGATGCCCTTTATGCTTCAAAACAGCATGAGTTTTCAAACTCTTGCTTATTTGTATGTTTTCTCTCACAAGATCAAAGAATATTCATAAAGCCCTAGAGAATTCAAGCTGGTTGGAGGCTATGCAAGAGGAGCTTCTTCAGTTTAAGATTCAAAAGGTTTGGGTGCTAGTTGATTTACCAAGTGGTGTAAGGGTAATTGACACTAGATGGGTTTTTAGGAATAAAAAGGATGAAAGGGGCATAGTGATAAGAAATAAAGCTAGATTAGTAGCTCAAGGGTACACACAAGAAGAAGGGATAAACTATAAAGAAGTTTTTGCTCCAGTAGCAAAGATTGAAGCCATTAGACTCTTTTTGGCTTATGCTTCATTTATGGGATTCACAGTTTATCAAATGGATGTCAAGAGTGCTTTCTTATATGGTACTATTGAAGAGGAGGTGTATGTCTCACAACCTCCTGCTTTTGTTGATCCTGACCATCCAGACAAAGTGTACAAGGTTGTTAAAGCTCTATATGGCCTACATCAGGCACCAAGAGCTTGGTATGAAACACTAGCTTCCTACTTAATTGCAAATGGATTTCAAAGAGGCAAGATAGATCAGACACTTTTCACCAAGAAGCATAAGAAGGATCTTTTGCTAGTTCAAGTGTATGTGGATGATATCATCTTTGGATCTACAAGGAAGGAGATGTGTTTGGAGTTTGAGAAAGTTATGCACAATATGTTTCAGATGAGTTCCATGGGGGAACTTACATTCTTTTTGGGTCTGCAGGTTAAACAATCAAGAGAAGGAATATTTATTAGTCAAGACAAATATTTTGCAGAGATTCTTAGAAAGTTTCAATTTGCTGATTCCAAAACAGCAAGCACACCAATTGATCATGAGAAGCCACTTCTTAAAGATGTAGAAGGAACTAATGTGGATGTACACACATACAGATCTATGATAGGTTCTTTGATGTATCTCACATCATCAAGACTTGATATCGTGTTCTCTATTTGTGCTTGTGCAAGATATCAAGTAACTCCTAAGGTTTCTCATTTAACAGCAGTCAAGAGAATTTTTAGATATCTCAAGGGTCAACCTAGGTTGGGTCTGTGGTATTCTAAGGAGTCCTCTTTTGACTTGGTAGCATACTCAGATAGTGATTATGCTGGTGATAGCTTGGACAGAAAGTCAACAACTGGAGGATGTCAATTCCTTGGGTGTAGACTTATCTCATGGCAGTGTAAGAAGCAGACAATGGTGGCTACTTCAACATCTGAAGCTGAATATGTAGCTGCTGCAAATTGTTGTGGTCAAATTCTATGGCTTCAAAACCAACTTCTTGATTATGGGTACAATTTCTTACATACCATTATTCATATTGATAATAGTAGTACAATTTGCATTATTAAAAATCCAGTGCAACATTCTAAAACAAAATACATTGAAATAAGACATCATTTTATTAGATATTGCAATGAAAAGAGGTTAATTCAAGTAATGAAAATTGCTTCAGAACAAAACTTTGCAGATCTTCTTACAAAAGCTTTTGATGTTGGTAGATTTCAGTACTTGGTAGCAGGTATTGGAATGCTTAATCTTTAAAATTTTCAATATAATGTGTTCTTATATATAGATTTTGTTAATGCATCTAACTTTGTCATCTAAATCTACTATTACCAATTAAAAGTTATTCATACAATTAGTCCTATGCATAATTCTAATTCAAGACAAGTACTTTGTACATTGTTCTTTTGGTTTTAGACTAACAATTTCAGGTATGAATGTTTGAGCTCAAAGGCTATTTCAAGTGAAATCTATGATCATTGCTGCTGAATGCTGATCAATGCTGCTGATATAATAGGTTCATGATAGAAAGAGTTTGGGATTTCAAAACTCCTTAAAACTTCTTTCTTGGAACCTGATTATGATGTTTCACTTTGAATTGATAAATTAGTTGATCAGTTATTA
Organism: Artemisia argyi; assembly: GCA_030686995.1. Lineage (NCBI taxonomy): Eukaryota > Viridiplantae > Streptophyta > Magnoliopsida > Asterales > Asteraceae > Artemisia > Artemisia argyi. The sequence goes on from CM060694.1 coordinate 29,672,933, forward strand.
ACTGATACAACTCACTTTCTATCATTTTATACTCTCAAGTATAATGTGACTAATCTGCGGATATCTGATAGAAAGAACAGCGAGCAAAAGTGAATCTAACACTTGTGTTAGAGGTAACAAATGCCACGAGCTGGACCCTGTAAAGAAAGCCTTTTGAATAGGTTTATCTGTACACAGGCAGTTATTTATAATTGAAAATATTGGTTCTCACACAACCAGAGGTTGCTTTAAACTGAAATTTTGATTAAGTGTTAGTTACCACACTTAATCCCTTCAAAATGGTTAGAAGTAGTATGATTTTTAATCATAAAATCATGTTCATACTGCTAAGTCAAATATTTCTTAAAAAGGATTTTCAAAGAGACTCAGAAAATCATCATATGATGGATTATGAGTCAATGCTCAGTGATTCATCACTCATAGGGGGTTACACACCTAGAAGTGATGAGGGCAGTATTTAAACTCTTAAGGAATTGATGGCTTCATGTACAAATTGTCTGAAAACATGGAAATTGCTAGATCAGATGATATGATATGATTGTGAGAGATCTTCCAAACAGGGGAGGAATTTGCTCAGGAGAGAAATAAATCTCAGGGGAGGTTACAAAAGCCTTTTAAAGGAAGATTATCCAAAGAAAAAGAAGAAAAAGATAAGAGCATACAAGATGATGACATGGTTTCTACTGATAAAGAACAAGAACAGAGCTGATAGGAGAAAGTTCTATCTAGATCAAAAGATGAAAGGTTTCAATTTCAGTTCAATACGTTTGTTCATCACTTCCAAAGACATGCTGAAAAATGATTTCTACTTCTTAGAACAAGCATCCAAGATACACAGCATCATTAACTCTTAAAATTCTTCAAGTTGAATATTGCACCATCTTCTAGTCCAAGATTGGAGCAAAGAAAAGAAAGCAGATGAGTTACAGAGAAGGACATTCAATCACTCAAAAGAGAAGAAAGTTCAGATCACAGTCTGACAATGAAGTGTTTGAAAGATCTTCACAAAGTCCTCATTTAATTCAGAAAAACATGTTTGAATGTAATTCACATGTTTAGGGGAGGATTGTTGGGAATTAAATAATCAGAAGAATCAGCATAAAGGCTTAAGGAAATACATCAAGTATGTTTCTGCTGATAAAGTACAAAGCACGTTTCCACTGATGGATTCTGCTGAAGAACATTTTCTACTAAAGGTGTTTCTGCTGATGGATTTTGCTGATGCTACTATGACTCATACAACAGCTGTGTAGATAAGTACAACTTATTCTACTGACTAATATACAAGAAAAATATCTTTGTTGTAGTCATCAAATTGAACACTCCAAGTGAGTTGTAATCCTAGATACATGTTGTATCTTAATGACTGACATGATAAGTCATCATCTAGCTAGAATGAATATTAGTCATAACCTAGTATTTAAGATGAGTCATATAGACTGTAAAAGATCTTTCCTTGGACTATAAAAGGAAGATCTCAGATATGATTTAAATGTGCGTGTGCCAAAAATAGATGTGAGAAGAGATATATACATAGAGAAAAACAATAGAACAAAACACAAGATTCAAGGTCTTTGTAACCCTAGTGATAGTGAAGATCACTCGTATTATTTTGAATAATATTGAATCGTTTGGTGAAATACTTTCATTGTTCTTTGTTAAATAAACACAAGCATCACAGTTCCATTTCCAATAAACATTCTAAGTGTGATTAAGTAGATTCTGCATACTTAATCATATTCACTCAAAGTATCACATATACACATTACAAAGGTCCAACACCTTTAGTGTGTGATCAAATCAAGTGATCCTCTCAATTTTTTTCTCTAACAGGCAAATAATTCATGGATGAGACCATAATATCAAGATCAAACATCCAATCAGGACCTTTACCCTTTTGATTTCCTTGATCTTCTAAAAACTCAACATGAAGACATTCTTGAACCTTCTTGGTAGCCCTGTTGTACACTCTGAATCCTTTGCTATTGGTACAATAACCGAATAAGTATCCTTCATCTGACTTGCCATCAAACTTTCCCAAATTATCAACATTATTCAAGATAGTCAAGGGACATACAAAAGGTTTCATAACTTTATGTTTGGTTTCTTTCCCATAAGTAATTCATAAGGTGTCTTCATCTGAGGTTTGTTCACTGATACTTTATTCAACACATAACAAGCAACACTTATAGCTTCAGCCCCAAATGGAACAGATAATTGGGAATCTGCAAGCATTGTCCTTGTTGCTTCAATCAAAGTTCTATTCTTCCTTTCTGCAACTCTATTCTGCTGAGGAGTTCTTGCAATACTAAACTCTCTCTTAATTCCTTTCTTGGCACAAAATTCATCCATTAGCTGATTCTTGAATTCAGTCCCATTATCACATCTAATAGATCTAACCTTGAGTCTTAACTGATTTTCAAGTGCTATTATAAGATCATGAATAGCATCAAAAGTCTCATCTTTAAATCCCAAGAAAAAGACCCAGCTAAATCTGCTACAGTCATCTGTTATAACTAAACAGTACTTCTTCTTGTTTAGACTTGCAACAGAAACAGGTCCAAACAGATCCATATGCAGCAATTCCAAAGGCTCTCTAATGGTTCTTTCTTAAATCTTTTTACATGAAGCCTTGTGTTGTTTACCGTTCTTGCAAGCCAGACATGAGTGATCATTCTTGAATGTTTTAGAAGGTAAACCTCTAACTAAATTTCCTTTGACCAATTTTTTGATGTTTTTAAAATTTACATGCCCTAATCTTCTGTGCCATTGATGTGCTTCTTCCATTGTTTCCCTTGCTACCAAACATGTTGCTCTTTCAGTAGAATTGATATTCTTCAAATCTATACTGTACACATCATTGGTTCTTGGTGCTCTCAGCATCACCAAGTCTTCATCTTCTAACTTAAACACAGGGGAGAGAATAAGACATTCTATGTCAAGGAATAACACAGGATATTTCTTGTCACAGATATGAGATACTGACAAAAGATTGAATTTAAGCTCCTTCACATATCTGACATTCTCAAATCAATGGATCCAGCCTTGATGGTTCCTTTGCCAGTGATTCTCCCTCCATCAGGATCATTCCCAAATGCAACTCTTCCTCTAAAATAAGCCTTAAAATCTGACAAGAGCTCCTTTTCTCCTATCATGCTTCCAGAGCAACCACTATCAACAATAAGATGATCTTTAAGCTCCTCTTCTGGGTTGACCTGCGTAAAAATGAAAAGGGTTAGTTTCTATTAGGAACCCAAGCAATTACTGACTTGTGTTCCCCTTGTGGAGTGACATACTCAAATTCTTTGAGTATGTAATCACCACTGTTTTTGAAAACATTATCAAGAATTAATGTTTTTGATCCCAAAACCTGTGTTGGATTATTATCAACACTCCCTTTTTCACCCTTATTTTCTGAAAGTACTTTTTCACTCTCAGCAGTACTTTCTTTCTTAACCCATTTAGTTGTAACAGTTGGTGTTGGGTTCTTTGTTCTAGATACTTTTCTTGAGTTGTAAGGCCTTCTAGGTTTGTAAGAATTGAATCTCTAAGGTCTTACGTTAGAGCTATTGCTAGCAGTACCTTGGTTGGGGGAATTCCTAACAGTACTTTAAGAAGGTACTGTTTTACCAGTACTTTGAAAAGTATTCCTTGAAGGTACTAGGGGTTTGGAGAATGGTCTTTTCTGGTGAGGGTACCTATAGTCTTTTGAGAAATTATTATGGTTAACCCTATTTGAGTAATTCCAAGCTGGTTTATTCTCCCTTCGTTTATTCTCCCTATGCTTATGGTTTGTTGATGTGGTCTTTGGGTATTTGCTTAAGTATTCTGAATGATAATCACAGTCCTTAATCAAATGATGAGGACTATAACATACATAACATAACTTTGGTCCCATATTCCTAAATCCACTTCCAAAAGGTTTTCTATAATTAGCAGTATTTTGAAAAGATCTCCTTGTAGGTACTGCTGAATGATCAACAGTACTTTGAGAAGTTTTTTGAAGTGCTGCTTGTTTTGAAAAAACTTTATCACTCCTAGAACCCTTGTTATCATCTCTAGGTTTCTCAACAGGTTCTCTTAAGGACTCATAACTAGATTGACTTGAATTAGATTGACCTTTAAGCTTCTTCTTAAACTCCAAATTATCTACTCCAAAACAAGAAACATCTGTCCTAGGTGGTTGAAAACTACCTGTGGGTGGAGGAACTTCATTGTATCCCTTGTCTTTCTTAAATATAGGTGGTGTTGAACACGGTGATTCCTCATCACTAGATATGTTTTCCTCTAAGCTTATGAATTCTTCATCACTAGTTGAGGTTTCCTGTGAAAGACTTAGTTCCATGTTCCTAGTTGGTATTTCTTCTGAACTACTATCATCATAACCTAGGCCAATTTTAATGTTTGCAGTTCTTTGTTTTTCAACAAAACTAACATGTGACAGACCTGATTCTTTCCAAGCAGCAAGTTTTTCTAACAACTTATCTCTTTCTCTAGTGATCTTTTCTAGTTCAGAAACCTTACATCCTAACTTCCACTCACTTAACTTTAATTGATAATCCTGTTGCTCATATTTTTCTGCCCAAGCTACTTCATTATTTTCATGTATGATTATATTGGCTTCCATTGACTCTAAAGTCAATTGGTAACCAGCTATCTCATACCTAGCCCTTCTATAGTTATCTCTTTCAGTTTCATATTCTTTAAGCATCTTTTGATAAGAGTTACTACATTTAGAACATACCTCAGAGATTGTAGATGAACTTGGTGAAATAGCCATCATAGCAAGCTGAACAGGTTCTTCTTCACTTTCCATGCTCCAATCAAAGCTTCCTAGACCATCTCCTGATTCCAAAGCTGCATATCCTGGTTCCTCATCAAAAGTTGTGCTCCAATCAACCTCTTCCAATGCAACCATAGAGTAGGTTACTGGTTCATCATCAAATTCATTACTCCAGTCAACTTCTGATAGATTTTCTTGAGCCACCAAAGCTTGAGACTTTGGCTCAGTAATAGGAACCTCCTTTCTTTCAACCTTGGGTTTTTCAATCATTTTGTTTGCCTGATACTTTGCAAACTTGATTCCCTTGCAAAGTGACGAGTCTTTTGACAATTGAAGCATTCAATCTTAGACTTATCAAATGCTATACCCTGATTAGTTTTGAAATCAATACCTCTCCCTGTCTTGTTCAGAAACTTCATGATCCTTGCAGTGATCATGGCAACCTGCCATCTTATGTCAATTTCTTCTAGAGCATCACCATTAATTTGCAAGACATCTTCTTGATAAATAACAGGTAGAGTGGCTTGTTGAGCAAACAATGAACATAGAACATCATCTGAGCTGGTGTTGTTTGATGGTGTTGAAGTGGTAGTGACCATGGTTGTATATGGATGTTGTTTCTCTTCAATAGTACTTTGGACAGGGTAAGCAATACTTTTAGTGGAAGTACTGCCTCTATTTTCAGAAGACACAAAAGCAATACTATGAGAGCTTGAGCCTTTCTTACCTTTCATCTCATGCTCATACACATTTAGATTGTTGTAGAGATCATTAAAGTCCATGGTGTCTAAACCAGGTTGTCCTCTTATCATGGTAGCTACCACATGCCATGCAGATGGCAAACTCCTCAAGAACTTCAAGTTTGCATCTTCAGCAGATGCCTCTGCTCCATATAACTCTAGCATACTGAGTAGATTTTGATATCTGTCATAGGCAGAGTCAAGGCTTTCTCTTTCACCAACAGTGAATGTTTCAAAATGTTGCTTCAATAGGTTTCTATGCATCTTCTTGGAAGCATCATTACCTCCAAATCTTGTTTTCATAGCAGCCCATAGTTGTTTTGCATCCTTTGCATCATGAAACTTCAATAGGTGACCATCAGGAATAGCAGAAAGTAGTATGTTGAGAGCTTTATCTTGATTTCTTTTGGTGGCAGCTGGCAAGGTTGGCTTAGGTGGTGTAGGTTGTCCTTCAATGAATACAGGTTCATCAATGACAACATTACCATTGATAATCACATCCCATAGTGCATGATCAGTGATAGCAATGTACTGGCTCATCTTCATACTCCATAGATCATACTCACCCTTCATGATAATAGGAATTCTAACTGAGGTAATGGAAGGAACTGGTGCAACTTCTGTCGACATCTTTAACGGTTTGTTGTAAAATCAGTTTTAAGGGTTTCTTCTTAATCAGAATTTCCACACAATCTCCGATACCACTTGTTGGATCGATATACTCTAATCAAACTACTTTGTAGCTTGTAAGGTTTTAACAATCTTGAATAACTCAAAATAATTAATAATGAAACACTGATGTTACTTTGTAAATATGCGGAATGTACTAACACAAAGCTAAGAAGAACTTTGAATTATATTAAAACCAACTTTGAACCTGCTTCTCTAAAGACAGATTCACTAACAATCCCTAATTATCTAATATCGTATTCTAGTAATCGTATTATGAATGCGTACGTCTAATACCATCCTAAGGCTCCTTTTATATGCATAAGGAAAACCTTAAGTTGGTTTACAATACTTGAACGACAAGTAAACTATCCCTAACTAATTCTAGAATATTCTGATAATATTACATAAACATCCTTAAACAATATTGCATATTAGTCATTCTACATTAGAAGTACTTTAAATATTCTTCATGCATGAGTAGTACTTTGACCTTGAACAGCACTTTGATCTTTGAGCAGTACTTTGACACAACAGTACTTTGAACTTCCAGAAGTACTTTGATCTTCATATCCCAACACATTCTTTGAGCCCAATGAACCATTTGAACAAGAACCACCTCAACCACAAGAACCACCACAACCAAAACCATTGTTGTTTCATCCCATCTACAAAGACATCTATGGCCCTCTATATGGAAAGCTTAACTTTCTACAAAATGATCAACCACAACCTCAAGAATCTCAACCATAACCTCAATCACAATCTCAACACTTTGAGGCCTTTTTCCCCTCTTATAAGGAAATAGAGGCATCATTGTGGAACAATCCTCCAAACACCCATGAGGAGATCAATGATCACCTCGACAACCTATATGCTTTCAAGACCATGGTTGATTCTCACCTTCATCAAGCCATGGAATTTCAATCCACCATGCTCTCATCTATTGTAATACCAACCTCCAACCAACAAACACCCAATGTACCACCGCCACAACCTTCCATCAATGAACCCATCCTCCCACATCCTCGACATGATTGCTCACATTGTGAGCGAATGACTAGGATTAGTGAAAGGATAAAAATCACGGTCCACCAACTTCAGCACCAAACCTGCTTCATTCTTTAACACATTCTCGAGCGTCTTAACGCTCTTAGTCATCTTTCACAACCATAGAGCTTTCCTTGTTAGGGAACTCCTTTGACTTAGGACTTTCTAATAATGTTCTTTACTATCCTTTTATTGATGTAGGATTTTTGTTTCTTGGTTACTTTTTCCTTTTTGCATTTTTTTCTTTTGGAAGTAGGACTTTTGTATTTCTTGTCCTTTATTTTGACTTTGGTCAAAATAAAATTTACTTGAAATGAATTTGGTTCTACTATATACTGTGTTTTGTTTATTTTATGTTGGGATTCTTGATTTGATGAGACAAAGTAAATATAAGAATGAAACAAAAGGACTGAAAGTGACAAGTTGGAAAACTACAAAAAGATGAAGATTTTGGAAGATTCTAGAAGAATATTTAGTTTCCTAATTGTATTATAATTGTCTTTCTTGTAAACCCTAATCCTCTATTATATAAAGAGGACATGGGTCATTAGTTTTGTGTACACAGAAAAAGATGTAGACATCTAGTAAAGGTGTATGTGTGTTTAGGCGTGTGTTTATAAACGCCTAACGAAGTTGTTCGTAGCTTCAAGAATCTCTTGATTTCTGTTACATATTAAGTGTAGCCGTATTATTCTGATCAAATAATAATTGAGGCTTGGAGTATTATTAAAGAAAAACCTTGTTACAATAACATTGATGTTTGTTTAATTCCGCTACATATATTGTTAATCTTTGTTATTGTGTGTCCTAGATACTATAAGGTCTAAACAACCTCGAGCTACAACGATCCTACAGGTGGTATCAGAGCAAAGTTGCTCGGGATATCTAGGGATTCACAAGGTTTTTGATGTCGAGAATGTGAAGAAACAGTAGGTCAAATTTTCTGGTTTGAATTTAAGGGTATCGACTTTTTCTGTATAGCGACAGAATATAAAAAGGTTAAGGAGTTTGCAATTAAATTGGTCTGTCGTTTTGCTGGATATCGTGGATTTGGTGTCAATCACGTGGGTCAGTGATCAATTATTTTGGTAACTAAGGTTTGTCTTCTTTTGCAAATCGTTTACAATATTTTTCTCGTACTATTAAATTGTTTGTGGAGTTATTCAAAGATTCGCATGTGGGACTAGTTTTATTATTGGTGTCAGTGAGAATAATTGTAATACTTACCTCGGATTATTAAATTGGGAAGATTATTGTCATTTGCAAGTGGTAAGGTAAATTAATGATATCTCGTATTATGGATCTGGTTATTAAAATAAGAATTGGATGGTGCTAATTATTAATGGGTCGGTATGCTTTAAGAATTATACCTCGTACTAGTCAATTAATGAAGGTCGAATATTAATATTCAAGATGGAAAATTGACTTTGCGTAATGCAGTTGTTGATTACTATTGGTGGACTCAAAATTATTCTTTATATAGTTGAACAGCATGCTTTCAATTCTTAACCTCGTACTAATTGTGAGTGTGTCGACAAGAAGGATAAATTGGTGTCGGTGTAAAGTATTAATTCCTTGTTCGCTTTTGATTGGTCGACTGCTATATTCTTTATCAATGGATAAATATATGGAAAACTAGAAGGGGGCTGAATAGTTTTACGTCTTTTTAATTTTTTATAAAAGATTGTTTGAGTGTTTTCTTTTTTTTTTAAAAAATTTAGATTCGATAATATGTGATCTCAAGTCTTGCACAATATAAACAAAAATAAATATGTAGGATATAGCAAGAATAATGTAAGCAAAGAAATAAATGAGATATGGAAAGATCGAACCGCGAGACAAGAGATTTATAGTAGTTCGGCTACAAGGACACCTTCCTTGCCCTACTCCACTCCCCGAGCACCTAACTCGAGAGTTTTCTTAACTATGTCAACAAGCTCCCTTATGGCGGAGAAAACCTTACACACCAATGTACACACCACAACTTCATCACAACTAGATCACACCTTATTCACAACTACTTCACACCTATCTACTTCACAACTATCTTCTTCACAACTATATTCTTCACAACTATATTCTTCACAACAATCTTCTAAACAACACTTAAAGTACTCTCTAAGCTAACCTATCTTCTACTAAATATTCACAACAAATAACACAAAAAAAATATGTGTAATGAATGATGCTCTAACAACTTGGATGTGGAGGTCACAACAAATTGTAATACTTCTTGTCTAGAAGGATAGAAGTATTCTTCTCTTGCACTTGAGAGGTTGATGTTTGGATCACTTTGAAACAAAGATTTATGAATGTATGATCAAAGGATTAAGAAAATCGAAGTGGATATCCAGAACAGAAAGTTTAGGAGTGCAAAAGGTGAGAAGAATCTGTGAAATGAACCAGTATTTATAGGGAACAATTTTACTGTTCTGGAGCGTGGCCGGTCCCCTTAATGATTAAGAGGGCCGCCTTATGATTTAAGGGCCCCCCCCTCCAGAACGTTGGAATTGTTTGTCCTTTAGTGGGGAAAGTTTTTCTGGGTAAAATTTGCCATTTTTAGTTGAAAATTTGAAACAATATATTTATAATGAATTAAATATATTCTTTTAATTCCAAAAGTGATTTTATAAAAGATATAAAATGTTTATGACATTTTATAAAAGTTCTAGTGATTTAAATTTTTTTTTCCTTTGATCATAGATTGCAATAACCACTTTGTTTATTCATACCTTAAGTGATTTGAATGTAAAGAAGATATTAATCACTAAATACTTGTTTATGTCATAAATTTTAGTTCGATGAGTTTATGTTTTGTAATTATCAAAACATAGAGATATTGATAATATGTTAACAATGTTTTTAGGAATTATTTATGTCAACAATCTCCCGTTTTTTGATGATTACAAAACCTTAAACTCATTGGGTCTAAAAATTAATTTTTAGACAAGTATTTTAGAGTTTAATATTCTCTTCTCCCCCTTTTTGTAAAATCAAAAAGGTTAAACCGATTAAGCTTCAAAAAAGAAGTTAAACAGGTAGAAAGCTCCCCCTTGATGTATGCTCCCCCTCATTTGAGAGCACCAAGGAAACGAGCTATGGAAGGCTTGGCTACAAAAAATATGTGAGGAGAACAAGACATATATATGCAAAGCAACAATTATGCAAATAAAAATAGATTCATTCAAGCATATATGAGATGACCATAGAAATGATCATCATTACAACATTCAATATGCTTGAAGCATATTGATTACAATAAAACAAAAGAAACAACATAGTCCTAAATTGCCGAAGAGAGCCCTTGGACTTGCTTGCAACCCATGGTTGAGTGTTTTATTTGCTTGAGGGGAACATAAGCATAGAGCTTAGTTGTTTGATGGAGAGAGATATGGAGTGGGGTATGGAGCGGAAGAGGTGGATCTCACGATGTTCTATCGTGTTAAAGGTGGTATGGATGAGGACGAGTGAGAAGATATTCAATCCAAGAAATATCTTCACTCAAGTAGAGGATTTGTTTTTGGAGGAAGATGCAATAAGGGCAAAAGTGAGTGTGGTTTATAACTTGATCAAAGTTGAGAGAGTGAGGTAGGCAATTTGCATAGGGTGATGATGGAGGTTGCCTTTGTTGCGTTGTGCAAGATGCATAGCAAGGAGATCACTAAGATCATGTATTTGGTTTATTTCATCACGGAACTTTTGGTTTTCCGTGGCAATGTGGAGAGAATCATTGTGTTGATATGGATGAATTAGGTTTATGTAGTTGGAATTGAAATTATTGGAAGTGTAGTTTGATGGTTGATCAAACTTGTATGGATATTATAAGTGGTTGGAGGTTGAGATGTGTAGTTTGGCATGAAAGAAGATGTTTGGCCAATGTTGTATGGTTTGTAAAGAGGATCAAATGAATGTCCTTGTGGGTTTGGTGTAAAGTTTGGGAAGTAAGTAGTTGGAGGTGTTGAGCGATTTCCAACTTCATTTTTTATGATGGATTTGTTTCGAGGGCTTTTTCTTCGCCAAACGGGTTTTTCCGTCATCCTTGCTAGCCTTGAGGCTTTTGGTTTTGGTTTGTTTGGAGTGGTCATGATGGGATGAATGGAGAGTTTTGAAGATTGGGGATATTTATAGTGTAAGATTTGTGTGTTCATGGATGGATAAAGTTTGTTTGGGAGATTAGGACAAAATATGTTGGTGAAAATTGGGAAATGTAGGTTGAAATGGGCTAAAAAGCAGAAAAGATTCTGTAAACCCGACCATCAGATGGCCGGTCCCCTTAATTAGGGGGCGGTCCCCTTAATGATTAAGGGGGCTGCCTTACATAATTAAGGGGGCCGCCCATCTGGTGATTTTCAGATTGTCAGAATTGGGTTTTTGGCAGAAAATTTGCAGAAAGGTTGTGTTTTTAGATTTGGATTCAAGCAAGTTCAACTCTTTGAGGCAATCTATCATCTAATCTAATCATAATATAGCATGCATGCATGCAAAAACACTTAAGTAAAAGAGCAAACAAGCAATTAATAAAAATCTAGAAGAGATAAGCAAAGGAAATGACACTCAATCTTCCTAGGGCAACTATCTTAGATCAAAGGCAAAGGTAACTAGTGAGTGAAAAACTAATGATGAAACAAGATGACAACATTATGAGTGATTTTGTCCTAGTGTGTGCCTATATGCAACAAGTGTGGAGTTGTGATTGTTTCGACTCCTAAATGCAAAGAAAAATAAACTTCCTAAGAAACAATCCAAAATCTCCTTGATTCAATTTTTGCTCGATTCATGAATGTCAATGATATATATTATATTATATACTTTAACAATTTATGTGAGAGTTTATGCATGATTTAGGAAAAAGGTTTTTAGCATTTGTCAACAATGCAAGGAAAATGATTTTCATGTAATTCCTAGATGTGAGAATAGTTTTCAAGAAATTTTGATTGGGTTTTACAAGATAGTATATGCATTGAAAATGAGGTTTCCCAATCTTTAATTTTGTGCGAAATAGATTCCTAGACTCAGAAATGGAGAAGTGGAAGAAAAGTAAATTTTATGCAAGTAAAAGTTTGTGTAAATTCAATAGAATTTAGTCAACTTGTTCCATCATTCCTAATCCTAAATGCAAGTGGTTGAATAATTAAGGGGTTTAGTGAATATATCCGCAATGTTATCTTCCGATGCAACCTTTTCTATAGATATGTTTCCTTTTTATACATTATCCCTAAGGAAGTGGTGGCGTATTTCTATATGTTTAGTCCTAGAGTGTTGAACCGGATTTTTGCTTAAATCTATTGCACCTTTGTTATCGCACATAATAGGAACATTTTCAAACCTAATGCCATAGTCTATGAGAGCTTGTTTCATCCATAGTGCTTGTTGACATGCCTTTCCAGCGCTTACATATTCGGCTTCGGTGGTAGAAATAGCAAGAGCGGTTTGCTTCATTGAAAACCAAGATGTTAGACAACATCCCATAAAAGTGCAAATACCGCTAGTGCTCTTTCTATCTACGTAGTCTCCCGCATGATCAGAATCCGCATAGACGATGGTTTCTATGCCGGATCCCTTAGGATGCCATAATCCTAAGTGTATAGTGCCTTTAATGTATCGGAAGATACGCTTAACCGCTTCTAGGTGAGAGAGACACTAAACATGATATCGGGTCTACTTGCCGTTAAGTATAGTAAACTACCTATCATTCCTCTATACTTAGTGTTATCTACGGACTCGCCTTCATCATCCTTTGTGTGTTTCACTTCAGTAGACATGGGAGTTTTCATGGGTTTTGAGTCTTCTAGGCCAAATTTCTTAAGTATTTCCTTAATGTACTTAGATTGGTTAAAGAATATTCCATCTTCTAATTGTTTTATTTGTAATCCTAGGAAGAAGTTTAGTTCACCTATCATACTCATCTCAAACTCATCATGCATGATTTTGGCAAATTCATCACACATTTCTTGACAAGTCGATCCAAATATAATGTCGTCAACATATATTTGAACAATGATGAGATTTGGGTCTTTCTTTTTAGTGAAAAGAGTGTTATCTACCATTCCCATGGAATAATTATGTTTAATAAGGAAAGCTTTTAATCGATCATACCAAGCTTCGGGAGCTTTTTTGAGTCCATACAAAGCTTTCTTTAACTTATAAACATAATCAGGTTTTGCGAAGTCAATGAATCCTGGAGGTTGTGCCACATAAACCTCCTCATTGATAAAACCGTTAAGGAATGCACTTTTCACGTCCATTTGGAATAACTTAAAGTCTAGGGCGCATGCATAGGCAAGTAATATCCTAATAGATTCTAGTCTAGCTACGGGGGCATAAGTTTCGTCATAATTAATTCCTTCTTGTTGATTATAACCTTGGGCAACTAACCTAGCTTTATTCCTAGTTACTATTCCATTTTCATCTAACTTATTCCTATATACCCATTTAGTTCCTATGATGGTCATATTCATTGGATTTGGGACTAATTCCCAAACATCATTTGCTTTAAATTAATTTAATTCTTCTTGCATAACTATAACCCAACTTTCATCTTTTAATGCCTCATTAATATTCTTAGGTTCTATTGCTGAGAGGAAACAAAAGAAGTTATTTTTATCTTGGGCTTGTGACCTAAGGGTTCTTTGATTAAGATGTCCTATTATATTATCTAATGGATGTGATCTAGATTCTTTAATATTTACAATTTCGTTATTTACTAAGTCAATGTCTTCATTATCATTTCCTATGGGTTTTGTTTTACTAACCTCAATAGCTTCATCTTCGACTAAGTCATCATCTTCTAAAGGTAATGTTTTAGGAGGTGGTGGTGTTTCATCAAATGTTACATTTAGTGATTCTTCTACTTTCATAGAGTGTTTGTTAAGTATTATATATGCTTTACTATTTTGTGAGTACCCTAAAATATTCCTTCATATGATTCTGGATCAAACTTAGTGAGGTAATCTTTAGTGTTTTAAATATAACATTTACTTCCAAATACCCTTAAGTAGCTTAAGTTTGGTTTTCTACCTCTTAGTAACTCATAAGGAGTTTTTCCTAGAATTCTCCTAATTGATACCCTATTAATAATATATGTTGATGTATCTAAAGCGTGACACCAAACTTTTTGTGGGATGGATTGTTCATTTAACATTGTTCTACTCATTTCTTGTAGTGACATATTTTAACTTTCCACAACGCCATTTGGTTGAGGAGTACGAGGAGCGAAGAAATTGTGAGATATTCCATTTAAATCACAATATTTTCCGAATTGTACTTCGTTGTCAAATTCCCTACCATGGTCCGTTCTAATGGCTACTGTTGTGCATCCTAATTTATTTTGAATCATTTTACTAAATATTTCGAATTTTTCAAAGGCTTGGGTTTTGTCACTTAAAAACCTAATCCACGTGTATCGTGAATAGTCATATACTATTACTAAGGTATACTTGTTTCCTCCATAGCTCCGCACAGCGGATGGACCAAAAAGATCCATATGTAATAATTCTAGGCACCTAGTAGTGGATACTATATTCTTAGCTTTATGACTAGCATGAACTTGTTTTCCAATTTTACATGCATCACAAAAATGCTTGTCATATTTTGTAACCCCCGGTACTTTTCCTAAAACTATTTTACGAGCCAAAACCTTTACTTTTGATTTTCATTAACTTTCAAAAATTCTTTGAACATGTTTTGGTTTGGAAAATCGTGAAATATCTTATTGAACATGAACGTTATTCCCTAAATGAGTCGGCACAACCTAGAAAACTCGGATCGTATCGCATTTGTCTAAAATATTGAATTAAATTGATTTCATGGAAAAATGTTGAAGTTTATACTTGATTTAATTGGAAAAACGATTTCGTGAACAATGACGCAAGTTTTGTAATTTTTCGAGTTCGTTTGCTATATCGTTCGAGCCCCGAAGCATTATCGTAAGAAGTTTGACTCGTTGGCAGAATTGGTCCCTTGTGGTATTTTTCATTACACTCCCCTAGACTTTCATTAATAAATAAACTACCCTAAACTTGTTTTAATATAAATACCTCTTATTTATTTGTTTATTTCATTTCTAACACTAATAAACACGCACACACTCCTTCAAACTTCTCTCTCTCTCCCTTGAAGATCCGGTCGGCCAACTTCCGGCAAGCAGCAGCAGATTCAGGCCGCCGCTGCTGGAAAATATTCTGGCGATAACTTTTTCTTGCCTAATCGATAGATTGGCCATTTTACTTTATTTCTGGAGCATTTGAGCCCTTGGCTCCCTCCGTAGCCCCGTCACGCGCCACCACCGTCTTCTGTCATCACGCCGCCGCCACCACAGCCTTCCCCCTCCCCTCTTTTCTCGGTAAAACTTCTACACGCGCCACCCTTCTTATTATCTTTAAATAAAATCAAAACCCTAATTTGATAAAAGTTTTAATAAATCTAATTTTTGATATAAATCTTTTGCAAAACTCTTTTAAAATGTAACTAATCGTGTGGATCTATTGTTTTCACTCACGACCCGATTGACTCAGTCACAACTCAGTCGACTCGATGGTGATACTCATGATGTTTCCTTCTTCTTTGAATGTTTCTTGGTGTTATGCTTAGACTTGGAGTTGTTTAGGTCCGTTTGGTTTGCTTTGTACCTCGGTAGTGAGCCACGACCCAAGTGGGTGAAGCCATGATTCGTCATGAGTTTTGGCGAGAGGTAGTTAATGATAATATTGTTGAGTTGAGGCCTTATTTAAATTGGAAGGATTTGGACTGTTTTTATGGTGCCGATGGGATTCAGAGATGATTTGGGATGAGTTTATTTTATTGTGAAGTTGAGAGTTGTGTATTTGGAGCTTAGTTTTAGGAGTGTGATGTTATTGTTGTGGTTTTGTTTTGATTTGGATGTGTTCAGATTGTTGTGTTTGTTTCGGATTGAATTGGCCTCGGGTTCGAGCCGTGACTCGTCTCGAGTCACGGCAAGTGTTGATATTGTTATTGTTGTTGTCTGTTTAGTTTTGCTTTTGATAATGGTTTCGGCTAAATATTTTCAGACGGGAAACTTAACGATAATAATAATCTTGACGTAATAAACTATGAAACCTAAAATGAATTGTTATAGTTAAGAGGATTTGAATATCGGACTTGTTTCCGTATTATTATTATTGTGAGCTTGATTTGGATGTACCGGATTTACGGTATTAGTTCTTTGGACATTATGGACCCTTTGGTACACGAGACGGTAGGGTACGTTAAAGATCTTAACGTACCTGGAACCCGGACAATACGAAATGGTTAATAAAACTAAGTGACTAATATTTACGCGAATGGTATATTCAAACATATTAAATTGTGCCGTTTAATAATAATAAGAGATTTTGACGATATTTAATAAATATTCGAGAGTCGTTGACTCGGGAAAATATTTTATAAACGGGCAGGTCATGCCGAAATTTCATAAAATTTTCTATAAACTTAAATATCTTACGGTTTACTATTTATTCAAAACCCTTTTCAACACTTATTATTTCAACGATATTTTGGGAAAGCGGGGAAAAGCCGAAACTATTTATTGTGTGCGTATCTGTCGTTTGTTTGTTGAGTTGTTTCTATATTTCTTTTCGTTGATCTCCTTTTCTTTATTCTTTCTCTTCTCGTTTACTCTTTCTTATCGACTTCTCGCTTGTCGACTATTCTTATTCTATTTTCCTCGTATCCACACGAGTCTTAAACTTTTCTTTTCTCAAACGCCATTGAAAACTAAACCTTTTCATAATAAACATGGGTATTCGACGAACATTATTTTATGTATATTATTGAGTTTCATTTCTGATATATTACCCGTTAGGTTGTGCCGTTCCTGTAATCGTTGTGCTTATATTTTCTTGACGACGTGTGCATAATGACTTATGCTTGTGATTTCTTGATGTCGTTGTGCCTACACTATTGATGCCATTGAGTTGACTAGTTGATGCTAGTTGTTATATCTTGCATTGCTGCATAATCAGGTGAGTTCATAGCCCCACTTTTATCTATTTTAACTGCTTTGCAAAATACTTGGGGTGAGATACATGCTCTGTTTTTACTATGATCACAATGGTTTGAAAACTGTTTATGGAACTGAAAACTGATATTTTCTGGTAATGTGAGTGAAGCAGTAGCCATTGTGATAAGCACTAAGTACGATTTTTGCCACTATTAAGTCCCTCAGATCATGGGCCATTAATCACTTGCGAGGGGTACTTGCGAGTGAGCGCGAATATAGGGATATAGGCCTATAGGAATTGACCCTCCCACTACTTTTGCTGGATAGGCAATTTAGGTGTACTATATTTGAGGTTTGCTGGGTACTTGGCAGATGCCCGGCGTTGGGGGCATTTGTTATATTATAAAATTATGCGGTTATTGTCGACTTATGGTGTTTGTTAACGCTTTGGTCTCATGAGCTTAGTGCAATGGTATTTTTCGAGCGTATAACAACGTAGCCCCTTTATCTTAAAATTTAAAATATTGTGATCAACTACTTTACTTTAAACCTATGGATTCACTCAACCTTTGTGTTGACTTTAGCATGTTTATCTCAGGTGTTAGATATTGCCGCTACATATTTTTATTGAAGGAGCTTGGCGAAGGGCATGGCTTGGTCATAGAAGACTCTGAAAACCGATTGGGACTTATTTTAAGTTAATTTTGAATTATAGCTTCCGCACTATTTTTAACTATTGCAAAATGAATGTTTTTAATTATAAAGTTATCTTCTAAAATGGTTTATGTAAAACCGTTCTTTGTACTCCTTGTTTTGAATCTAGTTTTGAACTATAGCTTCCGCACTATTTCAATCGATGTAAATTGAATATCTCAATTATTAAATTTCCTCCAAATTGGTTTATATAAAACCGTTCTTTGTTATGATAACAATCGAGTAACACCCCCAGACTTGTAGGCTTCCGCTGATCCAGTTTTCGGGGTGTCACATATTTTAGGTTAGGCAAGTTTCTAACTAGTTCTTTAGAGGCCAAAGATTGTATTTGTTGTATGTTTGCATGTCCTAATCTTCTATGCCACAATGTGGAATTTTCGGCTAGGGTTGTTAGGCATATCCTATCTTCAGGTTTGTTTCCTAGTTTCATAACATATATGCCTCCGTTCCTAATTCTTCTACCTATAATCTTTCCATTCTTAACTATTTCGCTATCCTCTTCGGTAAAGGTAACTCTACATTTATTATCGCATATTTGGCCTATACTAAGCAAGTTATATGTTAAATTATCTACATGCTCAACATTTTCAATAGTAAGTGAGTCTTGAGAAATTGTACCTTTGCCAATGATTTTTCCACGCAAGTCACTACCGAAAATAACGTTACCTCCATTGTATGCCTTATACATAGAAAATAGCTTGCGATTCCCCGTCATGTGCCTCGAACATCCGCTATCCTTGATCCATTCGTCAGGCTCCAAGTCAATTCCTAAACATATTTCGTCGGTTGCTTTTGCCACAAAACATTTTTTGTCTCTTGGTTTTTCTACTTCTTCTTTGTCACTATCACTCCAAGTTCCACTAAAAAAGGCGCATTGCTTTTCATAACCCGGCGGCTTTAGACATTCACCAATGAGATGAGTTGGACTTCTACATCTAAAGCACTTTCTTTTCCCCTAGTTATCACTTCTATTTCTTTGGAACGGTTTTCTTTCGTTTCGTGGTCATCTAGTGAATCTTCCTCGTCTTTTGAAGAATTTCTTGAATTCTCTTACGGCCATTGCATATTCTTCGTCTTCACTCTCGTCACTTGAGTCATCATCGTCACTAGGTTCCTTTTTGGCTTTTAGAGCAATGGATTTGGTTTGTTCTTTCTTGACTTTGACCGTTTCCGAATCTCTTTTTATAATTTCTTCTTGGACCTTCAAGTTGCCAATAAGTTCATCAAGTGATAACGTCATCAAATTCTTTAATTTTTCAATTGCCGTGACCTTAGCTCACCATTTTGGATGCAATGCCCTAAGAAATTTCCTAACACAATTTTTACTAGAAAATGTCTCATCAAGTGCTTTTAAACTTGTGATAATAGTGTTAAATTTAGCAAAAGCATTAACAATTGATTCCTCTTTCGGAATCGTAAATTGTTCATATTGTTGTACAAGAAGATCTATTTTATTATCTTTGACTTAACTATTACCTTGGTGAGTAATAAGTAGTGATTCCCAAATTTCTTTGGCGGTTTTACACATAAAAATTCTTTCATATTCTTTACGTGGTAACGCATTATAAATTACCATTTTAGCTTCATTATTTTTAGCTAGTTTCTTTTTCAAATCATCATTTTGTTTTTCAAAAGGTACAATTTCATCCTTTTTAGTTTCCGGATTTTGTTGAGTGGGAGGAAAATCACCAAAGGTAATAACATGCAAAAGATCAAGATCTTTAGATTTCACATAAGTTTCGAATCTATTTTTCCAATATAAAAATCCATCACTTTCAAATAGTGGTGGTCTTTGCATAGATTGCCCTTCTAAATATTTTTCAGATTCCATAGATCGTTACAAGTTTTAAAATACAATATATTTTAAAAATCTTGCTAGACGTGGCTCCTGATACCAATTGTGGAAAACTAGAAGGGGGTTGAATAGTTTTACGTCTTTTTAATTTGTTATAAAAGATTATTTGAGTGGTTTCTTTATTTTCAAAAATTTAGATTCGATAATATGTGATCTCAAGTCTTGCACAATATAAACAACAATAAATATGTACGATATAGCAATAATAATGTAAGTAAAGAAATAAATGAGAAATGGAAAGATCGAACCATGAGACAAGATATTTATAGTGGTTCGGCTACAAGGACACCTTCCTTGCCCTACTCCACTCCCCGAGCACCTAACTCAAGAGTTTTCTTCACTATGTCAACAAGCTCCCTTATGGCGGAGGAAACCTTACACACCAATGTACACACTACAACATCATCATCATAACTAGATCACACCTTATTCACAACTACTTCACACCTATCTATCTTCACACCTATCTACTTCACACCTATCTACTTCACACCTATCTTCTTCACAACTATATTCTTCACAACTATTTACTTCCCAAAAATCTTCTTCACAACTATATTCTTCACAACTATCTACTTCCCAACAATCTGCTTCACAACAATTTTCTAAACAATCACTTAAACTACACTCTAAGCTAACCTATCTTCAACCAAATATTCACAACAAATAACACAAAGAAATATGTGTAATGAATGATGCTCTAACAACTTGGATGAGGAGTTCACAATAAGTTGTAATACTTCTTGTCATGAAGGATAGAAGTATTCTTCTCTTGCACTTGAGAGGTTGATGTTTGGATCACTTTGAAACAAATATTTATGAATGTATGATCAAAGGATTAAGAAAATAGAAGTGGAGATCTAGAACAGAAAGTTTAGGAGTGCAAAAGGTGAGAAAAATATGTGAAATGAACCAGTATTTATACGGAACAATTTTACTGTTCTAGAGCGTGGCCGGTCCCCTTAATTAGGGGCCGGTCCCCTTAATGATTAAGGGGGCCGCCCCTCTAGAACGTTAGAATTGTTTGTCCTTTAGTGGGGAAGGTTTTTCTGGATAAAATTTGCCATTTTTAGTTGGAAATTTGAAATCATATATTTATAATGAATTAAACATATTCTTTTAATTCCAAAAGTGATTTTATAAATGATATAAAATGTTTATGACATTTTATAAAAGTTCTAGTGATTTAGAAAATTTTTCCTTTGATCATAGATTGCAATAACCACTTTGTTTATTCATACCTTAAGTGATTTGGATGTAAAGAAGATATTAATCACTAAATACTTGTTTACGTCATAAATTTTAGTTCAATGAGTTTATGTTTTGTAATTATCAAAACATAGAGATATTGATAATATGTTAACAATGTTTTTAGGCATTATTTATGTCAACAAAATACCTGATGTTTTGAGGGTTTAAGAACTGATAACGAGGATACTGCTGCTACGCCTAATATGTTCAAACTGCTGGTACTTTTGAAAGTTGTTTATTTGTGCTGTTTGAAGATTATTTTTAATACTACTGCTGGGTATATTTTAAAGTGCTGGTCTTGGTTGAAAGTTTTATTCTACTGCTACACTTATCGAGTTTGTGCTGCTATGCTAAAAATGTTTCTGCTGCTCATATTGCTGCTCGGTATTATTGATTCTGCTGGTACGCGTCAAGATTAAGTTGATTGTACTGCTGGTTGTGATTGAGATATATTTATTGGTACTGCTAGTGTTACTCGTTATCAGTCAGTACATGGATTTGATTATGGCAGATTTGGATATTGTTTACAGAAACATGGATTATTGGTTCATACACACAGGAAGTTTTTGGTTTATGTTCTTAAAAGACTGAAGGCTCATTTTTATTGGATTAATTGATTACGAAGAGGGTTGATTATCACATATTTGATGTTGTAGTTGAGTTTCACAAGTTTGTGTTCTTATCATATCTCAAAGTGGGTGTTACACTTTGAAGATAACTTGTTGTTTTGTACGGTGGTGATGAAGACTTGTCAAATCTAGTTTTCATAGGTCAAGGGGAGGATGGACGAAGACCTAGTTAACTATCACTTGAAGGAGTTACGTTATTGTGCTCAGTGTCTGATTGAAGATAAGGATTTTGTCAAGAGATTGCGGTCTACTTATATCTTTGGTTTTGGGTATAAGTTCAAAGTCACGTGGTTAGTACAAGACATAAGACACAAGTTTGGGTTATTCTACTTCTTCATCAAGTTCGTTATATTTGGTTTTCTTCACAAGTGATCATTACTTAGAGCCTACAGAATTGAAGATACAAGAGATGGTAAACATATTGGTTTCAGGGGAAGCTTATTGATTAAATATTTAATAATCTACATGCACCACTCAAGGGGAAGATTATATTTCATACGTTCCCTATTTTTTGATAACAAAAAGGGGAAGAGATTTTGGAGTGGAGTGGCATGACATGTGATGAGGCGAAAAATGAACCGTTTTTAGGGGGTCATTTTAACCCGGATTCGAACTTATTTGATCAAATATTGCCCTAAATCGTTCCTTTTGTCATTTTAGGTACTTTTAGAGTGAATTCTGGAAAAGGAAGCATTTTTGACGTTTTTGGAGCATAAAAGTGAAGAAAACGGCAAAGTCTTAATTTTTCTTGATGGGAACAGTACCTGACGGCGTCACAAGTTTCTTATTGACGGCGTCCGATTTCATTATCGGCGGCGAGTTGATGGCGTCAAAATTTCCTTCTTGATGCCGTCACCCTGTAAAATCTATATATAGTTTTGCAATTTTCATTCATTAGTGGGTAACTTTTAGGGTGTAACTTTGGAGAGAAACCCTAGTCCGATTTTCACAGCTTTTTCAAGGGTTTTTATCCTTTGAAACCTTTCATGTTCAATTTAGATAAGTACTCTTTCAATTCAATCAATATGTCTATGTGTTGCTTGAATATATCTTACACTTGTCTTCAATTGAACATGCTTGGCTAGATCTCTTTTGTGTTTGCTTAGAAGTAGTGAAACCTAGATGTTTATTATGAGTTGATTGTTTGTTTATAGTTGTTACGGATGATTGTATTCGATGTTAGGCTTAAGAAAACTGGTAGACTTCCATTGGTGACATGCTTGAACGTCTTAAGAAACATGATCAGAGGTGTACTATGATTTTTGGTTGTATTTAATGCGTAGGAGAATTCTAATGATCCCATGTTAGGAGCTTCTAACGGCTCGAAATAGGAGTGAAGTAGGATCCTATAGAGTTAGGGAATATTGTACACGGCCCTACGACTAGTATTAAGGAATACAACCCGTCATCCATGCAATTGTAACAAATTATCAACCTGTAAAAGATATCTAGGGAGTAATGAAACCTAAGTAAACACAACTTTCCTCATTATTGTTACACCACACTAGTTTAATTAGATTTCATTTAATTTTTGTTATTTTATTTTGATTGCATCTTTAGTCATTTGCGTTAGTTGAATAGCAACTAATTCCGCCCACTCTTCCAAAACCGAGATTTTAATCACTTTTATAAAAATATAAAAATACAAAAAGAATCATCCCTCACCTCTAGACCTAGTTTTTAGGTTTTCTAATCCTAGCGACACTATTCCTGAGTTGAACGATCAATCCCCCGGTACTTGTCACTATACTATACTACAACGATCAGGTACACTGCCTGGTGGGGGTTGTAAGCTTCTCGATATCCCTCGAGAGGTAAAGCCTGGTGCGATTCCCACGTATCAAGTTTTTGGCACCGCTGCCGGGGAATAGTTATTGTCTAGGTTAGGATTTCTTTTTATTAGGTCTACTTGCTAGATTCCTTTCTAGTAAGATTTTATTTTTATTTCTAGGTTTTCTTTAGTCTATCTTATTTCTTCGTGTCTTCGTTCGTAACCTTTACCATCCGACATTATGGAAGGTGGTAACATCTTTGAACCCATCAACCCCTACAACAAAACCACCCACAAAACCCACCACTAGCAAACCAACCTCTTAGGCACCGAACCCTAGGAGAGTATTCCCGTCCTAGCCACCAAGGCTATCAAAACACTATTGAGCTCACTCAAGGAGCCAATGTGTCTCCCTTGCGATCCGACACCATCCGGTTGGTGCAAAGCGGATGTGCATTCCATGGACTTCATTCCGAAGATCCTAATCAACATCTCAAGGATTTCCTTAAAATCGTAGATTCTATAGACCTTGATGTTACAACTAGAGAGTCGACCCGATTACACCTATTCCAATTCTCTCTACGTGATCAAGCTAGTCAATGGCTTGAACGTCTACCCGCGGGATCCATCACCTCATGGGATGATCTCACCACTCGTTTCCTTGCTCAATTTTTCCCACCGGGGAGAACTACCAAGCTTAGAAATGATATCTTGATTTTCCAACAACGTCAAGGTGAAACTCTATATGAAGTATAGACTCGTTTTAAGGACTTACTCCAAAAAGTCCCTCATCATGGCATAGATCTTTGGCTCCAAGTCCAAATCTTCTATGACCATATCGATCTCTCCACAAGGTGAACCGTTGACCAATCGGCCGGTGGCAAGCTACGTGATCTTAGTGCGGAAGAATCATGGGAACTCATAGAAGATCTTGCTCTCTATGACAACGAAAGTTGGAATGATCCCCGTGATTTGAACAAAACAGTCAAGGCAATATCTTTGCCTTCGAACAATTCTAGCACTCTCGACCATAGGATCATGGAACTTGAAGACCAAGTCAAGTTTCTCATGAAATCTTACGAAGCTCCCAAGCCTTCAAGCCAAGTATACAAAATCACTTCTTCAGACGAATTATGTAGTGGTCCCCATGACACTCGTGACTGCGTGGAACTCCCCGGACAAGCTTTTGCGGACTACGCATCCTCGCGTTTTCACGAAGCGGGAGATAAGTGGTACACTTTCAAACCCGAGCCAAACCCTTACGGTGATTCCTACAACCCTTCTTGGAAAAATCACCCGAACCTTAGGTGGAAACAAAACCAAAACAATTATTCCAATCCGCCTAATCGTTACCAACCAAACGGTCCACCTTCTAACCGTACTTTCAACAACAATCCTTCTAGTAACTATGGTGGTACCAATAATCATGAAGAATTGATGTCCAAGTTCATGGCATCTCAAGAAGCTCGCATAGCTAAGTTTGAAACCGAATTCAATCAACAACAAACGGAGATGACCATTAAGATTGACAACTTGTTGAACGCCCTTAACAACCAAGTGCTAGCTACACCTAGGAAGAACACTAGGGACACTAATAGCGGAATCCAAGTTAAGGACCCCTCGTCATCCAAACACGTCCACTTTGTCAATGATGTCACCGTTAAGCCAATAGATAAGGATATAGAAGAAACTGACAAGGATGAAGTTGGAATAGAAACCGAGACTAGGGATGAGATTAAGGAAGTTGAGGTTAATAAGGGATAAAAGTTAGAGGAAGTAGAAAATGTAGAAGAGTACTTTGATAAGTTGCCCACCAAGGAAGAACGAGAATATCACAAGGATTTATTCGATGATCCCGAGACACCATATATCCTTGGTTCACCCCTTATTAAAGTAGGTGATCCCTCTAACATCAACATACCATGCAACATTGGGCATATGCATGTATTTCCTTCTTGATGATGTCACCATGTAAAATCTATATATAGTTTTGCAATTTTCATTCATTAGTGGGTAACTTTTAGGGTGTAACTTTGGAGAGAAACCCTAGTCCGATTTTTATAGCTTTTTCAAGGGTTTTTACCCTTAGAAACCTTTCATGTTCCATTGGGATAAGTACTATTTCAATTCAATCAATATGTCTATGTGTTGCTTGAATAGATCTTACACTTGTCTTCAATTTAACATGCTTGGCTAGATCTCTTTTGTGTTCGCTTAGATGTAGTGAAACCTAGATGTTAATTATGAGTTGATTGTTTGTTTATAGTTGTTACAGATGATTGTATTCGATGTTAGGCTTAAGAAAACTGGCAGACTTCCATTGGTGACATGGTTGAACGTCTTAAGAAACATGATCAGAGGTGTACTATGATTTTTGGTTGTATTTAATGCGTAGGAGAATTCTAATGATCCTATGTTAGGAGCTTCTAACAGCTCGACATAGGAGTGAACTAGGATCCTATAGAGTTAGGAAATATTGTACACGGTCCTATGACTAGTATTAAGGAATGCGACCCGTCATCCATGATATTGTAACAAATTATCAACCTGTAAAAGATATCTAGGGAGTAATGAAACCTAAGTAAACACAACTTTCCCCATTATTGTTACACCACACTAGTTTAATTAGATTTCATTTCATTTTTGATATTTTATTTTGATTGCATCTTTAGTCATTTGGGTTAGTTGATTAGCAACTAATTCCGCCCACTCTTCCAAAACCGAGATTTTAATTGCTTTTATAAAAATATAAAAATACAAAAAGAATCATCCCTCACCTCTAGACCTAGTTTTTAGCTTTTCTAATCCTAGCGACACTATTCCTGAGTTGAACGATCAATCCCCCGGTACTTGTCACTATACTATACTACAACGATCAGGTACACTGCCTGGTGGGGGTTGTAAGCTTCTCGAGATCCCTCGAGAGGTAAAGCCTGGTGCAATGCCCACGTATCAGCATGAATTAAGAGGAAGACAAGATTTGTTTCATTCAGGGAGATGCATACATCTCAACTTCTCTACTTCGTCTTGGGAAGTTCGTACACGACTTTGTTTGTTTTGTCATCATCAAATAGGGGAAGATTGTTGGGATTCTTAATTTGATGAGACAAAATAAATATAAGAATGAAACAAAAGGACTGAAAGTGACAAGTTGGAAAACTACAAAAAGATGGAGATTTTGGAAGATTCTAGAAGAATATTTAGTTTCCTAATTGTATTATAATTGTCTTTCTTGTAAACCCTAATCCTCTAGTATATAAAGAGGACATGGGCCATTAGTTTTGGGTACACAGAAAAAGATGTAGAGATCTAGTAAAGGTGTGTATGTGTGTGTTTAGGTGTGTGTTTATAAACGCCTAACGAAGTTGTTCGTAGCTTCAAGAATCTCTTGATTCCTGTTACAGATTAAGTGTAACCGTATTATTCTGATCAAATAATAATTGGGGCTTGGAGTGTTATTAAAGAAAAACCTTGTTACAATTACATTGATGTTTGTTTAATTCCGCTGCATATATTGTTAATCTTTGTTATTGTGTGTCCTAGATACTATAAGGTCTAAACAACCTTGAGCTACAACGGTCCTACATTTTATTTATGATTGTGATATAGTTGATTTTCTATCTCATGATTCATATCGTTGGTTGACATCTTTTACTAGTACATATCATGCTTGTCCGTTCGATAACTAACCTATTTTTTGTAGGGTCAAAATCCATGTCTCCTAAACTTGGCACTCCATCTAGTGGGAGTATTGACTAAAGGGGAGCATTTGGCTTGCACCTCATTCCGCTACGCCACTCTTCTTTTTGTTTCGATAAAAAGAGGGAGAAAATATATTAAACTCTAACTCAATTTTTTGCATATCATTTTAGCATATCATTCTCGTATATAATTAAAAGTTGAATAAAACAAGTTTAATATAGATTTATAAAAGACTTCACACAATTATCTATTTGCTTAAAAATAAATTTTATATTTTGTCCTCAACAAAAAGGGGAAGATTGGTAATACAAAATATCGCCTAAAACGTTATTTATATTTTACGATCTTTGCTAAATTTTGTAACGACAAAATGTAAACTTTATTTTTAGCAAAACATAAAAATAGTTTAAGTCTTTCATCTATAAACTTTATTTCAAACTTAACAACATTTACATTTCACAAAAACATAAGAATTTCATATTTCTAAAAATAGAAAATGTAGTATGACATCATGACATGCACCATGTGTAATCTTTGAAAGATTTCTAGAATCTCAAAGTTGACTTTGAAAGATCTCATGCATATTTTTGTTAGATTCTTACTCTATGTATCATAGTGAGATTTGGTAAATCTCTTGTCTAGATTTGATAAGATTTCTTGGGGATTCTTCTGTCAGACCTGGCGGAACCAAAATCCAAAGCGGACAGAACCCTCTAAAGGGTTCCGCCATATCCGTGGCCTACTGAAATTTTTTCCTTATAAATAGCAAGCCACATCCATGCTTTTCTTTATCTCTTACAATTGTATACTTGTATACATACTCTCATTTTATTCATCTAACTTAGTCATACTTCATCTTTGTGAGATTCTTTTGTAGCAAGAAGAGCACAAGTTCATCCAAAAGTTTTACAAGTTTCAACATTACGTTGCAAGACTTGTTAGCTTAGCATTGTGTGAACTCGTGTTATTCATACATCATTTGATTGTATTCATTCAGTAGTGATCGGTTAGTATTTTAGTTTTTAAAACACAAAGAGTGACGGGAGTGGTTGTACCCTTGTAAAAGAACTCGACATCTAGCTTTGTGTCGGTAATCTTGTGTAAGTGGCGTGTAAGGTTTTCTCCGCCGGTGAAAGGAGCTTGTTGACTAGTGAAGGAAACTCTCTAGTTAGATACTCGGGGAGTGAAGTATGGCAAGGAAAAAGAGTCCTTGTAGCCGAACCACTATAAACATCCGTGTTGTTGTTTGATCGTTTCTAACTTTATCTTGCATTTTACTTATTGTCTATCATTTGCAATTGTTTATTACACATAAAAATTTCAAAGGTAATTAAAATTAAAAACAGTAAACTATTCAACCCTTTATAGTTTTTCACATATACACCAAACCATCATAGCCAAACTGATAGAATCACCTCGTTAAAAACCTTATTCCAAGTAAAAACCATTGTGGGCAAAACCTTAGAATAAGGAAAAGAGTACAACTTCTACCATAATATCCAACCTAGTCAAATCCAAGAATTAACATAATAGATTCACACATGAATATCCACTGACTATAATTAATTGCATCAAGACTTATGACCCCCCATAATATACCACTGCACCTCTAGCCTAATTTCACTCCAAGTACTAATCTAGATCCAATTATTATGACCAATATCATCACAATCAAAATTTGTGTTACTGTCCCAGAATCCAGTACTCTCATGAGACCATCTGACCCATATATGAATCACAAAAAGGATTCTCATATGTTATCTTTGCATAACTCACCAACCATACTGCTATAATAAGCAGTCTTTGAAATTGGAAAATTTCAAATAGTTGTAGCCTTAGCAACATCAGAAGAATACTTCATATTAAGGCCCATACTTAGCGGAATGTATAATTTATATAATGGGATTTTCTAAAATGTACCCCGAGGGCACACAATTAGGATGCGTTTGGTTGATGGGGTTAAGGATAAGGTTAAGGGTTGATAGTCAAAATCATATGTTTGGTTTGTATTGTTGGACTCAATGCCTCGACTCACACCTTTATATTTGTTATCAAGAAATCTTGAAACTAAGTATAGGGTTTCGAAGAAATTGTCTCATGACATTGTATTTGTGGGTGCTCTTTTGATACTCACCACTTGTTTTATTTTTATTTTCTTTTATTAATAATAAACATAAGTTTTAAATATTTTACCAATTTAGATAATATACCATATTTAAATTTAGGATTTTGCCAACCACAACCCAATGGATTGTGATTAAGCCTACCAAAAATGAAAATTCAACAGTTAATTAACTTCAAGCATTCTATTAATAACAACACTTTTCATAATTATCATCATTCAATATGCATAAATATGAAAATAATGAGTTTATTAATTGCAATTTTCGCACAAATCATAATACTTAACCACCATCCTACGGGTTGTGGTTAGTAAACCCTTAAATTTATCATATACAATTTTTATTCAAACCTAAACACAAATCCAAATCCAAATCCAAATTCTAATCCAAATGCTAAACCCATCTACAAACTAAACAGGCCCTTAATACTGGTACAAAAATTTGTATTGGTCACGCCAAAAATGTGTGATGATTTGCATATAGTCACACATGTTTTTTTTGTTGTGTATCACCATAGGTCCCACCACCGTATGTGGAATATGATCACATTGTTGAGTTCGTGGCCTTTTCATCAAAAAAGAATGACAAAAACCCCGAATATGTGTGACAAATTAGGCACAAGTTTTGTTGGATTAATCATTATCAGTGACCGTAAACACCTTATAGTCACACGAATGTTTTTGAGAGTAACTATTGTTCGTCCTTTGGCCACATAAATATATAATTTATGTGACATTTGAGATGATTCTTTCTAGTAAATGTGTTTTTTGTGTGACTATTTCCCGTCCTGTGACCACATGAATATACAATAAATGTGACATTTGTGATGATTTAGTTACACAATGGGTGTTGTTTTATTGGAGTTAGTCACATACAATTTAACACAAAGTGGCCAAAAGTGTTAATAAGTGTGACCATATGCTGTTTAAAGTAAAGAAATGTGTATTTTGTGTGACTATTGATAATCCAATGGTCACATGAAGTTTATGTTTGCATGGCGCTTTTGTAATATTTAGTCACACAAAGCATGTTTCTTTTGGGTATTTAGTCACATACAATTAAGCAAACAGTGGCCAAAAGCGTTAATAAGTGTGACCATATGTTATTTAAAATGAAGAAATATGTATTTTGTGTGACTATTGATCATCCAATGGCCACATGAAGTTTATGTTTGCATAGCCTTTTGTAATATTTAGTCACACAAAGCATGTTTCTTTTGGGTATTTAGTCACATACAATTAAGCAAACAATGGTCAAAATCGTTAATAAGTGTGACCATATGTTGTTTAAAATGAAGAAATGTGTATTTTGTGTGACTATTGATCATCCAATGGCCACATGAAGTTTATGTTTGCGTGGCCTTTTGTAATATTTAGTCACACAAAGTATGTTTCTTTTGGGTATTTAGTCACATACAATTAAGCAAACAGTGACCAAAATCGTTAATAAGTGCGACCATATGCTGTTTAAAATGAAGAAATGTGTATTTTGTGTGACTATTGATCATCCAATGCCACATTAATTCTATGTTTTTGTGGCCTTTTGTAATATTTAGTCACACAACGCATGTTTTTTTTGGGTATTTAGTCACATACAATTAAGAAAACAGTGGCCAAAAGTGTTAATAAGTGTGACCATATTATGTTTAAAGTGCAGACATGTGTGTTTTGTGTGACTAATGTTCATCCAATGGTCACATGAATTTTTAATTTGTGTGGAATTTTGTTATATTTAGTCACAAATCGAATTAAAGAAAGAGTGACCAACGATGTTAGTATTGCTAGTACTAAGTTAGTACTGCTGGATCAGATTTACTACCGGTAGTATATAAATAAAACATAATAAAAAACAAAAAGTAATTTCAAATTCAATAAAACTCGAATGTATATAAATGAACAATATATATATACAATTTTAATGTCTCATATAATCAAATTCTCAACTACTAAAAGTTAAAACCTTTTGAGTCTTCCCCGGGCCCGCCTTAGCTTGCTTTTGCACTTCTGCACTAGAGACATAATTTTTGTGTTTCGGTTGTAATTTTGGTCCATGAATGTTTTCACTAACCTTTGGTTTCGTAGTTGGTGGTGTAACCTGTAGTAAACAAAAGACGCTTGTATCAAACATTGAATTTAATATGAAGAATTATATATATATATATATATATATATATATATATATATATATATATATATATATATATATATAGGTTGAAAAAACACATGTATGTACCTCCTCATGAGCAAGAATAACTTGATCCTTTGGCCATGCAAAGAAACAACCTACACCTTCCCTAACTGTTTTTAACCCATTATTCCCTACGTCCGGTATGCATACTGCATCCACTAACGATTTATCAATTGAGACTCTGTAGCAATCATTTGGGAGTAGTTGGTTATGCAACATTTGTTTTCCTTGAATCTTGTGTATGCGACCCAAAGCAACAATATTTGCTTTCTTTATGTGCCACAATTTGAAATTGATTGTCTAAAAAACAGAATTTTTGCATATGTATATATCATAAATTATTTAAACAAAATTAAGAATAACAAGAAACATGTTGAAATACATACTTGTGCTTGTGTTGTTGGAGACACATTATCCTGCGATAGGGAAGCTGGAGACCCGTTTCGTCGTAACTTAGCCATTTTCTTAGGTCCGACTTTTATAATAGGTTCCTATACGTATATATAAAACACGGGACATTATTTAAAGAAAAGAATAACAAGAAACATGTTGAAATACATACTTTTGGTAGTTCTTTTGTTGGAGATGCATCTCCTTGCGATTGGGAATCTGCAGACCCGTTTTGTCGTGGCTTTCGTGTTTTCTTTACATTTTTAACATGTTCCTATATGTATGTATAAAACACGGTACATTAGTCATGTAGGTAAAATTAATAAATCAAAGGGGGATGTTTTACTCTTTACCATTGTTTCCATTACCGGTTCCAAAGTTTCAATCCCATTAGGCTTCTTCTGAATTACCGCATCTTTATCACATGCACGTACACCAACACTTGACTGAGTTCCGTTGACCACCTGATCATTAGTGCTGATATCTATATTATTAATGACCATTGGAGTCGTCACATGCAAGATAAATTGAATTAAGAAATACATTGGTGTTAGCATTAGAAAATGAAATTGTTAACAACATAAAAAATGGCTTACATATGAGTCTAATGGCAATTGAGATGGCATATCCAACTGCATCCCTTGTGAACTCAACTGACTCAGCAGTTTAGCAAACATTCCGTTTGTATCTGCCATCTCTGCGGACAATTTCTTGACCTGCTCATCTTTTTCTGTCATCTCGGTGGACAGTTTCTTGAGCAGTAGATCTTTTTTTTACGCTCGCTTCTCTCATTATCAAGTTGAGTTTGAAGTAACTCAAGTCTTTCATCGGTTTCTTTTCTGGTTCGAGGAAGATTTAAATACCTCTTATATGTAACTCCATTTCCCACTCCTCTTGCATAACCTCCTTGTTCCATACCAAACACAACTGTCATGGTATCAGTGCCATCATCAACATCCAAGGTTCCTTCCTTGATCTTTTCATCAGCTTCTTTCTACCAAAAAAATATGGGAATTGTTGGTATTAAAAGTTAGTACTGCTAGTATACAAGTTAGTACGGCTAGTACAAAGTTAATGATGCTGTTATATAAGCATAATAATAGAATTTGCCATCAAATTTACAAGTTTATCTGCCAATGAACTAATCTCAGCATCTGGAGATTCTCCGTCTTTGTTTTGCCTTCCTTTGATCCACAATACACTACGCGTGGGTTCATCATCTGCTACAATTTCTTTTTTTTTTTGGATCTAATGGACATCAAGTGCATACACATATATGTAAAGTTAAACCAAGATAATCGAGTCTGATCAATTAGTAAAACAAACAGTATGTATAACCTTACCATTTTCTCTTTAACATAAACATATCCATCTCCTCCTATTTTATTCTGATAAATATTTTTGGAACGCGACAGTTTAGCTTTATCTGATTTCTCCTAAAAACACAAAATCATAAGGCATTTAGATGCGGTAATGCTGCAAACTAAAAATTATGAAATGACATATAGACTTAAATAAAGATGACTAATTAAAACCTTGTATTCATTGGTGGTCGTGTAGGTTACAAACTCAACCGATTGTTCTTGTGTCATAATTGTACTATACTTTTCTGGGGGTTCATTCATTTTCGAAGGTGTATCTAGGTTAGGCAATATGTATTTTTCCCTGAGTTTCATTATGTAATTCCTTAGCAGTTGACCAAGATGATTCATTACCACCTTTTTGAAGGGAGGTGATTTGCACACTCCCACAAATGATTGGTACACTCAAAATGTGAGTGTGTTGACATTTATACCCTTACAGGATATGAATAAGTCCAAACAATGTGAGTGTATAAATGTCAACACACTCAAAATTTGAGTGTGCCAATCACTTTTGGGAGTGTGCAAATCACTTCCCCTTTTTGAATGTCACGTCAACATCAAAATATCGCTGCAAAGATTAACACAATGTTGTTAATTAGTTGTAGATAATTGATAAATTAAACTTATATATGTAGTACTGGGTTAAAAATTAGTATATATCTACCGTGATTTCATCCCATAGTTTTTATCTTGATTCTTTATCCACCTTCTTCCAGGATAGAACCTTCAAACCTATGTGCTCACGAATCAAATCTCGTAAAAAACTCGCAAACATTGCTCTGTTTAACCCTGCAACCCTATTCAACGCATCGATGGTTACCTTGTGCTTTATTTGACTAGGATGGCCATATTGAAGGTGAAACTTAGCTAGCCTGGTTATGCCCCTATTAGATAGTTTTCGATTTAATTGGTTGTTATTTTCTTCATCAGATGAATAGTATGTTGCATCCTCATACTGTATTGTGTTAACACCAGCTTCATTATCTGGAAGCAAAATATCAGTATCAACGTTTTCAATCATTTCCATGACGACTCTTGAGCAACAATGTGTACAAGAAAATGATTCTGGCTTGGAGAGTAATGGTGATTGAAGATTTGATTTTTCTGTTTTGGTTGCAGTGTTTAGTTTAATTAGGAGACAAAACAGGGTATTTTCATGAATATGGGCTCTTATTTATGTTAAATGCCATATAATTAGGTAATTTAAAAATTTTGGATCAAAATTTTGGCTCCAAATTCTTTTAAATTATTTTCAAAAAATTTCGCTTATGAACACAAACTGCTTTTCTTTTCTCCAAGATCATGAGTACTATTGAGTCAGACGGCTTCTTTCAAAAAACCGAGGAGAGTAAATAGTAATCATAGATGATTATAAATACTAAGTCCCAATATTGTTCTTGTTTTACCTTTAAAGTCTTTCTTTTACAACTTTTACCTTAAGTTTTCTTTCTTATGTTAAATAATACTTTTAGATGGATGGATTGTGTTTTAAATGTATTTTTATTAGTATAATTTTCATCAAGTATTATACAATACAAATAAAAATATTTAATGTCAAAGTTATAAAAGAAAGACTTAAAAAGTCAAACATGGACAAAAATTTTGTTAGAAACGGCAAAGTAATCCTCCTTCCTTGAAACTGTGACTATAAATTAGCGGTATTGATCGGTTCGGTTATCGGGTTGTTCGATTAGTTCGGTTTAATTAAATCAGTTATATTTTTATTCGGGTCATAACACATAAAAAACGTGTAAAAACAAATAAGAATGGCTAAAAACGGATGGAAACGGATGAAATAGACTAAACGTGTAAATCGTGTTGTTGGATTAGTTCGGTTTCATTAAATCGGTTATATTTTTATTCGGGTGATTAAATACAAAAACGTGTAAAAACAAACAAAAATGGCTTAAAACGGATGGAAACCCATGAAAACGGACTAAACGTGTAAATCGGGTTGTTCGATTAGTTCGGTTTCATTAAATCAGTTATATTTTTATTCGGGTCATCAAACACAAAAACGTGTAAAAACAAACAAAAATGGGTAAAAACGGATGGAAACGGATGAAAACGGACTAAACGTGTAAATCGTGTTGTTGGATTAGTTCGGTTTCATTAAATCGGTTATATCTTTATTCGGGTGATTAAACACAAAAACGTGTAATATCAAACAAAAATGGCTAAAAACGGATGGAAACCGATGAAAACGGACTAAACGTGTAAATTGGGTTGTTCGATTAGTTCGGTTTCATTAAATCGATTATATTTTTATTCGGGTCATCAAACCCAAAAACGTATAAAACCAAACAAAATGGGTAAAAACATATGGAAACGGATGAAAACGGACTAAATTGGGCGATAACGAGTAAGAACGTAAGAAAACGTATGAAATGTAAGAAAATGTACAATAATGTGTAAAATAGACGAACCCGTATTAAAACGGAGGAAAACGTCTAAAATAGATGAAAACGGACTAAAACATGAAAAAACGGACGAAAACGTGTACAAAACTAAGAAAACGTATGAAAACGGCCGAAATCGTTTAGAAACGACTAAAACGGACGAAAACGCACAAGGGTCGGATTACCGTGCGGTTCATAAAATGTTCACTTAATAAATAAACGAACGTAAACGAACTTTTGCCGAACAGTTCATGATCAATGTTCACTGAGCATTCAGTTCGTTTACAACTTTTAATTCAACAATTGTTTTTATTTCTTTTTTATATTTTCTCCAAGTCGAATCAATATCAAGTCGCAACAAACGAGTCACGGTAAAACATTTATTCACAAAGCATGAGGTACAACTAGTTGTTCAATTAACTCATTGTACATGGCATACAACTTAAGGCATAAGACTCTATAAAGTGTCTAATGCCACTTGTACTATGTGGATCATCAGTGTAATTTAGTGTTGTACATATCACTTCCCAAACCGTAAACGTTAAACCATAAACCCTAAATCTAAACCCTAAACGCCAAACCCTAAACCCTAAACACTAAACTAGGGCTGCAATCAAGTCAAGCTTTTATCAAGCAACTCAAGCTCGAGCTCGAGATGGGCTCGATCAAGTCAAGCTTTTATCAAGCTCAAGCTCAAGCTCAAGCCCAAAAATTAGCTCGAAACAATTAACGAGCCGAGCTCAAGCTTTGGATAGCTTGGCTCGAGCTTTTATCAAGCTTTAACATATATATTTTTATTTAAATTTCATATAAATAATTAGGAGCTAATTTTATAATTAACCAAAGTATAAGGGATTAGTTTGCAAATACTTGGATAATCCCTACGGTACCCTACCTAACGATTTGGATTCTTATCTAACATAACAAAGTGACACAATCTGTCACAATCACACACACTTCTTCGCTTTTCTTTGTAAGTTCTCATTATCAACAATTTTTATTTAATAATTTTAAGTGTTAACATCATCTATCTATATTATATGCATGTATCTATGTTTTTATCTTGTTATTGTCTTGAAAAATAATCACAATGCATTTTATCTTTTTGATGAACGAGAGTAATTAGGAATGATATAAGTTATTACTTTTAGAGATTAACTTTGATACGAGGACTTAAAGTTTGGTGATGCGAATATAGGAATGATATAAGTTATTAATTTTAGAGATTAACGTAAGTTGAATAGTAGCATGGGCGGAGCTATTAAGGGACCGGGACGGGTCCCAGCCCCCTAGGCCTAAGCCCATTAATGTATTTTTTCGCGATTCATGTGTTAAAATTTTATTTTTTCCATCTCGGCCTTCCCATCTAATGTTCTTCCGGGAAAAAAATTGTTTCGGCCCTCTCAAGAAATTTTTACTAGCTCCGCCATTGAATAGTAGGACTTGTAATTTAGTAACCGAAATGAATAATGAATTAGTTGTTTCCTTTTGATTAACTGAATGTATATTAATTGTTTTTTTTTAGTTTATTTCATCTGACACAGGTGAACATTTGTTTTAGGGAATTACGATCCTATACCAATGCTTTTTAAAGTGAGTAGAATGAGAATGTAACATTGATTCATAGTATTTCAAGTTTTTTACTTTGATTTATAAGTCTGAGTATATTTGGGATCAATGTCAAATATTATCCTTCTAGTTTTAACATCGCCTCCTTGTTTGATCCATATTATTTGTTAGTAGGCGAACTTAAACATGTGATTAGAGCCAGAATCTGTTAGACTGTTACAGATTTCTTATTATTTCTGCTTATACCATGCATGTAGATAAACAACTTAATGATTTTGCACATATAAAGGTTAGAAATAAGCACTTTTGTAACAACCCATTTGCTATTGTGTGTTGTTGTACATATGGTTCATGGGTTCAAAGCACTTTTGTTAATATCATAAAACAAGTATTACTTAATATTGCGTCACAACTGTTGCTTACTTGATTTAATTTAACTAAGATTTATGAAAATATTACTGTGTTTGTTGAATAATTATATATTGCATTTTCATTCACATTTTTTTGTTTATACTTAGGTTATCGATGTCAACAACACGAGATCCAATTGAACTTGATGATTCAACCTCTAACCCTTCCGTGGATCAAGATGATCCAATGATTGATGACGAAAATGGAAGTAATGAAGAGTTTCAAACAAATAAAAGGCAAAAAGCAACAGATAATAGCCAGCCAAAGGTTGAAAGGACCAAAACAGCTCCAGTGTGGAATGAATTCGAACGAGTAATGAAAAATGGTTTAAAAAAGGCGCGTTGTATTCACTGTGGTAAACACTTGACATATAACAAAAATGGAACCACCACCACACTGAGTAGACATCTGAAAGACCATTGTAAAAAAAGAAAGCTTGTTATGAAAAAACAAGGGTTGCTTAATTTTCAGCCCGATGGTTCAAATGTAAGTCGTAGTGAGCCTGACCTTGCACCAGCCATTGTAAATGGGAAGTATGATCACATGAAGATGCGAGAAGCTATTGCTCATTGGATTTTAATGCATGAACATAGCTTTTCTATTGTTCAGGAGGCGGGGTTTGACTTTATGATGAAGGTTGGAATACCACAATGGCCTGGATTGTGTCGTACAGCTGCAAGAATGATTGTCTTAGAGTTTACGAGAATCAAAAAACAAAGTTGAAGGAAATGCTTAAGAAGGTTGATTCGATTAGCTTGACGACTGATATGTTGAAATCAAAATGTCAGAAGATTGGTTATATGGTGCTTACTGGTCATTTTTTAGATAAAGATTGGAAGTTAAACAAATGGGTACTTAACTTTGTGCATGTTCCTCCTCCGCATCATGGAATTGACATTTCTGATGCTTTGTACAAGTGCTTTCAGGAGTGGGACATTGAGAAGAAAATTTATAGCATTTCAAAGGATAATGCTACTTCTAATGATAATGCTATAAAAAATCTAAGAAGAATTTTTGAGGTAGATAGGAAGTTGTTATGTGATGGAAGATTATTTCATGTGCGATGTTGTGCACAAATACTTAATCTCATTGCCCAAGATGGTTTGGAAACTATTAAGTCGGTGATAAAAAAAATGTGAGAGATAGTGTATCTTTCATCAATGCAAGTGAAGCACGGATGAAGACATTTAATGATCTTGCACAACAAATGAAATTGCCTAACAAGAAACTGATTTTGGATTGCAAGACTCGTTGGAATTCAACATAAGAAATGCTTTCTGGCGCTTATAAGTTCAAAGACGTTTTCCCTAAATATGAAGAAAGAGACCTTGATTATGTGTCATGCCCTTTAATAGATGATTGGTGTAAAGGTAGAGCAGATTTGTGAGATCTTGGAGGTGTTTAGCCATGTCACCGATATCATATCTGGAAGCGACTATCCAACATCTAATCTGTTTCTTTGTGAAGTCTACAAGGTAAAACGAGTTTTGGATGGCAAGAAAGATGATGAGAATGAATTCATTCGAGAAATGGTGGAGAAAATGAAAGAAAAGTTCGATAAGTATTGGAAAGAGGTCCATTTACTAATGGCTATTGCTGCAGTATTAGATCCACGGGTGAAGATGTGGTCGTTTGAGTTTTGCTTTTCCAAAATATACAAACCTGAAGATGCAAAGGCTCTTGTAGACATGGTGGGAAAGACTTTAAGAAGTTTACATTCTGAGTATGTGACTGTTGGGATATAAAATATCAAAGTACTTCTGGATGTCAAAGTACTGCTGCATGAAGAATAAAGTCAAAGTACTTCTGAAGAATAAAGTCAAAGTACTGCTGTTATTGCTGAATGTTTAATGTACTTCGAAGGAAACAAGGATCAATGTGCAATATTAGATAAGGATTAATATGTAATATTAAATGAATTCTAGAATTATTTAGGGATAATGACTTGTCGTTCAAGGATTACATGTTGTAAACCGACTTAAGGTTATCTATATAAAGAGCCTTAAGAGGTGTTAGTCGATATAAGTTTTACAAGTCTTTGATACGTTTAGAAGTCGATCAAAGTTAATAGTTAGGGATTGTTAGTGAATCTGTGTAACAAAGCAGGTTCAAAGTTTGATTAATATAAAAGTTCTTAAGCTTTGTGTTAGTAGATTCCGCATACTTTACAAGGTAAAACAGTGTTTCAATATTAATAGTGTTGAGTTTACTCAATACTGTTAAACCTTTACAAGCTACTAAGTAGTTTGGTCAGAGTATATCGATCCAACAAGTGGTATCAGAGATTGTGTTGGAAACTCTGATTAAGAAGACAAACCTTTAAAACCTTTAAACCGATTTCACTACAAACCCTTCAAGATGTCGACAGATGCTGCACCTGCTCCCTCAATCACTATTGTTAGAATCCCTATTGTTAATAAGGGAGAATACAACCTATGGGCCATGAAGATGAGGCAGTACATTGCCATCACAGACCATGCACTATGGGATGTGATTGTCAATGGTAACATGCAAATTGAAGAACCAGTAGAGGTACCTGGACAACCAACACCACCTAAAATCACTGTACCTGCTGCTACCAAAAGAAATCAAGAAAAATCTCTCAACATACTGCTTTCTGCTATTCCTGATGGTCACCTATTAAAGTTTCATGATGCCAAAGATGCCGAACAACTATGGGCTGCAATAAAGAAGAAGTTTGGAGGTAATGATGCTTCCAAGAAGATGCATAGGAATTTGCTGAAGCAACAATTTGAAACTTTCACTGTTGGAGAAAGAAAAGGTTTTGATTCTGCTTATGAAAGATTCCAACATCTTCTGAGTATGTTAGAACTATATGATGCTGAGGCATCAGTTGAAGATGCTAATTTAAAGTTTCTGAGGAGTTTGCCATCAGCATGGCATGTAGTTGCTACAATGATCAGAGGACAATCAGGGCTGGATACTATGGACTTTGATGATCATTACAACAATCTGAAGGTGTATGAGCATGAGATGAATGGTACTACAGGTTCAAGCACACAACAGAACATTGCTTTTGTCTCTTCTGAAAAGAGAAGCAGTACTTCTAACAAAGGTACTGCTTATCCTGTTCAAAGTACTGTGACTGAAACACAGGTTCCATGCACAACAATGGTCACTACCAATTCATCACAATCATTAACCCCCACCTCAGATGATGTTCTATGTTCATTCTTTGCTCACCAAGCATCTCTACCAGTCACCTATCAAGAAGATGTATTGCAAATAGATGATGATGCTTTGGAAGAAATTGATATCAGATGGCAAGTTGCCATGCTCACTGCAAGGATCAGGAAGTATGTGAACAAGACAGGAAAAGGCATCAATTTCAGAGCTAAACAAGGAATAACATTTGACAAGTCCAAGATTGAGTGTTTCAACTGTCAAAGGACTGGTCACTTTGCAAGGGAGTGCAAATTTGCAAAGTATCAAGCAAACAAGATGATTGAACCACCCAAGCCCGAGAGAAAAGAGATTCCAATTACTGAACCAAAACCAAAAGCTTTGGTTGCTCAAGAGAATCTGTCAGAGATTGATTGGTCCAATGAGTTTGATGATGAACCTCTAACCTATTCAATGGTTGCATTGGAAGACTGGAGCACAGCATTTGATGAAGAGCCTGGATATGCTGCTTTGGAGTCAAGAGATGATTTAGGAAGCTTTGATTGGAGCATGGAGTTTGAAGAAGCACCTGTTCAGCTTGCTATGGTAGCTGCTTCACCAAGTTCATCCACTAACTCTGAGGTATGCTCTAAGTGTAATGATATGTATCAAAAGTTACTTAGTGAATATGTAGCTGAAAGAGATAAATTTCAAAAGGCTAGGGCTGAGATAACTGGTTATCAATTAACTTTAGAGTCAATGGAGGCCAAAATCCTTACACATGAAAACAATGAAGTAGCATGGCTTGAAACATATAAACAATAGGATTACCTAGTTAAGTTAAATGAATGGAAACTAGGTTGTAAGGTGTCTGAACTAGAAAAAGTGACTGCTGAAAGGGATAAGTTATTAGAAAAACTTGCTGTGTGGAATGAGGCAGGTGTGTCACATGTTCAATTTGTTGAAAAGCAAAGAACATCTAATATTAAGACAGGCCTAGGTTATGATAATAATAGCATTGAAGGCATTCCATTTAAGAGCAAGGAACTAAATCTTACAGTTGATACCTCCACTAGTGATGAAGAGTTCATAAGTCTAGATGAAAACACTTCTAGTGATGAGGAATCCCCTAGTCCAACACCTCCTGTATTTCAGAAAGAAAAGGGATATAATGCAGTTCCTCACCCCCCCCCCCCCAAGGTAGCTTTCAACCACCTAGAAAAGATGTTGACTGTTATGGTGTAGATAATCTAGAGTTTAGGAAAAAGCTTAAAAGTAAAATTAATCCTGAAACTTTAGAAAAATCTGT
Source organism: Artemisia argyi (assembly GCA_030686995.1). NCBI lineage: Eukaryota > Viridiplantae > Streptophyta > Magnoliopsida > Asterales > Asteraceae > Artemisia > Artemisia argyi. The sequence continues at coordinate 29,714,930 of CM060694.1, forward strand.
TGAAGCACCTAAGGTAGAAGAGACCAAGTTTTCAAAACAAGCAGTACCTACAAACACTTTTCAAAGTACTGCTGATCATTCAGCAGTACCTCAAAGAAAATTCTTTCAAAATACTGCTAATTTTAGAAACACTTATGGAAGGGGATTTGGGGATATTGGTCCAAAGGTCTATTATGTTTATTATAGTCCTCATCATTTGATTAAAGACTGTGATTATCATTTAGAATACCTAAGTAAATATCGAAAGACCAGAACTGCACAACCAAGTCATAGGGAGAATAAGCCAAGGGACAACAAACCAGTTTAGAACTATACAAATAGGGTCAGCCATAGTAATTTCTCAAAAGACTATAGGTACCCTCATCAGAAAAGGTCATACTCCAAACCCTCAGTACCTTCACAAAGTACTGATAGAAAGATCCCTAACGTTTCTAGCAAACACTCAAGTGTAAGATCTAGGAGGAACAATCATTACAACCCTAGAAAATCTTACAACACAAGAAAAGATGCTAGGACACAGAACCCAACTCCTAAAGTTACAACTAAATGGGTTAAGAAGGAAAGTACTGCTGGAGAAAAACTAGTACTTTCAGAAGTTAAGGGTGAAAAAGGGATAATTGATCTTGAAAAACCAACAGTTTTGGAAACAAAAACCTTAATTCTTGATCATGCTTTCAAAGACAGTGGTGATTACATACTCAAAAATTTTGAGTATGTCACTCTACAAGGGGAACACAAGTCAGTAATGGCTTGGGTTCCTAAAAATAACTAACCTTTTTCATGTGAATGCAGGGCAACCCAGAGGAGGAGCTTAAAGATCATCTTATTGTAGATAGTGGTTGCTCTGGCAGTATGACAGGAGAAAAGGAGCTCTTGTCAGATTTTAAAGCTTATTTTGGAGGAAAAGTTGCATTTGGGAATGATCCTGATGGAGGAAGAACAACTGGCAAAGGAACTATCAAGGCAGGAAACATTGATTTTGAAGATGTTAGATATGTGAAGGAGCTCAAATTCAATCTTTTGTCAGTCTCTCAGATTTGTGATAAGAAGTACCCTGTGTTATTCTTTGACACAAAATGTCTTATACTTTCTCCTGATTTCAAGTTAGAAGATAGAAACTTGGTGTTGCTGAGAGCACGAAGAACTAATGATGTGTACATCATAGACTTATAGAATGTAAATTCTGCTGAAAGAGCAACATGTTTGATTGCAAGAGCATTTATGGAGGAAGCACATCAATGGCACAGAAGACTGGGACATGCAAATTTCAAGAACATCAATAAGCTGGTCAGAGGTAATTTAGTTAGAGGTTTACCTTCTAAGACATTCAAGAATGATCACTCATGTCTTGCTTGTAAGAAGGGTAAACAGCACAAGGCTTCTTGTAAGAAGATTGATGAGAAGACCATTAGAGAGCCTTTGGAATTGCTGCACATGGATCTGTTTGGACCTGTTTCAGTTGTTAGTCTGAACAAGAAGAAGTACTGCGTGGTTGTAACAAATGACTGTAGCAGATTTAGTTGGATCTTTTTCTTATGCTTTAAAGATGAAACTTTTGATGCTATTCATGATCTAATAATAGCACTTGAAAATCAGTTAAGACTCAAGGTTAGAGGCATTAGATGTAACAATGGGACTGAGTTCAAGAATCAGCTTATGGATGAATTTTGTGCCAAGAAAGGAATTAAAAGAGAGTTCAGTATTGCTAGAACTCCTCAACAAAATGGAGTTACAGAAAGAAAGAATAGAACTCTTATAGAAGCAGCTAGGACAATACTTGCAGACTCTCAACTACCTGTTCCATTCTGGGGTGAAGCTGTAAGTGCTGCTTGCTATGTGTTGAATATAGTATCAGTGACTAAACCTCAAATGACGACACCTTATGAGTTACTCATGGGAAAGAAGCCAAGCATCAAGTTTATGAAACCTTTTGGATGTCCCCTAACCATCTTAAATACTGCTGATAATTTGGGCAAATTTGATGGGAAGTCAGATGAAGGATATTTATTGGGATATTGTACAAATAGCAAAGGATTCAGAGTGTACAATAGGGCTACCAAGAAGGTTCAAGAATGTATTCATGTTGATTTTTTGGAAGAACAAGAGAATTTTAAAGGTAAAGGTCCTGATTGGATGTTTGATCTTGATTTAATGTCTTCATCAATGAATTATGTACCTGTAAGGGAAGAAAATCAAGCTGCTCCCACTGAAGAAGAAGCACAGTACATTGTTCATGATGTTAATTTAAGATCTGAAGATGAGCCAAAAGATAATGCCAATGATGAGAAAACAAGTACTTCTGAGCCTCAAGGTACTGCTAAACCTAACAGTACTGTTGATCTCAAAGTACTGTTCCACCACAAATACCAGTATCTGCAGAAGATCAAGCCATTCAAGATGAACTTTCTAGAATGCTTTTTCAAGAAACAATGGCTAAATCGTATGATGATGAACAGAGGAGAGCTTATGAAGCAGAAAAGAAGAAGGCAAAAGACACAGCCAGAACTTTACCCTAAAGTACTGCTAATCCTTTTGAAAGTACTTTTCAACCTTTGAATACTTCAAATTGGATAAATACTGATGCTGTTAATGATCCTAATATGCCTGACTTAGAAGATACTGCTGATCCAAACACAATTAATTTAGAAGACACTGATGATGAATTGGATCAAGAAGGCATTTTCTCAAATTCTAATGAAGATCCTGATATAACTAATTTGGAAGATAATCTTGAAGTCCCACCAACTCCTACTCTCAGAATTCATAAAACTCATCCTGTTACAAATATTATTGGACCCTCGGCTTCAGGGGTGCTAACAAGGATTAAGGCTAAGAATATGTCTCAACAACATACTTCTTTACTTAGTTTTATCTACAAGCAAGACAGGGTGAATCACAAGGATCAGAAGTTGTGTTTATTTGCTTATTTTCTATCTCAGGAAGAGCCCAAGAATATCAAACAAGCATTAGCCAAGGAAAGTTGGGTGGAAGCTATGCAAGAAGAACTCCTACAGTTTAAACTTCAAGAAGTTTGGGTATTATGTGATTTACCTGATGGAAAGAAACTTATTGGAACTAAATGGGTCTTCAGAGTAAAAAGAGATGAAAGAGGGAATGTTATTAAGAACAAGGCAAGGTTAGTGGCTCAAGGATATATACAGGAAGAAGGAGTAGACTATGATGAAGTTTTTGCTCCTGTGGCAACGCTTGAAGCCATTAGGCTATTTTTGGCTTTTGCATCTTATATGGGATTCCCTGTATATCAGATGGATGTTAAAAGTGCTTTTCTATATGGAAAAATCACTGAAGAAGTTTATGTCAAACAGCCTCCTGGTTTTGAAGACCCTGCACACCCAAACAAAATCTACAAGGTAATAAAGGCTCTTTATGGCCTTCATCAAGCTCCAAGAGCATGGTATGAAAGGCTTTCCAATTTTCTACTGCAACATGGTTATAGAAGAGGAGCTATTGACAAGACTTTGTTTATCAAGATAGACAAGAAGGATATCATGTTAGTTTAAGTGTATGTAGATGATATTATTTTTGGTGCTACTAAGCAATCTATGGTGAAGGAATTTGAAGATCTTATGCAGAAAGAATTTCAGATGAGTTCCATGGGAGAATTAACATTTTTCTTAGGACTTCAAGTGCAACAGTCAAGCAGTGGAATTTATATTTGTCAAGATAAGTATGTTGCAGATATTCTTAAGAGATTCACTTTCACAACTGTTAGGCCTACATCTACACCAGTGGATACTAATAAACCTTTGGGAAAAGATAAATATGGAGAAGTTGTTGATGTCACACTATACAGGTCTATGATTGGATGTCTTATGTATTTAACTACATCAAGACCTAATATTACTTTTGCTGTAAGCTTATGTGCAAGACATCAAGTTAATCCAAAAGTATCTCACTTGAATGCTGTCAAGAGGATTTTCAGGTATCTTAGGCAACAACCTAAGCTAGGATTATGGTATCCTAGGGATTCACCTTTCCATCTCCATGCCTTTTCAGACAGTGATTATGCTGGAGATAACTATGATAGAAGATCCACAACTGGAGGATGCCAGTACCTTGGAAGCAGATTAGTGTCATGGCAATGTAAGAAGCAAACAATTGCAGCAACTTCTTCCACAGAAGCAGAGTATGTAGCTGCTGCTAGTTGTTGTGCACAAGTACTTTGGTTACAGAATCAGCTTTTGGATTATGGATTCAATTTCAAGAATACTCCTATCAACATTGATAATGAGAGTACCATCTGTATTGTCAAGAATCCAGTCTATCATTCCAAGACCAAGCACATTCAGATTAGACATCACTTTATAAGAGATTGCTATGAACAAAGGCTTATCAATGTGGTTAAAGTTCATACTGATGATAATGTAGCAGATCTACTCACAAAGGGCTTTGATGTTTCAAGATTTACTTTCTTAGTTGTGAGTATTGGCATGATTAATATGTAAGCTATTTTTATGGGGAGGCATAAGTAGTTATTAGTTAGTCATTATTTGAGGGGAGGCTACATGTATCATTCAAAAGAAAGGATTTTAGTCATTAAAGTTCTTACAACCACCATTCAGAGTACATCACCATTCTTGTTTTCAAGTAACAAACACAGACACAACAAAGACAACACAAACACAAGACTACATCAACCTACTACCAAGCTCCACACACCTACTCCATAGGCCTTTTTCCCTTGCCCTCATTGCTTTGTTTTCCCTTTTGAGCAGTCCTTCTCTTGTCATCAAAAGAAGCCTGTTTTCTTGGGCAAGCCAGGGCAAGAACCTGTTTGGGAGGCCTTTCTTTTCTTGGAGCAGGCCACTTCATGTTCTGAATAGCTGATTCCAGGGCTTGAGTCAAAGCATATGGAAGCTCTTTAGCCAGAGATGAACCAGAAACAACTTTCTTCTTTTTGGGCTTTTTGCTGGTAGTACTACCTGCATCAGTCATGGTAGAGTTGGCAGCACTCATTGTTGATGAAGATTCTTGGTGTCCCATCCACTGAACATGAGGAGGAAAATAGTCTGGCCATCCTGGATCTTCAAACTCAGAATCAGAGTAGTAACTTATCTCTGAATCTGTGGTGCCCTCTGAGTCTGAAGAGATGTTCACAATTGGAATGTGACTCATTGTGCTTACATGTTTTTGTGTTAAAAGAAGTTATGGTGTTTGCAAGTTGTTGATGAAGTTGCTTTTATAAGCAAGGTAAAGGTAAATGGGCATTTAATGAAGTGTATTGAAGTTCACTTACCTTGGTAGCTTTGGGATTTAATTTGGGGAGATAGTCATTAATAAGGGTTGACTTTCAAAGATATTTTGGTCAAATGGTCAACATTCAAGATTTTTAGTGGGAAAGTACTTTGTCAATATACTGTGTGAGCTTATAATGGAAAGTACTGCTCCATATTTTATGGAAAGTACTGCTTGGTGCTATTAAAAGGGTTCGCTGACATGTCAGATACTGTTCCAACGGTCAGATTTGCGGCTAACAACCTTTCAAAAGATATGAGGATATTTACTTCCAAAAATAACGGTAAAATCATTAATTAACCGTGATTTTTTGTAATCTTATCCTTATATAACAACCTCATATCTTTTCTTTTTATTCACCTTATTCACCTTTATTAACTCATACCTACTTTGCATCTCTCATCACTTTTCTCACTCTAACCCTAATCATCATGGCTAATCGACGTACCAACACCAAACACAACTTGATCGCAAACCTTGAGAAAACCCAAGAAAACCTTGATTTTCATGGTATTATTGACTTTCTCACTAGTACCAACATCTGTTAATCCATCCTTGTCAACCCCGAGATTATTGGACCCTGGATTCAAGCTTTTTGGGATACAGCAACGTCACAGGTTGAAGATGGTGAGGATATCATTACTGCTACAGTTGTTGGGAGAGCTATACGTGTTACAGAAGCTTCAATCAGGGAGGCTCTGTTATTTGATGATGAAGGAGGCTCTATTTTGTTTGGGAAACAAGAAGTTTGGAACACACTCAGAGATATTGGTTATGAAGGTTCTTTGACTAAGCTTACTTTTCAGAAGGCTATGATTAGTCCTCATTGGAAATTTCATATTCATGTTTTGCTACACTGTTTGAGTCCAAACAGTACTGCTTGGGATCAGTTTAGTCATTCCATAGCTTCTGCTTTTGTTGGTCTTATTACCAATCAGCCTTTCAATTTCTCATACATGATCCTTGAAGGTATGCTTACTCATATTAAGGATGGCAAACCTTTTCTTATGTATCCTAGGTTTGTTCAATTGCTTTTAGAGAATCCACTAGATGGTATACCTAAACCTCAGGATTATGTACCTACCATTAGGATGCCACCTAAAGTTTTCACTTTTATGTCCAATAAGGGAGTTAATTTTTCGGGTAGGAATACACCTCTTAATGCTTATATGTTAGAGGTAGCTCAAGCTGTTAGGGATGAAGAAGACAATAGTGGTTCTGCACATTCTAATAATGATGCTCAATCTGTTTCCGCTGAGCATTTTGCTTCAGTACATACCCCCATACCACCTATTGTTTCCCCTCAGCATGTTGTTTCAGGTGAAAGGACTCCCTCAGTAACAGCTTCTTTGGATACATCTGTTTCTGCTCAAGGTACTTCTCCACAAAGTACTGATCCTCAAGGTACTAATTCAGAGGATTCACAAGTACCTACTCCCAATGATTATACTTCCACAAGTGGGCTTCAAACACCTGGAGGAGATGAGGGAATTGCAGGTACTGAGAGTACTTCTGATTTGGTTCAAGAATTGGAGAAGATGAAGTCAACTGTTAATGCTCAAGCTGCAGAAATCAAAAAGCTAAGAAAGAAGTTTAGAAGATTGAAGAAATTTGTTTGGCCTCTTGTTCAGAATTTTAGGCTTTATGTGAAAGAAAAGAAGCAGTCTCCGAAGCAAAAGTCCAAATCTTCAAAGAAGTCTTCTAAATCCAAGAAGAAGCATAAACGGTCATCATTTACCAAATTGGGGAGGAATCAAGATAAGAATTTAGATAAAGATGATGCTGAAGTAAAATATTCAGAAGATGCTCATTTGTGGCAATATCCAGAAAGTCCAAAGATTTTTGAACCAGAAAGTTATCTTGAAGAAGATATGAATATTGCACAAGAAGAGAAAGAGAATGAGCAAAAAGATGATGAGCAAGAAAAGGTTAAGCAGGATGTAGATGCACAGAACATTCAAAGTACTGTTGTTCACAGTACTGTTGCAGAAAACATAAGTCTGCAAGGTACTACTGAGCAAGGTACTTCTTCTAGAAATATTGATGAAAGTGGAGTCAACGCTGCTGGACCTTCTACAAAGCAGTATGAAGATGAAGCTGGTCCTTCCACTTTTATACAGCAAGAAGAAGAAAGAGTACATACTGCTAGTGATGATGAAACAATTGCTCAAGTTATGATGAATTTAAGGAGACCTACTGGAGGAATACACATCTCTGAGCCTGCACAAAAAGATGATGAAAGTACTTTTGAATCAGAAAAACTAGATCCAAAAGATAAAGGGAAAGGGATAATGGTTCAGAAAGATACTAAGAAGAAGAAGAAGAAATTTTCTATTGCTCAAATTAGAGAATTAGAAACTGTGGATGATTTAGAGCTTGCTAGAAAGCAACAAGCTGAATATGATGCTGAGTATTTGGAAGAAGTCAATAGGCCACTTACAAAGAAGCCAATGACCAAAGCTCAGGAAAGAAATTGGATGATACAGTTCTTAAGAAAGAAGGGATACAAGAATTTGCATTTGAAAAGGTATCCAGAAGTGAAAGCTCTGTGGGATAAAGTACAAGAAGATATCAGAAAAGAAGTAGAAAACTTTGTGCCCATGGAAGTTGATAGAAAGAAGAAATTAGAAGATATAAGAAAGGAAGGTGCTGAGCAAAGGAGATTGAAAAGAAAGAAATTAGCTGAAGATGATCAACTGTCAAAAATGCTGAAGTTAGTTCATGAAGATACAGTTGATGAACTTAGAAATTATTTCAGAGTTGTTGATTTTGAGAACAAAAAGATTGAAGATTCTTAAAAGAAGTCCAAGATAATCTCATTTTACGTGGTTGAATCAAAAGAAGGGAATTATTTTATGATCCACAAAGAAGATGAAAGCTTCACACCATTCAATATGTTATGGGATTTATTGCACTGTATCACAAGGGCAGATCTTTATGACTTATATGTGCAAGTGCAGACATACTATGCAGAGATTGAAGCTTCAGGAGTGGGATTAGTTTTGCTTGGAGACTTAATTACCATTTGGGATACTGAAGAAACAAGTGTTGATCCTCTGTGGAATGATCAAGAGAATTGGGAAATAACAAGATGGAGATTCTTTGAGTCATCAGGAGTTCATACACTAGAGATGGAAGATGGTACCATGATTCACATGTTGGCTGAGAGGAGATATACATTGATTAGAGAAATTATGCTCAGAATGCTGGATCATGGAATGGAACTTGAAGATGAATCTGAAGTAGCTTTGGATGTTATCAAGCTATTTTTCAGATGGGTCAAGTCTGAAGAGTAATATTGCATAACACTGGTATGATTTGTTTTGTAAAATAAAGTATTTTTCAAAGTACTGCAAGAACAAACAGTACTTTATCAAAGTACTGCTTGCTGATATAAACCAGTATAGGTCCTTTAAAATAAAAATAAAATGTTTGATGTTTAAAAGAAAAAAAAAGATTTGAAAAGAAACACATGGTGTTAGTATTTATACTGCACAACAAATGGTAATCAACTCACCATGTTTAACAGACAAGAAAGAGTTTGACTCATCATGAGGGTACGGCTCTGATGTGATAATCAAATCCGTTGATGGTTGATAGTTTACCAAAAACTATATGGTTATCAACTCTGATGTGATAATCAAATCCGTTGATGGTTGATAGTTTACCAAAAACTATATGGTTATCAACTCACCAAACTCCAAGTGATTAAGAGTTGGCTAGTCCAAAGCAAACGGCTATTGGTAAAGACAAATCAAATCCGTTGATAGCTGATGATTTGCTAAAAATCATAATTTTCAATGATTCACCTCTCACAGGAGTTAACACACCTGCAAGTGATGAGAATAGTATGAAACTTTTAAGATTTGATGATCTTTGTACCAAAATGTTGCTGAGTTGCTGAGAAGATACCATGGAAAATATGATGCTGGTGAAGAGTACTTTGACAGATGACAAATAGAAGAAAAAGGAATAAAAAAAACAATCTCACTGAATAATTAAAGATTTGAAGATTGAAGATAACAAAGAAACTTGAAATCAAGCAAGTAGAGTTCAAGTTAGGGGAGGATTGTTGGGATATGAAATATCAAAGTACTTCTGGATGTCAAAGTACTGCTGCATGAAGAATAAAGTCAAAGTACTGCTGAAGAATAAAGTCAAAGTACTGCTGTTATTGCTAAATGTTTAATGTACTTCGAAGGAAACAAGGATCACTGTGCAATATTAGATAAGGATTAATGTGTAATATTAAACGAATATTCTAGAATTAGTTAGGGATAATGACTTGTCGTTCAAGGATTATATGTTGTAAACCGACTTAAGGTTATCTATATAAAGAGCCTTAAGAGGTATTAGTCGATATAAGTTTTACAAGTCTTAGATACGTTTAGAAGTCGAACAAAGTTAATAGTTAGGGATTGTTAGTGAATCTGTGTAACAAAGTAGGTTCAAAGTTTGATTAATATAAAAGTTCTTCTTAAGCTTTGTATTAGTAGATACCGCATACTTTACAAGGTAAAACAGTGTTTCAATATTAATAGTGTTGAGTTTACTCAATATTGTTAAACCTTTACAAGCTACTAAGTAGTTTGGTCAGAGTATATCGATCCAACAGTGACTAATATAATCAATCTGCCAATCAGTCAAGTGAGCAAAATGGTTCTTTTATGTCAGAATCTTCAAAGGCACAATCAAAAACTTCTTCAGGATCTGGATTCCAAGAACTTCAAAACTTTATTAGGCAAAATGAAGCAGTCCAATGCAAAAGAGTGGTCTTGGTGTATACTTTGAAGATGGGTGTCATATGTGTGCACCAGAGGATAACAAGCATTTTAACATATTGGATTGGTGGAAGAGCCATGAGTCAAAGTATCGTATATTGTCCCAGTTAGGACTGACATTCTAGCAATCCCCATTACTACAGTTGCATCTGAAGCCACATTTAGTGCAGGAAGTAGAGTAATTGACCAACATCGAGCATCACTAGGAGTTGAGACCGTGCAAGCATTACTTTGTGGAGGAAACTGGATCAGGAACATTCATGGTGTTAAGAAGAGAAACCAAGTAAGTTATTATTATTTTTTGAATATTTATATAGTAGTAACGTAGTAACTATGAATTTACTATTTATGTCGTTTTGACTACTGATTGCAATTTTTATAGGAAACAAAAGTGCCTCCTGTGATCAATCCTAAGTGATAACTTGTGTTAGGCTGTGATATAAGGTATGTTAAATTTTTTGCTACTTCAAGCTTTACCATTCAATTTGTTATCCATAAGTGATTCTTTTTTTTATACAATATTGTAATCAATAGCCAATTTTTTCGCACTATTAACTGTTATTTTGCGCACTCTAATAGCCAAGATATCTTTATATACGTTGCATGAGTTAATATCTTTTCTTCAAGTAGACAAGCACTAACACAATATAAACTCCCAGGTTCTTACAATAAAATGCTAAGGAAATCATCAAGTTAGAAGATCATTTTGCTCAAGAATTCAAGATCTGTGAACCTTATGAAGCCTCATGAGATATATTTTGTTGATATGTTTTAGACATTTGAACCTTAATTAGTACTTTGGCTTATGTTTCATTCTAATGTTCGACTTGGGTACAAGAATGTTGTTCTTGGTTTTATTAGTGTTAAATCAATCTAATTTGGTTTTCAAATATGGTTTTAGCTTGTTTTACTTTATACATATATTTATTGTTGAGTTTAGCTGTGGAATACAATATTTTTGCATACATTCAAGCTTTTCAAGCCAAGCTCAAGCTTTGCTCGAAACCTACTCAAGCCAAGCTCAAGCTTGGACAATGAAAGCTTGACAAGCTATCAAGCCAAGCTCAAGCCTAGTGTTTTTCTTTCAAGCCAAGCTCAAGCCTTGTTGAGCTTGAGCTCGGCTTGACTCGATTGCAGCCCTACACTAAACCCTAAATCAAATTTAATAACAAATATATTTACAACTTTTAATTTAACAATTGTTTTTATTTCTTTATTTTATTTTGTCCAAGGCGATTCAATATCAAGTCGCAACAAACTAGTTACACATTTCAAGTTAGCTAAGGGGGTGCTTGGTTGGGGCCTGGGGGGTAATGAGGGGTGGGGATTGGGAAAGGCAATGGTTAAACATCCCTAATTATGACTAGGGAATGCAATCATTGTTTAGTATCGGGTAATGTGGCATTACCTAGTAAATTGGGAGGTATGGAATGATTACCCACCACCAGCAACAACAGCCATCACCAGCAGTAGCCACCGCAACCACCACCACCAGCCACCACCACCATCACCAACACCACCACCACCACCACCACCAGCCACCACCACCAGGAGCAACCACCACCACCACCAGCAACCGCAGCCATCACCAGCAGTAGCCACCGCAACCACCACCACCAGCCACAACCACCATCACCAACACCACCACCACCACCACCACCAACCACAACCACCACCAGCCACCACCACCAGCAACCACCACCACCACCATAACCAGCCACCACCACCACCACCAGCTACCACTACCAGCAACTACCACCATCAGCTACAACCACCACCACCACCACCACTACCTCCACCAGCCACCACCACCACCACTACCACCAATAACCACCACCACCAGCCACCACCACCAACACAACCACCACCAGCCACCATCAACAACACAACCAACCATCACCACCACCAGCAGCTACCACCATCAGCCACAACCACCACCACTAGCCACCACCACCAGCAGCCACCACCACCACTGCCACCACCACCACTACCACCTGCAGCCACCACCACCACCAGCAGCCACCACAATCACCACCAGCAACCACCACGACCACCACCAGAAGCAACAACCACCACCACAACCAGCCACCACCACCACCAGCCACCACCACTACCACCACCAGCAATCACCACCACCACTACCACCACCAGCCACCATCACCACCAGCAGCCACTACCATCACCACCAGCAACCACCACCACCACAACCGCCACCTGCAACCACCACCACCACCACCAGCCACCTTCACCACCACCAGCCACCACGACCACAACCAGCCACCACTACCGCCACCACCACCACCACCACCAGCCACCACCACCACCAGCTAACACCACCAGCAACTAGCACCACCACTACCACCACCACCACCACCATCACCACCAGCAACCATCACCACCAGCCACCACCACCACTATTTGCCTTTCCCTTTCCCGTTCCTCATTTTAAACCAAGTGCACCCAATGTTATTTGTAGTGTTTTTTATGCATCTTTTTTTAGTCATCTTTATCATTAGTATTAAATGTAGTGATCATTTAAAATATAGTTATTCATATATCAAAAACTTTTTAACATGTTATATATATATTGAATTTGTATTTTGTATCAAATAAAGCACAAATTACCTTTAATTACTAGAGTGTCATAATTTAGACTAAATTATACATTAATAACACTTATTTATTAAAAACTTAAATAGTGATTTGATTGATTTGCATTAGAATACGAACAGACTGCATGAGAAGACTCAATACTTTGAATTAGTACTCTGTAATTACTTTTTGCAATGATTTAGTTTACACAGCCACATAAATCATTATATATTTGGAATAGATTATTAATTATTGTATCTAGTTTCATCACTAGCCACATAAATCATCATCAAAAAACATAATTTCTTACTTAACCATTATCAAATCATCATCATAAAACATGTTTGGATCTCCTAATCTCGATGAACTAAAAGATTTATGTGGGTCTGATAAACTTCACAAATGTCTCAAGTTCGTCTTCAGTCAAGAAATTCCTTTAAATGAAGTAATGATCCGGTGTTTAGGTGAGAAGCGTGATGAGCTGCGGATAAGTGTTGATAAGTACACCGAGAGAATGGTTGAGGTTTTAGATCTTAACTTTGATGAAGAAGAAGCTACTAATGATGGTTATGAGTCCCTTCGGGAGGTTCAAGTGATGGGGCGCCGTTTGCTGGAGTCCCTTTCGGCCATTTTGGTTGACCTTCGTGCTCTGGTATCCAAGAAGGAGGAAGCCATTGCCGATATGGATTATTATGATCAGAGCTCCAGTTGAATGGTTGTTTAAGTAGGGTCTTTTTGTTTGGGTTTGGTGGTTCCTTGTTATGTTTTTGGTTGTTGTTTTGAAGGAACTGGTACATTTAATCACCCTCCTTAATCTTTTATAGTAATGAATATGATTTAAGTTTTTATGTCATAATCTTGTGTTTTTATTTTAAATATGCTTTATTTATAAGTAGTTAAGTTACCTTATCTCTCACACACTGAAATATTACACACATAAGAAACACATGTTGGTGAAATAAGTATCTTCAACGAATTTAGGGGTTTCAAAATAAAGTAACAAAAATGAAATCAAGCAATAAACAATCAAATAAACGCTCTATATAAGAGCTTGATTGTTTTATCATCAATACAGGCCTCCATTTGGGTGTTTATCAAGTCATTCATGTATTAGTTTTTTAATTGTATGCTAATAAGATTTTTAAGTTGATTAGGTTATGATTTTTTGTGTGGTTCGGATGGATTATTAAGGGTTGCTTGATTCTTATTGTCTGCTATAGATGTTATTGAGTGTTTGGGGTGGATTATTAAGGGTTCGGATGGATTATTAAGGATTGCTTGAAATTGATGTATGGATATGTTTGCAAGTTAATTAGATTATTTGTGTTTAAGTAGCTTGTTTAATTAGTACTCAGGTTGTGATAACATTACACAACTATACTACAAAATTTTGTAGATTTCTTCAGGTCAATCATGTTCCATTGTGGTAGTCTTCGTTGGCGACTAATGTATTTATAGTTCTGTCAACAATTATAATCATTGATCCCGGGAAAATGCTCGTCCCAATGGATCATGATTGGCCAGAAGATGTTGCGAAGGTTCAAGCCAATCTGTATCAAAAAAGAAATCAGCAAAAAGTTACACTATGTTCTCAAGTTGAGTAAAAAGAGGGAAAGAAAATGAAAGTAGTTTTTGTTGTGTTCTCAAGTTTTATTTAAGAAGTAAAGTGAAAGTAAAGTAGTGAAAGTGGGAGGATTTCGCATATAAAACTTTCACCTCACTTTTGGGTGAAAGTCAACTTTACTTCCTCTTCATTTCTTTACTCCCTTTTACTTCCACTTTCTCTTTATTTTCTTTTTGAGAACATAGTGAATGGGATGGTAGTGCGTGGTACAAGTGGTGGACTGCTGCAAACAATAAAGCAGCAAAAAAACAAGCTTTGATTCAACTTGCTAATGAGGAGGTAGTGGAATTTCAAGGTGAAAATATTGTACAAGCTTCAAAGATCATGGTGGAGACTAATACTAGTTTGGGAGAAATTGCTGCTACTAGTAATGTTGAAGAAATGGCTAAGGTGGTAAAACAAGATCAAGTTTCTACTGCTGAAGTTTCTACTGCTGTAGAGGTTTGGATTGTATGTTCTTCTTTGTATCTGATCTTGGGAATGCCATTATCAGCAATTGTTTATGTTATAAAAAACCTTTTGGTAAGCCTGTAGAGGTTTGGATTGTATGTTCTTCTTTGTATCTAATCTTGGGAATGCCCATATCAGTTTCTACACATTTTTTTTTCTTCCTGAAATGGTTAATTTTATTAATTAAGGAACCAGCAACTTACAAAGATTATACAAGCAGTCAAATTGAACACACTCATTTGACTGATACAATATAACAGATACATTCTACACAATCATTCACGAAACTAGTTGATTCAATATCCACCATTCTTCTAGACTTAGCAACTACATGCTAACATCTAGGCAACCATGGAAAAATATCCCTTATTGGCTACATTTCCACTAAACAAACACCCTTCCTAATTCCAACCTAGTCAGTTTCTATACTTTAGTTGTTTAGATTTTGTAACGAATTGAAAAGATAGTCTATAAGAGGAATATAAAATAACTTATATGTGTAAAAGACCCAAGGGCGGAGATGGTTGAGTTTTTGGTGTTTTGAAGTGGAGGTCACAGGTTCGATACTTGTGGCGCCCTTTTTTGGTATGTCCTCCGCAAAATTTTTGAAAAGCCCTCTATATTTTTTTCACCAAATTTCGAATTCTCCCTCCACCCATTTCCATCTCCACACACATTTCTCACATTTCTCACCAATCACCAGTCACAGCCACCAATCACCAGTCACATCACAGCCACCATTCACCAGTCACCATCCATCATATCATTTGTCGGTCCGGCCATCAACAACGGAAGGAGGTTCATTTAGATCTAAATTAGGTACTTTTTTGAATTAGGAATTCATTATGTTGGAATTTTAACTTATTATTCATTTTCATTGTCAATTTTATTTGTTATGGATTTGTTGGTTTCTTGTTTCTTTGGTAATGTTAACTTATCGGGTTTTTGGCCGAATCGTTTAATTAACCAACAACACAATAAAGATAACATGTTGTAATTTACACATTTTTCCTAATCCCACGTTTTCATATTTGATATTGAAGGTTAATTAGATTGATGCCCAATACATTCATTCCATTGTGTTGTTGCAATTCTTATTGTAAACCTTATTAATTAGCTAGACACTTGTGACTTGACATTGGAACTTCATCAATCTAAACTTCATATATGCTGATATTGGTTTAACTTGTAACTTGTAGGATATAAACGTTATCATTTGACCTCAACAATAATAGCATGGACAAGTCTTGGATGACAACTAGTAGGACCAAGAAACAATATATTGATGGAGTAGCAGCGTTTATTAAGTATGCACTAAACAACTTGCAGAAGATGAAGAACATCGACCCACAAGTTAATATACGACAGCTTAAGATGCCATGTCCGTGTACCACATGTTTAAACAAAATAGAGCAAACAGTGGATGACGTGGAGTACCATTTATTCTCTAACGGGATTAATCTTAGATACAGAAAATGGGATAAACATGGAGAAAAGGATGAGCAAGCAACAACAGCCCAAATACCTGATAATGCAGAAACAGAGTTTGTTGACGACATGGATTTCGACATGGAGTTACATTAAGAAATTCCAAAAGATGGCCCAGCAAGAGTAGAAATGCTTAATGCTACAAAAGAAAATTTTGATGAGGATGACCTTGCAAAGTTTCAAAAACTATTATTAGACGCGGAGAAGCCACTTTATAAAGGATGTCCTAACTTCACAAAGTTATCCGTAATAGTTCAACTACTCAACTTAAAGGGTAAGTGATGAGTGTCTAAATACTCATCATTTTATACCTATTTGAACCCACAAAAACAACCAAAAACACACAAATGACTCACAAAATGTTACAAATTCATCACAATGTGTTTTATATGTGATTCAGGAACAAAAGATTGAAAAACAAGTGAAAACTGATAAATTTCACAACAATTGTCATTTTCAGTCCCTGGAGTTACACAATTTGTCAAAACTAGTCCCTAAATGTTTTAAATGATTAAAAAGTCAACTTAAGTCCTTGGGAAACCAAAAATATTCACAAATGATCCCTGGATGAAAGTTTACGCAAATTGGCAATTTTTACCCCTCAAGTTTTAAAATTGGCAAAATAGGTCCCTGGGTATTCAAACTTGGAATTTTACAAATATTACCCTTGTACTATGCATGAAAGATAATTTGGAACAATTTTATAAACTTTTGGGAAATTACATTTTCAGTCCCTCAAATATCCAAATTTACATAAAAGGTCCTTAAAGTTTTAAAAATAGAAAATTATATACTTTTGGTCCTTGTGTAATTATTTAATGGCAGGTTTGGTCCTTGAAAGATGTTTGGAAAGTTGGCAAGTCAAGTCCTTCAAGAAATCAGAAAATACAAATTAGTCCTTGGGCTTTTGTACAAATAATACCAATCCGGACCCTTTTTTATTACTAAATCCAAACACAAACCCAACATAAGCCCAGTCCAAACCACCCTTTGTTATTTAAAACGGGTCAAACCCCGTTTTACCACCAAAAACTGCCAAACCATACCACCACTGTTCACTCTCCTCTTCCCCAACCTTCAACCAATACCAGGGTGGTTTTCATGCCACCTCCCCCCTCCAAAAGCTCATCCAGCTCACACCCTATCTCCTTTCCACCTCTCAAACCTACCCCACACCTCAATTAATGTTTCCCCACCATCTCACACTTCACCTTTTCCACTTTTACCCTGTTTTTCTTCTACTTGGCCTCCAAGCCCAAATTAAACATACCAACTTGTCCCCTCCACCTATACAAGCCAACAAGATGCATTGAATGCTATCCAAACCGCCTCAAACTGTCAGGATGACTTTGGCGCCAAAAACCATTCAAACGGCTAAGATCAATTCTGCATTATCAAAGGCTCAGATTGAAGCAAGAAACTTAGGAGTGGTCACCAAGGCTTTTGGAGGCTATAAAAGAAAGAAGAAACAAAGAGGAAAACTTACCTTGGCATTAGGCCATTGTCACCTTAGACTAGAATAGTTTTAGTGTAATCCTTTATTGCTTTCATTTAAATTCCCATGTCATTTACAGTCTTATTAGTGTAATGAAACTCATAGTAGTGTAATAAGACTCAGTTCTCAATTTAAATACAAGTTCTCTTTTACAATTTCAAGTTTCAAGTTATCCTTTAAATTTCTTGTCATTTACATTTCTGTTGGATTGTAGTTGATTATATGGACGGACCTAGGCCTTAAAAAGCTTTTAGACTCCATTTTATTAGCTTTAATCATTTAAATTCAAAAATCATAAAAAATAGAGAAAAATAGATAATAAATCAAAAATAGTAGTTCTAGTGTGATTCAGCAAGGAGCATGGTTCATAATGGATGGCCATGGGTTTAGTTGCCTCATGGGAGGCTGTAGAATAGATTGTGTTCATTGGTTCTAAGTTTTCAGCTTGTCTCATCATGTAAGCAATTTCTCTTAATTTTGCATTTCTTAGATTTACTCTTTAATCTGTGTTAATTTCTTATTTTCTGTGTTTAATAGTTGTTGTTTAATGATAATATAACTTTAAATTAGGTTGTAATGTTTTAGAATTGGATTTAGCTTGAAATTGCATTTCAACTGTCTTGTAATGGATTTTTGATAATCATGTTTAAACCTTGTGTGACTACTTGTTTAAGCTTAAGAAGGTCATAATTTAACAGATGAAAACCTTTGGATTTGATAAAATTGGTTTAGATAGTAGTATGTAATGAAAAGCTAAATTTATGTTTGTATAAGGTGTGTTTGGCTTAACTGATTCAAGGGTGATTAGATGAGTATAAGTTGTTGTTATTGATTGCTATTTGATACATGGAGTTCTTTGAGGTCAGACAAACCTTCAAATCTATTATGTAATCATTCAAAAGTCAAAATCATCATCTTGGTCTCTCATTTGAACACTGTGTGAATTTGTAATGCTAAACTCACCAAATCTGTTTATAAGTAGTTAATCTTTGTTAATTTCATGTTCTCATAGCTTATTATGTGTTAATCAATCATTAAATTCAGATCAAAGTTGATGAAAGTCAACTTTGATCATAAACTTAAAAGTCAAAATTACCTAAAATCTGTTTTTTTTGAATTATATAGATATTTTTGTGTAGGCTTTATTATTTAGTTTTAGAATCTGTGTTTTTAATATGTTTTAGTTTAGCTGCATACCTAGTTGTGTGATTTTTGATAAATTTTAATTTAGCTTATTTAGTAGCTTTTTATAGTGCTTAATTCTAGTAGTTTTTGCCCTGTGCACAAGGTGGATTGTCAAGTTCATGAGCTTGCACAAGTCTCATGACTTGACCTACCTTGGTGAATTTGGCTTCCTTGTTATGTCTTAATACCATAGTTGTTATTTGTTAGCTTATTTTTCTGTCATTAGCTTATGTAGGTAGCTTATCAACCCTCACTATTTTGGTTACTCACCACTCATCACACTGAAGCAAACAGTGTGATGAGTTGATTTTTAAGCTTCTAAAAAGTTCCTTCACTAAGCTTAAGCTTGAGTGGTATAGCTTCATGTGAAGCTTAACTACCTATCTCAAAAGCTCAGTGCTTGTTGAGCTATTAGAAGCTCATTAGATAAGTTAGATATGAGCTTGTTTGTTTGCCCATTCCCTCAATTAACTATGAACTCAGTTAAGTGCACCATTTCCATAAGCTCATATTAAGCTCATTAGTGACTCTTAGACTGAGTGGCTTGACTTTTTAGGAAGCCTAGCACCTCACCTATAGGATCCTATTCTTAATTTACCTCTTGTAGCTTATTCACACAGGCTGCAAGTGACTTTAACTTATCACCCTTAGAAAATAAATACTGATTCATCAGTATTTCTTTTCTACACTTAGACATTTTCATAAGCTCACAAAAAGCTCATTAGTTGGACCTAGCTTATGAAATAAAGTTCCATGTGGAGCTTTTCTATTAGGCTTTAATATCCAGTGCTTAGTTTCTAGCTTGTAGCTCATTTACAAGGGCTGCAAGTAGCTTTTTGTGTGTCCCATGTTCTGAGTACTTAACATCATACCACACCATACTCAGGAAATGGAGCCCTTTTCATAAGCCTCTCATAAGCTCATCAGTGGACCCCACTTGATGAGATTTGGCTTTTTGGAAAGCCAAACACCTCAGCTTGAAACTCCAATCTTTAGTTTGACCTTCTCAGCTTGTTTACTAAGCTTATTTGGCCTTTCTAATCAGTTGCAGGGGTGTTTGGAACTGAGACATCAGGGAAGTGCTTATTAGCTTATTTCAAGCTTACAAGTGAATCTCGGATCACAAGCTTGTACATACATGTATATAATACTTGTATTGATACATTTTATATTTTACTTTCTAGTAGGGAGCTTATTATAGGTTCTTAGAAGCCTTCACTCAATCCAAGTTTAGCCAAAAAGCTAAACTGACTAAATCATAAGCTCATGCTTATAAGCACTCCTCAGTGCTTATTTATGTCCATAAATACCTAACATACTTGTACATATATACCTTTTAGCTTCTTATTCCATAGTTTAGCATTTTAAAGCTTATTCTAAGCTTATTTTCCCACTGAGAGACCAAAAGCTCAACTGTGGTGGAAATAAGCCCATGATTAGCTTATTTGTAGGTTTAATAAGTTCTATTTTCATTATACTTATATAAATAGTGTATAAATTTAGTTTTATAAACAGAAAAGCCAAAAAGAAAGTCCCAATTCCTGAGCACTTAAACTTTTAACTATCTTATTCAGGAAATCAAAGCTTTTTCAAAAGCCCCTCACAAGCTCATCTGTGCACCAAAATGGTTAAGCTTGGGCTTTTTGGGAAGCCTACCAGCACATCTTGCAACTCCAACTTTCACTTGGCCATTTTAAGCTTATCCCGTCAGCTGAAATTGCCCAAACATAAGGTTGCAGGGGGTGTTTGGATCTGAGTGTGCTGAATTAGCTTATTAGCTTATGTGAGCTTATTTGCTCAATCCAGTGCATCAAGCTTGTATATTATAGTTAATTAAACATATTTTTACATTTCTTTTTCTTTCTTTTTAGTTTTTAAGCTAGTTTAGAGCTTATGAGCAACTATGAGCTTTTTGCTTAAATAAGCTTATAAGCTGTTAAACTGCTTATTTCTAGGTTTCATAAGTTTTATTTTTATCTTATATGTATATTATATGTATTTATATAAAGAAAAATCAAAAACAAGCTTTAACCATAGTGATAGCTTCTATTTAAGAAGCTTGAGCTTAAAAGCTCAACTGTCATGGAAATAAGCTGTCACAGAGCTTATTTCCAAGTTTTGGAATTGTTGGCTTTGTTAAAGTTTATTATTATTACTAGTTTTATAGGTTTGCAAAAAGAAAAAAATAAAAAAATAAAAAAATAGCAAAAATGGGTGTGGGTTGGATTCGAACTTGGGACCTCAGGCTAGTATACATGCTTAACTCCCACACCCCTTCCATCTGCTCTGGGGCACCAGTTCCGTTAGTCTCTATACACTAACTATACTTAAGGGTGTTTTGACTGTTTGGCTTATTGGAACTGATGAGCTTATTCCAGCTTATCTGGATAAGCTGGTAACCCAAACTTATTTTTCCTAGCTTCTTCATAACTTAATCTAGTTTCCATAATTTTTTCATAATTTTTACTGTTCATCTAATATATATAATAATTAATACAATTTACATAGGTTTTAGGAAATAGTAAGTATTTAATTTTTAAAACTGCTTATTTATAATTTTTATAAACTTTTTATATTTTTTATAGGTTCCTAAGATACTTAGGAAGTTTTATAAAAAGTTTTATAATTTTATAAATAAGTTTAGTATGTATAATAATTTAATTAGTATTAAATAGTTTAATTAAGTAATAATAGTTTTAAATTAAGTTTTCTTATTTTTGTATATAAAATATAGTTTTTATATTTTTCTTAGTTTCTTATAAGTATTTTAAACTTTTGTAAAAAGTTTTAGATTTTTGTTTACTAACTTAGTATTTATAATAATTAAATAATAGTATTAGTAATTAGATAATAGTAATAATTAATAATAAATAGAAAACTTGTATAAAATATATTTTTAGTTTCTAAATTTCTTTTATATTAGTTTTAACTTTTCTAAGTTTTAGTTTTATTTATTTAGGTTATTTTACATTTTCTTAGTATTTAGATAATTAATAATAAGTAAATAAATAGTTTTTAATTTATAATAATTAATATAACACTTGTAAATATTATTTTAAATACTTTGTAAATATGGTTATTTATTTTATGTCTTTTTAATTTGCATTTAAGCCGTTAAGGCATGCAAATTCCCTCTTTGGGAAAGTTTTGTTTTATACGTTACGTTTATGTTTATTTTAAACTAAACGTATGTTTGTAAATACGTTATTATTTTAAGGTTTCTGATTGTATGTTTCTTAATTGAACTAGCTGTGACAGAGCTATTACTATTCACATTCAGTGTTAGTCAATCAGATTCCTATTTTCCTATACTATATTTATTTTCAACAATTCACAAGTCATAGTATTTAGAATATCACGCCTCATCAGGACATAAACGATCCAAGGATTTAAACCCTTGGTAAACTTGCATTCCTCTCCCGGGCTGTCGCCCGTCTTTTATTATCACGGTTGACCATTTTATCCGAGTGGTTAGCTTATAAATAAAGAGATATGGTCCGGGAGGAATCAGTAAGTATGGAGCTTCTGATAAGTTCTTTACTGAATTACTAGGATTGATAAAAAAATGCTACCTGCTAGTAACGAAATGGTTGAAAAAACTTATCAGGCCAAAAAACTAATGAGAATGATGGGATCAGGATAGGAAAAGATACATGTATGTAGCAACAACTACATTCTTTACTGGAAGACTAACAAGGAGTTGACTGTTTGTACAACTTGTGGAATATCAATATGGAAGGTGGATTATAAGACACGTAAAGTGTATGAAAACATTCTGGCAAAGGTAATGTGGTACTTTCCAATTATACCAAGACTGCAACGACTCTTTAAG
This sequence comes from Artemisia argyi, assembly GCA_030686995.1. Classification (NCBI taxonomy): domain Eukaryota; kingdom Viridiplantae; phylum Streptophyta; class Magnoliopsida; order Asterales; family Asteraceae; genus Artemisia; species Artemisia argyi. Next base: position 29,737,633 of record CM060694.1, read on the forward strand.
TTAGAGAGTATTTCAGAAGATCTAATATGGCACACAACAAGGAGGGTAATAGATGGTGTATTACGTCACCCTGCAGATTCACAGGCACGGCGTACCATAGATGAAAAATTCCCCCACTTTGCTAAAGATCCGAGAAATCTACGGCTAGGAATATCAGTTGATGGGGTTGACGTCAACTCAGGAACTAGGCATCACAGTGTATGGCCAGTTTTATCTGTCATATACAACCTTCCTCCATGGTTGTGTATGAAAAGAAATTTTATCATGCTTTAGGTATTGATATCGGGATACCCGGGAAATGATATCAATGTATTTTTAGAATCGTTGGTTAACGATCTGCATACCTTATTCGAGGATGGGGTTGATACATATGATGCTTGTACAAAAGAAATGTTTAAACTACGTGCCGCTATGTTGTGGATGATAAATCATTACCCTGCACTTGGTACATTATGTGGCTGCCCATACAGTGGATTCAAAGGTTGTGTAGTATGTAGGAAAGATACACACTGTGTTATACTTTCTGCCTCATCCAAGCAAAGTTATGCTGGACACAGATGATATCTACCATACAACCATGTGTTCAGAAATCAAACGGCGGTGTTTAATGGACAAAAAGAATTTCAGCATGCTCCAATTCCATTGACTAGGGAACAAATATACAACGAGGTACAACTAATTGAAAATAAGTGGGAAAAAGGAAAACGAACAAACAGTAACACCTCAAATAACCAAGAAGATATGAGAGGCAGTGGTGGGAATATTATAAAGCAGAAAAGGAAAACGACAGAAGCAGAGGGTAGTGCAAGCCAAGTAAATGAACCATATTGGAAGAAATTCAACATTTGGTATCAAAAGCTAAAGTATTGGAGTCATAATGTTGTTCCACATTGTATTGACTTCATCCATGTAGAAAAGAATGTTGATGAGAGTCTAGTCAGAACTTTGCTGGATGTTCCTTGAAAGATAAAAGATGGAATGAATGCTCGATTGGATCTAGAAGAGTTGGGGATAAAAGAAGAGTTGTTTGCTAGGAAAGAAGCAGACAAAACAACACTACCTCCAGCAGTTACCGCATTAACGAATGCTGAAAAAGACATCTTTTGTGAAACGCTAAGCAACATCATGGGTACCACAAGGCTATTGTTTAAATTTCTCTAGTTTGGTCAGCCAAAATGAGAAGAAGCTCGGTGGCCTTAAATCGCATGACTATCACATGCTAATGCAAGAGTTTTTGCCCATTGCTATACGTTCAATCATGCACCCACCCACACGATTTGCTATTATCATATTTTGCTTTTTCTTTAAAGCTATATGTAGGAAAGAAATCATCTTGCAAGAAATAGATAAGATGCAACAAGAACTTGTTGTGACACTGTGCCTTCTCGAGAAGTTCTTTCTTCCGTCATTTTTTGATATTATGATATACTTGACAGTGCACCTAACTAGGGAGGTAAAATTATGTGGTCCCGTATGCTTTCGGTGGATGTATCCCTTCGAAAGATGTATGAAGGGTATTAAAGGACATGTGCGAAACAGAAATAGACCAAAGGGATGCATTACTGAGGAGACTATTGCGGAAGAAACAATAGAGTTTTTTAGCGAATATCGTAAAACCATGAAAACTATCGGTATCCCACCTGATAAACATGTAACCAATGAAAATGAGGATGGAAAGCCATTGTCGACCGGCAAATCAAATGTACTTACCAGTGATGTCTTTCAGAAAGCACATTTGTATGTAATACAGAATACAGATGAAATTGTGCCGTATATCGAGTAAGTATTACTAACACATGTCTATTTCGTTGCTTAAAATGTTGTATCAAATATAATAATCAAATACATTGTTTTGTTTCAGGCGACACAAGCGATTTTTAAAAACAAAATACCCGGGTAAAAAAATGGCATTACTGGAGAATGAGCACACTAAATCTTTTGCTAAGTGGTTACAGGAAGAGGTAATTACTCGTATGTTGTTTATACTACTTGTTTGTTTATTGCTAAATATAAGTGAGTTGTTCCTGCAATTTAAAGGTATATATACTTGTAATGAAATTCAAGTTGAGAAAGAGTTAGCGATATCCAAAGATAGTGTATCAGAAGTTGTGAGGTGGATATCATTTGGACCATGCGCCGACGTACTGAAATATGAGGCATATAACATCAATGGGTATACATTTCATACGAAAAGTAATGATGGTATAGTTTACCAGAACAGTGGGGTTTGTGTTGAGGCAGCAGATCTTCACATATCCAAATAAGTTACAACCGCAAGAAAAGCATTTTATTATGCGATTTTACAAGAGATATGGGTACTAGATTACCGTTTCAAACAAATTCCCCTTTTCAAATGTGATTGGGTTAATTCAAAAAATGGTGGGGTCAAACGCGATACTCTTGGTTACACATTGGTAGACCTGAATTTAGGCCACAAGAATGATCCGTTCATATTAGCCTCACAAGCACGACAAGTGTTTTATGTGAAAGACCAGGCAGATAAAAAATTTTCTATTGTCTTTAAAGCACCTACCAAGAATTACAAAGATACGTATGATGATGTCGATGAGTAATTTAGTACAGTCATTCATGAGCAAAATGATAACAAATTTCCCCGAGTAAATCCACAAGTAAAAGATGCCTACTATCGAACCGACTATGAAGGTATTGTTATACGAAAATCAAAGTGAAGCACATGTCATTCTCAAGCTGTAACACTCTGTTTAGGGATTTATTTTTGTCTGCAGAACCTATTTAAGCTTTTGTTTTGCTGTAAATACTCTTTTAAAGGATTTATTTTGTTGTTGTTGTGTTAATTGTTTAGTTCGTACTTGCGAATACTCTTTTAAAGGATTCCAGATTATACAAAACTATAACTTCTGGCAGCATAAACCGTGTACTAGCAGTATTAACTATGTACTAGCAGTAGTAAACACCCTGCGTATTTTTGTTGCAGTTGTCTTGTATATGCAGTTTTCATGTATGTGGTTATGCCTTTATATAGTGCAGAGTTGAAAAAAAAAACAATGTTTGGTATGAAAGATTCTCAATTGCAGGCACTTTGTTGAAAAAACAGTGGTTGAAAATGAAGTCAATGTGCAGTCATGACTAATAGACTGAACTCAATTAAGTGAATATCAAATTACATAAGTTATCAGAAATGTGTGACCATATGTATCGAATTGTGACTACGCTTAAGTAATGTGTGACAAAATATGACTATGATTTAGTCACACAAAAAACTCAATGTGACTAATATCAAGGTTAATGATAACTCATGACTTCACACTTTGCTATAAATAATAGTCACATGAATATTTCACAATGTGACTATTTTGAATGTATTGGTCACATATAATACCCTTTTAATGTGGCCATAAACATCATTTAGATACACATTTGTGATATGGTGTGACTATTGTAAAGCCTATAGTCACATGATCGTGCTTCAATTAAGTGTGACTATACACATTAGGATTTTGCAAGCACACACACACAAAACCTTAGACACACATATTAACTTATGTGACTATAAGTATCGAATTTTCTTTACACTTAATCATGTTTTTATGGTTTAGTGTGACCATATATGACATTTGGTCACACTCGTCAAGTGTGTGACATATATTTGTCACTATTTGATGAAGCGAGAAGTGTACCGCTTTTGGGGGGTCATTTAAGGCCAAACTCGAGATTATTTGATCAAATATTGCCCTAAATCGTTCCTTTTGTCATTTTAGGTACTTTTGAGAGTAATTTACAAAAGGAAGCATTTTGGACGTTTTTGGAGCGAAAAAGTGAAGAAAACGACAAAGTCTCAAAATCATGCTCGAAGTTGCACATGACGGCGTCACAGGATGCTAGTGACAGCGTCAAGACTTGACAAAGAGGTGGATAAATCAATTACACGTGATGCGCTAGAAGGTTTTCTAAAGAGTTCGTGACGGCGTCACGTTATAAAATGCCAAGGTCATCACGTATAACCCAAATAGAGACGGCCCAGAGTCCACAAAGAGTGATGGAGTCAGAAGTGGATCTAGGCAATACAAGTATTATTTTCGCGGCGAGTTGACGGCGTCAGACCTAACTCTTGACGCCGTCAGGATGTAAAATCTATATATAGTTTTCTAGTTTTCATTCATTGTGTGAAACTTTGAAGGGAGTAAACCCTAGACGAATTTTACAGATATTTTGAGGGTTTCAAACCCTTGTTACATCCATGCTTAATTGAAGATAAGCCTTTCATCAAATCATTCAATATGTCTATGTGTTGTTTGATTATATCTTACGCTTGTCTTCTCTTTAACATACTAGGCTAGGTTTTCTTTGTGTTTTCTTAGATGTAATGAAACTTAGATATTGATTATAGGTTGGTTGTTTGTTTATAATTGTTGTGGATGAATGAATTCAATATTAGGCTTAAGAAAACTGGTAGACTTCCAATTGGTAACTTGCTTGAACGTCTTAAGAAACATGATAGGAGGTGTACTACGATATATTGGTTGTATTTAATGCGTAGGTAACTACTAACGAGGCCATGTTAGGAGCTAGTAGTCGGCTCGACATAGGAAGAGGTAGAAACTTATAGAGTTAGGGAAGATCATACACGGCCCTACGATGGTATTAAGGAATATAACTCATCATCCATGCAATTCTAACAAACTAATCAACCGGTAAAAGATAGCTAGGGAGTAGTGAAATCTAAGTAAACACATTTTCTCTCATTATTTTTTTCGCTATAATTTAGTTTAAGTTTAGTTTATTTTATTTTGATTGCATCTTTAGTTATTTGGATTAGTTGATTAGCAACTAATTCTGCCCACTCCTTCCAAAATCGAGATTTTACTTGCTTTTACTTAAAATATAAAAATACAAAAAGAATCATCCCTCATCTCTACACCTGGTGGGGATTGCAAGCTTCTCAAGATCCCTTGAGAGGTAAAACCTTTTGCGAGGGCGCAATTCCACGCATCAAGTTTTTGGCGCCGCAGCCGGGGGAATAGTTATTGTCTATGTTAAAATTTATTTTTATTAGGTCTACTTGCTAGATTCTTTTCTAGTAAGATTTTTATTTTATCTTTATAGGTTTCTTTAGTCTATCTTTTCTTTGTGTGTTTGTTTTTATAATCCTCATTAATTATTCCGTTGGCCACTATTGAAAACGCGAATCCACCCTTTTCACCTAGCGAGGTTGCTTTGTTGCGTGAACAGATTGAGAATGAGATTAGGAAACTTAGAGAACTCAATAGATTGGTTGATATTGAGCTTGACTATGCGCTTAATGACTTAGCAATAGCCATGGACTTAGATAAGGAACTTGAACCCAATAACTTGGCAATTGTAGAAGATGTTAAGGAAGAAGAAGAGGAGGTTTTAGATGATGATTATTTCAATTTATATCCCACTGAGGAGGAAATCGCTTATTATAACAATCTCATTGATAACCCTAGGCCTCCCTTTGTTAAGATTGACCCTAAGATTAAAAGAGGTGACCCTAAGAATGTGAAGATACCATGTATGATTGGGTATAAATGCATTTATCAAGCCTACATCGATTTTGAATCCCCAGTCAACATTATGTCTTCAAGTGTCTATAATGAGTTAGTAAAAAGAAGACTCGGACATAGCAAAAAATGCCAAATACCCCGGTGGAGTTTGTAACTTTGTCGGGAGAGTTAAAGGTCTACATGTCTTTGTTGAAAAATTTACTTATATCGTGGACTTTATGGTTGTTGAAGACTTGGCCAATATTATAAATTGTCGCTTATCCCATGTGGTATTAGGTAAGTCATTTGTTGAGGAGTCCAAGTTAAAACACGATCAAATAGAAGGAACGGCCCAATTTTCTAATGGAATCGATCGGATCACCTATAGAATGCCTAATAAAATGAAGGAGTTTCGTTATGTGCCTCAACTTGATATGCACAACATTAGTGCAATCGAGGACATTAAGGAAGAAGATAAGAGTAAAGGAATGAATTTTGTTTGGGAGAAGAGGAGCCTTTACTATAAGAATTGTTTAGCCCTTGGACCTAAGTATAAATTTGACAAAGAAGTAGTTCAAAGGTTAAGAGAATGGTTGAAAAGTGGGAAAGGAAAACGTAGCCCATGATCTTGAGTCTAGCTACAAGACTCGTAAATAAAGAAAAACATTTCTTTGGAGGCAACCCATGTTTTATTTGTTTTGTTTGTTTGTTTTTATTTTTTTCCATATGCATGCTTGATTTTTATTGTTTGTGGATCATGTTTCATAATAAATTTTGAAAATGCTTTACCTTGTTGTTTGTCTTAACCTTTTAAAAAGGTATTTCGCAAAAGGTAAGTGTAAGGGAAACCTAAACTTATTTTTAAGAACGGGAATTGGACATGAACCACAACAATATTAAATGAACATGTATATTAGTATTTGTTTGAGTCAAATGCTTGTATCGAGTCATAATGATGTTTTGCAGGATTTTCCAGGAAATTAAGGCGTAAGTTTTTCCAGAAATTTTCCAGAAACTTAACATGAGATTTCTATCAGAACCCTCTGACGACGTCAGGATCATAACCTGACGGCGTCAGGTGTAAAATTCTGAAAATTTTACAAGTTTTGTTTTCTAACGGAGTCTTAAAGTTTTTGTTAATTATTTAGTTTTATAAACTCCAGGAAATTTGCAAACATTCATTCCACAAGCATTATATCCTTATATATATAGATTACCGCCGATTTTACGCGAGGTTTACCATGATTGTTTTCCCAGGTTTAACAAGTTATATTGGACAAGAAGATGATTTATATTTCTGGAGGGAAGCTTTCAACGTTCATTTTCTTGGAGGAGGATTTAACCATGTTATCCATTTATCCACACCGAACGAATCAGGGGAGTATTTGTTTTTCATTCCTTTACTTTATTTGCTTTTACATCCTTTTTATTGAACATTTGGGACAATTTCAGCCTAAGTGTAAGGGGAGGGTAAATGATGATAACTTAGAGAATACAATTACGCTTGAGTTTGTTTGTTTAATAGTAGGTGTGTAATGAAACTAAGAGAAATACTTGTTAGGGCAATTTTAGCATGAAATTTAAATTTTTTTACTACATTTAGGAGTGAAGCTTTAGCCTTAATGAGCGTTTCATGGATAGGAGTTGTATGACTAGCACAAAAACTGTACCACTCAAAAAAAACTTCCACCCAACTATGTGAGGTTCGCCTTCAGATTTGTTAGGAAAAGCATTCATTATTAGTACTTATGAGTGTACCGGTAGTACTTAGATTCTAGAACTTGCGTTAGTAATGCATCCCGAGACCGCTAGTGAGACGACATTCGTGTAGTTAGGATTTACTACATGATAAGAGGCATTAGGATCACCCTTGTGTTAAACCCGTATTATAATTGTTGATATAAATAATGCTTAAAAACGTTATTAATATTTCAAGATATCTCTACGTTTCGATAAACACAAAATGTAAACTCATTAAACTAAAAGATTATGACGTAAACAAGTATTTAGTAGTAAATATTCATTTTAACAAATCAATCACTTAAGGTATGAATAAACAAAATGCCTAATGCATTTTATGATCAAAGAAACATTTTATAAATGACTAGATTTCTTATTTTTACAAACCTTATATTTTTTATAAAGTGGGACAAACATTTTTAAACTTATACAAAATGTTTTATTTAAAATAAATATTTTGAATTCAAATTTCTACCCAAAAAACGGCTATATTATTCAGGAAAAACCTTCCCCACAAAAAGACAAAAGTTCTGAAAAAAAAAAATTGGGCGGCCCCCTTAATTAGACTAGACACCCCCTTAATCATTAAGGGGACCGGACACGCTCCCGAACAGTAAATTTTCCCCTATAAATACTGCCTCAAATCTGGCATTTTTCCTCACCTTTTTGCACAAAAACCTTCTGTCCAAATCTCTCCTAATCTTTCTAATAAATCCTTTGATCATACAATCCTAAGCTTTTGTTTCCAAGTGATCCAAGCTTCAATCATTCAAGTGCAAAGAGAAGAATACTTCTATCAATTAAGACTAGAAGTATTACAATTTAGTTTCATCTTGCTAACTAAGTTGTTTGTATATTATAATTTGTAAATCATTCATTACCTTGTGTATAAGGTGTGCATATTGGTTAGTTAGATCTAAACATAGGTGATTAGATTAGTTTGAAGTTTGTGAAGAAGTGAAAGTGTGTAGGAGTAGAGAAGTATAGGATTAGTGATAAGTAGTGAAGAGATAGGAGTTGTGAAGTAGTGAAGTAATAAGAGCTTCAAAGTTGTGAAGAGCTAGTTGTGCAGTAGTGAAGCAATTGGTGCATCGAAGTTGTGAAGAGCAAGAAGTTGTGAAGAAGCTAAGAAATAGAAGTTGTGAAGAAGGAGAAGTTGTGTAAAGTTGCATAAAGTTGTGAAGAAGTTGTGTTGTGATTTAAGTCGTGAGATTGGTGCTAGCTAGGATTAGAACTCGATATTTAGCTTAGTGCCGTTAATTGGTGTAAGCAAAAGTTGTGTAAGGTTTTCTCCGCCATAAGGGAGCTTGTTGACATAGTGAAGAAAACTCTCGAGTGTGGTGCTCGGGGAGTGGAGTAGGGCAAGGAAGGTGTCGTTGTAGCCGAACCACTATAAATTCTTTGTGTCGCGGTTAGATCTTTACATCTCCTTTCTTTCATTACTTTACTTGCATTATCTTTATTTACTTACATATAATTGTTTATATTGTTCAAGAGTTGAATTCACATAAAGATTGAATCTAAGTTTTTAAAATTAAACAAAGTTTTTCACAATAAATTAAAAAAAAAAGGACGTAAAACTATTCAACCCCCCCCCCTTCTAGTGTTTCACAATTGGTATCAGAGCCAGGTTAAACAAGATTTTTAAAATATATTGTATTTTAAAACTTGTAATGATCTATGGAATCGGAAAAATATTTAGAAGGGCAATCTATGCAAAGACCACCATTATTTGAAAGCGATGGTTTTCTTATTGGAAAAATAGATTCGAAACTTATGTGAAATCAAAAGATCTTAATCTTTGGCAAGTTATTACCTTTGATGATTTTCTCCCTATTCAATATAATTTTGAAACTAAAAATGATGAAATTGTATCTTTTGAAAAACAAAATAATGATTTGAAAAAGAAACTAGTAAAAAATAATGAGGCTAAGATGGTTATTTATAATGCGTTACCACACAAAGAATATGAAAGAATTTTTATGTGTAAAACCGCAAAAGAAATTTGGGATTCTTTACTAATCACTCACCAAGAAAATAGTCAAGTTAAAGATAACAAAATAGATTTTCTTGTTCAACAATATGAACAATTTACCATTCCAGAGGTGGAATCAATAGATAATGCTTTTTCTATGTTTAACACTATCATCACAAGTTTAAAAGCACTTGATGAGAATTTTTCTAGTAAGAATTTTGTTAGGAAATTTCTTAGGTCTCTTCATCCAAAATTGCGAGCTAAAGTTACGGCGATTGAAGAATCGAAGAACTTGTCAACTCTTCAACTTGATGAGTTGATCAGCAACCTGAAAGTCTACGAAGCAATAATAAAGAAATACTCCGAGATGGTCAAAAGAAAAAGAGAGCAAAGCAAGTCAATTGCGTTGAAAGCTAGGAAGGAATCTAGTAACGTGGATAGCTCATCCTCCGAAAGTGATGACGAAGAATATGTGATGGCCGTAAGAGACTTCAAGAAATTCTTCAAAAGGTGTGGAAGATTTGTTAGACAACCGCATGATGAAAGGAAAGCATACCAAAGAAATAAAGATGACAAAAATGGCAAAATTGAAAGGAAGTGCTTCAAATGTGATGATCCAAATCATCTCATCGAAAAATGTCCAAGGATGTCAAGAGATCAAAATCAAAAGGCGTTTATTGGAGGAGCTTGGAGTGATAGCGATGACGATGAGAAAGAAATCACAAAAGAGGAGAAGTGTCTTATGGCTAAGACATCAAGCGAGGTACGTTCCGAAACCGAATACTTTAATGAAGAAAATTTATCATTAGACGAAAAAGACCTAGACAGTGAATATAATAGGTTATGCAAATTAGGTCAAAAGGTTATAGCTAAAAATAAGTCACTAAAACATATTAACAATCTATTAGAAAATGAAGTACTCAAATTAAAAATTAAACTACAACATTTGGTATAAGGAAAAGAAGTTTTTATAGAATGTAAAACATGCTTAGAGATTAAAAATGAAAACAAAAACTTAAAGATGAAATTTTCAAACTTGACAAGTTTAAAAATAGTAACCCACTTAAGAAAATAATAAGTGTTCAAGAAACTTCGGGAGATAAAACCGGTCTAGGATTAACCTCAACTAATGTTTCAACTAGTGAAAATAAAAGTATAAAGTTTGAATGTGAATCTAGTAAACAAAAATCATTAGAATCAAAACCTAAGTTTATACTTACAAACGATAGAAAAATACCCATTGCGAATGATGAAAAAGTAAAAACTTTTTATAAACCATCCTTAAAGACCGAAGTAGGATCCTCTAACCTAAATTAAGATCTAAAACTCCACCACCAAGAAAACCAAATAATCCTCATACTCGATCTAAAACACCTAAACCTAGAAGAAACTAAAATAGACAAAACTACACTAATACTAGTCATCAAATGTGGAATTATCAACCAAGTTACAATCCTTGGGGAATATTATCACCATACATGCATCCTAGCCAAATGTTAAATACGTTTGGACCAAACAACTTTGGACCAATGAGACAATGGGGACCAAGTAGCTAAGTTGTCATTCTTCGAAGAAGTTGGAATCTCATCTACAAATGACTTCTATAAGTCAACATAGTCACTTGAAGTGCTTGAAGAAAATCAATTGAAGACTAAAAGGTACACGTTTCTTTTAAGTTCATCGCTATAATTTGCATGCTTAACTATACATATATTGTTTGTAACTCTTATACATATATACGTAGATAATAGCTTATATACTTATAACCTACAAACATCATTAGTTGACTTTCCTAGGAATAAAATGAAATTGTTCATTGTCAAACAAAATAGAAAATCGAAATCTTCTATATCCACTATTAGCAAACTCATGGTGATGAAGTGAAATGAGTTAAGTGGATCAATCGTTAAGATAGAAGTAGGATTAGATCTCTCGCGTAAGAAAATTATGGATGAAACAAACTCTCGTAGACTATGGCATTAAGTTAGATAAGTGTGCGAAAACAAAGGAACTATAGATGTTAGGTTATACCCCCATTCAACACTCTCGCATCTAACATATAAATTTTTGTTATCACTTCCTTTAGGATCATAGGATATATAGAAACGATAACATGAGATAATAATAGGCTTAACCAATCCTTTTGAGCATGAGATCTTTAATAAACATCTTTTAAAATATATGATTAATGATATTTGTTGTCAAAAATCTAACATCTCTAAAAATATGCCAAAACCTCACATTTTGGAAAATAGTTTTTCTAATAACTATCCCACTTTTAAATAACATGTTTTCACTATCAATATCCACAATTTTGTTTTGATCAAAACCAAAGATTGGGAAAATTTTCTTTACCTTTCATTAACACATTTTGAAGTAAAACTCAATCTATTTTATTCAAATAACTCTCACATCTACGTGAAAACCTACTTTCAAACATTGTTGAATAATGCTAAAAACGTCTCTTTAAATCATGCATGGTTATCTCATATTTGTCATTTATATATATATATATATATATATATATATATATATATATATATATATATATATATATATATATATATATATATATATATATATATATATATATATAACACTTATAAGTGAACTAAATCAAATCAAGAGGATCATGGTTTGTCTATTAAGATTTTGTTTGTAACAAGTCTAGATATCCATGCTATCATAACTACCCACTTATTGCACATTGATACACATTTGGATTAATCCTCCTAGTTATGTAGTTATGAAATACTTGATGTTGCTTATTGTTTTCTAGCACTTATATTTTACTTGCTTGATGAGTATGTTTGCATGCTAGATGAAATTGCTTATTTACTTAATCTCTTTGGTTAACATGCTTTGGCTACATAATTAGTATATGCTTAATTGCCTCAAAGAGTTGGACTTGTTTGAAAGCAAAAAACACAACCTTTCTGCAATTCACTACCAAAAACCCTTTTCTGGAAATCTGGGAATCACCAGATGGGCGGCCCCCTTAATTATTAAGGGGATCGGCCATCTTATGGTCGAAGGTGTTGTTTCCTTTTTCTACTTTTCAGCCCATTTCATCATACACTTCCCAAAATTCACAAACGTATTCTATCCTAAACCTTCCATCAAAGTTTATCCATCCTTGATCCTACGAATCCTACATTATAAACACTCCCATTCCTCACAATCTCCACTCATCTCATCATGTCCTATCCATCAAGCCAACACCAAATTCCTCCTATGTCTCCAACTATACACTCAACCTTCAAGCACGCTCAAATGAGCCTTTCCTCAATCCTTATAATGGTCAAAGCATCCACCTGTGCTCCCAACTACGTACCTACATTTCATCCATTTCCTCCAAACAATCCCTTTGTTAATCCCAACTTCCAAACCTTCCAAATCACTCCATTGAACCATTTTACAAACCCCACCATGTTGACCAAACAACCACCTTTATCTCAAACCACCTTCAATAAAACCTTTCAACATCCAAATCATATTGGTCAAACATTAAACTTCAATTCCAACTACACACTCCAATTCCATCTATTTCCACCAAATGATCAAACTCACTTTCCCACGGAAAGGCGAAAATTCCGTGATGAAATAAACCAACTTCACGATCTTCGTGATCTCAATACTATGCACCTTGCACAACGCAATTTGCATCACCCACCTTCCTCTTCATACTTAAATTTATTACCTCACCTTTTCAACTTGAATCAAGTTACAAACCATACTCACCCAATTCCTTCACCCACATTTGTTACCAACTATACTCCCGATCCTCAAACTAATTCCAATGAATCCCTTCACAAACCTCATCATAATCACCAACCATCCATATTTGCTTCCAAGAATACACCTTCATCTCACCTAAATAATTCATATGAAGAACATACTCAATCTCGAAACCACAATCCTAATCTCATCACCAACACCTCACTTCTTGTTCAATCTATCAATGCACCATCCAAAACACTCTCCACTCAAGGAACATCCTCCTTTTCCATACCTTTATCCTCATCCATTCATGATTACTCAAACTCACAAATGTCTCCACCACCAAAAGTATCATCACCACCTCCTACCAACTCACATGCTATTCCTATGTTGCATGTCCAATCATCCATCCCTAATAAAAACCACACTCCACCATCATCACCTTTCTCCAAACACTTGAAGTTCATTAAAGAACTCAAGGAAGCCCATGAGATTAGTGCTCTTCTTGCCTTACATCTTGCACAAAGCAACTTGGAACAACCTCCTTCGTCACCCCACAACTCAAATCAAGTAGAAAACCATATCCACAATTGTCCTTGTTGCATCTTTATCTAAAAACAAACCATTGCATGGAATGAACACTTCACTTGGATTGAGTATCTTCTCACTAGATCTCATCCAACACCCTCACTTGAACAACATCCAAAACATCAAATCAACATCTTCTGCTCCTGACTCTCCACCTCCAAACTCTCCACCACCAAACTCTCCAAACATCCATGCACCCAAACATATGCCTCCATTAATCCAACAACCTTACCCTAACTAAACTACTTCATTCCAAACACTCCATCATCAACCATTCTAAGCATACTATATGCTTATGATTTTCACTTTCAAATAAGAATCAACCAACCTCTAGTTTCAGTTAAATCCGATGGCTCTCTTTGGCAAATTAGGATCATTTACTCATTACTTTGAATTAATGAATATATTGCTATGTATCCTTAATATTTGTTTGTCATGCTTGTTGTTTTCCATTTTTTGCTATATATGCATGTGCCTCTAATATTTTTCTTGAAAGAATTACATATCTCGATTCCTTGGTGCGCTCGAACAAAAGGGAGCACACATCAAGGGGCAGCTTTCATCACGTCTAACTTCATTTATGAAGCTAGTCGGCATAACCTTTTTGATTCTACAAAAAGGGGGAGAAGTGAATATAACCTAACTAAAAATACATGTCTAAAAATTAAATTTTGATTGAATGAGTTTAGGTTTTGTAATCATCAAAAAGGGGGAGATTCAAAATAAATATTTTGAAATCAAATTTCTACCCAAAAAACGGCTATATTTTTCAGGAAAAACCTTCCCCACAAAAAGACAAAAGTTTTGAAATTTTTTTTTGGGCGGCCCCCTTAATCAGTAAAGGGACTGGCCCCTAATTAAGGGGATCGGCCACGCTCCCGAACAGTAAATTTTCCCCTATAAATACTGGCTCAAATTTGGCATTTTTCCTCACTTTTTTGCACAAAAACCTTCTGTCCAAATCTCTCCTAATCTTTCTAATAAATCCTTTGATCATACAATCCTAAGCTTTTGTTTCCAAGTGATCTAAGCTTCAACCATTCAAGTGCAAAGAGAAAAATACTTCTATCAATTAAGACTAGCAGTATTGCAACTTAGTTTCATCTTGCTAACTAAGTTGTTTGTATATTATAATTTGTAAATAATTCATTAACTTGTGTATAAGGTGTGCATATTGGTTAGTTAGATCTAAACATAGGTGATTAGATTAGTTTGAAGTTTGTGAAGAAGTGAAAGTGTGGAGGAGTAGAGAAGAATATGATTAGTGATAAGTAGTGAAGAGATAGTAGTTGTGAAGTAGTGAAGTAATAGGAGCTTCAAAGTTGTGAAGAGCTAGTTATGAAGTAGTGAAGCAATTGGTGCATCGAAGTTGTGAAGAGCAAGAAGTTGTGAAGAAGCTAAGAAGGAGAAGTTGTGAAGAAGGAGAAGTTGTGTAAAGTTGCATAAAGTTGTGAAGAAGTTGTGTTGTGATTTAAGTCGTGAGATTGGTTCTAGCTAGGATTAGAACTCGACATTTAGCTTAGTGTTGTTAATTGGTGTAAGCAAAAGTTGTGTAAGGTTTTATCCGCCATAAGGGAGCTTGTTGACATAGTGAAGAAAACTCTCGAGTGTGGTGCTCGGGGAGTGGAGTAGGACAAGGAAGGTGTCCTTGTAGCCGAAGCAGTATAAATTATTTGTGTCGCGGTTAGATCTTTCCATCTCCTTTCTTTCATTACTTTACTTGCATTGTCTTTATTTACTTACATATAATTGTTTATATTGTTCAAGAGTTGAATTCACATAAAGATCGAATCTAAGTTTTTAAAAGTAAACAAAGGTTTTCACAATAAACTAAAAAAAGGACGTAAAACTATTCAACCCCCCCCCCTTCTAGTTTTCCACAATAATTACTTGACCAATGAAGTCATAACTACTTGACTAGTAAAGTCAATTAATTTTCCCACACCTTTGCGTTGTACTCATTTTTAGTACACAATACCCCTAGTACAACCCTCCGAGCCTATCTTTTTCGTTTCTAACTTTAAGCATTTTACTTAAAGAAAGAATTCATTAACAATCCACCCCAAATGTGCAACCAAATTGCCTTAGCCTTTCGTGTATGCACTCATCTTTACTGCATTATTGTTACATGTTTAAACCTTTAGTTAATTGTCTAATTGATTACATGGTTGCTAAGTCGAGTCATATCTTGTACATATTGTTTTGGGACGATTGGGACTTATGGGTAAAGTACTATTGTTATGGAGTAATGGGGAAGAACATCATATATTACACCCATATGTTCGTTAATCTTACAAAGTACTCCAAGTGTTTTGATTATCTTGATTCGAGTCATTAGAATAGTTGATTGTAAAGTATGTAAAAGTTCAAGTGTAAGGGGAATGCAAATTCCCTATGATGTATTATTTTGGATGGTAGGGTAAGAGTGTATGCAAAAAAAAAAATAAAAAAAAAAATAATAATAAAAAAATAAAAGAGAAAAAACATACGGACTACCATCCCGTTTCATTTTATGTTTGTTTTATGTTTTTGATTAGCTTAACTCGAGTCGAGTCTTGGCTTAGCAATGCCACATTGTACATGTAATTGACCAAGATGATTAACTCGCCACCAATAAATATTGCCTTTATCCAACAAAACCGTGTTTATCATATCCCTACACCTCACGTTATAACCCTTTAAAAAGACCTTTTTGATAGTTTATCCTATGTGCTTACGCCAAATGGTGGAGGTTTGATCCTTTCCCAAGCCTATGGTAATCTATTTGCTATGATACGTAGTGAGAGATGTTTTCCATTTCCATATTGTGATATATACTTTATTACACCCAAGAGATGTGAGTATCTAAACACTATTTATGAGGTGCTAGTGTATAATTTCCGTGCTTGTTTTTGGTTAAAATAGAACGATTATTTGTTGCAATTGCTTTTATATTAGTGTTAAATGACCCCTAACTTGTATTTTCATCAGAATAAAAGCGCATTTGCTTGAGGACAAGCAAATCTCAAGTGTAAGGGTATTTGATGAAGCGAAAAGTGTACCGCTTTTGGGGGGTCATTTAAGGCCAAAGTCGAGATTATTTGATCAAATATTGCCCTAAATCGTTCCTTTTGTCATTTTAAGAACTTTTGAGAGGAAATTTACAAAAGGAAGCATTTTGGACGTTTTTAGAGCGAAAAAGTGAAGAAAGCGACAGAGTCTCAAAATCATGCTCGAAATTGCACATGACAGCGTCACAGGATGCTAGTGACGGCGTCAAGACTTGACAAAGAGGTGAATAAATCAATTACACGTGATGCACCAGAAGGTTTTCTAAAGAGTTCGTGACGGTGTCACGTTATAAAATGCCAAGGCCATCACGTATAACCTAAAGAGAGACGGCCCAGAGTCTACAAAGAGTGATGGCGTCAGAAGTGGATCTAGGCAATACGAGTATTATTTTGGCGGCGAGTCGACGGCGTCAGACCTAACTCTTGACACCGTCAGGATGTAAAATCTATATATAGTTTTCTAGTTTTCATTCATTGTGTGAAACTTTGAAGGGAGTAAACCCTAGACGAATTTTACTGATATTTTGAGGGTTTCAAACCCTTGTTTCATCCATGCTTAATTGAAGATAGGTCTTTCATCAAATCATTCAATATGTCTATGTGTTGTTTGATTATATCTTACGCTTGTCTTATCTTTAACATGCTAGGCTAGGTTTTCTTTGTGTTTGCTTAGATGTAATGAAACTTAGACATTGATTATGGGTTGGTTGTTTGTTTATAATTGTTGTAGATGAATGAATTCGATGTTAGGCTTAAAAAAGCCGGCAGACTTCCAACTGGTAACTTGCTTGAACGTCTTAAAAAACTTGAACGGAGGTGTACTACGATATATTGGTTGTATTTAATGCGTAGGTAACTACTAATGAGGCCATGTTAGGAGCTAGTCGTCGGCTCGACATGGGAAGAGGTAGAAACTTATAGAGTTAGGGAAGATCGTACACGGCCCTACGAATGGTATTAAGGAATATAACCCATCATCCATGCAATTGTAACAAACTAATCAACCGGTAAAAGATAGCTAGGGAGTAGTGAAATCTAATTAAACACATTTTCTCTCATTATTCTTTTTGCCATAATTTAGTTTAAGTTTAGTTTATTTTATTTTGATTGCATCTTTAGTTATTTGGATTAGTTTATTAGCAACTAATTCCGCCCACTCCTTCAAAAACCGAGATTTTACTTGCTTTTACATAAAATATAAAAATAAAAAAAGAATCATCCCTCGTCTCTAGACCTAGTTTTAGTGAGTTTTAACCCTAGCGAACACTATTCTTTGAGTTGAACGATCAATTCTCCGGTACTTGCCACTATATTATACTACAACGGTCAGGTACACTGCCTGGTGGGGATTGTAAGCTTCTCAAGATCCCTTGAGAGGTAAAACCTTTTGTGAGGGCGCAATTCGACGCGTCACTATTACATGCATATCGTGACTAACGCTTCAAACTTACTTTTTAGTTATCACACATTTCAAACGCTATGTGGCTAAATATTCAGTATTCAGCAAAGAATAGCAGTCACGTTAAATAATGTGTGACAAACTTGACTATACAATTTAGCCACATACATAATTACCTCATGTGACCAGATATCTATTTTGGTCACACTTTTCAATTGTGTGACATATATTTGTCACATATGTATATATAGAGTGTGACTAATGTTTCAAGCTGATTTGTATCTTTCACACGTCCCGAATTAAAAGTGACTAAATAATCGAAAAATATGTACCAGTTACACTCTAGTCACATAAATTCACAAATGTGTGACATATATTTTCCGAAATGGTCACACAAGTCGGATCAAGTGTGTCTTTTTATTTTATTCTCGTACATTTAGTCACGTAAATATGTTAGAGTGTGACAGTTCAAAATCGAGCATGTGTGACGAAAGGTAGTTTTTCAAACACAAATAACTTTCAAACGCAAACTTTTATAAAAAACCGATTTCACCGCAATTTTTAAAATTTGTTTCTCTTTAATTTGGTATAAATCTTGTTAATTGTTTCAAAACTTTTTTTTACATATTTATTGGTAATGATTTTTTTGATGTTTTTGCTATTTTCGACCCTATTTTTTACCTTAAAAAATTGCCGAATCTTAAAATACTTCAAACACAAAAGTTTTAGATTTTGGTTCACTCTTTACCCAGAAATTTGAATCACTCAATTTCGATATGATATGAGTGAGATAACGCACGTTAAAGATGACGTTTTAGTCATATTTGTTGCACACAAGGTGTTTGATAAAATGTCTAGCTTAGATTTTTAGTGTTAAAATTCCGTTAAATGCACTAATTTTTGTACCACAACGCATCATTTATCATTTTATTAATGCAAGATTCAAAAAGTGACGTTTTTTAATAATTATTTTTTAAAACAAACTGATGAACCTATTATAACATAATAGCTAAAAGTCAATAACTGATGAACAAAAAACAACTAATGTTCATCAACTAAAAAAGCATAAACTAACTGATGAACCTATAATAAAAATTGATGAACTAAAGTAACTAATGAACCAAAGTAACTGATGAACATTTTGTTCATCAGTTACTTTAGTTAATCAATTTTTATGGTTCTTTATTTTTTCTGGTAACATTTTGTTAATCACTTACTTTGGTTCATCAATTTTTACAAAAATTGATAAACCAAAGTAATTGATGAATAAAATATTTATCAGTTACTTTGGTTCATCAACTTTTACGGTAATATTTTGTTCATCAGTTACTTTGGTTCATCAATTTTAATGTTCATCAATAAAAATTGATGAAACAAAGTAACCGATGAACAAAATGTCTTTTTAAAAAATCAATTAATATGGTTTATCAGTTAATATGGTTCATCAGTTAAAAAATAAAAAATAATAAAAAAAAAAACACTTTTTGAATATTACATTAATAAAATGACTAAAGGTGCATTATTGTACAAAAATTAGTGCATTTAACTCGATTTTAAAGGAAAAAAAATCTAAGCTTGACATTCCATCAAACACGTTGTGTACAACAAATATGAGTAAAACTTCATCTATAACGTATGATATCTTACTCTTATGACATTGGATTTGAGTGATTCAAAAACCTTTGTAAAGAGTAAATCAAAATCTATAATTTTCATGTTTTAAGTTTTTCACGATTCTAAATTTATGATGGTAAAAAATAGGTCCAAAATTGTCAAAAAAAATAAAGAAAATCAAGACCTATTTGATATGTAAAAAAAAGTTCGTAATATTCTACAAGATTTATACCAAATTAAAGAGGATAAAATTATTAAAATTATGGTGAAATCGGTTTTTTCTAAAAGTTTGTCGTTTGAGAGATATGTGCATTTGAAATTTGAGGTCACTTTATGAATGGCTTTCTACACTTTGTTTACTTTGTCTTACTTTGCAATAGATCCACCACCGTAGCTTATAACTAAAAGGTGCCACAAAAAAGGATTTAGTATGTCGTTGCGCTTCTAGTGGCACTTCCTTTTTCCTTTTGTGGCTATTCATGTATGCCACTAAATGGTGTAATAACTTTTTAGTGTCTAAAAGGAGGAATTTAATTTGGTAGAAAGAGATCAAAATTCCAAATACGTACTCAAGAGGAGCATGGCTTGGGTTATAATGACCCTCCCTATTATGATATCTTAACCCTCTCTATTAGTATAGTTTTTTTTTTTTCTTTTTTGTACTTGGTTGTCGGTTTCATGTCCCCCCCCCCCCCTTTTTTTTTTGTGTTTGATTTTTTTTTTTTTTTTGTATAATATATTTTGTCTAATGTTTTTTGTTGTGTTTATTTGTTATGTTTATATAATTAACGCCTATGTGTTTTTATTTAATTAAAAATAACAACAATAGTACGTTAAATATTACCACATTAAATAACTACAGCAACAACTGTTATCATTCAATTAAATAACAACGTTAACACATTATTTAAAAACAACAACATCTATGACATATGAAGATTATTCATTTCATGTAAAAGATCATAGAGCCTTGCACCCGATTGACAAGTGTGATTCCTTGCCAATTCTAACTCCATCTTCAGCGTTTTTATTCTTGTCATCAACAGCTTGTTTCTTGCTTCAAGCTGGTCAATCTTATTATCTTTCGTAACGCAGTTTGAGCACTGCGTTGAAGAAGAGGCTTGATTAAAGTAACTCCTTTCAAATTCATCTTTCCACATGAAGTATCGACACCCATAGTTATCTGTACCTGGCTGTTACATCTTAAGAAAATTATAAGAAATTTATTTTTAACAAACCAATTATTTACATATTTACATAACTAAGCAAACGTATAATTATTTACCACTGAATCAGGACATGCATAATACAGTTGCCCAAGAGTAGCTGGTTTCCAGGATTTCCGTTCTATAATTAATCCTCTCTCACATCGATACTAGAAAGGATATCTTCGTTCGACCTGGCCAAATAATTTTCATAATAATTTACAACATCAATCAATAATGTTATTATTAATTTAAATAAATTTTCAATCATTTAGTATATAATAAAAACAGTTATTTACAACATAAATCAGTAATCATTCACTATGTTTTGTCAGTATAATTATTTACAACATAAATCAATAATCATTTACAATGTTTTGTTTGTATAATTATTTACAACAAGTTTACTCGATGGGAATATAATGTTTCCCATTGCAATACATCTTGGGATGTGTGCCTCATCCATTGTGGGTGGAGATGCGGAAGTGGAAAATCGTTGTCTAGCGTTAGACAAACGTAGTGACCGCATCGATCTGGCCCCACACGGGCTATCACAAGGGGGTCAGTTCTTTGTGAGAAGTTAGGACCATCAAAAAGCGGAAAACAAGTGTTCCAACCCCGTTGGGATATTAATACAACAGGTCGGTTAATCCATGATGCAATAACCAACCCCGTGTCTGACATCTCCATATAGCGATCTACCGGTGCAGATCCATAACCGAACCAGTTTACTGAATAGCAAATACCGTCAAAGCCAGATTCCGTAAACATACTTGTGTAGACCTCCCTATGTAGCTCTAACTCTTGCAATAACATCTGTCTAACTTCGCGCCACCTATTTTGGTCTTCAAAAATACCGTGGGCAACGCACCGAAACCCACAATTTCCATCACCTACCACATTATATACACTTATTATGTATGGATGGAAAATTACTGGAATTTGGTCCATAAAGTATTCGCTTTCTGCATCTCAAACGTAAAATATGTGTCTTATTTTCTGTTGAACACTAGGACCCGTGTAAGAACTATGTCTTTCATGTTCTTTGTTGAAGTTCAGGACTTGTGTAGATCATGAAGTTGTGCTTCTTCGATGATCTACGGTTGGTACTTCATTCAAGTCCGGGACTTTTGTAGCCTTGCCCTTTTTTGTCCTTTGTGCTCGGACGTCCACGGGTATTTTTTTGAATAGCATGTTCACGTGTTTCAATAGATTCAGGCTGGTATATCTCTCTCAACTTCGTTAACATATTTTTCTTGACAAACGACGTTGCTTTGCTAAAAATATTCTTGAATTGTCGTACGTCATTTTGTAATGAAGTATCATCATCATCATCATCATCATCATCACCAGGTTCGCTGGAAGAGCCATCTTCAAGCGGGGGCCTATTGATAACAAGCTACAGAACAGATAGGGTTCTCCAAAAAATATCAATTTGATCCAATGGAATGGGGCATCCTGAATTCCATTAAAGTGACTTGTATAAATTACTGATATTAATGGGGAAAACAACTTGATAGTTATAAATTTAATATACTTACCATGATATACATAGTATTACATCTCGTGAAAGCATGGTAGTCCAAAAATTGTCCGCAACTTGTGGCTATAGTCTTCTGCGGTGATCGAGAGGTGGAGTTCTTTGTACATGAGGTTGAAAGCATGTTTGGAAACTTTATACCATAATTCTTGAAATAGTGGTATATTACACATATTTAGTTTCTCGTTGATGCTTCTATTAAAACTCTCTTTTATTGCATTTTCTTGCGCAATGAGATTCTTATCGATCAAACTCAACAACCTGTCTAAGTTGGACTGTATGCTGCCCAAATATAATTTCAACAACGCGTGGTAAGCCTCAGCTCTACACGTTGTTGTCTGGCCGTAAGAGCGATATTGGTCGGTAATATACGAGACAAACATGGGTGAGTAATCTTGCAGCCAGTTATTCAGATACACAGCGATATCTAAAAAAAACAATGAATTAATAAAAGGTCATTCGGGTGCTTATTTATTAAATAATTAAAAACAATGAATTAATAATTAAGTACCCGGATGGTTGACCAATCGCTGTTGTAGGCGTTGATAATGATGCTTGAACATTTCGAATGTCGGAGCTTTAACCATCCAATCCCATTGGTGTTTAACGGACTCATACTCATCTAACCCACTGAATTTATTTATGCACTGCTGAAGCAGATTTTGCTCTATATGCCATCGACAGAGTAATTTGTGAGCATTAAGAAATTCTGCTCTGCATGCCCCAAGCAATGCTAAATCTCTGTCAGTGACAATAACATGTGGGTAATATCTTTCGCCTATGACATCCTTCACACGTTGCAACACCCATTGAAAATTATGCCCTCTTTCACTATTTAAAAAGATATACGCCATGAAAATGTTTTATTTGTTGAAGTGAATCCGACAATTTCCAACAACGGCAATTTAAACATCATGGTATTATACGTGGAGTCCATCAGAATGATTTCAGGGAATGTACACCATAGAGCATACGACGTGGGGTACAAAAAAAATAGCTCCTCAAGCTCGTTGGTATGCTCATTTACCCTCGGGTACCATATATACCCTAAATCCATCAAATACGAGTAAAGGACTTGAATTGGAGTTCTATCACCTACTCTGGCTCTCTGGATCTTATTTTGTGTGTTATTTATAGTTCTAACGCTAGACACGTTATCCGGATTACGACCCTGTATTGTCGAAAGTATATTACGTGGTTGTACTTTATACTCTGACAATTCTTTGACCACACTGAATTCATCATCCTTTAATCGCATTGCATATGGCAAACCATGCAACGACTCTAGCATATCACTACCTTGAGGTTCATAATTCCCACCCTTTGAATACCTATAATTGACTTCGTACATCTGGCCATTGTCTGATTTGGTTCTATTTTTAACAATGACAAAACCGAGCTCCCAAGCTATATTTTGCACCCACTCAGTTACTTGCTCATGAGAACCGAAAACCTGAAAATACATAACATTTTTACAACTTTTATAACATTTATGATATTTTGCCAATATTTTTTATACATTTACATTTTTATATATAATAAACATTAGATTTACAATTACAACTTTTATAACCTTTTTACATTTTTACAAATTTTTATTAAAACTTTACATTTTTACATTTTATTACACATTTTTAACTTTTAACATTTATATACAAAATTTTATTAAATTTTTATAACTTAGTTTTTATATAACTTTTTAAATTTACATTTATATGCAAAATTTTATTAAATTTTTATTAAATTTTATTACTTTTTAACAAAATACAAAATTTTATTACATTTTTATAACTTACTTTTTGTTACATTTTTATAACTTACTCTTTATATAACAAAATACAAAATTTTATACAACTTACATTTTTATAACTTACATTTAATTACAATTAAAAAATAAAAATAAAAATAAAAATAAAAAGTTAAAACGTGTTTAAACGCGTACGTACCCATCTTATCTCTCACTCACAATGTGTGTGTGAGAATCTCTCTTTTCTCTCTCTCTTTGATCTCTCTAAAAACTTCTTTAGATCAAACTTCTTGAGATCTAAATCACTTGTTTTAACAACGATTTAATTTGTTTTAGATCTAAAATCATTTGTTTTATGTTTGAGATCTGTGAAAAGCCTAATTTTTATGAAAAGCCTAATTTTTATAAATTAGGGTTTGGGTAAAAGGTACTGTGGCGGGTGATTATGTGATGTTTATGTGATTATTTGACTTGTGTGTTGTCTAATTAGCCAGATCTATCAAAAAAAATTAAAAATGCCTAATTTTTATAAATTAGGGTTTGGGTAAAAGGTACTATGATGGGTGATTATGTGATGTTTATGTGATTATTTGACTTGTGTGTTGTTTAATTAGCCAGATCTATCAAAAAAATTAGAAACGCCTAATTTTTATAAATTAAGGTTTGGGTAAAAGGTTCTGTGGTGGGTGATTATGTGATGTTTATATGATTATTTGACTTGTGTGTTGTCTAATTAGCCAGAGCTATCAAAAAAAATTAGAAACGCCTAATTTTTATAAACTAGGGTTTGGGTAAAAGGTTCTGTGGTGGGTGATTATGTGATGTTTATGTGATTATTTGACTTGTGTGTTGTCTAATTAGCCATATCTATAAAAAAAAATTAGAAACGCCTAATTTTTATAAATTACGGTTTGGGTAAATGGTTCTGTGGTGGGTGATTATGTGATGTTTATGTGATTATTTAAGTTGGTGGTTTTGTGGTGGGTGATTATGTGATTATTTGAGATGTTGGTGATTCTTGAAACTGCTTTAGCAGTTTTGATGGTTTCTTGAAACTGCTTTAACAGTTGTGCTTATGTGAAACTGCTTGTGTTGGTGATTATTTGAGTTGTGTGGGTGCAAACGGGTAGGTTAACACCTTGATCTGGCACCTTTGAGTGTTATGAATACCTGCTCTGGCCTACCCTAGTCCACAGGCTCTGTGATTATGGGTTATAATGACCCTCCCTATTATGATATTTTAACCCTCTCTATTATGTAGAGGGTTTGGTGATGAAACTGCCTATGAAACTGAAAATAACAAACTGCTTATATGCTTGATAAGTAGTTTGTTATTTTAAGCAGATTTGAAACTTGTTTAAAAAAAAAAAAAAAAAAAAAAAAAAAGAAAAAAAAAAAAAACAAAAACTAAGATACGGCGATGATGATTAAAAAAAAACATGATTTTGGCGTGGCATTTCCGAATGGACGGCAAAAAAACTTAATTTGCAACCTTTGATGTTGCAGCCATATATGTTGAAACTTTGCTTATCTGAAACAGCTTATAATCTGATCCTAATGTTCTCGATGTCTTTTTAATGAGTAAAATGGTTACCTCTTGTGTGTAAAATGGTGATTGAGACATTTCAGCAGCCTAAGATATTCGTTGCTTCTTTGTGGTTTGTTATTTGCGGCTTGTGTTTCACTTGGCTTGTGTTGCTTTGTTTGTGATACTGATTGACAGTTGCTTTCACTTGCGGCTTTCACTTGTGCAATCTGCTTCTTTGTGGTTTGTTTTACAATATATTGTTGTGACACTGCTTAATAGAGAGGGTTAAAATATCATAAAAGGGAGGGTCATTATAACTCAAACCTTACAATATTATTTGTGATACTGATTGAGAGTTGGTTTGTGATACTGCTTTGTGATTGAGATTGCTTTGTGATACTGCTATGTGATACTGCTTTGTGGT
Source organism: Artemisia argyi (assembly GCA_030686995.1). Lineage (NCBI taxonomy): Eukaryota > Viridiplantae > Streptophyta > Magnoliopsida > Asterales > Asteraceae > Artemisia > Artemisia argyi. Next base: position 29,763,649 of record CM060694.1, read on the forward strand.
GAGGCTCAATATATCACGAGCCTTGTTAATAATGGAGCAAATCTGTTTGAGAATCTTTACTATTTTTCTTGTGAGTACTTGCAATTTAAGAATCTTGACTGAGCTTGTGAAATTTGTGAACCTTGTGTAACATGTGTATTGTGTGGAATTTTTGAGAATCTTCACTGTTGTCTTGTGAGTACTTGCAGTTTGAGAATCTTTACTGAGCTTGTGCTTTGCAGTTTGATACTGCTTTGTGGTGTGCAATCTGCACTTGTAACTTGGGTGCAATCTGTGCAATTGGTGCACTTAGATGGTAAAGTTAACTTTGTGTTTCACTTTTGGTTTTAAGGCGATAACGAATGGCTTTTTAAAAACCGAATGGATGGCGAAATGATACTTTTAATCACTTTCGCAACCTTCAAATCCGAGCCTTACTATAAATCTACATTTTTTTATTACGTTTTCAAATCTGAGCCTATAAGGCGATGACGAAATCTGCACTTTGTGGTTTAACTTTGTGTTTCACTTTTGGTTTTAACTTTATGTTTTGTGGACTTGGTGGAATCTGCACTTTGTGGTTTTTACTTTGGGTTTCAATTGGACTATCTATCATTTTGGACAAAAACTAGGAAAAAAAAAAAAAAAAAAAAAAAAAAAAAAAAAAAAAAAAAAAACTGCAAAAAAAGTACCCTCCCACTAGGGATTGTTTGTCAGCCATGCGCAGGCCTACCCACTAGATGGGGTTCTTATAACACAACCCGAGGAGCATATAGTTCTCGGGAGGTGTTATAAAGACCCTCTGGCCCACATGTCCCCCCTTTTGTCCCTCTCTTGTCCCCCATTTTATTCCAGTATAACACAGTTTTTTATCAGTTTCTGTTTCATATTTCTGACAGTTATAAGCATTTAACTTATTAAACTTTATATTTTCTGTTCCGCACTTTCAGGTTTATAGCTTTTTTATATAAATAAAATTATGTAAAAAAAAATAATAATAGGGGCGGGGGTGGTATAAAATAGTAGGGAGGGTAATTATAACCACCCATAGTTCTCATCTCTAACTGTCATGGTACTTAATTGCACGAGGTTCAGAATCAATTTTTGTGTGCGTGTATAGCTATTCGTAGTATAGATGGTCATGGGAGATTTGGGTCGGTAACCTACGTGTCATATCAGATATCCTCCCTCTTCATTGTATCGTAATTTCATTGTATATGTATCTTTTGTACACTTATGCTCAGCGTTTAGTTAGGCTTGTGACAGTGGCGACCCATATTGCATCATCTTTTTTTTTTTTTTTTTAAACATTTTTTAACACAAACACAAATTTTATTAATAAAATGTAAATATTACATAAATGAAACGATACGAAACGAAACCATTACAACTAAATAAAAAACTTAAACAACTAAAAATTAAACACGACAACATTTATTTAAAAACTAGTAATTTAGCTTGTAGCGTTCCTTAATTTCCGCCTTAAGTCGTATAAGTTCATTTTGTTGTCGTTCGGGCAAATTTGGGCTGATTGCCGAATTGTAGAAAATCAAGTCTTGCTCCCGTTTTGTATTTCTCATGAGTTCCTCTTGTTTCTCATGGATTTCCAATAGCTTTCATTGATATTCCAATTTTTGTTGTTTGATCGCTAGCTCTCGTTCCTTATATTCTCTCCACAAGTCCTCACGCTCTTTACCTTTCTCCTTCTTTGACGGTCTTGAGCTCCATAAGTCCGCTAGTAGCCCACTCATGAATGATTTTGATGTTTCACAAGAGGAGGAGGTGGATGATTTCTTCTTTGCTCTGTCACGATCTTGTGGTCGTGATTCTCTAGTACCATCCTCCGTTTCATCATCATCATCATCATCATCATCATCATCATCATCATCATCATCATCATCATCATCATCATTATCATCATCCAAGTCTTGAAAATTCGGGGGGCCTTGTGTTGACCCCGACGTAGTCGTTGAACCCTTTACTTTCTTTCGACTCCCCGATTGGAAAAGAGGCATCTCATCCTTCCAAGCAGCATGCCCCCTCAATACTTTCCAACACTCCACCAAATTGAAATCATGACCGTAACGCGCACGATACTCCATAAGAGCTTTGGACATATCGTCAATGTTATTTTCACCACTTCCATGCGTCCCCTTGACATTATCAATAATAGCACCAAAATTCGCAACTTGACCACGAATTCTAGTCTTCCATTTGGAAATGATCGAATTGTATGTCCGGTCTGAACCAGTTTCTTTTTGAAAGTAGGCTACCACTTTCTCCCAAAATTTGTGCCGGTTCATACAGTTTCCTTTTTTTCATTTTCCGAAACAAAGATGAAAGCTTTACAAAGAATGACCTCTTCTTTGCTTGACCATGGTTCAACTTTTTTTGCCGGTTCGGGTTCTTTGCCTTTGCCTTTCGCCTTTGTAGCACGCCGCAAAGGCTTCTTTGGCTTGACGGGTGATGTCTCTTCGATTTCATCATTGTCATCGTCATCAATGGGCATAGAACCGTGGAAAAATCCGTGGTAGGAACCGTGACCCAAACCTTGCCCCATCGAAACATCTTGACTCGGATAGTCTTGGCTCGGATAGTGTTGGCTCGAATAGCCTTGGGTCGGATAGTCGACCCAATCATCCAAATTCATATCAAGATTAGTTGACCGAATCGGAGAATGTTGTTGATACGGTTGGGAACAATGCAAGAAATCCATGTTAGGACGATAAGACGACTCACTTGGTTCTTGGTGATAATCCGTATTAACACGTTGTGGTGGGACAAAAGGACGATGAACGGAAAACAAGTTTTCTTTTTGATTGGGTTGTGGTAGTTGTGTTTGATATTCAAAAGATTGTGGAAGAAACCGAATACCCCCTTGTTGTGGTGGTGTTATGCCGGTTAGTTCAAAGGTCTTTTGCGGAGAGAAATTTATATCCGGTGCATTTTGGGTTAGTCGAGATCGTCGATTTTTTTATTGTGGAGTGTTTTTCTTTGACATTGTGAATATTGATGAGAATTTGATTGAATTGTGTTTGAAATTATGTGTTTGAAAGTGGGTTTGATGTTGGTATTTATAGGAAGAAAAGTGGTAATTTTTTTTGAAATTTTTTTTTTTTTCTTTTTTTTTAAACAAATGGTTAAAAGTTTTAAACGGTTTGATTTTAAAATGAAAGAGTGGGAAATTCTTTGCTTCAAACTCGGTCGAATAAGCGAACGATTTAGTGCTACAAGTCACCGGCGATCGATCTTGTTCTTTCTGCTACATTGGCTCGATCGATTTGGCTTATCGATCGATCGATGCACTCGATCGATTATTTCAGATGCACCGTCACAAGCCTTATCAAGGATATATCACTTATGTGCAAGGGTGAGCATCGGTCTAGGACCGGACCGACAAGACCGAAGACCGAATTAAGGTAAAAACCCGGACCAAGACCGAGACCGAATATGGTCGGTCCGGTCCGGTCCGTTCCGGTCTTCGGTCGGTCCGGTCCAAAGAGGCAAGATTTGACAAGTTTTTTCGGTTTTTTAGTCGGTCCGGACCGGACCGACCGGACCGAAGACCGAATTAGCAAAAAGCCTAGACCGAGAACCAGACCGAATGTGGTCGTTCCGGTCCAGTCCGGTCCGGTTCGGTCGGTTTTGTCGGTCGGTCCGGTCAATCCGGTCCGTTTGCTCACCCCTACTTATGTGTTCATGCTAATCATTAATTTTCTAGTTCGCCAAAAAATCAGTTTTATAATAATAGGTAATTAACTCCTATTCTGTATTAACGCATCATACAACTTTACTGCACGATAAACAAGTGATTTTTATATTTGAAAGACAAATGCACACAAACTAAACTAGAAATTCTCACACAATCACATAAATTAAACCACAAATTTGTGTCTGGCGGAACTTGAACTCCCAATCACATGGTTGGAGATACTAATCTCACACTTATAATAGCTATAAGGCCAAAGAGCTATTGGAGATAAAATCACTTAACAATAATCGAATTATTATTTATATTCATGAAACATCATCTTAGTAGTAAATGTCACATGCTGCTATTTTTCTTTCAGTAAGAGCTTGTTGCGAAACGTACTTATACATTGGAGCGCTCGGTCAGCAAAGGTTCACTGGCCATCAAGTCTCTGTAAGATTAAAAACATATCAGTTAATTAAAAACTAAGATTTGATATTTTTATTTCATTACATTTACATCCATGTTTGGTGCATATAGAGTACCATGTGTCCACACGCATATAGATTACACTTACATGCATGTGAACAGGTAAGTGCCAGGTTCGTATTTTGTTTGATATAAGATTGATATCTAATACAGTATGACGCCCGACATGTTATAATCTAGCAAAAGTAATTCTTTGACTGTAATCTTGTATAATTAATATTCATGGAATTGGTTTTGATATTAAAAATTACTAATCTTTTATCAATATTAAAATTGAACGTATCATAATAATAATAATAATAATAATAATAATAATAATAATAATAATAATAATAAATGGTGCAAATGGGTAGAAGCGTGCCTCAAATCTTCTTCAACATCTATTTTAGTCAATGGTTCTCCATCGGAGGAGTTCGGGATTGAGAGAGGGGTAAGGCAAGGTGACCCGCTTGCGCCTTTTCTTTTCATTTTGGCGGCGGAGGGGCTAAATGCGATCGTGAGCGAAGCGGTGGAGAAATGCATTTTTAGAGGAGTTAGGATCGGGTCGGACCAAGTCACGGTTTCTCATTTACAATATGCGGACGATACCATTTTCTTTGGGGAATGGAACAAAGAGAACGCTAAAACTCTCATGTGTATACTTAGATGTTTTGAAGAGGTATCGGGGTTACGGGTGAATTATTTCAAAAGCAAATTATATGGTTTGGGTGTTAGTGATGAGGAATTAAGAAGTATGGCTAACTGGATGGGATGTGAGATCGGGGAAGTTCCCTTCACATACTTAGGCTTACCTATAGGTGAAAACATGAATCGGGTGAACGCATGGAAACCAGTGGTGGACAAATTCAAGAATCGGTTGGCTGATTGGAAAGCAAAAACGTTGTCGTTCGGGGGTCGATTAACATTGGTAAAATCGGTGCTCGGTAGCTTGCCATTGTATTACTTCTCGATGTTCCGAGTGCCTATGAGTGTTATAAAAATTCTTGAGCGCATTAGAAAAAACTTCTTTTGGGGTGGGAATGGGGAGGGTAAAAAACTTTCATGGGTAAAATGGGATTCGATTCTTACTTCTCTTGGGGGTGGGGGGTTAAACGTGGGTTCTCTTAGGGCTAAGAACTTGGCGTTATTGGGCAAATGGTGGTGGAGGTTTAAGACGGAGGGCGGGGGGTTATGGGCTAGGGTTATAAAAAGTATTCACGGGGTTTGTAGGGGTCTAGGGAGTCCTCACTTGGGGTGTGGGGGGGTGACCAAGGGGGGGAGGGGGGTTTGGTCCAATATCTTGAAGATTGGCATGGAGATTAACGAGGTTGGGGTTGATTTCACCTCCTCGTGCGTGGGGGTCCTAGGTGATGGGAGGGATATTAGTTTTTGGGAGGATAGATGGGTGGATAATAGGAGACTTCGCGATAGATTTCCTAGATTGTACCATTTGGATTGTAGGAAAGAGGGTAGTGTAATGGATAAGGGGTATTGGGTAAATAATGAATGGAACTGGGCGTGGGATTGGAATAGGAATATTAGTGGGAGGGTGTGTAGAGACTTTGATGACTTAATCGAGGTATTGCGGAATATTGTTGTTTCTAATTCTTGTAGGGATAAATGGAGGTGGACGTTAGATGAAGATGGCAAATTCAAAGTCAAGACGCTTACGAGTTTGATCGAAGAGAAGATTATCCATGGAGATAGTGGTGGCCACGACACGCTTTGGAACAAATTAGTACCTAAGAAGATCAATATTTTTGTGTGGAGAGCGCGCAAAGGAAGACTCCCGGTTCGGGTGGAGCTTGATAGAAGAGGCATTGATCTAGACTCGGTTCTTTGTGGTTTATGTAATGATAGTGTGGAATCGTGCGCTCATTGTTTAGTCACTTGTGATTTCGCAATGAGTGTGTGGTCCAAACTATTTAATTGGTGGAAGGTGGGGAATGCCAACATTTTTACTATTGATGATATTTTATCTCATAGTGGAAACGTTAATGTTCCTACCTCCCTATCGTATGTTTGGCAAGCGGTAATTTGGAGTTCCGGTTATTTTATTTGGAAGGAGAGAAATGCTCGTGTGTTTGGTAACAAAGTTTCAAGTGCTAATAAGATTTTACAAGATATCCAACTCAAAAGCTTCGAATGGATAGTAAGAAGATCAAAGAAGTATAAGACATTAGATTGGCAACAATGGCTTCGAGACCCTCGGAATCTCCGTCTACAGTAACTGTGGTTGTGGTTCAAACAGGTTCAATATTCGGGTTTGCTATCTGGTATGATTGGTGTTTCACAGCAGGTGACCGGTAAAATTTTTGGCTCTGGCACATCAATATGGTATAGGCCTGCATATTCCTTCTCAAGTGTGGGTAATTGTTAGTTTTTGTTCTGTTAGTGTGCTCAGTTCAGACAGTGGGGCTTCAGTTTATCAGATGGGCTCTGTGGTGACAGCAAAAAATTTGAACCTGCTACAGGTCTGCTTATCTTGTGTTCTCTTAATTGTCTCTGCTGTCATACCTGGTATTGTATATGGGTATTCTGGGTTCAAAATTCAAGTGGCTGGTTGTGTAATTTTTAGCTTCATTGAGGGGTCCATGGCTCATGTCCTTAAATTCCAAGCAAGTGCCTCATTCCTTGTGGTGTGTTGTCGTATGTCAATCTCACTTGGGATTGGGGTATGTGTTTGGGGGATATTGTCTTTGTGGTCCCTTGGTGTATTAGTTGTATTGCTGTTTGTTGTTATTGTGGCCTTGGTTTATGTCGCCTGCAGTTCAGTCAATTTGGTTTATTTGCTAGGTTGAGGCGTACAGTTCTGTGATGCCTCATTTTGAGGCAGATTCTATGTTTGGCATAATGCACAGTTGGGTGGTGGGAATATATGGACTTGCAAATGGCAGCCAAGTAAAAGTCAAGATTTGTCTCTACTTGTTAGTGCTCGTGTCAGGTTTTATCAAAAGTGAGCAATGGTGCTAAGTTTTATTTTTTAAGTTGTGACAGATAGTATATCATGTGTGTGAAGTTGCTTGTGCCAATTTATCTTTTAGGCTTTAGTTGTAGTTTGGCTCATTGTTGGTCTTTTTGTATTTTTATTTGAACTTTTGGGTCCCTCTCTCCTTTTAATTTGCTTGATTAATTAGGGAGGGATGTCATTTTTTTGTATTGTTTTCTCTTTGGGTTCTATATATTGTTGCCTTTCTAAAAAAAAAAATAATAATAATAATAATAATAATAATAATAATAAAAGAAAAAAAAAAACAGATTGGTAGCCAAACAATTGTATATGTTTACACTCTTTAAAAAAAACAGACTTTAAGCATATATTAAAGTCTCTCAATTTGAGGACTACAATTGTATATGATTAAGTAAAATGTAAAGTCTCGTGACACCCTAAAACTAACACAACTAGTGTACGTATAACATTAACGTATTGGTATACAGACATAAAAAGAGGTTGAATTAATTTATTTATCGGACTTGCCTGCCACGTTGGTTGAAAAGTATAAGGTAGATAGGCTGCTGAGCGGAGAGGGAGAACAATTGTCGTACAATGTAGACACTTACAGTAACGCTGCAAAAAGAGTTCATATTAAACGTAACTAGAAAATCAGAATGTGTAATTCCAATAATGCAAATAATGCTAAAGCATTTACTTAGAACAATGATTTGATAAGAATAATGTAACAAAAGTGATCGCCAAAACATACTCTTAATCTTAAGATATCACACAGGGATGTCTTTCAAAGTGGCCGATGTAGGCAACATTTTAAGCCCTCAAATTTTTGCTACTTTCAACAACTTTCATTTTTAGTTAATGTAAATGAAAATAATTTGTTTATTCCAAATATGGTTTCATATGATCATACCATTCACGACATCAAATATTAATATTGATATTTTAATCTTTTTGTTTATTGTGTATTTCTTTGTTTTACACCTTTCTAGTTTCTTCAAAAATTTAAATTATTATTAATTATTCTTCGAAAAGACTAAAATTAATTTTTCAAAAATATATTTAAAAAACATATATGTAAATTCTATTTCTACATAATTAATTTTTCAAAAATATTAATAATTCTTCGAAAAGACTAAATTAATTTTTCTAAAAAGGGCTAGCGACGCAGCTTGTTGCTCGTTTGCCTTCAACCACTATGTAAATTCTCTTTTGTCACTTTGACATGCAAATGTTATCTAAATTCTTTTTAAAAATCAATTATCTTTATAAAGAAAATATATTTTTCCAATTCATTTTTAGTCAAATAAGTTAGTTAAACAATTATATATTTAGAATTGATAAACTAGTTTGGTTTCTTTGTTTTTTCTTTTCAGGGTCCACTGATTTAATCACTATGTTGATGTAGTAGATCTCTTTGTTTGTATTGTGGTGTTTTTGTTGGTTATATATATATATATATATATATATATATATATATATATATATATATATATATATATATATATATATATATATATATATTACCTTTCATTCCATTTAGTGAAGTATTAGTTTGTTTTTTGTGTTGTATTATATCCCGTGCGGGTTGTTTGTTTTGGGTACCTTTCTTAATCGGCTCGATTATGAAAGTTGGATGCCTTCTTTTGTTTTGTTTGATTGTTGGTTATATATTGATGCCTTTCTAAAAAAATCAACTAAAAAATTATTAATATAACAACGCAATGGATGTTCATTGCTTGCACATAGCAATGTATGTTAATGCCCAAGACTCCATGAGCAAGGGAGTGAATAATAGCCGAAGACTTAGTTCCAATAAATGCTTACCTCGCAAAACATAAATGTAAAATTATCCAAACGGCAGCACTGGTCCAACTTGATTCCTTATATGCTATCCACACCTGGAACGTGAAAAGCAACAGTTGTATATTCTTCTAGCGGAGATTAAGATGAAATATCAGCACATAAAGGAATAAGCATTGATGGCTGGAAATGTACCGAGAAAACCACAAAATGGGTATGCATGTCAACTAGTGACGTGATCATGCACCTGTGAGATTGTATTAAAGTGAGCTTTATATTGAGTCAAAAAGGAGTAAAACAATAAATATATATACAATGATCAAAGAAACAAATGACTAAGGAAACTCGATGAGTTATCCAGAAAACCATAGAGGCATATAGCCAAAGGTTTATTGCATATCGCTTAGAAAGAAAGAAATTTACGGTGTAAGTTCTTCTGCATCATTGAAAGGAGATCCATCAACGACAATAGCGTATATTATTACTCCCAGCGTGTAGCATCCAATTGCTGCAACGATTACTTTTGCTATAGTAACAAAATGTCGGTTCGTGTGTCCCATGACATTCCTAAGCACAATGTATATAAATAAATTAGAAGCTAATATAAATTTAACGTACTTTTTTATGAGATACATGTGATAACATAAAACCAAATACTCTGCAGTAAATGAGTGAAAACTCAACTACTTGCATGCTTCGTCAACCACCGAAACATCTCCAAAGCACAAAATTTGGAAAAATAACATCAAGGTTCAAGTATGTATGTTTTGAGGGTTATCGAGATACTAATCCAATGTCCTTTGCCATTGCATTAGATTAAGATATATAGATTAACTGTGGAGGTCCCTTAGGTATATAATGCTTAATTTGCAAACTAATTATTGATCAATATGTAACCTATGAGGTTTATTTTATTATTCAGTAATGCTTACTCCTTTTGATGTCTCGCCAGCACAAAATATATTGGATCTTTTGAAGCTTCTTCTTCAGACAACTTGAAGAACTGAAAAACTACGTATGCACATGTACCAAAGCTGCAAAAGGAATGAAAGATGGATTATAACACCAATATAGCTAGATAAGTATCAACTCCATGATGTAATTTTGAGAAGGAGAACATTGAAACAAGCTTATAGTGTACATATTTTTTTATTTTGTAAAGCCTATAAAAGTAAAAGTAAAGTAACTCCCAATACCGTCTTCCACGGTGTATGGGGAGATTGAGACGTAGACAGCCTTACCCCTACCTAAGGTAGAAAGGCTGCTTCCGGTTCTACCAAAGATAGAAAAGGACCTCAGGTCTTGCAAGGGGTGAGGATCGAACCCTACCTCTGTCTCCAGAGGCAAGGGTGTTAAGCACTTGATCCAAACTTGCTCTTATTTTGTAAAGCCTATAGTGTGTACATATTACATTTAGTAAACATATCGACATAGTGGGAATAAGTTTTACAATCAGAACAATATTTCTGTTAAGTAGTAGCATAACTGGAAACGCGTCAACAAACCTTTTAAATCATGCATTAACCCCAAAGCAAATGGTCGTACTCGAAATGCTAAATGGTCAGATAATCTTGGTGGCTGTTGCGGTCAGATTCGAAATATGAAACAATACTACCTAACAGATGTTTGCAAAAAAGTTTACCTTCCAATCCAAAACATAATGTTTGCAAAAACAATTGTCTTGATCCAGCTTGATTCCTTGTAGAAAAACCAGGCCTAGAATTACAGGTATACAATCAGTCCAATTGATTTAAAGAGAGATTAGACTATATTCTAGAGTCTAAACAAAATATAATTCTGTTTTACACTATTTTCGTTTGTTTCAAAATAAAATTTTGCTTCTAAATTACAACTCAAAACATATCTAAAGTAAAAGGAAGTCATTCGATTGGTTAACATTTGAATCTTTTACAAGGAACTTTCAAACATCAACTCATTAAGCCTCGCAAATTAACGAAATGAACTTTCTTACCACTACGAAAACCATATCCATAATAACATGGTACATTGCCACTTGCAACCACCTGTGACAAATTAGACAACAAACATATTATAACTGAGATCGTTTCTTCTTCCACAAATAACAATAGAAGGAATATTACCAGTTATATGGGTTGAGACAAGAATAGTAGCGATCCATGTAAAATAAGTAAATAAGCATAGCTGCCATTATACCCGTTAAGACAATGAACAACGTCTTCAATGCTAGAAACGCCGACACCGCCATTACTTTGGAAAATGATGTGGTAGTTATTCAAACAATGAAAATACTAGCAATTCGAAAGCAGTATTTATAGTTTAATTTCATTTAATTATTGATCTTATTATATACTTCATCGTTGTTTCACAAGTCCTTGCCTGCCACATGAAGTATTATAAAAGAGTAAGCTACATGGATAATCCATGTGGTTTGTCTAAAATTGTATCTACAGTCTTTGAGAGTTTCAAATTGCATTTATCGTCACTTTGCAAAGAATTACACATGTAGTCTTTTTTTAGATGGCCGTCTATTTTGCCATTATCCTCAACCACGTTCCTCCTACGTGAGGGTATAATAGTCATTTACGTGTTTATTTTATTTATAGTTGTCCAACATACACATATACGGGTATTTGGGATTGCTTATATATTGAAAGGGATTTTGTACAAGGAGGCCGTCTAAGTTTTATATCTTTTTCATTAAGGCCGCTTATTTTTGAAACTTTATATATAGGCCGTCCAAGTATATCTCCCTTTTCACTAATACCAAATCCGGCTAAATGAAGTATCTATTGACTAAAATGCCCTCAAAATTTTATTGTAAGACAAACATATTGATAAAGCAAAAAGAACAATTATCAATCTTAATCTTAAAACAACTAGAGCATAGTGTCTGACTCTGCCTCTTTTTCATTCTGAAACGCATTGATCAAGCATTTTGTCAAGGTAATTGGCTAATTGTAATGTTCTTCCATCGCATTAATTATAACTCGATTACAATTAATGATTTAAACTGTAGTGATATATGCAACTTTTTTATGATCATGAACTCATGATACTTAATAATTAATGTAGAGACAAAAAGTTAAGTTATAAGTTCACCTTGAGGCTTGGGTACCCACGAATATTAAGGATATGCTCTCGAACAACAACATTAGCAAGATTAAGGGAAATTGTCGTTGGATATTGCGGTGGTCTTTAAATTCATGAATTTTGGCTATATTATAAGACTATCGATGATGGAACATCAATTATGATCTAGAGATGACTGAACGTAAATCAATATATACGGGAATTGATTTTTTAATAGCTTAAAAGGGTATATTAGGTATTACATACTTATAATAAAATTCATATTATTTTCATTATTTTAAAATGGGGTATTTTTGTCCATTTACAATATTCCGGTGGGATTTTTTCCAGATTTGGTATAAGTGAAAAAGGAGATGTTCTTGACGGCCTGAAATAAAATTTCAAACATGAGCAACCTTAATGAAAAAAGTATAAAACTTGGGCGTCCACCATGTACAAAATCCCTTATTGAAAATAGATTATGTGATTTTAAATCAGTTGTTACAAAATGTGAATTTGAAATATAGTGTTTGGGTTTGATTAATCTGGTTTGATATCGCAATAATCTGATAATCAGCTTTTTTATTATTCGGAAAATCTGATTATTTTGTAACTTAACGAGTAAAATTACCAAAACGGACATTTGCGTAATTGAGTTATTATGACTTAACAAGTAAGGGTATAATTTTATTTTATTTTAGGTTTAAAACAACATGTTATAAATTTATTTACAAACATATTTCACTTTCATATAGGGTTGGGTAAAATATTACACTTTTGGCAGGGATAATGTCATACAGAGGTGGTGTGATTGGATCCGGTGTGTCTATGGCGAGGGGTTATGCCTAAACCTATCAAGATCCGGATCATTCCAAGTATCACATTTCTGTGGCGAGGGATTTGAATGAGGGTGATGAAGGTTTTGATGATGGCAAATTGATGCGTGGGAATCGCACCTTGCTTTACCTCTCGAGGGATCTCGCGAGGCTTACAACCCCCACCAGGCAGTGTACCTGATCGTTGTAGTATAGTATAGTGACAAGTACCGGGGGATTGATCGTTCAGCTTAGGAATAGTGTCGCTAGGATTAGAAAGCCTAATTAATAGTTCTAGAGATGGAAGATGATTATTTTTGTATTTTTATATTTTTATGAAAGCAAATAAAATCTCGGGTTTTGAAGGAGTGGGCGGAATTAGTTGCTATTCAACTAACCCAAAGCTAAGATGCAATCAAAATAAAATAATAAAAATGAAAACAAACTAATTAAACTAAGGTTGTGAGCAGTAATTGGAGAAATTGTGTTTACTTAGACTTCATTACTCCCTAGATATCTTTTACATGTTAATTACTTGTTACACTTGTATGAATGACGGGTTGTATTCCTTAATACCATTCGTGGAGTGGCATACATAACTCCCCAACTCTATGAGCTCTTATCTCCTCCTACACCATGACCCAGCACAACTATAGGGATTGTAAACAGTGGCTCATGCATTAAATACAACCAATAAAGACCTAGTACGCCTCGGTTCATGTTTCTTAAGACGTTCAAGCATGTTACCATTTGGAGATCTGCCAGTTTTCTTAAGCCTAACATATAATATCATTCATTCAAAACAAGAATAGACAAGTAATCAACACATAATCAACATCTAGGTTTCATTAGATCTAAGCAAACACAAAGGAAATTTAGCCTAGCATAGTAGAATTAAGATAAGAACAAAAGATAGACAACCAACACATAGACATATTGATTGAATTAAGAGTATACTTATCTCAATTACAATGCAAGGTCTCAAGGGTTTGGAACCCTTGAAAAACCTGTAAAAGAGGCACCAAAATCGTCTTTAGGGTTTCACCAAAACTTCTCTCCTTTTAATGAAAAAACTAGAAAACTATATATAGGAAAATCGTCCTGACGGCGTCAAGAGTTAAATCTGACGCCGTCAACTCGCCGCCATACACTTCCTCGGACGCCCTAGATAAAATCGTGACGGCCTATGTGACGCCGTCACCACCCTCGGTAAATTAATCTTGGTCATTTTGACGCCGTCATCTCTTCATCTGACGCCTTCACAACCTTCGGTAAAATATTCATCCTTTCTGACGCCGTCAAGAGTAAATCCTTGACGCCGTCACCTTGTAATTCCAGCTTGGATTTGGTACTTTGTTGTTTTCTTCACTTTATGCTCCAAAAACGTCCAAAATAGCCTCTTTTCCAGAATTCACTCTCCAAACACCTAAAATCACAAAAGGAACGATTTAGGGCAATATTTGATCAAATAAATTCGGATTCGGGCTTAAATGACCCCCTAAAAACGGATCATTTTTCGCCTCATCATATACCCTTACACTTGAGATTTACTTGTCCTCAAGCAAATGAGCTTTTATTCTACTCAAAAGACAAGTTAGGGGTCATTTAACACTAATATAAAAGTAATTACAACAAATAATCGTTCCACTAAAGACCAATAGACAAGCACGGAGGTCATACACAAGCACCTCACAAATAGTGTTTAGATACTCACATCTCTCGGGTGTAATAAAGTAATATAACATTATGGAAATGGAAGATATCTCTCACTACCTGTCATAGCAAAATAGATTACCATAGGCTTGGGAAAGGATCAAACCTCCACCACATGGCGTAAGCACCTAGGATAAACTATCAAAGAGGTCTTTTTAAAGGGTTATAATGTTAGGTGTAGGGATATGAATTACACGGTTTTGTTGGATAAAGGAAGTTTTACTGGTGGCGAGTTAACAATCTTAGTTAATTACATGTACAAGATGGCGTTGCTAAGCCAAGACTAGACTCGACTTAAGCTAATAAATGAAAAATAACAAAAACATAAAATAAACATAGAATGAAAACGGGATGGTAGTCCGTATGTTTTTTTCTCTCTTTCTTTTCTATTTTCTTTTTCTTTTTCTTTTTCTTTTTTTTTTCGAATTTTTTTTTTTTTTTTTTTTTTTTTTTTTTTTTTTTTTTTTCATGCACTCTTACCCTACCATCCAAAATAATACATCATAGGGGTTTGAGCATTCCCCTTACACTTGAATCTTTACATACTTTACATTAAACTATTCTAATGACTCGAATTAAGAAAATCAAAACACTTGGAGCACTTTTAAGATTAACGTACATATGGGGGTAATAATATTATGTTCTTCCCCATTACTCCATAAAATAAGTACTTACCCATGAGTCCCAATCGTCCCAAAACAATATGTACAAGGATATGACTCGACTTAGCAACCATGTAATCAATTAGAAAGTTAACTTAGGGTTTAACAAATAACAATAATGCACTAAAAATGAGCGCATACACGGAAGGCTAAGGCGATTTGGGTGTACATTTAAGTGGGGTGTAACAAATTCTTCCTTTAAGTAAAATGCTTAAAGTTAGAAACGAAAAGATAGGCTCGGAGGGGTGTACTAGGGGTATCGTGTACTAAAAATGAGTACAACGCTAAGGGTGTGGGAAAAATTAGTTGACTTAACTAGCCAAGTAATATGACTTAAATGGTCAAGTAATCGTAATACGGGTTTAACACAAGGGTGATCCTAATGCCTCTTATCATGTAGTAAATCCTACTACACGAATGTAGTCTCACTAGCGGTCTCGGGATGCATCACTAACGCAAGTTCTAGAATCTAAATGCTACCGGTACACTCTTAAGCACCAATAATGAATGCTTTTCCTATCAAAACTAAAGGCGAACCTCACATTTTTGGGTGGAAAATTTTTCTGAATATACGGTTATGTGCTAGTCATACAACCTCCTATCCATGAGACGCTTGCTATGGCTAAAGTTTCACTCCTAAATGTTGTAAAAAATTTTAAATTTGGCGCTAAAATTGCACTAACAAGTATTTCTCATAGTTTTATTACTCATCTACTATCAAACAAAACAAACTCAAGCGAAAGTGCATATGTAAGGTATCATCTTTTTACCCTCCCCTTACACTTAAGATGAACATTGTCCCCAATGTTCAAGTAAAGAATGTAAAAGTTAAAAGTAAAGAGAATGAATTCAAATACTCCCCTGATTCGCTCGGTATGGATTTTAGGTTGGCCAGGTTAAATCTTCCTCCAAGAAAACGAACAATCAAAGCTTCCCTTTCAGAATATAAATCATCTTCTTGTCTCAAATAACCTGTAAATCCTGACAAAAGTAGACAAGGCAACCTCGCGTAAAATCGGCGGCATCCTATATAAGTTACTAAATCCTAGAAAACAAAATAAGATATAATGCTTGTGGAATGAAGTTTGCAGATTTCCTGGAGATTATAAAACTTAATAATTCACAAAAACTTATAAGACTCCGTTAGAAAAACAAAATCGGTAAAATTTCCAGATTTTTGACTCCTGACGCCGTCAAGAGCAATTGCCTGACGCCGTCAGAATGAACCTGCAGAAATCTTTATGTTAAGTTTCCGGAAAATTTCTGGAAAAACTTTGTCCTACTTCCTGGAAAATCCTGCAAAACTACATTATGACTCAATGCAAGCATTTGACTCTAACAATACGAATACACATGTTCATTAAATATTGTGGAGAATCATGATCGGTTTGTTTCTTAAAAAACATATTTGGGGTTTCCCCTTACACTTATCTTTTGCAAAAAATACCTTTAGGTTGAAGTTAAGACTAGGCTAAACAACATAATAAAGTATTTCCATATTTTAATTGAGAAACATGATCAACCAACAATAAAAATAAAGCATGCATACGGAAGCAAATAACAATCAAACAATTAAAATCACACAAAACATGGGTTGCCTCCCAAGAAGCGCTTTTCTTTATTTACGAGTCTTGTAGCTAGACTCAAAGTTGTGGGTTACTACGTGATTTCATCATTGGTTCCATTCTCTAGGTCATCTTCTAAACCAGTTTTGTATTCTGGACCTAGTTGTAAGCACTCTTTGTAGAAACCAAGCATCCTATTTCTAACATACTCTACTCATCTACGTCTATCCTCCTCATTCCTATAATAAGCCGCTTGCTTATGTTCCTTTTCGAAATTAGAGAGAAGGCGGTATTGCTCAATCTTGTAGGGCATTTGATAAGCAACCTCATCATTCTCTTCCTTGAATCTAACTATCCCTAACGTCGGATCATAACTCATCCTAGTGGCCTCAACAAATGGCTTCCCGAATACTACTTGACTTAGGCAAGCATCTATCACCGGACGAATGTCTTCAACTATCAAAAAATCAATCTCATAGGTGAGATTCCCTATAATGACATGCAATCCCTTCACTCTTCCCGCAAAATTACTTATCCAACTTTTACCGGGCATTATCCTAAAATTGAGTTGCTTCTTCATCACCCAATTGTAATAAGTCCTAAACATGATGTTCACGGGGGATCTAAGATCTATGTAAGCTTTCCATACATGCATGTGCCCGATATTGCATGGGATGTTAATGTTAGAGGGGTCTCCTATTTTGATCAGGGGATCGCCAAAGATATATGTTGTTTCGGGACTATCGAATAAATACTTATGGTATTCCCGTTCTTCCTTGGTTGGCAACTTATCAAAATATTCCTTTATAGGTTCTACCTCCTCTAATTCCTCATCCTTATTAACCTCAACTTCCCTACTCTCATCCTCACTATTGGCTTCTACTCTAACTTCATCTTTGTCACTCTCCTCTATTTCCCTATCTATCGGCTTAATAGTGACAACATTGACAAAGTGGACATGTTTGGATGATGAGGGGTCCTTAGCTTGGATTCCACTATTGGTGTCCCTAGTGTCCTTCCTAGGTGTGGCTAATGTTTGGTTGTTGAGGGCTTTCAACAAGTTGTCGATTTTGTTGGTCATCTCCGTTTGTCGTTGGTTGAATTCGGTTTCAAACCTAGCTATGCGAGCTTCTTGAGATGCCATAAATTTCGACATCAATCCTTCAAGATTGTTGGTACTACCATAGTTGTTAGAAGGATTGTTGTTGAAGATACGGTTGGATGGTGGACCGTTTGATTGGTAACGATTAGGTGGGTTGGATGAATTTGGTTGATTTTGTTTCCACCTAAGGTTTGGGTGATTTTTCCATGAGGGGTTATATGAATCACCGTATGTGTTTGGCTCGGGCTTGAAAGTGTACCACTTATCTCCCGCTTCGTCGGTACGCGTGGATGCGTAGTCCGCAAAAGCTGTTCCGGGGAGTTCCACACAATCACGAGTGTCATGGGGACCACTACATAATTCGCATGAAGAAGTGATTTTGTTCACTTGGCTTGAATGCTTCGGAGCTTCGTAAGATTTCATGAGAAACTTGACTTGGTCCTCAAGTTCCATGATCCTACGGTCGGGAGTGCTTGAATTATTCGAAGGCAAAGATATTGCCTTGACCGTTTTGTTCAAATCACGGGGATCATTCCAACTTTCGTTGTCATAGAGAGCAAGATCTTCTATGAGTTCCCATGATTGTTCCGCACTAAGATCACGTAGCTTACCACCGGCCGATTGGTCAATGGTTCGCCTCGTGGGGATATCGATATGGTCATAAAAAATTTGGACTTGGAGCCACAAATCTATGCCATGATGAGGGACTTTTTGGAGTAAGTCCTTGAAACGAGTCCATGCTTCATAAAGAGATTCATTTTGACGTTGTTGGAACATCAAGATGTCATTCCTAAGTTTAGTAGTTCTCCCCGGTGGGAAAAATTGAGCAAGGAAACGAGTGGTGAGATCATCCCATGTGGTGATGGATCCCGCGGGTAAACGCTCAAGCCATTGACTAGCTTGATCCCGTAGAGAGAATTGGAATAGGCGTAAACGGGTAGTCTCTCTAGTTTCAACACCTAGGTCTATGGAATCTACGATTTTGAGGAAGTCCTTAAGGTGTTGGTTTGGATCTTCGGAATGAAGTCCATGGAATGCACATCCACTTTGCACCAACCGGATGGTGTCGGATCGCAAGGGGGTCACATTGGCTCCGGTGAGCTCAATGGTGTTTCGGTAGCCTTGGTGGCTAGGTCGGGAATACTCTCCTAAGGTTCGGGGCCTAAGGGGTTCTAATGGTGGGTTTTGTTGTGGTGGGATGATGGGTTCAAAGATGTTACCACCTTCCATGATGTCGGATGGTAAAGAGTTACGAACAAAAGCACGAAGAAATAAGATAGACTAAAGAAGACCTAAAAATAAAAATAAAATCTTACTAGAAAGGAATCTAGCAAGTAGACCTAATAAAAAGAAATCCTAACCTAGACAATAACTATTCCCCGGGCTGCGGCGCCAAAAACTTGATGCGTGGGAATCGCACCTTGCTTTACCTCTCGAGGGATCTCGCGAGGCTTACAACCCCCACCAGGCAGTGTACCTGATCGTTGTAGTATAGTATAGTGACAAGTACCGGGGGATTGATCGTTCAGCTTAGGAATAGTGTCGCTAGGATTAGAAAGCCTAATTAATAGTTCTAGAGATGGAAGATGATTATTTTTGTATTTTTATATTTTTATGAAAGCAAATAAAATCTCGGGTTTTGAAGGAGTGGGCGAAATTAGTTGCTATTCAACTAACCCAAAGCTAAGATGCAATCAAAATAAAATAATAAAAATGAAAACAAACTAATTAAACTAAGGTTGTGAGCAGTAATTGGAGAAATTGTGTTTACTTAGACTTCATTACTCCCTAGATATCTTTTACATGTTAATTACTTGTTACACTTGTATGAATGACGGGTTGTATTCCTTAATACCATTCGTGGAGTGGCATACATAACTCCCCAACTCTATGAGCTCTTATCTCCTCCTACACCATGACCCAGCACAACTATAGGGATTGTAAACAGTGGCTCATGCATTAAATACAACCAATAAAGACCTAGTACGCCTCGGTTCATGTTTCTTAAGACGTTCAAGCATGTTACCATTTGGAGATCTGCCAGTTTTCTTAAGCCTAACATATAATATCATTCATTCAAAACAAGAATAGACAAGTAATCAACACATAATCAACATCTAGGTTTCATTAGATCTAAGCAAACACAAAGGAAATTTAGCCTAGCATAGTAGAATTAAGATAAGAACAAAAGATAGACAACCAACACATAGACATATTGATTGAATTAAGAGTATACTTATCTCAATTACAATGCAAGGTCTCAAGGGTTTGGAACCCTTGAAAAACCTGTAAAAGAGGCACCAAAATCGTCTTTAGGGTTTCACCAAAACTTCTCTCCTTTTAATGAAAAAACTAGAAAACTATATATAGGAAAATCGTCCTGACGGCGTCAAGAGTTAAATCTGACGCCGTCAACTCGCCGCCATACACTTCCTCGGACGCCCTAGATAAAATCGTGACGGCCTATGTGACGCCGTCACCACCCTCGGTAAATTAATCTTGGTCATTTTGACGCCGTCATCTCTTCATCTGACGCCTTCACAACCTTCGGTAAAATATTCATCCTTTCTGACGCCGTCAAGAGTAAATCCTTGACGCCGTCACCTTGTAATTCCAGCTTGGATTTGGTACTTTGTTGTTTTCTTCACTTTATGCTCCAAAAACGTCCAAAATAGTCTCTTTTCCAGAATTCACTCTCCAAACACCTAAAATCACAAAAGGAACGATTTAGGGCAATATTTGATCAAATAAATTCGGATTCGGGCTTAAATGACCCCCTAAAAACGGATCATTTTTCGCCTCATCACAAATGAAGATTGTGAGGGAAAATTAGATGACAATGGTATGGTGGTGGTCGTTTTGTCGCAGGTAGTTTTTGGTGGGGTAAAGAAGGTGATCATCATCAAAACACCCCAAAAAGTCAAAGTTTAAATAAAAAGAAGCGTGCAAAGTAGCGGTTTTCTTTACTTAGTATCTATTTTGTTTGTTATTATTCTTTTCTCTGATAGAAATTAGTTTCATTTATAGTTATTTGACTAGACATGAATGTATAAAGCTTTCAAGAGTTCAAGAAAATATTGACATTTGATACTTTGTTTAATCACTATTGATAGTTTACCTGTTTTATTTCTCGTCTCGTCAATAGTCTTTTAATAAGTGTTACATTTTATTCTCGAAAACTTTTGGCCCCCCAGTCATGACGGTCAAGCTCCGCCACTGTATGTTGGGCCAACCAAGATCATTAATATTGCTTCATTGGATTTTATTATTATTATTATTATTCTTTGTTTTATTAGAATCAATTTTATCATTAATATGTGATAGAATCAATTTGGTAGTTGGTAATATAAATCAGTTTGAGTTTTAACTCAAGATAGGATGTTGGGGGATTTGTCATGATTCGTATAAGTTGCAATAATTTGTAGATTAAAATTAAGAGTAAATTGCATTTTTAGTCCCTAAGGTTTGGTCAAATTGCATGTTTGGTCTTTAAGGTTTCGAAAGTACAACGGTGGTCCTCATTTTGAAGTTTTTGCTGCATGTTTAGTCCCTGAATAATGTCAAATGACCAAATTACTCTCGCATTTTTCTTTTCAGTTTTCTAATATAAATGGCCATGTTTTTTTTTGCGAAAAAAAAATCCAAAAAAATAATTCACAATTGTTTTAGAAAATAAATTTCTAATTTTTTTTTCTAATGAAAATTTCCTTATAAAATCCGAAAAAAATACTTAAAAAAAAGTTTCTTGTTTAAAAACTTTTTTTACTAAAAAAAATTCGGAAAAAACAATTAGAAAAAAGAATTTAGAAAAAAAAAATTCTAATTTTTTTTTTTTGAAAATAAAATTCTAAAAAAATGCGAAAAAGATTTAGAAAAAAAATTTCAAGAAATTTTTTTTTCGAAAATAAAATTCTAAAACAATTAATTCTTAAAAAAATTATTTCGAAAAAAAATTCTAAAATATTTTTTCAAAAAAAATTTTAAAAATCGCAAAATGGCATTGTGAAAAAATTTAAAAATTTTTTTTCTAATTTTTTTTCCAAATTTTTTTTAGTAAAAAAAGTTTTTTGACAAAAAACTTTTTTTTTTTTGGATTTTTTCGGATTTTTTTAAATATGTTTATTAGAAAAAAAAATTAGAAAAAAAATTTCTTAAAAACAATTTTCGAATTAGTTTTTATGGAATTTTTTTTTCGAAAAAAAAAATGGCCCATTTATATTAGAAAATTGAAAAGAAAATAAAAAAAGAAAAATGTGAGGGTAATTTGGTCATTTGACATCGATCAGGGACTAAACATGCCGCAAAAACTTCCAAATGAGGACCACCGTTGCATTTTCAAAACCTTAAGGACCAAACTTGCAATTTGGCCAAACCTTAGGGACCAAAAATGCAATTTACTCTAAAATTAATGTACTATATTCATTTGTTGCTTGATTTTAATTATTGTAGTATTTAGCTTTGAGTTTTTATATTTCTTTGACAGGTATTGTAAAAGTGGAGGAAAACCATTGGCAGTTCAAGAACCATGCGAAAGTTTAGAAAGAAAAAGAACGAAGCTTTAGGTTAATATTCTAACAATCCCATATAAACAGTATATGAATTTGTATGTTTTGAGTCTAACAGTTGAGTTCAAAAATAAATACAAACAAAAGAAGAAAACAATATGTTGAAGATGATGGCAAAAATACCAAAATACCCTTGAGGTCTTGCACATGAGGGATGTTAACGAACTTATTTAATGGATGTCCAACTCAAGGACTATGGGTGTTATTTTTTGTAAAGTTAAAGAAGATGAAAGCAACTTGAAATTCTTAAAGAATGGTAGATGCAATTTTGACAAACAACAAGGAATATACATGTAATTTACTTATTATAAAATGATTCAAAGTAAAGATAAAGAATAAATTATTATTTTATTGGTATGTAAATATATTAGAGTAATAATATATTTGTTTGATTCGTACAACTTTATCTATGACTAATATTCCACGGAGTTATATAAAGAAAAAAATTTGTATGAAGCTCTATTGACTTGCATAACTAATCTTAACTACAAATAAAGGAAAAAGCACAAAGTCAAATATGAGAGAAATAGTATACTCATCTTAATTGTGGAAGTTGTATCCTCTCATCTTCACATCTCACATCTCACAACCACCTCCTCCACCACCGGACTCTCTCCACCACCGAGACCCCACCACAACCACCACCCTAACCCACACCCCTAGAAAACCCCAAGCACCGAGACAAACCGCCATCGAAGCGTCTACATCACAAAAGGGATTTCAAGGTTTTTTTTTTTTTTCTTTTTTTTTTTTTTTTTTTTTTTTTTTTTTTTTTTTAATGTTTTTGTTAAATCTATCTATATTAAACAACTTTTGAAGGTTTTCTTATATAGGTTTGTATATTTTCATTGTAGATCTTACCTTTTTAAACGTTTTGGCATTTTTTTTCAGCCACCTCCTACCGTCGCAACTGTCGGTGGTGATAAATGGAGTCGGACAAATTCAATGGTGATGGTTGAAGGCCACTGTTAAGGTAACATGATCAAGATCTATTTATGTTTTAATGATGACAAACAAACCATCGAAACAACATAAAATAACAAACGTTAGCTCAAAATCGCCGGACCCAATGTCTGCTCCTGGCGCGCTACCTGATTGGCTCCAAACGGTCAACCTAAATTGACTAAAGGATGGTCAACAAGGTCAAACTGCCTAGAGTCAATCTCCGTGGAAGAATAGGGTTTCCCCGGGTCGTTATGTCCCGACGAGGTGTGAATTGTTATCAAACGGATTTGTGATCGGGTGAATTTGGACAGAAAGGGGTTTGTGATTGATTACACTACTGATTTATACAAGGAAATAGCTTAAATAAGCTATATTAACAAGACTGTAAATTTATGAAATCCAGAAACGTTTAAAACCTAAAAACGCGTACGTTTACATTTAAAATAACGTAAACATACAAAATAAAAAGTGAAAACTTAAATCTGGAAACCCTCAGGGGGTGAAAATGACTTTTTTACAAACCTAAGGATGAAAGAAAATTTTTAGAAAAAGAAAATGAATTTTTACACTAATTAATTATTTAATATTCATTAAATACTATTTAATACTAATTATTAATATTTAAATAACTTAAATACAATATAATATTAATTTAATACTAGAAAAATGAAAATTAAATTTCTAAAACTATAAAATAACTAAAAACTAATTTTAAAATTAAAAATATGTATTTTTATTTTGTGTTTTTTTTTTTTTTTTTTTTTTTTTTTTTTTTTTTTTGATTTTTCTATTAATTAATTACTAATTAAATATTAATTACCAAATTAAACTAATTTAAATTATTAAAAATACTAAAAAGACTTAGAAAATTAAGAAAAATTTTATATATCTAAATAACCATCACAGGAATCCTAGAAAAATATAAAAAGTTTCTAAAAATTATATTTAGGCTAGTTTACAAATTATTATATTAAATATTAATTAATTACTAATTAAACTATTTAAATTATAAAAACTAGAAGATGAACAGTAGAAATTACAAGAAAATTCTTAAAAATGGTTTATAACTTAGAAAAGCTAGGAAAAATATAAAAACTAGGGTTTACTTTATAAAAACTAATTTTTCTATTTAATGCTTAATTATTAATTAATTATTAATAAAACAAATATTAAATCTAATTAATACTAAATGACAAAATAAAAATTTGAGAAAATTACTAAAATTACTTTAACATAAAAGTTAATTAAGAAAAATATAAAAATGCCAAGTGCTTAATAAAAATCTAAAAAGGAAAATTAAAAAGTTAAATTACATTAAATAGAAACTATCACTTATAATTAAATTTGTTTTTCTGGATTTTTTCTTTTACAAACCTATATTAATACTAAAAACAACTAACTTTTACAAAAACAACTTTTTTGGAAATCAAAAATAAGCACTATGAGTGCTTATAGGCTTGACAGTTGACTAATGTTGACCAAAGCAAGGAATGAGCTGAAATTAGGTCTAGTGGGGTCCACAGTGAAACTTTTGGATGTAAACAAGTTATTTGGACAGTAATAAGCTATAAACATGCAAAGTGGTCCACAGAATAAGCTGTTAGATCAAAATAAGCACTTGGGGCCCACAGTAAAAACAGCAAAAATGAAGTAACTGATTGAGCCCAAACCACCTAACTTAAATTGACCAAGGAATGATCAACCAAGTCAAACAGCTCAGAGTCAATGCTCCGCGGAAGTATAAGGTTTCCCCGAGTCGTACGTCCCGACGAGGTGTGAATTGTAAACAAACGGTTTCGCGATCGGGTGAATTTGGAAGAAAAAGGGGTTTGAGTGTGATTGAACTAAGGAATCTACAATGAAATAGCTTAAAGAAGCTATATGAATAAGACGGGAAAGTTTGAAAACCCAGAAACGTTTAGAACTTAAAACGTGTACGTTCACGTTTAAATAAAACGTAAACGTACGAAATAAAACTCGAGTTTTGGCAAAATAAAATACTTACAAAAGTGAAAATCACATTTTTACAATCCTAATAATAAAAGAAACTTTTTAGAAAATTAAAATTACTTTTTACACTATTTAATTATTTAATATTAATTAAAAACTATTAAATACTTATTATTAATATTTAAAATACTTAAATACAATATAATATTAATTAAACACTAGAAAAATGAAAATAAAATTTCTAAAATTATAAAATAACTAAAAATAAGTTTTAAAAATAAAAATAAGTGTTTTTGTCTTTTTGTGCTTTTATATTAATTAATTACTTATTAATTACTAATTATCTAATTAACTATTTTAAATTAAGAAAATTACTAAATGAACAGTGAAAATTCTAATAAAATTTCTAAAATTATTTTACAACATATAAAAGCTATAAAAAATATAAAAACTTGATTTTACTTAATAAAAACTAATAATGCTATTTTAAACTTAATATTAATTAATTTCTAATAAAACTAATATTAAATCTAATAAATACTAAATGAAAAGATAAAAATCTGAAAAAATTATTATAACTACTTTAATATATGAGGAATTTAATAAAAATATAAAAAAGCTAAGTGCTTAATAAAAATTTAAAAATGAAAATTAAAATTAAATTACATTAAATAAAAACTATCACTTAAATTTAAATTAACTTTTTTGGATTTTTCTTTTACAAACTTATTAAATACCTAAAAACAAACAACTTTTATGAAAACAACTTTTTTATAAACTTAAAATAAGCTGAATATAAGCTAAAATGGTCAACAGTTGACCACAGTTGACCAAAATGGAAAATGAGCTTAAACTAGCATGTGTGGGACCCACTCTGGTTGAAACTGGTCTCAATAAGCTAATAAGACAAGAATAAGCTGGAAAAGGTGCAAGGAGACCACAAAATAAGCTAAAAGCTAATCAATAAGCACTTTGAAACTTATGTAAGGACTGAAAATAGGACAGAAACTTAGGCTTGATTCAAGTGGGGTCCACAGGGTTTTAGGTCAAACCACTGGTCAAACCTGGTACCCTGGTAGGAGGGGAGTGGAAAGGTGCAAGGTTTGTGCATTGGGGCCCTCTGTGGTGGTCATAAACCACCACAAAAGAGGTGGTGGTAGGCTGCAGACCTGCTGATGCAGGGGAGCTTGTTGCCCTGCAAGTCAGTTTGATGAACTGTGGGACCCACAATAAAATTCTCAAAAATAAAAGGACCAATGGACATGAAAGTTGAGCTGGGGGGCTATCACTAGGAACAAATCTCACATCTCCAATCCAAACACATAATTCACTAAAAATCTTTGAACTTTAGGAAAAATCTTAAAGTGCACAATTTGACTTTTTGAGATTTTGTAATATTTTGACTTTTATGAACTTTGGATGATGATTACTGATCAAATATGGTTTAATAGCCCTAACTTAAGTAAAAGAACATGAACCTAACTTATTCTAAGCTACCTTCAAGGGTTTGGTGCATTGAAAACACCAACAGTTAATCTGTTGGTGAGATATTGTATACTTTTGACTTTCTGCTTATGTAGAAGCAAGTAAATGACCAGATTGACTCTAAATAACCTATTGTAACTTAACTCAACTAGAAAGAACTAATCCTTACACCCTGAACTCACACAAATAACATGAACCAAACACTCCTTTGAAAATTGATATGACCAAATTTACTAAGCAGAAGTGCCCTAAAGTAATTCAAACCATAAACTTAGTTCAAGTTATGATTCCACTAGATCAAAATAGCACAGAAACACAGGTCTAAACACCAAATAACCACAGTTCACATATTCACTATGTTGAGAGTTGAGACAGTAAGAGGCAGTAGTAAAGCAAGTTCAATCAAACAAGTTCTCAAATTCTCAAGTACCACTAGATTATACTATGATCAGAAGCAAGTGAGTAAAAATTAAGAAAGTAAAACAGATTCCAAACCCTACTTATGAAACTCAGTTTTGAATTGGAAAAATGTTCAAAGAGACTTACAACTTCCAATGTCCTAACTGAAATAGGAAAAATTTCACACCAAACCTATCTTTTAGATAGGTTTAATCACCAACTCAGAACTAGCATCCATATATGACCACCATGAATACCATATTGCCCAGGTTGACTTTTGTTGACTTTGTGGAAATTTGAGCTTTAAACTTGTACAAACTGTTCTGAGCTTATGAAACTTTCATGAGTGACTAAATTAAGCTCTAACAACTAAATAACAAAAACTTATTTCAGTATTGAAACTAATTTGGAATTTTAAATTATTTATGCCAAAATGACATTAAAACTGTAGGTACTAAAATAGATAATAAAGGTTGACTTAAATAAAATAAAAACACTGCATACACTGGGTTTTAACTGAATTTTACAATAAACAAGGAAATTACATAGAAATGATTCTTGCTAAAACTATATTAAAACTAAAACTAGCTACTGACTACCTTCCCCTCTCTGGCTTCTTCTTTCCGACTTATAGGGCTGAGGGAAGGTATCTAAGCAGTTCCCACTTTGATTTGGACCCTTGGATATCTTCTTTTGATCACCACCCTTGAATTCTCTTTTTGGCGGGAAAACTTCCTTTGGCTGTTTGTAGGTACTTGTAGGGTTTTAGGAGCAATAAATGTTGCTTGGATGGTAGTGTGAGGTGGAGGGATAAGTAGTGGAGTTAGTAGAAGATTTGGTGAAGGAGGTGGAGTGTTGCAGGTTGTGTACAGGTCAAGTGGGGGAGTTTGGTTGGGAGGTTAGGGATGGTCAACGGGGTTTGACCGGGTTTAAATTAAAACGGGGGATTATTAAAGGGTGGATGGGCCGGATTCTTTTGTGGGCTTGGGAGTTGGATCAGACCAAAAGGGGTAATGGGTGTAATTAGCTGAAACATGAGGGCTGAAATTGTAAATCTTCCAAAGTGCTCATAAGTACCAAAATTGCCAATCACCAATATTATAAGGACCAAAGTTGCATTATTTTCATTTTTCAAATTCCCGGGGACCGTTTATGACAAGTTGCAAAATACAGGGACCAAACATGTAATTTCCACAAAACTTTCACCCAGGGACTAAAAATGATTTTTGTAACTTCCCAAGGACCCAAAATGATTTTTCATTCAAAATTATCCCACCAGGGACTAAAACTGCCAAAATCTGAAACTCCAGGGACCAAACTGTAAATTTCCAAAACTTTCCAATTTTTCACCAAAGGACTAAATATGATAACTTATGATTTCAAAAGGACCTTTGGTGATAATTTTCTATATTTTAAATATCCAGGGACTAGATTTGTAATTTTATGAAAGTTGGGGGACTGAAACTGCCAATTTTGCAAACTTTGTGCGTTTTTCATTTGTTTTTGCTCGTTTTGCATCTAAAACATATAAAACACAATTTTGAAATATTTTCAGTATTTTGATGCATTACTGAGTGTTTTTGTATGTTTTGCCGTTCAGATCAGACCAAAAATGATGAGTGTTTGAGCACTCATCAATCCCCCACACTAAACTATTGCTAGTCCCTAGCAATACTGTTTTGAAAACTTGATGGATTTGAAAAACTCTTTACCAAAAGCCATCACTTCTGGATTAGCCAGGTGTAAGAATTGTGGCACACCTGATAACCGTGTGATTTTGAGCAAACCACCAGCTGTCAACGGATTTGAGTAGTCTTTACCAAAAGCCGTTTACTTCTGGATTAGCCAGCTCTTGATGGAATAGTCAACATCTTGGTGAGCTGATTACCAATTATGGTTTTTCCACGGCCTTTACCACAAGCCATAATCTTGCGGGCTAGCCAACTCATTTGTTTTCGGGGAGTTGATGAACCACACAATTTTGGGCAAATTGCAAGCCGTAAACGGATTTGAGATGTCTTTACCAAGAGCCGTTTGCTCCTGGACTAGCCAATCCCTTTTGTCGCTTAGACAAGGCGGACTGATTACCACAAAAATTTTGAAGCACCAGTGAAAAATTTTTAAATTTTTTGAAATTTTGGCAAAAACGGGGGTATTATATGGTAAAATGTGATAAAATTCGCTAGAATAGCGAATACCCCCCTACACTAAGCATGAATATTGTCCTCAATATTCAAAATCCCGGTTATTATGCCGACATTTTGAACGTAAAAGGGCAACATTACAAGCTAAGCGTGGAAAACACCATTTTGTTTTTTCACGTCATAAGTAACCAGAGCATGGGGGACTCCCCCACACTTAGGGTGAAAACCCTATATGCATGCTACTGTTTTTGTTTACCGAGTCGCTAGCTTGACTCGACCCCGAATTCATTTGTCCTTGGGGAAGCATGATGTGGACGAAACAATCTCAATCGGACTTTCATTCAAAATGTTTGGACAAACATATGACGCACGTGAAAGTTCCGCACCGATGAGATAAGTATCCGGCTCAAGATAATGATACATGAAAATGCCGGGATCAAATATGGTGTCCTCACTCCCGAAGGAATGAAGAAGAGAAGAAATCACCTGGTAGGTGAAGGAAAGAAGAGAGATCTGAATAACAATTAAGATAAGAACTTCCTCCTCAAGAAATGTATATTCAAGCGGAGGAGGCAAGTCCTTGAGCTTGATCTCAGGAAATTTATCAGTTTCCTCAACTGATTGGATTTCCTCAATATGAAGTTGTTTGGGTGGGAGAGGGGGGAATGAATCTTCATTTAACAAACTCTCTAGAAAAAGAATGTCCTCCTCAGGATCAAGATAATTATCATCAACTTCATATGAAATTGAACTATCTTCAGTAAGAAAAGCCTCGAATTCGTCCAGATCATTTTCACTTTCCGGAGGAAATGGATTGATCTGAGTAAGTTCAATCGAAGGATCACGAGTAAGTAAGAATTCTAACTCTCTCAAATCCGCATCAAAGTCAAAGACTTCATTTTCATCCCTTTGTGGGATGGGATCCATATGAGAGAGTTCATCAGCGAACTCTTCAAGAAGAAAGTCAACATCAGAGTGGAGAAGTGATGCATCAATAAATTCAATGTCTCCATAAGATAAACAATCATCACTGGAATCAGAGACAGTCTCAATTTGATCATTTGGATTATTAGGAGTGGAAGGAATATCACACATAAGATCAAAAGTCCCCTGTGACTCTCTCGGGATTGGGACAAGGATCTCAACACTAGACTTTATTAATTCGTCCGATTCCTTATTAGGAACAGTGCTAAGATGCTCATCCCCCATGTTCAGAGAGTGAGTGTGAACTTCGGGTGTGATAACAACAGACTGAGGGAGATGAGAGGAGCTAACATTCATGGAATTTTCAAGTTCCATTTGTTCAATGGCTAGTAATTTCCCCATCTCATTATTTTCTCCCTGATTTACAATGGGAGGAATCACAAGTGATGAATCTGACGAACCCTTATAAAATTGAAGGATATCAATGGTGTCTTCAATATCACTATCATCATCACAGTCTAGAAGAGCAGCTTGACGAAATTTGGCACGTGTTATAGCTGCTTGTTCTAAGACAAGTAATTCTTCCCTACTCAATTCGTTTTTTTGCCTCTCGTTCCTCAGCAAGTAATTCTGCTATAGATTTCTCACGAGAGTCTCGAAACGGTGTAGTGACCAACTCCTCCTTAAGTTCTTTTAAAATATCAAGAGCCTTAAGTAAAAGGTCTTGCTCGGTTTCTTGAGGAGTTGCGTGAATCATATCGTACTGTGGAGGTGGGTCTGAAAACGAAGAGTCGTAATTGTTACAAGGAAATTGATTCTTTGTTTGACAATCCGAGCTAGAGTGTGGACCTCCACAGTAATCACAACAGTAAAACTGATGTGGTTGTGGGTGGTGTGTGATAGAGTTATAATTGTTACCAAGAAACTGCTCATAGACAAGCGTGTTTCTCGATTGACAATCGGAACTGTAATGTGAACCACCACAGTACTCACAACAGTAAAACTGTTGAGTCTCATGGTGTGGTAACTGATGGAATGAATCAGGTGTGTCATGGTAGGAATAGGGATTCTGGTTATAGTCAGACCCGTTTCCCGACTCTACCATGCCACACCTGGGGCAATTGCCACCATTATGAGGATTACCACACCACTGGCAAACCAGAAAGTGTGGATGAGACATAGAAAGAATCAAAAGTCTAGGGAGGGGTAGGGATGAAGAATCAAAGATGTGAAAGGGTAAAGGAGAATGTTTTTGGATTTTTGAAAATACATTTTGTACAAATGATAAGAAAAATGTTTTTGTGTTTTTGTGTTCGTTGAAAACTTGATTTAAAAAGTTTTCGTGAACGGTTTTGTTTTGAAAATAGGAAAATATGAACAAGGGATGGATAAATGTACAATGGAACGAATTCCAAAGACACTAATCAGAAAAACCGTTTAGATAAACGCGCACAACCTCCCCGGCAGCGGCGCCAAAAGTTGATTGAGCCCAAACCACCTAACTTAAATTGACCAAGGAATGATCAACCAAGTCAAACAGCTCAGAGTCAATGCTCCGCGGAAGTATAAGGTTTCCCCGGGTCGTATGTCCCGACGAGGTGTGAATTGTAAACAAACGGTTTCGCGATCGGGTGAATTTGGAAGAAAAAGGGGTTTGAGTGTGATTGAACTAAGGAATCTACAATGAAATAGCTTAAAGAAGCTATATGAATAAGACGGGAAAGTTTGAAAACCCAGAAACGTTTAGAACTTAAAACGTGTACGTTCACGTTTAAATAAAACGTAAACGTACAAAATAAAACGCGAGTTTTGGCAAAATAAAATACTTACAAAAGTGAAAATCACATTTTTACAATCCTAATAATAAAAGAAACTTTTTAGAAAATTAAAATTACTTTTTACACTATTTAATTATTTAATATTAATTAAAAACTATTTAATACTTATTATTAATATTTAAAATACTTAAATACAATATAATATTAATTAAACACTAGAAAAATGAAAATAAAATTTCTAAAATTATAAAATAACTAAAAATAAGTTTTAAAAATAAAAATAAGTGTTTTTGTCTTTTTGTGCTTTTTATATTAATTAATTACTTATTAATTACTAATTATCTAATTAACTATTTTAAATTAAGAAAATTACTAAATGAACAGTGAAAATTCTAATAAAATTTATAAAATTATTTTACAACATATAAAAGCTATAAAAAATATAAAAACTTGATTTTACTTAATAAAAACTAATAATGCTATTTTAAACTTAATATTAATTAATTTCTAATAAAACTAATATTAAATCTAATAAATACTAAATGAAAAGATAAAAATCTGAAAAAATTATTATAACTACTTTAATATATGAGGAATTTAATAAAAATATAAAAAAGCTATGTGCTTAATAAAAATTTAAAAATGAAAATTAAAATTAAATTACATTAAATAGAAACTATCACTTAAATTTAAATTAACTTTTTTGGATTTTTCTTTTACAAACTTATTAAATACCTAAAAACAAACAACTTTTATGAAAACAACTTTTTTATAAACTTAAAATAAGCTGAATATAAGCTAAAATGGTCAACAGTTGACCACAGTTGACCAAAATGGAAAATGAGCTTAAACTAGCATGTGTGGGACCCACTCTGGTTGAAACTGGTCTCAATAAGCTAATAAGACAAGAATAAGCTGGAAAAGGTGCAAGGAGACCACAGAATAAGCTAAAAGCTAATCAATAAGCACTTTGAAACTTATGTAAGGACTGAAAATGGGACAGAAACTTAGGCTTGATTCAAGTGGGGTCCACAGGGTTTTAGGTCAAACCACTGGTCAAACCTGGTACCCTGGTAGGAGGGGAGTGGAAAGGTGCAAGGTTTGTGCATTGGGGCCCTCTGTGGTGGTCATAAACCACCACAAAAGAGGTGGTGGTAGGCTGCAGACCTGCTGATGCAGGGGAGCTTGTTGCCCTGCAAGTCAGTTTGATGAACTGTGGGACCCACAATAAAATTCTCAAAAATAAAAGGACTAATGGACATGAAAGTTGAGCTGGGGGGCTATCACTAGGAACAAATCTCACATCTCCAATCCAAACACATAATTCACTAAAAATCTTTGAACTTTAGGAAAAATCTTAAAGTGCACAATTTGACTTTTTGAGATTTTGTAATATTTTGACTTTTATGAACTTTGGATGATGATTACTGATCAAATATGGTTTAATAGCCCTAACTTAAGTAAAAGAACATGAACCTAACTTATTCTAAGCTACCTTCAAGGGTTTGGTGCATTGAAAACACCAACAGTTAATCTGTTGGTGAGATATTGTATACTTTTGACTTTCTGCTTATGTAGAAGCAAGTAAATGACCAGATTGACTCTAAATAACCTATTGTAACTTAACTCAACTAGAAAGAACTAATCCTTACACCCTGAACTCACACAAATAACATGAACCAAACACTCCTTTGAAAACTGATATGACCAAATTTACTAAGCAGAAGTGCCCTTAAGTAATTCAAACCATAAACTTAGTTCAAGTTATGATTCCACTAGATCAAAATAGCACAGAAACACAGGTCTAAACACCAAATAACCACAGTTCACATATTCACTATGTTGAGAGTTGAGACAGTAAGAGGCAGTAGCAAAGCAAGTTCAATCAAACAAGTTCTCAAATTCTCAAGTACCACTAGATTATACTATGATCAGAAGCAAGTGAGTAAAAATTAAGAAAGTAAAACAGATTCCAAACCACTACTTATGAAACTCAGTTTTGAATTGGAAAAATGTTCAAAGAGACTTACAACTTCCAATGTCCTAACTGAAATAGGAAAAATTTCACACCAAACCTATCTTTTAGATAGGTTTAATCACCAACTCAGAACTAGCATCCATATATGACCATCATGAATACCATATTGCCCAGGTTGACTTTTGTTGACTTTGTGGAAATTTGAGCTTTAAACTTGTACAAACTGTTCTGAGCTTATGAAACTTTCATGAGTGACTAAATTAAGCTCTAACAACTAAATAACAACAACTTATTTCAGTATTGAAACTAATTTGGAATTTTAAATTATTTATGCCAAAATGACATTAAAACTGTAGGTACTAAAATAGATAATAAAGGTTGACTTAAATAAAATAAAAACACTGCATACACTGGGTTTTAACTGAATTTTACAATAAACAAGGAAATTACATAGAAATGATTCTTGCTAAAACTATATTAAAACTAAAACTAGCTACTGACTACCTTCCCCTCTCTGGCTTCTTCTTTCCGACTTATAGGGCTGAGGGAAGGTATCTAAGCAGTTCCCAATTTGATTTGGACCCTTGGATATCTTCTTTTGATCACCACCCTTGAATTCTCTTTTTGGCGGGAAAACTTCCTTTGGCTGTTTGCAGGTACTTGTAGGGTTTTAGGAGCAATAAATGTTGCTTGGATGGTAGTGTGAGGTGGAGGGATAAGTAGTGGAGTTAGTAGAAGATTTGGTGAAGGAGGTGGAGTGTTGCAGGTTGTGTACAGGTCAAGTGGGGGAGTTTGGTTGGGAGGTTAGGGATGGTCAACGGGGTTTGACCGGGTTTAAATTAAAACGGGGGATTATTAAAGGGTGGATGGGCCGGATTCTTTTGTGGGCTTGGGAGTTGGATCAGACCAAAAGGGGTAATGGGTGGGTTGTTTGGTTTGTTTTATTATTTATTTTGCAAATTTGGAAATTACAAGGACCATAAGTGTAATTAGCTGAAACATGAGGGCTGAAATTGTAAATCTTCCAAAGTGCTCATAAGTACCAAAATTGCCAATCACCAATATTATAAGGACCAAAGTTGCATTATTTTCATTTTTCAAATTCCCGGGGACCGTTTATGACAAGTTGCAAAATACAGGGACCAAACATGTAATTTCCACAAAACTTTCACCCAGGGACTAAAAATGATTTTTGTAACTTCCCAAGGACCCAAAATGATTTTTCATTCAAAATTATCCCACCAGGGACTAAAACTGCCAAAATCTGAAACTCCAGGGACCAAACTGTAAATTTCCAAAACTTTCCAATTTTTCACCAAAGGACTAAATATGATAACTTATGATTTCAAAAGGACATTTGGTGATAATTTTCTATATTTTAAATATCCAGGGACTAGATTTGTAATTTTATGAAAGTTGGGGGACTGAAACTGCCAATTTTGCAAACTTTGTGCGTTTTTCATTTGTTTTTGCTCGTTTTGCATCTAAAACATATAAAACACAATTTTGAAATATTTTCAGTATTTTGATGCATTACTGAGTGTTTTTGTATGTTTTGCAGTTCAGATCAGACCAAAAATGATGAGTGTTTGAGCACTCATCAGTAACACTAGGAATTTAAAGACTAGCTGGGGGGGTTATGATTAGGAACAAGTTTCAACCCCTGAATCAAAGCAGAAAATTCTAAACAATTCTTTGAAAAAATGGTTTTCTACACTAACTTGAAATTTTGACTTTTTACTTTCTACTTCTAGGTTGACTTTCATGAGTTTCTAGGGATCCCTACTGATTTATTATGTTGTAATAAGCTGTAAATGAACCAAATAAGGCTATAATAACTACTTATAACTTGAAATGGTGAAGAAGCAATCCCTAGGTACTAACAGTTAACATCTAAAATGGCTACAAGAGTGATTTTTGACTTTTGTTGTTATGACCTACTAATTTAAGGCTAAAATTCAACTAATGAACAAATTGTAACATGTATCAATACTTGATACACACTGAACCTATCTGGAACACAGTTAAATAAGCAGATCCAAACACCCCTCAATAAGCCTGATTTGAAGTTTTTGTTAAGCAAACCTACAATTTAAACCATAAACATGAACTCTAAGCTTATCTTAACACTAAATAAGCATAAATGAACTGAAATAAGCACTAAATTACCTAAGCTTCAGTAAATTACAAAAATTTATGAAAATGCTTACAGTTGAAGCCTGTGAGCATCCAAACCAAGAAACCAAGTACCATGATCTGTCCTAAACCTCCCCTGAGATACTAAAAACCATGTTCCATCCAATTTCTGACCCTGCTCCACTTCTTCTCTCATGAACACTAAATTTTTATTTTTCATTTATTTTTCATGAATTTTGAGCATTTTATATAAACTAAACAAGAGTACTTAAAATGGAACCTAAGCCTCAAAAAACTTACAAGGGCACTGAATTGAGTTAAATAGAACAAGAAACAACCACAATTGACAAGATTGGAGCAAGGTTGTCAATCTCACTCTAAAATTGCAAAAACTTAGTTTACTAAATGGAGCTTGGAATTAAGATAAGAAACAGTTACATTACATTGAAAATGATGATTACAAGCTGTTTTAACTGAAAAGAACAACTAAAAAGGAAAATTATACTAATTCGACATTGTTTAAAATAAGCTAAACTAACTACTCTAACACACACTTCATTCTTCATTTTCTTTTTCTTTTATAACCACTGGTGGACTTCTCTGACTTTCCCACATCTCATTATAGCCATTGGATGAGAGCTTTAAATCTTGGCCGTTCAATTTCCTTTTGGCGGGAAAGAGGTTTTGGCAGTTAGGGTATTTCTTGGAGCAATTTGAGGTCATTAAATGATGTTTGGTTGTTTGTGGAGGCTAGGGGAAACATGGTATGGGAGAGTGACAGAGTTAGTGAGAGTTGGGGGGATTTGCTGGCCAAGTGGAGGTGGAAGGAGGTGGTGTTTGACTTTGTTGTTTGACCAGGGTTAAATAAAAATGGGGGAGTGATATATTTGTGGGAGGTTGGGCCTAGGGTGGTATTTTGGGCTTGGGTAGGGGTTAAAAGGGAGTGGGCTGGTGGATTGGGTTTGGGGTTTGTTTAGGTTGGATTAGGTTTGGTTTATTAAGGGTTTGTTTGGTTTAAATAAATATCACAAGGACCAATTTGTAATATTCTGAAATTTCAGGGCTGAAATTGCAATCTTTCCCAAAGTACTAACAAGGGACCAAAATTGCCATAGTGTAATAATATAAGGACCACCTTTGATAATTTTCTATTTTTGAAATTCAAGGACCTATTTTGCCAACTTGTGAAACTCAGGGACCAAACATGTAAAATCTCAAAAATTTTCACCAAAGCACCATATTTCCAATTATGAATAGAACAAGGACCAAAAATTATTTTTCACAAAGTTTTTACATCCTAGGGACCATTTTTGTCAATTTTGCAAAGTTGAGAGACTAAACTTGTAATTTTATGAAAATTTCACCCAAGTGTTATTTTTGATAACTTTTTATTTTAAAAGGACTTGGGTTGACTTTTCTTGCAAAATAAATGCTCAGGGACTAGTTTTTCAATATTTGAAACTTAGGGGACTGAAACTGCCAATTTTGCAAACTTTGTACGTTTTTCATCTGTTTTTACTCTTTTTCCATCTAAAACATATAAAACACAATTTTGAAATCTTTTTAGTAATTTGATGCATTATTGAGTGTTTTTGTATGTTTTGCAGTTCAGATTTGACCAAAAATGATGAGTGTTTGAGCACTCATCGTTGTCCGCGCGTCAACGCGCGGGTGACGCGCTAGGAGTCTGTATGGTTCTGGGCGAATTTTGAAAGTCGGCTTTCCCCTTACCCGACAAATGTGGATCTTTCAATACAGGTATGAATATGTTATGTGCTTAATTGAGAACACTCGAATCGAGTTTTTAGACTTGAGAGATCCTACTTTTAAAACACCCATTTACGGGAAAACGCCAACTCATGTTTTCTAACTATCGCCTTTAGCAGAGGCTTTTCTAAACTTAGGGAGCTTGTATATTTCACGTAACATCGTGTTGAAGCATCCATATGCTCATATCTCGTGCTTACGTCTTCTCTAATTACGTAACGGGTTTACTCCCTTATTGGTCAAACTAAGTCAAATGTCACTTTGCATAAACGCATCCTTTCCCACTTGGGTTATGCTTTACATCAAGGCAAAGCTCTTAACTTGTTTGAACCAAGGTATTAGTTGAGAACGTCGAGTCGTGGAATATGACACCCCGAAAATTTACAGCGCAGCGGAATACCAATTTAGGTGTCACTTCATAGTTCATAAAAACAAGTTACATAAAACGACCTTAAAAGAGACGTTTAATAAAATGTCACATTCGATTTGATAAATCAGAGTACAAAGGTCCCAACAATTTTTATTCAAAACTTTAAGTTTCAAGAGTTCAAACATGACTCATTTGCATATTTAAAAAATAATAATAATAATCGAATGTGAAGAAAACAAGTCCTTCAATATTTGATATCCATGCGACTCCGATTGCTCCCAATGCTCAGCTAGCAAAATAATACCTGAGAAAATACATGCTAAAAAGTCAACATAAAGTTGAGTGAATTCATAGAGTTTAATAAGTAATCAGTTGAATACAAGCATTATTTATCAATAGACATATAACAAATACATGTCGGGTAATCAGATTATAGTATTGAGATTTATGAAACCGAAACCTTAACCATGATTTTGTGCCCCGTGGTAAAAATTGTCAGTTTACCCCAAACTCTCAAGATTATGTGACCGTACCCAGTCAAAGCCGGCCAAGCCTAATATGCATATCCATAATAATAGCGTTTCCCTACGGAATTAACGGTTTCCTGGTGGGGACTTAATTGGCAAGAAGCATTCAATCACTATAATCATATAATCGGGTCCAGCATACGAAAAACTACTTGTATTCAGTTTGTAAAAACTAGCGTGTATCCCCCTCGCGAGGTTTATAAAATGTTTAAATAAGTAAAAGGCGAGGCTATGCACTCACCGAGAGCAAAGGAAGTAATGAACAAGCAAGTGACAGAATAGCCGCAAAAGCTCTACGATGAACCTAAATAATATACGTTGTCTTAGTTTATGAAAAATAGATATCGATGTACTTTTGGTAATATACAGATTATGATCTTACTTAAGCTTGGTACAATATTCCTAGATACATCACAGGGTTTTAGTTAATTACTTACAATTTATTCAAAAATGTACCCTTGCATTTATATAAGTATGAAACTTACATTTGACCCCAAGTTCAATTATGATGTAAAAGTTCAAATTAATTCTAAGGTTCAAATTTAGTCCATGGGTCAAGTTTTGGGTCAAAAAGGTTCTTTTTAGGCCTCAGGGTTCAAAATATATTAGAGGGTTCAAAATGTTTTAAAGGTCCAACATTATAAAGTGTAAAACACTTTATACTCATTTTATACCTAGTGCTGTTAGAAATTTAAATAACTTGTCTATGTTTAGGAAATCACTATTTGCAAACCGTAAGTCCACAAGTCTCGCTCTTTATATCCCCGGAAAGGTCTACTTCTGTACTAATGATATTTGTGGGTCCCACTTGGCCAAAAATTATACAACCTTAGTAAAACAGTCCATTTACCCAAACAATCAATCCATTCAGCTTTCAAATTTTCAATGGTCTCACGAAAAGTGCGATATCTAGAGTTTTACTAACCCTATTTGTTCCCCGTTTTCGGCCACATTTAAGTTAAGATGTCCTCTAAAACTTTTATTCTTTGAATAACAGAGGGTTATTCACAAAAAAAATGACTTTTGCCCGTTTCAAATCTGTTACTCAGAACTGGACATGTTTTACAAAAATGTTTCAAGTTTAATCATCGTAATGAGTTATTTAATGAAATACCCGTCAAAACGACCAAAAGTCATAGACCTACAACCCCATATTTTTAGTTTAGT
Source organism: Artemisia argyi (assembly GCA_030686995.1). Taxonomy (NCBI): domain Eukaryota; kingdom Viridiplantae; phylum Streptophyta; class Magnoliopsida; order Asterales; family Asteraceae; genus Artemisia; species Artemisia argyi. The sequence continues at coordinate 29,803,583 of CM060694.1, forward strand.
CTCAATGTTTACTGATTAAATCAGTTTATTCCGTTTTTACCCCTGAATCAGATTCACAGTTGCATGTCTAGTCCTTTAGTGTTTTTATTGTGATCCAACCTATGTACCAAGCCTAACCAAGCATAATAACTTATACCATACTCATTTACATCAATATATAATAAATTTACAGAGGTGAAAATAAAAATAAAATGAAAAGCTAGTGAGGAGTTTCCTTACAAAAGTGATGAACAAGAAAGATTACAACAACAAGAATACTAGACCTAGTTTAACCCATAACTCTTGCACCCTTTTCTTTCAATCTTTTACCCAATACTTATGCCCTTGATTTACCCTTGAAAATATCTTGAAATTACAGCCCCTAAACCATCTTGATCAACACTTGAAACAAATTCCCAAAGAAACCAAGAAGATGAGATTTTTGATGATGTTTTGAGTGGAATAAACCATGAACAAGACTAGGGATTCAAGACCTAAAATCTATGATCAATAATTTAGTGAAAATTTAGATGAAATTGGTGATTGAAATCTGTTTTGGGTCGTTCATATCAAGAAAAATGGATGAGAGAGTTTATTTTGATGGTTTTGCATGTTACAAATGAAAACAATGGTTCAATGTAGATGGTTTTGATGGTTTTAGGAACAAGTGGAGTACACATGGAGTTACCAAGCCCTTTTGGTGTCTTAGTGCGCAAAAACCTGAAATCTCTATAGGTGAGTGGGGTTTATTAGGTTTAATTTGAGTATTGAGTGTTATAGATGTAGTTTTGATCCCCGGTAGTTAAAACGCGGAGTTTTTAAGACGCGCAATGTAAAACCGGGTAGTAATAATTTATAAAACTTTCAAATATATTACAACTTGTTTTCACAATGTATTTTAGTAATTTAGATGAGTGGTAAATCCTTTGGAGGGTTTAAACATTGTTAAAACCGAAACCGTGAGTTAAAAACGCGTTTGGTGAAACCGGTTCTTGATAAAAGTGATTTAAACTATAAAAATGAAACGATAAGTATAAAACTCACTTGTAATCATGAAAATAGGTTAAAATGCATAAAATATATAAAATCATCATAGTCTAGGGTTGGTTCACGTTGTTAAAATCATAAAACATAAATTTAAATCGCGTAAAACGTAAAAGGTGCAAGATTTATGTAAAATTAGAAAAAGTTAATTATGACTTTTTAAAATAGGATTGTAAGGAAACAATAGTGCATAGAAAGTGTAGAGTAGACATAGTATAGTCGTGGTTGAATGAATTGAACGTGTCATGACGTACGCGGATAACTTCTGATGAAGTTAATAAAAAAAAATAGTTAAATAATAAAAATACTAAAATTAGTTACATGAAATTTTACGAAATGTCACAGCACGTACCCCTTAAGAGAGCGACGTCCCGGCGCTCAATTCTTCTTAATCATTTTTTGTCGTTTTAAAGATTTTTAGGATGGAAGCATGTATAAAAACTATGTTGAAATTCGGGTTTATGGTTGTGATTGTAGAATGTCTATTTTCAAAATTTTAAGAATCATTAGTTGAAACGAAGTTTAAATCAGTCATATCCTGAAGACGTGATTAAAATATGATGTATAAAAAGTGTAATTTGAAATATAGGGCATGGTGTCATTATAAATATTGGTTATGATTTTTACAAAAGAGGGTGGTTAGAACCAACTCTTTAACTTAAAAATGTTATTTTAGTAATTTAATCACTTGTGAAATCTTTGTAAAATTTTTATAAAGATGTATAAAAATTTTATAGAAGCCCATGGAGGTGCTTAATGCATTTTGTGCTCGGGATTTTGACAAAGTAAAAAGGTAGCAACGAAGATAGAACAAGTGATATAAATCACCTAATGTCTAAGCAATGGTACGAGGGAACGAATAGAATGTCATGAGGGTCCTTAAAGGAAAGGTTGAATAAAAGTGTTGGTGATAAGACAATAGGAGACAAGGAATTTATCAAGTCGTCAATTCGTGTAAGCGGATAATAGTACATTACTATTAGCTTATCAAGCTCGCGGCGGTTGATACAAAATCGGAAAAATCCACATAACAAATTACGAGTCGTGAGTAGTTCATAGCCCAAAGAATGATTCGTACACACGCTATGGTGGATACACATAAGCCCACTTATTCATAACTCGTCATTTACATAAAGAGGCGTCCCAATCCATGTAAGTGAAAATTTATGAATTTATGGTTCGGCGGTTTATAATTTCCTTATTCAAATGAAGAAGCGTCCTAACTCATTTCAATAAGACGATTATAAATCATCCTACTTAAGTATGTCCGTCACTAAAAAAACTACACAACAAGATTAAGTGCTATAATAAATAAAAGGATATCTAATTAACGACATGATTCATCAAAATCATGAGAAGTAACGAGAATAATAATATGACATTAGTCAATCGCATTCGCAAAGGTAAGTGCCAAAGGATAGCATGATCCGGGATGACAAGTTAAGGTCGTACTCCCATCAATTGGAAGATTTCAAAACAATGGATAATGAAAACAGCATACGCGGTTCAAAGGCATAAGAAGAATGTTCACACTCAGAGTTGAATAATAAAATAGCTAGTGGAATTGACAAAGTACACCGAATGTTAATATCATCAAAAGGAAATAAATTAAAGTAGCGAAAATGTTTCAGAGATCACCATATCGTTCATAAGAGGTTAAAGTAAACGAGTAATTTAGTTTATAGATGATGGTAAAGTAGTTTGTAAAAGAGTGGAAAGCATTGTATTAAAATTTTAGCGAAAATGGTTTAAAAGATGGTAGTAAACTAGTTTTACAAGGTAATTTACCAAATAATTTGTAAAGGGGTAACAAAATAGTAAATTCTGAACTAGTCAGAGCTAAAATAGTGGTGCATCATGTTATTAGTTTGTAAGGTAGCAGTGGGGTAATTTATTGACATGGTGCTATAGAGACTGAGTGTAAAGAGTCGGATAAAACGTTTATAATAAATATCCTTATACAAATAAAAAGTAACGCTCTTGTAAATAGGTATAAATAGTCAAGAGAAAATCAAGTGTATATAGATAGTCTTCTATATAATTTGTATCAATTTGAAAAAAAAGTGCAGAAATGCTCAGGAAACATAAGTTTACGGGGAGTAAAGAAATCAAGAGGAATTGATAAATTGTAACGAGTTTCGCCGTTAGCTGTAATGATAGTATATAAGGTTATGAAAGAGTTTATAAACCATTGTAATCACCTACAATGTCTGACAAATAAAAGAAACCATTGTGCAACTCACAATGTTAATGAAGTAAATGAGACCATTGTGTAACCCACAATGTCTTAAAAAAAAAATTCATTGATCACAAGAATGTAAGAGTAGGCATGAGAGAGCAACATCATGACTAGGGGATATATTCATTAGTCATATAATAGAAGTATTGATGCAAAATAGAGCATATAAGTTACCTGGGAGCAAGCGTGCGCGGATATCGAACAATGGTGAAAGACTTAAAAAAAAATTTGAAAATCAGTTATAGTTTAGGTTTTGAAAACGACCTAATTCGCTATAACTAATGCTCTGGTACCATTCTATGACACCCCGAAAATTTACAACGCAGCGGAATACCAATTTAGGTGTCACTTCATAGTTCATAAAAACAAGTTACATAAAACGACCTTAAAAGAGACGTTTAATAAAATGTCACATTCGATTTGATAAATCAGAGTACAAAGGTCCCAACAATTTTTATTCAAAACTTTAAGTTTCAAGAGTTCAAACATGACTCATTTGCATATTTAAATAATAATAATAATAATCGAATGTGAAGAAAACAAGTCCTTCAATATTTGATATCCACGCGACTTCGATTGCTCCCAATGCTCAGCTAACAAAATAATACCTGAGAAAATACATGCTAAAAAGTCAACATAAAGTTGAGTGAATTCATAGAGTTTAATAAGTAATCAGTTGAATACAAGCATTATTTATCAATAGACATATAACAAATACATGTCGGGTAATCAGATTATAGTATTGAGATTTATGAAACCGAAACCTTAACCATGATTTTGTGCCCCGAGGTAAAAATTGCCAGTTTACCCCAAACTCTCAAGATTATGTGACCGTACCCAGTCAAAGCCAGCCAAGCCTAATATGCATATCCATAATAATAGCGTTTCCCTACGGAATTAACGGTTTCATGGTGGGGACTTAATTGGCAAGAAGCATTCAATCACTATAATCATATAATCGGGTCCAGCATACGAAAAACTACTTGTATTCAGTTTGTAAAAACTAGCATGTATCCCCCTCGCGAGGTTTATAAAATGTTTAAATAAGTAAAAGGCGAGGCTATGAACTCACCGAGAGCAAAGGAAGTAATGAACAAGCAAGTGACGGAATAGCCGCAAAAGCTCTACGATGAACCTAAATAATATACGTTGTCTTAGTTTATGAAAATAGATATCGATGTACTTTTGGTAATATACAGATTATGATCTTACTTAAGCTTGGTACAATATTCCTAGATACATCACAGGGTTTTAGTTAATTACTTACAATTTATTCAAAAATGTACCCTTGCATTTATATAAGTATGAAACTTACATTTGACCCCAAGTTCAATTATGATGTAAAAGTTCAAATTAATTCTAAGGTTCAAATTTAGTCCATGGGTCAAGTTTTTGGTCAAAAAGGTTCTTTTTAGGCCTCAGGGTTCAAAATATATTAGAGGGTTCAAAATGTTTTAAAGGTCCAACATTATAAAGTGTAAAACACTTTATACTCATTTTATACCTAGTGCTGTTAGAAATTTAAATAACTTGTCTATGTTTAGGAAATCACTATTTGCAAACCGTAAGTCCACAAGTCTCGCTCTTTATATCCCCGAAAAGGTCTACTTCTGTACTAATGAGATTTGTGGGTCCCACTTGGCCAAAAATTACACAACCTTAGTAAAACAGTCCATTTACCTAAACAATCAATCCATTCAGCTTTCAAATTTTCAATGGTCTCACGAAAAGTGCGATATCTAGAGTTTTACTAACCCTATTTGTTCCCTGTTTTCGGCCACGTTTAAGTTAAGATGTCCTCTAAAACTTTTATTCTTTGAGTAACAGAGGGTTATTCACAAAAAAATGACTTTTGCCCGTTTCAAATCTGTTACTCAGAACTGGACATGTTTTACAAAAAATGTTTCTAGTTTAATCATCGTAATGAGTTATTTAATGAAATACCCGTCAAAACGACCAAAAGACATAGACCTACAACCCCATATTTTTAGTTTAGTCTCAATGTTTACTGATTAAATCATTTTATTCCATTTTTACCCCTGAATCAGATTCACAGTTGCATGTCTAGTCCTTTAGTGTTTTTATTATGATCCAACCTATGTACCAAGCCTAACCAAGCATAATAACTTATACCATACTCATTTACATCAATATATAATAAATTTACAGAGGTGAAAATAAAAATAAAATGAAAAGCTAGTGAGGAGTTTCCTTACAAAAGTGATGAACAAGAAAGATTAAAACAACAAGAATACTAGACCTAGTTTAACCCATAACTCTTGCACCCTTTTCTTTCAATCTTTTACCCAATACTTATGCCCTTGATTTACCCTTGAAAATATCTTGAAATTACAGCCCCTAAACCATCTTGATCAACACTTGAAACAACTTCCCAAAGAAACCAAGAAGATGAGATTTTTGATGATGTTTTGAGTGGAATAAACCATGAACAAGACTAGGGGGATTCAAGACCTAAAATCTATGATCAATAATTTAGTGAAAATTTAGATGAAATTGGTGATTAAAATCTGTTTTGGGTCGTTCATATCAAGAAAAATGGATGAGAGAGTTTATTTTGATGGTTTTGCATGTTACAAATGAAAACAATGGTTCAATGTAGATGGTTTTGATGGTTTTAGGAACAAGTGGAGTACACATGGAGTTACCAAGCCCTTTTGGTGTCTTAGTGCTCAAAAACCTGAAATCTCTATAGGTGAGTGGGGTTTATTAGGTTTAATTTGAGTATTGAGTGTTATAGATGTAGTTTTGATCCCCGGTAGTTAAAACGTGGAGTTTTTAAGACACGCAATGTAAAACCGGGTAGTAATAATTTATAAAACTTTCAAATATATTACAACTTGTTTTCACAATGTATTTTAGTAATTTAGATGAGTGGTAAATCCTTTGGAGGGTTTAAACATTGTTAAAACCGAAACCGTGAGTTAAAAACGCGTTTGGTGAAACCGGTTCTTGATAAAAGTGATTTAAACTATAAAAATGAAACGATAAGTATAAAACTCACTTGTAATCATGAAAATAGGTTAAAATGCATAAAATATATAAAATCATCATAGTCTAGGGTTGGTTCACGTTGTTAAAATCATAAAACATAAATTTAAATCGCGTAAAACGTAAAAGGTGCAAGATTTATGTAAAATTAGAAAAAGTTAATTATGACTTTTTAAAATAGGATTGTAAGGAAACAATAGTGCATAGAAAGTGTAGAGTAGACATAGTATAGTCGTGGTTGAATGAATTGAACGTGTCATGACGTACGCGGATAACTTCCGATGAAGTTAATAAAAAAAATAGTTAAATAATAAAAATACTAAAATTAGTTACATGAAATTTTACGAAATGTCACATGGAAAGTCACGAGATATGAAACTATGGAATCTCGATGTTGTGTTACTTGAACTTATAAGTAACCTATGATTTTCTCAACTTATAATCTTAATTGTCTAAACCTTTTCTTCTTAATGACAATTAGATTATGCCAATCTTCTCTTAATCCCATTTATACAAAAGACAAAACCAATCATATCATATCCAAATCAATCTTCCCTTACACACTACATCCTAAACATCCATTCCCTTACAACACGTCCCAACCCTTCATATTTAACACATGCCAATTGTTGAAAACCCTAATATGGCTCATCTCATCTTAGCCATTGATTTCAAATTACAACACATCACAACCATCCATCCCTCTTCCCTATATCACCACATGGTTTTGATCCTCACCATTGAATTCAAACTAAACTCATCTCAACCATCTATCCAATCTCCACCACATGGGTTTGATCCTAGCCATTGAATTCAAACCAAAACCATCTCAACCCTCAATTTCTCCTTTCCCCCCAAGCAAAGCATATTCCTTGGAATATCCTTTCTTAACCCTAACCTAAGCATGTGTGATCCTAGCCATCCATTTCAAATGAGATCATCTCATCCATCCATATTCCCCACATGCAAAATTATTTGAAAATCAAGGGAGGCTCCCTTTGATCCTAGCAATCAAATTCAAACCATTTTATCTCAACCCTCCATCTCATTCTTTCCTCCCAAGCATTGGAATATTTCTTGGCATATTCTTTCTCTATTTTCTATGCCATGTGAGGTTATACACTTCTACCCCTTCCAAATTACCCTATCTACACTTTAAACCCTTGGTAATTTGGTTTTTCTTTAAACACTTCACAAGACATTTTCCAAATTGGCTATTTGAGTTGGCAAACCTTAGAATGATTAATGTTAAAGTTCTGTATGAAGTGCAATTGAGGGTTTAGCAAGGATAGGTATTTATAAGATCCAAACACCCAACACTTAGGAAACATTTACAGACGCCTGGCGTGCTACCCGCGCGTTGACGCGCGGGTGACGCACAGGCCTCAGTAAAAAATCCTAAGTTTGGGTTCTTGGCCTATAAATACCACCCTTGCCTCTTGTATTCCTCACCTCTTGTCATTATTCTTTCTCTCTAGATTCTTTCTCTCTAAACACTCTCAAATCTCTCAATCTCTCTATCTCTAATCTTGTGTTCTTGATTTTCACACTAACATCTTTGGAAGAACACATATCTTTGCAAGGGAAGAATCACAAGAACCTAATACACTCTTGTAATTGTGTCGAGGGTCTTCTTTCTTATACCCTTTCTATTATAATTGAGTCTCTAGGTTAGGTTAGGATTGATTGAACATTCATTCATTCATTCAATTGTTTGTAAGGGAAGTCTTGTGTCTTGGTGACCAAGCCTAGATCATTGGGGATCTAGTTGGGGTTTGATACTTCCGGGTGGAAGTCTTGGTAGTGATCTTTGTGATCCTTAGGTGAAGTCGAATCGCGAGATTCCTTTGGGTGGTTTCCGAGGGCGGAATACCGTTGGTGAGTAACTCCTTCTTTGTGAGCATCGATATTGGTGAATATCGGTTGAGTGAATTGTAACGGTTTGTAGTCCACCGCAAGGATTATACTAGTGAATAGTATCGGAGTCTCAGATTCGCAACTGGACGTACGGATGTTATAAACCCCCCATCCCGAACCAGTATATATCGTTGTGTTCTTTACTTGCTTTCTATACTTTGGTTGTGGTAGTGGTTGTTGGATTGATTATACAACCACTTGGTTTTCTTTTTGGCTTAAAGTTTTTAAACATCTAAAAAGCCGAAGAAACCGTATTCACCTCCCCCCTCTACGGTTCTACAACTGGTATCAGAGCGGTATACTCAAGTTTTTGAGAGTTAAAGCCTTCCTGTGAAGTTGTTTTAAGTCAAAAACTTCTTTCCCAAAAATCCAAAATCCTAACTAAGATTTTTGGTAAAGTAGAGTATAGATCCATGGCTCAAGAGAACTATAGAGAGGGGCATTCTATGGAAAGACCACCTTTGTTTGAATACGAAAAATTCCGTTTTTGGAAAATCCTGTTTGAGACCTATGTTAGGTCTAAGGATTATGGCTTGTGGTACATTTTCCAAATTGGTGATTTTGATGATAAGGAAAAGAAGATGGCCGACAAGAATGTTCGAGCCAAAGTGATGATATATGATGCCCTACCTCAAAAGGAGCTTGAGAGGGTGTGCATGTACAAGACTTGCAAAGGAGATTTGGGACTTACTTCTTCTTGTTCATCATGATACTACACAAGTCAAGGCCAACAAGATAGACTCTCTCATTCAACAATATGAAGAGTTTTCTATCTCAAATGATGAAACTATTGATATTAGTCTAATGAGATTCAACGCTATCACTACAAGCTTGAACTCATTAGATCCAAGTTATTGTAGCAAAAATCATATTGAAAAATTTGTTCATGCAACTTCCAAAAATTGGCAACTTGAAGAAGCAAAGATTGAAGAAACAAGGAGTTTGGGACAATTATCTTTTAAAAAGATAATTGATGGTCTTCATACTTATGAAGAATTTCTAGATAATATTAGAGCCATCACCAATGAAGAGATCGATTCACTAGTTTCTAAAGACGAAGTTATAGAAGAAAAAGGGGTCATTACATCAACAATGCAACCTAGACAAAATGATTGTAGTGATCAAGAGATTGCACTCGTTGGTGTAATTCGGTGTGTTTATGAGGAAGAAAATCACCCGCATTGTGATGTCACTTATCTCAGGACACTTGAAGCCCTTGAGGTATTATCTAACTCTTCTCCATCTAATAATATTTTAGATATTCGTAGATTGCAAAAAGAAAATGAAGAACTAATCAAACTTAATGAAGACATATATAGAGATATTGAAAAACATGCAACGGATAAACATGAGCTCAATAAAGAGATTAATAAACTTGAACATAAATTGATACTACTTAGATTAGAGAAAAGTGGTATTGACTTAAACAAAATGTTACATGAGCAAAAATCCTTTCATGACAAGGGAGGTCTTGGTTTTTCTGAAAATGATAAAAAAACATCTACAAGTCAAGACAAATCTATTGTTTTTATAAAAGAAGGTTGCAAACCAAAAGTTACTGACTCTGACGCGTCAATGCGCGATCAACGCGCCAGATGTCTGAGTAAAAATGGTTCATCATTAAACGCTTTTGCTAACCATACTTTCCTCAAACTTCTTGCATAAATATCCATAACAACACTCTTCATGACTTTGTAGAATTTACCAATGATGAGCATGGTAGCGATTTAAACTCTAAGTTTTGTAGTACAAGTAATCTTAATGATGATTTTAGTATTATGTTCACCAATGTAGATTGCACTATTAGTAAAAACGGTTACATACTAGCTAAAGGTCATAGGCAAAACAACTTGTATACCTGTTAATCTCAGATTATGTGTAACATGATATGCATTTCAAACATGGTAAATAACCCTACGCCTCGGCTTAGGAAGATAGGTCTTGTCGACAAGCTAGTAAGCAATTTACCATATGGTAAATAACCCAACGCCACGACTTAGGAAATTAGGTCTCACCGTTTAGCTAGTAAGCAATTTACCATTGTTAAGTTTTGAAAGGCATTATTGTGTTACATTTCTAGGAAGTCGAGGTCAAAGCATGCAATAGTAATGGGCATGAAGAGTCAACAAATAAAGTTTTGGAATTAATACACTTAGGTTTGCATGATTCTTCTCCAATTTAATGTTAATAAGGAAAACTTCTACATCAGATAGTTAACCAAATTGTCCTAAATAATAGTTTTTAGAAAATAAGGAGGAAGTCCTTAATAAATTCAATGTTTTGAGAAAGAAACTTGAAAACCTACTTGATTATTCAATTGCTTCAGTTAAAACAAATAATAGTAGCGAATTTTATAAAATGCAATTTGGAACCTTTTGTGAACAACATGGAATATCTTATAACTTATCGGGCCCGTTCACTTCTCAATCGCATGAGATTGTTGAAAGAACACATCGTAAGTTAAGGAAGATGAGTCATGCAATGCTTGACGAGCAATCCATTCCACAAAAGTTTTGGTGCCATGCCCTAGATACCGCTTGGTACATTTTTAATAGAGTCTACATAAGAAAGGTAATTAGTCAAACACCTTATGAAATACTTAGGAATAGATAACCATCCCTAGAGTATTTTAGAGTATTTGGTTGCAAAGTATTTATACTTAACACCAATGTATATCTCACCAAATTCAACCCAAAGTCATATGAAGGTGTGTTCCTAGGATTCTCTCAAACTAGTAATGCATACATAGTGCTTAACAAGGAAACAATGAGGATTGAGGAATCTCTAAATGTGACCTTTGATGAGAGCATGCCCGAGCCTAAATCATCTCCTTCGGTAGAAGATGATGTGATCAATGAACCTTTAGTTCAAGATAAAGAAAGGTCGCCAACATTACAAGTTAATGTTTCGGATGAAGGCAATCCTAAGGAAGTGAGAGAAGCAAGGGGTCATCCTATAAAACAAGTCATTGGTGACTTGAATAAAAGGACGCTTAGGTCACAAAATAAACAAATCTAAGTTTTGGCATGACATTTTTCAAGAGTCCAAATTGTTTCGGGATAGGTTTTGATGCTAGAACTTGCATCTTAGGAGAACAATCTTTAGGTGCTCTTAGAGCTTATGTGATTAAGGCTTATGTGAAGGCATGGATGGAAGATCAAACATGTGTCTTCCAAGAGGAAAGATATGTATCAATTCATTATTCAAACTATGATTGATAGTATCCAAGATTCTACATGTCTATACTATGTGTTTGAACAAGAAAACTTGACACAAATTATCTTGATTCATCTTGAAAATTTTAACTATGTTAAGTTTGCAAGATTAGATAAAATCTCGAAACACAATTCACACCTGTGTATAAGATCTTGTATCTAATTCTTCTTGTTCACTATTATGTGTATATGGCATACTTTGTGTTTAGAAAAGAAGAGAAACAAAGGATTCGTTGCAAACATACAAACTATTTACATTGTTAAAGAGAATTCCTATGAATCGAATTCGGTATGGTATTGCATAACAAACTCTAATTTCCAATGAATAGACTAAATTAGCTAAGTTCTTCGTCCGAGATCTTAGGAACTTATGGTGTTAATGCAAGGTGGTGTTCGTTTATTAAGAGGGTCTGAATATGAATCTAAACCGCACGTCTGAATCTGAATCTGATGCGTAAATGTCTGAATCAGAACGTATCTGAACGAAGAAAAAAGAACTCATGTTTGAACGGGATTTTTTCTTGGTTATTTTGTGTCAACAAGAGGCATTCAGACACGTTAAGACACCCCTCTCAAGTCTTAACCATTAAGATCTAACTGCATCTGAACGCGTCTGAACGAAGAAAAAAAAACAAACGGTCTAAACGGGAAAAATGTCTGACCGATTCAGACATAGTGCCCATTCAAAGGCGTTAAGAGGCTGGGGAAAAAAAACAAACGCAGCCCAAGTAACACATAAGGGTTATTTATGTCAACACACTACACAACGAACTATGAACCAGAGATATCATGTATTGTGTAATATCTTTCTATACAATGTGTGATGGTTCATAGGACCTAGCTTGTGTACCTAAAATAAAGATGCACTTTATAATCATAACACTTATAACTACACTCATTGAATATCCTACATGAAATATGATGAGGCGAAAAATGAACCACTTTTAGGGGGTCATTTAAGCCCGGAATTGAATTTATTTGATCAAATATTACCCTAAATCGTTCCTTTTGTGATTTTAGGTACTTTGGGAGAGAAATCTGGAAAAGGAAGCATTTCAGACGTTTTTGGAGCATAAAAGTGAAGAAAACGCCAAAGTCTTAATTTTTCTTGCTGGGAACAGTAGGTGACGGCGTCAAGAGCAACATCCTGACGGCGTCAAGAGTAAATTGCATGACGGTCCAGTACAAACGTGAAGGCGTCACAAGTAGAGCGTCAAGAATAAAAGACGTGAGGGCCTAGAAGACCCTAACACATGACGGCGTCAGATGAAGATTAAGGCAGTCCGAGAAGTATATTGGCGGCGAGATGACGGCGTCACCTCTTTGGTCTTGACGCCGTCAGCCTCAGTTTTCTATATATAGTTTTCGAATTTTCATTCATAAAAAAAGAGAAGTTTTGGAGAAACCCTAAGGCCGAACCTATTACGAATTTTACAGGTTTTTCAAGGGTTTTCAACCCTTGAACCCTTTCATGTGTAATTGAGATAAGTGTTCTTCTAATTCAATCAATATGTCTATGTGTTGGTTGTCTATATCTTATTCTTGTCTTAATTCCATCATGCTAGGCTAGATCTATCTTGTGTTTGCTTAGATCTAATGAAACCTAGATGTTGATTATGTGTTGATTACTTGTTTATGGTTGTATTGGATAAATGATTTCGATGTTAGGCTTAAGAAAACTGGCAGATCTCCAAATGGTAACATGCTTGAACGTCTTAGGAAACATGAACTGATGTGCACTAGGTTTTATTGGTTGTATTTAATGCATGAGTAAATTCTAATGATCCCATGTTAGGAGCTTCTTAGCCGGCTTGACATAGGAGTGAAGTAGGCATTCATAGGATTGGGAATTAAGTGCGCCACCCCATGAATGGTATTAAGGAATACAATCCGTCATCCACGCAACTATAACAAGTAATTAACGTGTGAAAGATATCTAGGGAGTAATGAAATCTAAGTAAACACAATTTCTCCACTTATTGCTCACAACCTTAGTTTAATTTAGTTTATTTTCATTTCTAGTATTTTATTTTGATTGCATCTATAGTATTGGGTTAGTTGACTAGCAACTAATTCCGCCCAAATCCTTAAAACCCGAGATTTTTACTTGCTTTCTAAAAAATATAAAAAATACAAAAATAATCATCTCTCATCTCTAGAACTAGTATTTAGGTTTTCTAATCCTAGCGACACTATTCCTAGCTGAACGATCAGTCCCCCGGTACTTGTCATTATACTATACTACAACGATCAGGTACACTGCCTGCTAGGGGTTGTAAGCTTCTCGAGATCCCTCGAGAGGTAAAGCCTGGTGCAATTCTCACGCATCAAGATTTTGGCGCCGCAGCCCGGGGAATAGTTATTGTTTAGGTTGAATTTGATTTTTATTAGGTCTACTCATTAGATTCCTATCAAGTGAGATTTTTTCCTTTTACTTTGTAGCTTTCTCGTAGTCTATCTTTTCTTTGTGATTTTGTATGTAATTTGCTTCAAATGGACACTTCACTTAGACTTCTAAGATTGCAATATATGGTTGAGTGGCTAGAACACCAAGAAGTGCAAAATACCTCATTTAGAGACACCTATGAATCATATGAGCCTTCACCTAGGATAGATTCTTATGAACAACCTCCATGTTTAGGATCTCGTTTTAGTGAGGCTAATAGAAAAAGCGACCTAGTTTGCCAAGGAATTATGGATAGAGCCGTATCAATAAACCATAAGTTGGATGAAGCACTAGGTTTGTTATTATCACTACCTAAGGATATAGGTGATCGTGACACGTGGAATGATGAGGTAAATAACATAAGCCCAAAAAATACTCAACCATCATTTGAGGCACACACATCGCCCATGATTTACCCGGAAGAAGTAGAAGAAACTTTAGGAATTCCGATGGAGGTAGAACCCTTGGACCAGGCACCACTAAAGGATATAGGTTTGAATACTTGTAGTGATAACCTTACTCCTAGTTCTAGGGAATTTTCTAATGTTGATGAACCGGAACCTCAACCTTTACACAACTTTCCATCCTTAGATATATTTCTAGGAGACAAAAGAGGAACTGACCCACCCATCAACCAATATTATCCGGGTAGTTTTAGGATGAAGGAAGCCATTCACTCACCCCCTTCACCTCACATGGCATATTCACACCCTAAGGGTGTGTATCGCTACTTTCACCCACACTTGACCCTAAGTGTAGGGAAGACATCCCCTATTTCCGTTAAATAAGGGTAGAGTCAGGCTCGTGACTCGAACAAAAACAAGCGCTTCTTGGGAGGCAACCCATGTTTTGTGTGTTTTTATTTGTTTGTTTGTTTGTTTGTTTGATTTTATTTGTTTCCGTATGCATGTTTTATTTTTATTGTTTGTGGCTCATGTTTCAAAGTAAATTGTGAAAATGCTTTATTTTGTTTTTAACTTCGTCTTAATTGCATATAAAGGTATTTTGCACAAGATAAGTGTAAGGGAGATCCAAATTTGTTTATAAGAACGAAATTGAGCATGAACCACAACAATAATAAATGGACATGTGTATTAGTACTTGTTAGAGTCAAATGCTTGCATCGAGTCATAATGATGTTTTGCAGGATTTTCCAAGAAGTAGGACGAAGTTTTTCCAGAAATTTTCCAAAAACTTTAACATAAGAATTTCTGCAGGTCACTTCTGATGGCGTCACAAGTTTACTCTTGACGGCGTCATGTGTAAAATTCTGGAAATTTTGCTAGTTTTGTTTATACTGGAGTCTTAAAGTTTTTGTTAATTCTTTAGTTTTATAAACTCCAGGAAATCTGCAAACATTCATTCCACAAGCATTATATCTTTAATTGTTTTGTTTCTATTCCTAAGTCTGGAATTACATCTAGTTGTGAGTTTTCTTTGTTCGGATTGATGCTTTGGGTTTTTGTGTTTGTTTTCTCAGGTTTAACAGGTTATGTATGACAAGAAGATGATTTATATTCTGGAAGGGAAGCATTGATTGTTCATTTTCTTGGAGGAAGATCTAACCTGGCCACCTTATTATCCATACCGAGCGAATCAGGGGAGTATTTGACTTCATTCTTTTTACTTTTTCCCTTTTACATTCTTTACTTGAACATTGGGGACAATGTTCATCCTAAATGTAACGGGAGGGTAAAATGATGATACCTTACATATACACTTTCGCTTGAGTTTGTTTTGTTTAATGGTAAATGTGTAATAAAACTATGAGAAATACTTGTTAGTGCAATTTTAGCGCCAAATTTAAAATTTTTTACAACATTTAGGAGTGAAACTTTAGCCATAGCAAGCGTCTCATGGATAGGAGATTGTATGACTAGCACAAAACCGTATATTCAAAAAAAATTTCACCCAAATATGTGAGGTTCGCCTTTAGATTTGATAGGAAAAGCATTCATTATTAGTGCTTATGAGTGTATCGGTAGTATTTAGATTCTAGAACTCGCGTTAGTGATGCATCCCGAGACCGCTAGTGAGACTACATTCGTGTAGTAGGATTTACCACATGATAAGAGGCATTAGGATCACCCTTGTGTTAAACCCGTATCATAATTACTTGACCATTTAAGTCATATTACTTGGCTAGTTAAGTCAACTAATTTTTCCCACACCCTTAGCGTTGTACTCATTGTTAGTACACGAAACCCCTAGTACACCCCTCCGAGCATATCTTTTTGTTTCTAACTTTAAGCATCTTACATAAAGGAAGAATTTGTTACACCCCACTTAAATGTACACCCAAATCGCCTTAGCCTTCCGTGTATGCACTCATCTTTAGTGCATTATTATTATTTGTTAAACCCTAAGTTAACTATCTAATTGACTACATGGTTGTTAAGTCGAGTCATATCCTTGTACATATTGTTTTGGGACGATTAGGACTCATGGGTAAAGTACTTATTTTATGGAGTAATGGGGAAGAACATCATTTATTACCCCCATATATGTGTTAATCTTAAAAGTACTCCAAGTGTTTTGATTTTCTTAATTCGAGTCATTAGATTAGTTTATTGTAAAATATGTAAAAATTCAAGTGTAAGGGGAATGTTCATTCCCTATGATGTATTATTTGCATGGTAGGGTAAGATTGTATGCAAAAAAAAAAAACAAAAAAAAAAAAAAAAAAAAAAAAAAAAAAAAAAAAAAGTCGAAAAAATCAAGAAAAAGAAAAAAAAAATAGAAAAAGAAAAAAGAGAAAAAAAAAACATACGGACTACCATCCCGTTTCATTCTATGTTTATTTTATGTTTTTGTTATTTTTCATTTATTAGCTTAAGTCGAGTCTAGTTTTGGCTTAGCAACGCCATATTGTACATGTAATTAACCAAGATTGTTAACTCGCCACCAGTAAAAACTTCCTTTATCCAACAAAACTGTGTATTTCATATCCATACACCTAACGTTACAACCCTTTAAAAGACCTCTTTGATAGTTTATCCTAGGTGCTTACGCCATGTCATGGAGGTTTGATCCTTTCCCAAGCCTATGGTAATCTATTTTGCTATGACAGGTAGTGAGAGATATCTTCCGTTTTCATATTGTAATTTATACTTTATTACATCCGAGAGATGTGAGTATCTAAACATTATTTGTGAGGTGCTAGTGTATGACCTCCGTGCTTGTCTATTGGTCTTTAGTGGAACGATTATTTGTTGTAATTAATTTTATATTAGTGTTAAATGACCCCTAACTTGTATTTTGAGTAGAATAAAAGCGCATTTGCTTGAGGACAAGCAAATCTCAAGTGTAAGGGTATATGATGAGGCGAAAAATGAACCACTTTTAGGGGGTCATTTAAGCCCGGAATTGAATTTATTTGATCAAATATTGCCCTAAATCATTCCTTTTTTGATTTTAGGTACTTTGGGTGAGAAATCTGGAAAAGAAAGCAATTCGGACGTTTTTGGAGCATAAAAGTGAAGACAACGCCAAAGTCTTAATTTTCCTTGCTGGGAACAGTAGGTGACGGCGTCAAGAGCAACATCCTGACGACGTCAAGAGTAAATTGCATGACGGTCCAGTACAAACGTGAAGGCGTCACAAGTAGAGCGTCAAGAATAAAAGACGTGATGGCCTGGAAGACCCTAACACATGACGGCGTCAGATGAAGATTAAGGCAGTCCGAGAAGTATTTTGGCGGCGAGATGACGGCGTCACCTCTTTGGTCTTGACGCCGTCAGCCTCAGTTTTCTATATATAGTTTTCGAATTTTCATTCATAAAAAAAGAGAAGTTTTGGAGAAACCTTAAGGCCGAACCTATTACGAATTTTACAGGTTTTTCAAGGGTTTTCAGCCCTTGAACCCTTTCATGTGTAATTGAGATAAGTGTTCTTCTAATTCAATCAATATGTCTATGTGTTGGTTGTCTATATCTTGTTCTTGTCTTAATTCCATCATGCTAGGCTAGATCTATCTTGTGTTTGCTTAAATCTAATGAAACCTAGATGTTGATTATGTGTTGATTACTTGTTTATGGTTGTATTGGATGAATGATTTCGATGTTAGGCTTAAGAAAACTGGCAGATCTCCAAATGGTAACATGCTTGAACATCTTAGGAAACATGAACTGACGTGCACTAGGTTTTATTGGTTGTATTTAATGCATGAGTAAATTCTAATGATCCCATGTTAGGAGCTTCTTAGCCGGCTCGACATAGGAGTGAAGTAGGCACTCATAGGATTGGGGAATTAAGTGCGCCACCCCATGAATGGTATTAAGGAATACAATCCGTCATCCACGCAACTATAACAAGTAATTAACGTGTAAAAGATATCTAGGGAGTAGTGAAATCTAAGTAAACACAATTTCTCCACTTATTGCTCACAACCTTAGTTTAATTTAGTTTATTTTCATTTCTAGTATTTTATTTTGATTGCATCTTTAGTATTGGGTTAGTTGACTAGCAACTAATTCCGCCTAAATCCTTAAAACCCGAGATTTTTACTTGCTTTCTAAAAAATATAAAAATATAAAAATAATCATCTCTCATCTCTAGAACTAGTATTTAGGTTTTCTAATCCTAGCGACACTATTCCTAGCTGAACGATCAGTCCCCCGGTACTTGTCACTATACTATACTACAACGATCAGGTACACTGCCTGGTGGGGTTTGTAAGCTTCTCGAGATCCCTCGAGAGGTAAAGCCTGGTGCAATTCCCACGCATCAAAATACTTGCACATGGTTCATGTATTGGGTAGTTGTAGGTTCAAAATGGTGTTTGATAAAGTCTCTTTCAAAAGATTTGATGCCTCTTGATCTTCACTCATCAACTATGATAAATTC
Organism: Artemisia argyi; assembly: GCA_030686995.1. Lineage (NCBI taxonomy): Eukaryota > Viridiplantae > Streptophyta > Magnoliopsida > Asterales > Asteraceae > Artemisia > Artemisia argyi. The sequence goes on from CM060694.1 coordinate 29,822,277, forward strand.
ATGCATATCTTTTGTAAAGAATGCATGTAATTACCATATGATCTAACATGGGCATTCAAATCCAACCATACTCATAACTAACTCAATCCTAATCACTCATGTCATACAAGAATAATTATCTTCCCCATGCACCACTTTTTTCAACTCATCTTGTACTAAGAATCTTAGTACTAAGATTGATTATCCTTTGGTCTGTAGATCTTCCTTAAATGTACCTAATTCATACTAGTTGGCTATAAAAGGAGTGACTTTGTATCACATTTCTTCATCACAACATTCATCTTCCTTAAATACAATTATCTTCTTTTCATAAATGGCAACTAAATTTTTCATGAAACGTGTTGATGAATCAAACCAAACTAATGTGTACGAACCTTTTGAGTACCGAGAATTTAGTGAAGGACGAGAATGCGACAAAAACTTCATGTGTGCCACTGATATTAAAAAACCATTCATCCAAGCCAAAACCTTCTCCTTAATTCGTGATCTACCCATAGAAATCTATCCTAGACATCTTCAAGAATTTTATGCTAGGTTTTATCTAGAACAACCCTATCTTACTCTAAATTTTAAGATGTACGGTCATGGGTATGCTTGGGGTCTAAAGAAGTTGGGAAGGGTTTTGAATGTATGCTCTAAGGGGAACTTGTTCTACACAAGATCCACTAAGACCGCGGATTTCATGAAAATGAAGCACTATCATCCTAGCACTTATGCTCTAGAGCCTCCAATTCATGCCGTCCTCATTCAAAACACCATACTTCGACCCGACTACCATTCAAGTCTCAACTTCTTTTCAAGTTGATGCCATGGGCGGAGGTCTTGTTGAAGAATGTGTTTGTTGAAGTTGAAGCTCAAGAGAAGTTGCCCATCATTGTTGGGTACATGCTATATTGTATCATGACCGATACTCCCTTTCATTTTGCTTACTTTATAGCAAAAAGAATGGAAGCATTGGACTTCAACAATGAGCCCCTTCCCTTTGCTAGACTTATGTCTCACATCTTTGATCACATCAAGAGCAAGCACCCGAATGATCAATCAAGAATGATTGAAGTTGATGATGTGACTCGAATGGAGGATCCCTTCACAATGAACTCTCTTGACTTCTAAGTCCTTGTCATATGTTGTAGTTGTTGTTCCCTAGGAGTCCTGGGATATGTTTTGTGTTTTTTCTTGGTTGTTTGTGTGTCCTATGTTTCCATCTATGAAATAAAATGCATTTGTGTTATAATTATGCTCATACGTATATATACATACATAGTATTGCTCTTGCTCATCATTCGGTCTATAAAAGTCATAAAAGGGATAATTTTCATAAAATCTAATTAAATTGGACAAACATATACACATATAACCATATTGTTATGATATGAACTAACCCATGTCGCAAGTATCCAAATGGTAACCTAACCCATCTTGGACTTCCACATGTGAGGATCTCTTGTTGGTTGCATGTTGTGATTTCTATGTGTAGCTAGGCCACTGCAAAGGTGAGGCTCTTGACCCATGGATCCCCGCCTTAAAACAAAGGGGAGCAACGATCTAGGGGGAGCTATGTTCAAGGGGGAGCACATTCGGTCCCACCTTTTTGATTCGACAAAAGGGGGAGAAAGAAAGCAAGAAGTGTGAAGACCATTCAAGTATGTTAAAGGCTTCACCAAATTACAAGGCAAAGGTCAAGACGCAAGCTACACCTAAGGCGCGCTTTGTCTTCGCTAAGTTTGGTAATTTTATTTGCTTTCGGTTTTTATTTGTCATCATCAAAAAGGGGGAGATTGTCGAGGCAACATGATCAAGATCTCTTTATGTTTTAATGATGACAAACAAACCATTGAAACAACATAAAATAAAAAACGTTAGCTCAAAATTGCCGGAGCCAATGTCTGCTCCTGGCGCCCTGCCCGCGCGTCAACGCGCGGGTGACGCGCCAGGAGTCTGTATGGTTCCGAGAGAATTTTGAAAGTCGGCTTTCCCCTTACCCGACAAATTTGGATCTTTCAATACATGTATGAATATGTTATGCGCTTAATTGAGAACACTCGAAACGAGTTTTGAGACTTGAGAGATCCTACTTTTAAAACACCCATTTACGGGAAAACGCCAACTCATGTTCTCTAACTATCGTCTCTAGCCAAGGCTTTTCTAAACTTAGGGAGCTTGTATATTTTACGTAACATCGTGTTGAAGCATCCATATGCTCATATCCCGTGCTTACGTCTTCTCTAATTACGTAACGGGTTTACTCCCTTATAGGTCAAACTAAGTCAAAGGTCACTTTACGTAAACGCATCCTTTCCTACTTGGGTTATGCTTTACTTCAAGGCAAAGCACTTAACTTGTTTGAACCAAGGTATTAGTTGAGAACGTCGAGTTATGAAAAGTCACCAGATATGAAACTATGGATTCTCGATGTTGTGTTACTTGAACTTATAAGTAACCTATGATTTTCTCAACTTATAATCTTAATTGTCTAAACCTTTTCTTCTTAATGACGATTAGATTATGCCTTAATCTTCTCTTAATCCCATTTACACAAAAGACAAAACCAATCATATCCAAATCAAAAATTCTCTTACACAATCTCTTACACCCTTACATATTCCCTTACACGCTACATCCTAAACATCCATTCCCTTACAACACATCCCAACCCTTCATATTTAACACATGCCAATTGTTGGAAACCCTAATATAGCTCATCTCATCCTAGCCATTGATTTCAAATTACAACACATCACAACCATCCATCCAATCCCTCTTCCGAATACCACCACATGGTTTTGATCCTCACCATTGAATTCAAACTAAACTCATCTCAACCATCCATCCAATCTCATCTCTATATCACCACATGGGTTTGATCCTAGCCATTGAATTCAAACCAAAACCATCTCAACCCTCCATTTCTCCTTTCCCCCCAAGCAAAGCATATATCCTTTCTTAATCCTAACCTAAGCATGTGTGATCCTAGCCATCCATTTCAAATGAGATCATCTCATCCATCCATATTCCCTACATGCAAAATTATTTGAAAACCAAGGGAGGCTCCCTTTGATCCTAGCCATCAAATTCAAACCATTTCATCTCAACCCTCCATCTCATTCTTCCCCCAAGCATTGGAATATTCCTTGGCATATTCTTTCTCTCTTTTCTATGCCATGTGAGGAGATACACTTCTACCCCTTCCAAATTACCCTATCTACACTTTAAACCCTTGGTAATTTGGTTTCTCTTTAAACACTTCATAAAACATTTTCCAAATTGGCTATTTGAGTTGGCAAACCTTAGAATGATTAATGTTAAGGTTTTGTGTGAAGTGAAATTAGGGGTTTAGCAAGGATAGGTATTTATAAGATCCAAACACCCAACACTTGGGAAACATTTACGGACGCCTGGCGCGCTGCCCGCGTGTTGACGCGCCGGCCTCGGTAAAAATTCCCAAGTTTGGGTTCTTGGCCTATAAATACCACCCTTGCCTCTTGTATTCCTCACCTCTTGCCATTATTCTTTCTCTCTAGATTCTTTCTCTCTAGACACTCTCAAATCTCTCAATCTCTCTATCTCTAATCTTGTTTTCTTGATTTTCACACTAACATCTTTGGAAAAACATATATCTTTGCAAGGGAAGAATCACAGGAACCTAATCCACTCTTGTGATTATGTCGAGGGTCTTCTTTCTTATACCCTTTCTATTACAATTGAGTTTCTAGGTTAGGTTAGGACTTGATTGAACATTCATTCATTCATTCAATTGTTTGTAAGGGAAGTCTTGTGTCTTGGTGACCAAGCCTAGATCATTGGGGATCTAGTTGGGGTTTGATACTTCCGGGTGGAAGTTTTGGTAGTGATCTTTGTGATCCTTAGGTGAAGTCGAATCGCGAGATTCCTTTAGGTGGTTTCCGATGGCGGAATACCGTTGGTGAGTAACTCCTTCTTTGTGAGCATCGATATTGGTGAATATCGGTGGAGTGAATTGTAACGGTTTGTAGTCTACCGAAAGGATTATACTAGTGAATAGTATTGGAGTCGCGGATTCGCAACTGGACGTACGGATGGTATAAACCCCCCATCCCGAACCAGTATATATTGTTGTGTTCTTTTACTTGCTTTATATACTTTGGTTGTGGTAGTGGTTGTTGGATTGATTATACAACCACTTGGTTTTCTTTTTGGCTTAAAGTTTTTAAACATCTAAAAAGCCGAAGAAACCGTATTCACCCCCCCCCCCCTCTACGGTTCTACAGCTACATTGAAGATGTTCGATGGAATGTGTAAGAGAAAGGTAATTGTGGTAGGTATTCGTTACGTTAGTAATTAGTCTCTTGTGATTTTAGACGTTATGTGCCTGCTAGACGATAAGTTTTGTATATGTAATTAGGATATTTTGGTTTTGCATTTTACTTGTGGATCTGTTTTTGTTACGTTAGTAGTTAAGATGTTAGGATTTAGTTGTGTATATTTGAATTTCTATTCGTTATGTTGGTATTAAGATGTTGTGTTTAGTAGATATTATGTGTGGGTTGAATGTTTGTGGTATAAGTAATTAAGATGTTGTGATTACATTAGTCAATTACAATGAACTTTTGTGTGCGAGTGGGGCCCAAATGGATCCATGTGAATCAACCTAGTTGCAATGCATTAGTTTAATCAGGTAGTTGCATTAAATCAGTTTAATTTAGGTAGCCTGAAAAATGAACCAAATTCAAATAACCCGAATCTGAGAAGGCGAGAACCAATCTAAACCCTAATGGTTCTAACATGAACATTTATAAATTTGGGTAAGTGCTTTAAGGTGTTTTGTATGTACATACGTGTGTGCATCATATACATGTATAATAGTTCACACATACATACATTCAACTAACTTTGTGCTACAAGCTATTTGTCTCATAATTGTACTTGTCCAAGACTGTAATATGGTAATATAGGCATTTTATTGAAATTACACAATAATCAAGTCATTCAATTAGAATATCTCCTAATTTCTTTCTTTTTCTTATAAACTCCCTCCGTCCCATATTAAGTGTCCACTTTCAAAATGTACAAAGTTTTAGAAAATTCCACTAACTACACTCTCAACCAATCAAATATCACTTTTATCTACTAAAGTCTCATCTCATTGGTTGGAATACAATATAGACACTTAATTTGGGACATCTCAAGATTCCATTGTTGACACTTAATTTGGGAAGGAGGGAGTACAAGTTATTTCTCTTAAGCTTCTTCTATTCGATATTTTCCTTTTGTAGAATGTCACTTTTCTACAAAACTTAAAGTTTTAAACAATACTTGCGTGTTTTTGGAGAATTTAAACCATACTAAGTTTCTGTTTGTTTTTTGCATATGGGAATATCTAGCGGGAATACAATGCTTAAAGCGAAAAAGACTTTATGAGCAGCAAATTGAACAACTTGGCAATTTTCATTTGCATATCCATGATCAGGTGTGTATATATATATATATATATATATATATATATATATATATATATATATATATATATATATATATATATATATTAAAAACACTAGTAATTATTGATTTGTTTTAATTGTATAAACAGTCATACTAGGTTGCTAACATGTTAATATCTTTCTCTCGGTACTAGATGATAATGCTTGAAGGTGCAAAAGCTACCACAGAGATGGTGGATGCCTTGAGAACTAGAGCTCAAGCGTTGAAGGCAATGCAAAAGGCTATGTAAGTTATACATATTATTATATTCCACATTTGCATAGTGCATTTTTTCCCCTTACGTAATCGAACTTTTCTGTAAAAAGGTTGAAATTTGGGCGGGATGGGTAATAGGTTAAATCAAGTTAATATGACCCGAAACACATCTTTTCCAATATATATATATATATATATATATATATATATATATGCTTTTACAGATATTAGTGGGTCATATATCGCCACAAAATTTTTTCAGCGATAATCAAAATTTAATCTGAATAGGTTTTAGGCTATAAAAGGGCCGAACTTGCCACCTGTAAGTTAATCTTTCGAGAAGCAAGTGATGCATTCTTGTAGGTATTTAATTAGTACAAACCAATTCAATTGATCAGGGTAACTGTATTAATATGGTGAAACAATGGATAATTGTTAGATTCATATGATATATGCTTTTGGCTTATGATTTAATTGTACTTTTGAGATACAGGAATAGTGATGATGTGGACAAGACAATGGACTAGATAAATGAGCAAGCAGAGAACGTGAAACAAATTGTAGACGCATTGGCAGCACCTATCGGCACATCAGCTGATTTTGATGAGGCATGGACTCTTAACTTGTTTTATTCTTGCATAATTAGTTTAATTTCTATAAAAGAACAAATCCAAGGATTCCAGTGAAATATGTTCATTACCAGCTCACCAACCAGTTTGAGCTTCAAGTGTCAATGCAGAAGGTTTTAAGGGCCAAAAGAATAGCAGTAAAAAGCATTAGGGGGAATTCAAGCTACAATTCACCATGTTGAGAGACTATGTTCAAGAGTTGTAGAAGAGAAACCCTAATACAACAGTTGTGATTCATGTGGAACGTCCTGCAGAGGAAACTCTCCCAACAAGAGAATTCAAGAGACTATATGTTTGTTTAAGTGCATTGAAGGAAGGATTTAAAGCCTGTCAAAGACAGTTGTAGGGGATAGATGCTTTTTCTATTGATGGTCCGTTGAAGGGCCATCTGCTAACAGTTGTGGTAATTGATAGCAACAAAGGTACCCATTAGCTTATGGTTTTGCTGAATCAGAAAACACATCATCATAGACTTGGTTTCTTTATTGTTTATTTGATGATCTGGATCTTGAGCAAAACTCAATCTTCACTTTTGTTACTATCATGGAAAAGGTACTACCTTAAACTTGTAATGATTTCAAGTTGCTGTGTTTTAAAACAGATACTAAAAATATGTGTTCTTGTGTAGGATATTATTGCAGCAATAAATGAAGTTTTCCTAAATGCGAAGCATAGATTTTGCCTTAGAAGCATTCATGAGCATATGAAAGTTAATTGGAAAGATAGGGCCTTCAAAGACTGTGGAGATGTGCAACATCATCAACTGTTGTACAGTTTGAGAAAGCTATGGATGCTTTAAAGATATTTTGTCAACCACCCCATGCTTGGTTAAGTCAGATACCACCAATCCATTGGTCAAGGTCACATTTTACATGTAAGTCATCTATCTTTATAACTTACATGAGTGCTATGCCCATCTATTTATAGGTGATGAAGATGGGCAGTTACACGTCTCTTCCTAGAACCGGTGAATGTGGGGGAGTCCTGCGTTTTAAGGGGATTATAGGGGGTTGAATACCACGATCTCTATCTTGGCGGGAAAGCTTTGACAGAGATTTGAGCATGGGTTTGACTTGGTAGAGTTGTTCTCTGAGCCAGTCTTCACGAAGGGCACACCTCGAAGGGCGTTGTGCTTCAGTTGGCAGATTCCCATACTGGTAACCATCGTAAAGATAGTTTTACGCCACAAGGACCTTTCCGAAGGCCTTTACATGTTTAGTGGGAGGAGATCCCAGCGAACTCGGACGGGTGTCCTCCGAGCCAATTCTGAGGGTACGTCATCAATACCTAAAGTCAGTTGGCGAGTTATTTTTCTACAAAGACGAGATTCTAAGAGAATCAGTTAATACAAATGGTGACGTCTTGCTTGGTTAAATTTAACATTAATAAAGAAGATTATATACAATTAATAGAGTAAATTACACCGTTTGTCCATGTGATTTGGTCATAATAAGATCGCAAGTCACTCAACTTTCATTTATGCATGGTCGATCCTTATAATAAAGTTTTGTAACATCATTCGTCCTTATCAATTACACTATTCGTCCCTGTGGTTTGGCCTTGGTAACATCACAAGTCCCTCACTGCCGAGAGACTTGTGATGTTACCAAGGCAAAACCACAGGGATGAATAGTGTAATTGATAAGGACGAATGGTGTTACAAAACTTTATTATAAGTACCGACCATGCATAAATGAGAGTCTAGTGACTTGCAATGTTATTATAGCCAAACCACAAGGATGAACGGTGTAATTTACTCTATACAATATCAACGCGAAAAGAATATAAATAGCAAGCCACGAAGGAAGTTTGAAATTTATTTACTTTTACCGTTTAACCGAATGAGAGTTTTGTTACAAATATGATTCACTTCAACTTCAACCATTTATTATGCCAAAAATTTTATCAGAAACATACAAAAAAGGAAAATGTACAAAAGCATGCTAGCTTATGTTGGTTTGATATCTATGAGGCCTAATACCAAAATAAAGCATTATACTTGTCAAAAAAAGCTCTTCTGAATAGCGTACTTAATTTTTTCCTTGTTTGTGAGTCAAAGTCGAGTATTTTGTCCATAAGTAAGTATTTTTGCACCCCCTCTTCCGGTTACAAGTCATTTCAAGTTTTTTGTTAAATAAAAACAAACACACAAACACAGCCATAAACACATTAACACAATCCATCACTGCCAAGCCTCACACCAACCACCACTGCCAAGTGTCACCCCCCATCACCACCTCCATGACATCAGACGGCCAACCCCCCCCCCCCCCCCCCATCACCAACTCCATTGTGTTTGTTGAAGCTGCGTATCACAAGAGAAGAAGAAGACAAAGTGGAGGCGCGTATATATCTTTTGGTAAAGGATTTAAGTGACTGCATGTTTCAGTAGGATTACAGTGGGTATGGTGGTCTTCGATGATAGTGGAATGGTGGGTGTGGTGGTGGTGGTCTTCGGTGATAGTGGCGGCGGCTGTGGTGACGGTGGGAGGCGCGTGGAGGTGATACGGTGACGGTGTGGTGGTGCGTGGTTAGCACGGGGGTGAAAAGTTTTATCCGATCTACAAAGTGGGACAAGAAAAAGGGTTGCCGAAAAATTATTCCGGCGACCGGAATCTGCTGCTGTGGCCGGAAGTGAGACCGGCGGTGGGGAGTAGCTGGAAAAGGTAAAAAAAATATATATATAAACAAAAAAACCGGATGACATGGCATGTTACCTGTAGTGGGCTGTAAAATACTCACTTATGGACAAAATAGTCGAGTTTGACCCACCAACAAGGAAAAAAAAAGCACGCTACTCAGAACAACTTTTTTTGACAAGTATAATACTTGGTATTAGGCCTATCTATGACACTAGGTTAAAGACATGATGGTTATTGTACATGTAACATATAGAAATGTATGCAACCTTTTAGATATCGAACAGGAATTTTGTAAAGAGCTTCAAGTGTTGAGCTTGCAGCGTCACAATCACCAACAAGCTCCCTTCGTTGATGGAGCTTGTTGGTAACAGAAGGAAGGCACCACTCAGCGGTAAATAAGCTGGCCCCAGGAATATTGGTTGGCCCCATCCAAAATCAGCCTCGTTGATTCGGAGCCTGGTCCAACTATTTATCACAATATTTGAAAATTCAAACTCGAACCTACGGATCATAGTGCTCTTGTCGGGTTGTAGTTCCAAATAGTCGATTGCTGACTTTAGATAATCGTTATTCACATGTGCTATTGCGTCGTGGATCTTATTTGAAGCGTATAAAGTTGGGTTTGATTGAAGTTCACCAGCTGCCACTATGGGAGTGGCAAAAAAGACAACATTCCCAAAATAGCCAGGTGGCAAAGGGGTCTGAAGGCGAGCCCGCCCATCAACGGGGATGTAGAGTGCAGAGTCCTGATAATCCTGCAGCCCACGGGCTTTACACACCGACCGCCATATATGGCCTGTGAGGATTTCGAACATGCTGAAGTTGATTGTGTTTCCATCTTCCATAGATTTTACTTTAAGTGCGTTGAGTTGGTCTAGTGTAAATTTGAAAATAGAGGTGACAACATTGTCATCTAATGGGGAGTCGAGTGGTGAATTCATTGATGGAAGGGGTTGGAATTCGATGTGCTTGAAAACAGGTTGTGGTGGATCACGAGCACGGAGGAGGGTCCGGTTTATGAAAGGTGGGAGAGTTAGATCAAGATTACGTGCCATTTCAGACCATGAGTTGATGAAGTGCATCATAGATTGCCCATCTGCAAGATGATGGTCTAACCCAACTCCTAGCGAAACTCCACCACATTTGAAGTAAGTTACCTGCTCATTTGTTTGACACAATCAAATATAACCCAAACCTGCCCATTTAGGAGTAAAAAGTAGTCTTTTCTTATATACATACCTGCACCAGCAATAGAGGATACGATCCAATTCCCAAAGAGTGATCAACAAAGTCCAGTGGAATAAGCTTCAAAAAATCCAACCTGGGTGCAAAATCACCAAAATCATCGAGAAAACCATCAGAATCGGCTTCCACAAACAGCACGCCTTGTCCTTGGCAATCAATCTCGATCCGACCATCTTGGTCTTTCTTTAATCTCCCTGCCACGGGGTAAAATGGAACTAACACCTTGCTTAAGGCCTCTTTCATCACTTTGACATCAAAGAAGTTGCTAGCATCGCCATTGGACCTATAGAAAAACAACATTTGTGTATGAAACTTCTCTACCAACAAGTCAAGGTTAGAGTTCCATAGCTTTGTATTCAGTGTCTCCTTAGCCGGCCTCACCATTGTCGACTCCTTTACCACGACATTCACCATCTTTTAAAAAAAATAACAAAAAACCAAATAATGAAAAACTATCTATTAGCTAGAAAGATGATAGGATACAAGAATTTTGCATGCATCCAACGGTGTTCATATATAATGGCGTAGGCATAATACATTTTAGCTGTACCAAAAATAAATAATACGGAGTATTAGTTAAATACTAATATAATACAAGGTTCTCGTGGTATTATTATATATTAATTCATTGTCAAGCATCGTATCTGCATTTAGCAGGGTCTTCTACTTATTTTTTATTCCGTTGAATATTTATTATACGTAGTAGTACATTGCTTTTATCGCGATTGTAATTTAATAGTGACTTAATTAAAGTCCGGCCGATTTCACTATCAAATTGATGATAGACTTAATGGCTTTTATGTACGTAATCATGTTTGGCCGAGTTTTTTAAATGACCATGGTACTTTAAAATAATATTTATTAGCTATAATATTTTGTAGCTAATTAGTTACAATTTTGTGTTATAAACTGTGGGTCTATGACTTTTTTGTGGGTCTCTCAATTCTTTTTGTGGGTCTATGATTTGTTTCTTGTGTATTTTTAGTGGGGGATTGTAGCAAATTGGATACAAAAATTATAGCCAGGCTAAGAGCATGACCTATGTATAGAGTACCCGGGGTGGGGTGGGGGTTGCCCCCAACGATTTTCTTAAGGACACACAGAATATGTAAGAAAGAAGTTTAAATTAATGAAAAAATGGCCATTGCCTCCCGCTAAATAGTGTGAGTGCCCTCCATAGTCTCTTAGACTATCAAAAATCAAAGTGCTTTAAAATGTTAAAGCTCTTCTATGGAGGTTTTGTTTGTTGGAAAAATGGAAAAGAAAGTATTGAAAACTGAAAAAGTTGATTTTGGGGTACTTGATGAGTGGTTGGTTAGTCACAAGTGGTCAACAATTAATTAATTTGTTTTATAGAACATGAATATAATATAGTATTAGGCTTTTTACTATTTCTTTTGTCTAAGATAATACGGTTTTGTTTGGTGTGCATTAGTTTTCTGATTGTAATTTTTTGAGTCATGGATTCCTTCAAATTCTTGTTAGTGTTATGGTTTCAAAAAAGTAAAACAAACTATTTGTAAAATGGCAAAGCCCTTTATAATAAATTAATTCACGGTGTACGTATTCAGATGACTTATCAATGTAACTTTTTTTTTTTTTTTTTTTTTTTTTTTTTTTTTTTTTTTTTTTTTTTACGATAAACAAGCTACAATTACTGAGTCGAATTTTATTTTATAGAAATCTTCTTCTGTATATATTGCGAAGTATAGAGGTATAGTATTTTTATGGCCTTTAATTATCGAAGCAAAGTGCTTTTGTTGCCTTTAATCAAACCTGGCCAGCTTATTTAAGTTGCACTAAAATCCTTTATTCTTCGATGCCCCCCGTGAGTTAATTTCCTGGTTCCGCCACTGGCCAAACCATCCCCTTACCGAAATACGTATTTTTAATAATATTTAGTAAAACATAACAGTTTTCCTTTTTATTTTCGAACGAAATAATAAAGAACTCAAGGAAGATAGTTTCGCAGTACCCATCATCCTATCATATCTCTCCTATCATATCTCTGTTCCATCATCATCACTATATTTTTTTATGCGTTCATTTGATGATTCCGAGTTCATCCCATTTTGACGTTGGGACAAGATTGACTTAAACAAACAAACGACAGTCGGCATGGCACGGTGGCTGCTATCATCACAACAAACATGATCACAGACTAAGGAATGTACAAAATGAAACACATAATATTCGCAATTTCATAAGCAAGTATCCTACGTTCATATTGATTTGCTCAATTGCATCGAATCCGCCCTGAGGGAAGTCAACCGAACCGATACTGAAATGACCATATTTACCTTATGTATGTTTTTTAGCTCGTTATAGGTTCCTCTGGGTAATTACGTTGGAATCATCTTGTCCATCATTATCATCACGTAAAATATGGGGTTGGTAATGACTAGAACGTAGGAGATAATGACTATGGGCTAATTTTATTTTTATTTTACTGATTTTCCATTTAAAATTTGATTCGATAACATGTTGACAATAATGGGACGATGGTGGGATTGGCTACTAAAAAAGTAATACGCATGTTTTATGAGATTATATGGTTTGTAAGAAGAAAGAAAAGCTAACTAAATGTTTTATTAAATACTTCTAACAATACATACTTTGTTAAGTAAGTTTTAAAAATATTATAGTCGCTTAAAAAAACTCATGTTTGGCCACAAAGACAGGCTTTCATTGTTGGAGGTTGGGGTACACTCTTTAGATCATCATACATCCTCTTATACATCTTATAAAGTAACAAGTAGCGGTAGGACTTTTCTTTGAGAGTGTTCTTTAATTATTTACTGGTTCCTAATACGCAAAGAGCATTAATTTGATGACTAAAGTAACTGATACGACCCGTTGAGGTTGTATCGAGATAGGCACCACTTCAAGCGGGCGCGAGCTCCTTAAGAATTAGGGTTTAAGAGAGAAGATTTGTTTGATTGAAAAACTTGTCCGTTCATTAATAAAGATTCGGTATTTATACCGAATAACCCTAACTTGCGACATAAGTTGAATACAGAATAAAAGCCCACATTGACACATTCCTAAAGACAAATAAATAAAGATAAATATTAGCCCATGACATAATCACTATGCCAAACTAGACTAGTTGTAGCCCTTTTGGGCCAGACTTGCTTTGGAGCTGCTGATGTAATAGATGCGGATGTAACATTCCCTTCCCCTTCGGAAACCACTTTGTCCTCAAGGTGATAAGATGGATAAGCAGCTTGGAAGTCAGATAACCATTCCCATGTAGCTTCCTCGGACGAGCTGCCAAGCCATTGAACTAACACCTGACGCATCAATTGCCATTATGCAAAACATCCTGCGTTGCACAAATAGCGAGTGGCTGCTCCACTTGTCGACATTCGTGCTCTTCCTCAGGTAACTCCACAACCTTTTCCTTATATGTTCCTGTAAACTGTTTGAGAAGCGATACATGAAAGACAGGGTGTATTCTACTTGTAGATGGAAGGTCTAAACGATACCCCACTTTCCCAATGCATTCCATGACTTCAAATGGACCATAATATCGCTTTGCTAATTTATTGGAAAGCCACCTTATTAGCGAAAGTTGTCGATATGGCTGTAACTTCATGAGCACCTTGTCACCTATATTAAACTCCACGTCGCGACGACTACGGTTAGCCTGCATTTCCATTTGATTCTTAGCAGCCAACAAATTATCTCGAAGTTGTCTTAACAACTCATTACGTGCAACCAACAACTCATCAACCGCAGCTACTTTGAACGATCCCGCTGGATACGGAATTATAGAAGGAGGTACACGTCCATATAAAGCTTGATACGACGACATCTTGATGCGACTATGCAAAGTTGTATTGTAGCGATATTCGGCCCAAGCAAGCAATCTTACCCAATGATGAGGTCGATCAGATACCATAGCACGTAAATATTGTTCAAGTGCTCAATTAACCACCTCCGTTTGTCCATCGGATTGCGGATGGTATGCTGAGCTATGGTTTAGCTTGGTTCCACTCGCCAAATACAACTGTTTCCATAAATTACTCACAAAAATTGGGTCGCGATCCGAAACAATGGTTTTAGGGAACCCATGTAACTTAACAACCATGTCGGTAAATAATTCGGCTACCTTGGATGCATTAAAGCTGGTAGGCAAGGCGCCGAAATACACATACTTAGTTAAACGGTCCACCACCACCAATATCACTGTTAATACCTTCGAAACCGGTAATCCCGTAATAAAATCCATGGAGACGTCTTCCCACACCATAGTTGGAATTGGCAAGGGTTGTAATAACCCACCCGATGCTTGTGTCGAGTACTTAACTTGTTGACACACCACACAGTTTTTGATGAAATCCTCAACCGCCTTACGCATTCCCTTCCAGTAGAACAATGCAGCCAACCCTACAAGCATTTTCTTTGACCCTCCATGACCTGCACTAGGCGTAACATGAAACTCTAATAGCAACAGTTCCTTCAACTTGGATTCCTTCCCAACAAAATACCGCCCTCGAAAGAATAGCAACCCCTGCTTACGTTGAAATCCTTCTAAGACTTCCCCTTCATTCAACCGTTGATGAATCTGACATAGCTTTTCCAGTGTCTCATTTTCCCGTTTCAAATCTTCCATCAGCCCTACAATAGGCCGACTCAAAGCCATAAAGGCTGCTGAGACGTCCTCGTCCCCTTCAAAAATACGAGATAATGCATCTACTACTGAATTTGAGGCTCTAGTTTTATACTCAATTTGGAAATCAAACCATATAAGTTTCCTTACATACTTTTGTTGAAGAGGTGCTTGGATTACCTGTTGTATGAGTTCTTTAATACTCCTATGATCGGTGCGGATTGTAAACTGGCATCCAATCAAATATTGACGCCACTTATACACGGCTTCGAAAATTGCAAACAGCTCTTTTTTATAGGTAGCGGCAACCCTCATACGAGGTCCTAATTTGCGGCTAAAGTAACCTAGTGGGTGACCCTTTTGAAGTAACACAACTCTAATACCCGATGTCGAAGCGTCTGCCTCAACCACAAAAGTCTCCTCGAAATTTAGTAAAGCTAAAATCGAAGCTTGAGTTAGCTTACTTTTAAGTTCATTAAATGCCTTATCTTCCAAGTCACCCCATTTGAAACCATTCTTCTGAAGAAGACTAGTCAAAGGTGTTGCCAAAGTAGCATAATCTTTAACAAACCGTCGGTAGTACCCGGCAAGCCCAAGAAATCCCCGTACCTATCGTTGTGTCATGGGCGTGGGCCACTCAAAGACAGCCGACACCTTTCTTGGGTCCACTTCAACACATCGCCCCGAGATAATATGTCCCAAATATTCGAGTGATGTGGCACCAAAAACACACTTAACTTTCTTCACATAGAATTGATTATCCTGTAAACACTTAAATACACATTCAAGATGTTCTAGATGCGCCACAAAAGAAGTACTATAAACCAATATGTCATCAAAAAATACAATCACAAATTTGCGTAAGTAAGGAGAGAACAACTGATTCATTGTTGCCTGAAAAGTGGACGACGCATTGGTAAGTCCAAATGGCATTACCAAGAACTCATAGTGTCCATCATGAGTACGAAAAGCCGTCTTGTACACATCCCGATCATGCACCCGAATCTGATGGTAACCGGCCCATAAATCAAGTTTTGTAAAAATCACGACACCACCCAACTCGTCAAACATCTCATCCGCCATTGGAATTGGAAATTTATCCTTGACCGTGGCTTCATTTAACGTCCGATAATCCACACAAAAACGATAGCTTCCATCTTTCTTTTTAACGAGTAACACTGGCGACGAAAAGGGACTATGACTCACGCGAATGATGCCTTGGTCTAACATCTCACTAACCAACTTCTCCATCTCGCCTTTTTGATAGTGTGGATAATGATAGGGACGTACATTAATAGGTTTTGTAGTAGGATATAAATGGATACGATGATCAACACTACGGTGTGGAGGTAAAGTTATAGGAACCTGAAAAACTGCCGCAAACCTGACTAATATTTGTTCAATCTCTGGACGTGGAACACCCTCAGACTCGGTTGCACTTTCTTCTTCTTCCAGACCGCGTGTTAGATTGTATAGTTCGTATACACCCTAGATATCCTCAGTCTCCAACAAGGCACGCATGTGGTGCAAGCTAATTCGTTTCATGTGTAGGCCTTCCTCACCCCGCAATGTATAAACCTGATCCGACCATGTAAACTCCATGGTTTGCTAAGAATAATCGTGGGTCACTTTACCCAACTGTTGCAACCATTGGATACCTAAGACGATATCTGGCCCTTTCATAGGAAGGACATACAAGTCAATGTTCATACGGAATCCCTGAATGTTAAGCGAAACTTGGCCACACATATTCTCACACAAAAGAGTTGCACCATTACCAATATAAACCTTAAAGGGTTTTGTACCTGTGATAGGTAAATGCATGCGTTCGAAAACCTCGGGTTGTATAAAGTTGTGAGTACTTCCATTATCGATAAGGATGTGCACTTTGCCTGCCCCAATTGTACATGATAACTGTAGTGAGCGCGGGCTGCCATGCCCCACCAAAGAATTCAATATTGAGATATCCCCACTCTCCATCGCGTTATCCACTACCGGCTCCTCAACATCCTCGTCATCAGCAATAAGTAAAAGATATTTTCCCGGTCATTTATGTCCGCGTACCCATTTGTTATCACAATTAAAACATAACCCTTTACTCAAGCGTTCGTGCCGCTCAGCTGGCGAAATACACTTAATAGGAAGTGGTGTCGTCCCAGAATTAACACCTACTTTAGGAGAAGTGGACAACACAGGCGTTTTAGAGTTATCAAGATGTTGTACACCAAAACGAGAAGTCGACTTTGTTAGTGCTGGAGACGCACTAGTAGTCGGCGACCTACTAATTGTCGTAGTCATCCCTTGATCATCCAATCGTTCTTCCGTAACACGAGTTAAAGAAAATGCATCACCAAGAGACGATGGTTTGGACACCAACAGTTCACGCTGCAACACGGGTTTAAGTCCCGATAAATAAAACGAAATCAGCAAGCTTTCTGATATACCTGAAACACGATTCATCAATTTTTCAAATTCACTTTGATAGTGTGCCACTGTTCCCGTTTGTAACAACTTAGATAGTGCTCCTTGAGGATCTTCATATTTGCAAGGCCCAAAACGATTTTGCACACTTTCCAACAAAATCTCCCAAGTCATGATTAACTTGTTACACGACATCCAACGAAACCACTCCGCCGCGTCACCTTCGAGATTAAATCCCACAACCCGCAACCTCTGATCAACAGAAGTATCCAAAAGAGTAAAGTACTCATTGATCGCAAAAATCCAACTATCCGGATCAGTTCCAGAAAATTTTGGCACGGCCAATCTCATAGCACGCGGTATTGGTGACATCTGATCGCCCCCTCCATGTCTCGCTAACTTGGCAGCCAGCAATTCGGCTGTTAAAGCAGCACTTTGCACATCCATTCGTGCATTCAACGCATCGGACTGCTCCTTCAAGAGCAAACGAATCATTTGTTCATCCATGGCAATGAAAGCACCAATTGATACGACCCGTTGAGATTGTATCGAGATAGGGCACCACTTCAAGCGGGCGCGAGCTCCTTAAGAATTAGGGTTTAAGAGAAGAGATTTGTTTGACTGAAAAACTTGTCTGTTCATTAATAGAGATTCGGTATTTATACCGAATAACCCTAACTTGCGACATAAGTTGAATACAGAATAAAAGCCTTCATTGACACATTCCTAAAGACAAATAAATAAAGATAGATATTAGCCCATGACATAATCACTATGCCAAACCGGACTAGTTGTAGCCCTTTTGGGCCGGACTTGCTTTGTTGCTGCTGATGTAATAGATGCGGATGTAATAGTAATTTTTTTTTTTTTTTTTTTTTTTTTTTTTTTTTTTTTTATTATTATTATTATTTTTTGTGTGTGTTTTAAGTGGCACCGTGTTTACGGTCTTTGATTTGTCCTAAAATTTATGTTGGAACTTAAAGACCCGATATTGGATCGGTTAACAGTATTAAATTACATAGGTTCATCTGTGCCGACTCCGGGATGTCCAAAAGGGTAGTTGTCCCCGGATTAGCCAGCTTATAATATAGACTCAGAATCAGAGAGTTTGGCACCCGCGTGTTGCGGCAGGGTTTTTGCATTTGGTTAGCGTTGTTTTGTGAAACGACATCATTAGATAACAAAATTGTGAAACAAAATGTTTGTAGAACTTAAATATTACATTCAGTCGTGTTTCTTACAAATGCTTTATTTACACAATTACACATAAACGTATTTTGTGTAGCTTCAAAACTATCAAATACAGTAACTTATAGCATTCAATAAAATGGTACTTGAGTGACCTGCATAACTAAAGCAAGTTAGTAGCCAAAAGTAGAAATGATGTGATGCTTGGTTGCGATAACATGTGACCAATAAGTAGGCGTAAAACCGAACGAATGTTACCTCAATCTTCTTAAGTTCAGCCTGTATATCTGCTTTCTTGTTATCATAATTGTATTAGCAGCGTAACAATACAAAGGATGACGGAACAGTTGCAGTTAATTTACTCGATTCGTCACAGGAAAGAAGAGTCGATCAAATTTCCTTATTTGTTCCCCCAAAAAAGGGTCGACTTCATTTAACATATTGTAACAAACTGCCTCCATGATTTCTTCTAGTTTTAACAGCACCCTTTTGTATAGATGAAATTGTACTCAAAATATATAGAAACCTGAAAGTATGAAGTTCTTGGAACTCACCTTATGCTGATGCATATTCCACTATTTGGTCGGGTTGTTTGTTCTTGAATACGGCCTTGAAAACCTCATGCTCTACTTAACAGTTAGCCATCAAAAGAACCTGATGAAGCTAAAAACTTGAGCAAATTATATTTTTACACCAGATAATCTACTCATTAATTTTAGATCAAAAGCATCCATTTCGTAGACATAGACAAACAGAAACAATAAAATGTGATTGAATAATGTTGATATTTATAATCGTCAATTCTAAAGAATATAGCACTTGATCATAAAGATACTAATCATGTACCTTATAAGTAGACGACACCTGTTCCATCCTCAGTTCGTCGCCTGAAACCCACCCATTTCAGGTCCCAAACGCACTCGTCGCAGCCCTTATTTCAGCCCCCAATTCCACACCCATTTCAGTCCCAAGATGGCCCGTTTTAGCCCCAACTTCGGCACCCAAACACGTCCATTTATGCTCTATTTCAACACCCAAGCCCACCCGTTTCAGCCCCAAATCGCACCCACTTGAGCTCCTATTTCAGCACTCAAACAGACGCATGTTGACCCCTACTCCAGGGACGAGTGTCACACCCATATCGGCCACCAAAATGACCCATTTTAGCGCCGCATTTAAGGTTTTTGGCTAAACATATATTACTTTCCGATAAATCAAAAAAATTTAAAAGTTTTTCCAAAGACGCTAATCCTAAACATGTAAAAAAAGAGATTCGTTTTCAGATCAACAGGAAGCCAAGATCAGTGCCAAAATTGACTTATACAAAGACATATGGGGAATAGAAGAGGATACGGTAGAAGAATTTACACCAAATCCACTCTTACGGCATCCTCTTCTGGTTCGCATTTCTTTTTAACTAAGTCGATTCTACCAATGATATTGGCTTTCTATCGATCTGAATGTGGACATTTTAAAAAACGGTGTATAGTAATTTCTGTTCCAAAAAAATAACATACTGAATGTCAAATATTCAGCCTAGAAAAAGATACACGGCGCATTATTGGAAACCACAGGTCTTTTCTTAAACTGAACATCAAACGCCGTATTATCGGTATGATAAACACACAAAGTTCTCCTCCACCCATCCCACATTAAAAAACGTACGGTGAACCTGTTAAAATATATTTTTACCCCCGACCATCGTTGGCACGTATTGATAACTCATCCCTTCCACATCAAACACCCGACCGTCCAACCTTTTAAAACACATATTTTGTGCATGTTATATGGTTCCTCTGATTTATGCATTACGTTGCAATACCGATATACGATTATTCGTAGAATCGTTCCTGGTATTAGTGTGAATCAACAGGTCCGATTTGTGTTATCTCGTTTTTAGTACTACACCACTTTAATATGGGTTTGTAGTGGTTGAGGAGATCAGCTGGTATCGCCAACGGAGAATAAGAAGAGCATAGTCATCATCCCTCTATTTCATCGTACTTGTTTTAGTTTTAGAATCGTATTTCTTATGTCAATTGTCAAATAGGCATTTGAAGTATAGTTAGTCTTGGTAGATTTAATAACCCACATATCATATCAGGTATTCATTAGAAGTTTGTTATGTTGTACGTTGTATATGCATCTAGTATGCACTTTATTGAGTTATATGTTCAGAAAAATATTAGTAACGTCACGTGTTCATGTTATTCCATTATTTTTCACCTTGCCCAAATTGAGTTATAGAATTATGTGTAATTGGCTACTTTTCGGTAGATGAAAACAACATACAATTTTATACAACGGGTACATGATAACCAAGTGATTACATACATATATGTTGATCTAGAAGTGGAATCAGCTTGTGAAAATAAAAGTAAGTACTAAACAATATTAATAAAGTTCTCATAACGAAAAGATGTTGCGTCTATAGCAGAGGATACCGGTTCTAAGAAACCTCAGCTTTAGCAGTTGACCAAATGTCACATGCTACTGTTTTCCTTAAGGGATGAGAGTTTTGCGGAATATCATTATATATTGGAATGCTCCGTCAACATAGGTTCAGTGGACATCAGATCTCTGTAAAATTCAAAAGATATCGTTAATATGCAAAACTAAGATTCTGTCCCCAAACAAGTTAGAGAGGTAAAAATGATGCGATCATACACGATAAGAGCATCCTTAAAGCACGTTGAGTATTTAGAGAAATTTTAGACCTTTTGAAAAGTGAAAATAACATCTACTAACACTAAACCTTTCGAACAGTTACTTAAATAATCCTTTTGAGTGAACGTTCGGTAAATTTTAACTCATGAGAAAAACAAAATTGATGAAATATGGACAAATAATGGATACAACAAAAGTTATGCACAGCTAAAAAGATAGAGGATGTATCAGTAAGCATACATAAGTGCAAGGTTTCATACGGGACCATATGCATACACAATTACAGATTACAGATACATGCATATATGAACAGATAAATGCAAGCTAGGTTCAATTTGGTTTGATATATAGACACGAAATATATATACATGCTTATAACCAGAAACAGTGCAGCAAAAGTAATTCCTTTACGAAATCTTGTTATAACTATAAACTATATATTGATGGTAATGATCGATTCTGTTAAATCAGTCCTCATTTTTTAATACGAAACGTATAGTAGTATGGTATATATGATTAGTGGCCAAACACTTGTATAAAACTACAAAATAAAGTCTTATTACACCTTCGAAGTTCAACACAAGTGTTGGTCGGTTCCACGAAGCTAACAACTACTATTAACTGACCTATAACATTAACTTATTGTTAAACAGACATATGGAGAGGTTGAAGTTATTTGTTAGACTTGCCTGCCACTTTGGTTGAAAAGTATAAGCGAAATAGGCTGCTCGGGGGAGAGGTGGAACAATTGTCGTACAACGTAGGCGCATAAAGTCACACTGCCAGAAGAGTTCGCACATTTAACATAATCAGAAAAACGTTGAAATGTATATATTTAGAGATTAAAACCATGATCAGATCAAATCAATGTAGAAGATCACAAACATGATCCACTGAAACATAGTT
The DNA here is from genome assembly GCA_030686995.1 of Artemisia argyi. Lineage (NCBI taxonomy): Eukaryota > Viridiplantae > Streptophyta > Magnoliopsida > Asterales > Asteraceae > Artemisia > Artemisia argyi. The sequence continues at coordinate 29,844,263 of CM060694.1, forward strand.
AGTCCTAATGTTCGTTTTGTTATCTTCAATTATCACACAATATGCCTTTTTCGCATGATGCGTGTCATTGTAACACTTTTGGAATGTGCACTATGCAATCATGCCCTTCAAATCACATATTTCTTCATATTTGGAGAACCGAGATTTTTTTGAAGCATTGTTGAAAATCCTCCATACTTTTAGTATCACTATTCATCCTCAAAATCATATATATAAATTGATATAGATACACATCATGTAATTGGTTGAAGTCAAGTTAATTTAGTATTAAAGTAAAAAGCATTGAGTACATGGTTGGAGAATAATGATTTACGAAGAAAGAATGTCATTAAAAAAATGCTTTTTTTGCCCTCCAAATTTGAAGTACATGGTTGGAAATGGCCAAAGTGATGCACTTCAAATACAGTATGAACCATCAGGTAACATGCAGAGGAGAAATGATACACTCACAAAAATATTTTCACAAAATGAGATGACATAAATTGATTGGTTTAATGAGATGGAAGAGAGAAAAGTTATAGAAAATTACACCAATCATTTTAGAGAATTGCTACAACCACATACAATTTACAAAAGAATAACCACACAATGACATGACAATGATGTGTAAAGAAGTGATTGGTTTAATGAGAGAAAAGAGAGAGAAACTTTAAAGAAATGCATCAATCAAGAAATGTCATATCATTGTGTGGTTATTTTTTTGTAAATTGTATGTGGTTGTAGCAATTCTCATCATTTTATACCACCTCATTTTGTGGAATGTTTTTTGAAAATCTTTTTGTGAGTGTATCATTTCTCCATGGTCTGAAAAGTTATTAAAAGTAAGTAGGATACCACATATACATGTCATGTTATTTTCTTAGCATGTGGACTATGTTAGATGACTAGGTTAGGGCCAAATATCTTAGCAAGCTTAAAATCTTATAAGATTCCGATATTGATCATAAATATCTGATCTAATTGTGATATGCGTTTTGATCGATATTTTCAAAGATATATATACATAGAAACCCTAAAGAACCAAAAGACTAAAGTAATCAATTGGATAGATTAATCTATGATTTGCACATGAGGATGTGACTGCCAGTCATGGTAACTAGATGTTATTTTGATTCTATATAAGCACATAATTAATGTTCATGCCGGAGGAGAACAAAGTGAACAATTGACGACGACTTAGCTCCGGTAAGTGCTTACCTCCCGAAACATTCAAGTAAAAGTATCCAAGTGACAGCACTTGTCCAACTTGATTCCTTAAATGCTATCCACACCTGAAAAGCAACAGTTTATATATTCTTTATGTGGATATTAACATGGGTATTAATTAGTACCTAAAGCAGAAAAAACTGATGACACTAGAAATGTACCGAGAAAACCACACAATGATTTTGCACGTCAATTAGCGTCGTGATCATACACCTGTGATCGAGATTTTATTGGAGTCACATTTGTATTACGTTATGAAGTTGAACAATAAGCATAAAGAGAAAAGAAAAATGGCCAAGGGAACTCGTCTAGCTATCCAAACAACCATAGAGCCAAAGAGTGAAAGTGTTATCTAGTGTTTCCCAGAAAGAATGGAATTTACGGTGTGAGTACTTCCGCTTTGAATGGAGATCCATCAACGCTAAAAGCATGTATTATATATCCCACCAAGGAGCATCCTAGTGCCACAACGATTACTTTTGCTGCTACAACAGAATGTTGTCTTGTGTATCCCATGACATCCCTAAGCAAACATATAGAAGTAAGATTATATTAGAAGCTAGTATATATCTTGATGAAAATGATATACAACATAAAAAATGGAAAAGAAATGTGCCATTTTTCCATGTGCAATAAGTGAGTGAAAGCTCAACTGCAAGCCTCATTGTTCACCCAGAGAAATTCCCAAAGCACAAATAGTACGTGGTCGATCAAATATCGCGAAGGACAAAGTATGTATATATGTTAACATGCCTTACGCTTTTTTAGGTCTCGCAAGAACAAAATATAAGGGATCTTTTGAATATTCTTCAGGTGACAACTTGAAGAACTGAATAGCGATGTATGCACATGTAAGTATGTAACCAAGCTGCACAAGGATTGAAAAATGGACTATAACACTAACATAGCTAGATAAGTAGCAATTCCATAATCTTTGTTTATAATTGAGAATGGAAAAATAAGCTCTATAAGACTTATAATGTATAGATTACACTCAGTGAACATACGTAGTCGCATAATGATTAGAACAAAATCAAGATCGAAACCTTTTTAAATCATGCATTGAACCAAAGCCAAAAACAATGTTCTCAAGTGACTGAAAAAATGACTCCTAACGTATTACACTAATAATAAAGAGAAATTATTTTACCTTCCACACCAAAATATTATAAATGAAAAAACTAGTGTCTTGATCCAGCTTGATTCCTTGTAGAAAAACCACGCCTAAAATTACCAGTATACAACCTCAATGTAGGTCAGTAGATAGAATTGGCATCATGGTAAGCCTTGAAAGATTAACGCAAAGGAGCCTCGAAAACCAGAAGGTAAAGCTCCAAGTTGCCAAATTATGAATGTAAAAATAAACATTGGGTCAGCCTATAAATTTTTACGTTGTATACGATTTATGTGATATTGTTAAATTTCAAACAAACAGCAACTTAACCTTGCAAATGATCAGATAAACTTTCAATTCATACCGCTATAAAAATAAGATCTATGCAAACATCATACACTGCCACTTGCATCCACCTGTGGCGAATTTGACAACAAGCTTGTTAGAAAGTTAAATTGTTTCTTCTCGCGGTAATTACAATAGAAGGATATATAATCTAAGCTTCTAATATATTTACCAAGGTGGGTTCAAACACGACGAGAAGTGATCCATGGAAAATAAGTAAACAAGCGCCGCTGCCATTATACACGTCAAGATTACAAACAATGTCTTCAATGCTACAAACAACGAAGACACCATTATTGGTCTGCAGTCACGGTTACAGAGAGGCTCAGGCTGTGATGCAAACAATGAAATGGCAGCAACTATATTGTTTGTTTTCCAAATATTAGGAGTTGGGCAATTAATGGTTAGCAAATTAAAAATTTTAAATATAGTAGTTGGACAAAATTTAAATGTTAGAGCTAGCATTTATCTAGCGTAAGATCTGGTATTATTAATTGACAACCTAATTCTTTAACCAAAAATCACCATTCAATTATGTGATGATATATATTTGTCTCTTTCATGTTTACACTTTATTCAGATCATAATGCTACAAAGAGAACCGTTCTTTGTTTTTCAAATTAAGCTCCACATGAGACTTAAATGTGTTCAACAAAAACACTTGAATGTATGTATGTCCATTTATATTAGGCATGGCAATGAGTATGTGCGTGATATGATGGCCTCTAATATAATATGGGCCTTGTATACGAATGCCATTTATTATTGATTTGTCACTGGCCCGTTATGAAGCTCTTTAAGAGTTTAAGTAACTCTTCAAAAGTCGAGAATATTGAATACCAATTTGTGGTCGATCCATCAAAACGTGGACTGCATGTCATGTTAACGGGCAGCAATCATTAAACATAATAACAGAATCGCATAAGAACATCGGCCTCTCAATAATCATAATTCCATGAATCATATTATCGTCTATTTGTCTGTGTATTGCATCTTCAAAACTCCTAACAAATACTTAATGAAAACAGTAAGAAAGTGATTTAGAGACCTAAAATTCATGTCTAATTTGTGTGACAATAATTCATTGTTGCAGCAATCTGGTCCACTCCTTCACAACTCTATAAGCTAATGACACATAAGTTAGGTACAAAATTAGTCATGAGTTTTAACTCTCATATTCTTTTTCCAAAGAGTAATACATTTTACAGCTTATATTATAATGTAGAAGGTTTTTTTTAGTGGAATGGTGAAAATATATTATTACTCCACTTTTGAGCTCACAAACATATGCAGAACCATATAGTGCTAAGACAATTCATTAGCTACTACAAATCTGCACAAACATTCAACTAAGATTCACACACATTTGACATTGTATTCAACTATGATTCATACACACTTGAACCTTAATTCAACACTACAATAGTGTGGTAAAGTTATACTCTTTTACATAATTATAAATTTTTGGCCTTTTTAAAGCATAACTTGCGCTTATCGTGTAGCAACTGTTGATACAAAAGTTGGGCGTTCCTAGTTTGGGCTCCTGCTCTCGTACCAATTAGCTCTTAATGCTTGAAACCTGCGCACTAAGAAAGTAAACAAACACCGTTAGGCTTATCGTGGGATTGTTTCCCACGATTATCCTCCGGCGTGAGAGTAAGTAATCGGTTTAGGGTTATATTGAAGAGTTAGGGTTTGTAAATCGTACCTTTAATTAGAATTATATCATTCTATATATAGGCGCAGAATCCTTGTAGGTTTCGTGCTCCTTACTCTTCGCACACGTAGTGCTTATCCGGTCCAAGGATCTTTATCCATAAATAGAAGATCCGTTATCTAGACCATCGATAGTTTTGTTGGGTTTGGGCCTACGTGAGCCCAAACCATTGGTAATGAGGACCAAATCATTGTTATGATAGCCCACTCGTGGTGGATTTGGGCTTAGTAATGTTTATCGTTTAGGCTCGCGGGCCAAATATAGACTATACGTCATCATGTCCCCCCAGTCTAGTGGGTGCGGCTAGTAGCAGCGTGCGCTAGACTAGTAATAGCAGTGGTAAATGTGGCGGGAAAAATTCGAATATTCACCGCCCTTTATGTGGAACCATGAATCTAGTCCCAAAATATCCCAAGGATACCTCGGAAAATGGGGAGCGTGTCCACGTGTGTATCGGGAAGTGGGAAAAAGTGCATGTACCCGATCGTCTTCGAACCACACGATTATGTTAGTGGATTCTACAAGGTTAGCTTGCTAGGGTTTTTGTGACCCTATATAAATCATCGCCTCCCATTTTACTTAAATCTTCACAGTAAAAACCTACTTCCGCCATTTTCAAAATTATCAAAGCTTCGTTTTAGAGGTCAACTGTTTGATTAGGTAACCGCGAATACGCGCTTTAGCTAGTATTGTCCCTCTCTAGATATGATTCGTAAATTACACGAGTTTTCGTCTGAAATGGACGAGGATGAACTGCGTCAGTTCTCCTCTGATTATTTCATTCCCCTAGATGTGCATCCGGAAGTACAGGAGGCAAACGCGTGTATCGCGGATTTCCTTGAGGGAAAAATAGGGTTATATACGCGCTTCTTCGAGTATGCGAACCAACGCGTACCTATATCCTTATTCTTGAGCAATGTGCTCAACTTCTACCGCCTTCACATTTCCTAGCTGCACTGTATAGGTGCGGCGAAAGTTTCAAATTTTGAAATAAACTGTCGTTTGCGGGCGGTCAACCCTACCATTAACCTATTCCGTGCGTTTTACTGCACAACGTGGTCGCATGGATGGGTGTCTTTTGCGAAGCGCTCTGGGCGCCTTCAGTGTTATATAGAGAAGGTGGATTCCCTTAGGGATTGGAGGGAGAAATTTTTCTGGGTAGATGATATAGTATTTCCGTCACCGTTTGAGTTTTATACTCAAGAGACGCTGCCAAGGGATGAGCGCCCTTTACCCGGTTTGTATAGCGTGGAGGATGCGGATACGATTGATGCCAACCGCATCCCCATTAACTCCTACCCTGAGGAGTTTTTGGTTCACATTAGGCTGAGTCGCAACTATTTCCATGGTTCTGACGAGGTTCCAACATTCCTTGATGAGAGCGGTGGGTGGGTGCTTGTCCTTTTTTTACCTTCGCTTCAATAATGTAAGTGCTCCTTTATATGTAATTTCAATAACGAAATTGGTTTTGTTATTTGTTCATGTGTCGCACAGAGATGGATTTGTTTGCCGTGGTGAAGCTGGAGAAGCCAAAGCAAGCGACGGTGGGTGTGCGCCCTCTTAGGGATAATAAGGAGCCAATTTTGGAAGCTACTGCGGGACACACGACGGTGTTGGAGCAAGATGGTCCTGAGGATTCTCCTCCCGCTGCTGCACTTGTGACTCCTGTGCAGAGCGTTCCTCCTACTGGGGAGCCGTCTCCCGTGATAGAGGAAGTTCACTCTGAGTCCTTTGATAGTGTGGAGGTCCTGGAGCCGGAGGGAAGTGCGCAAGGTGTGAAGCAGAAGGGAGAGTTTGATGGCGCTGGTACTTCCAAGAGGAGGCACCATCTTATCACGGATGAAGAGTCATCCGCAGCCGATGACACATCCGCTACTGGCGCGGATAAGGAGATTGCAAAGTCTTCTCCCTTTTTGTAAGCGATGATCATATTCATTTTTTTTTTTTTTTTTTTTTTTTTTTTTTTTTTTGGAATTACTTGTCGTAATATGCTCTGACCTTCTTCTTTTGCTTGTAGCGACCATGCTGCAGAGGGTGATGCGGCATTTGTTGAAAGCGTGGTCCCCCCTCAGGATGCAAACGTGGCTGAGGAGGTGTCTGCGTAGCAGTTAATGGAGGAGCTAGCTGCTGCTGCTGAGTGTCAGACTGAGTTGGTCGCTCAGTTGAAGACGAGGTATGTTAGGGAGAGCAGCAGCCTCGCACAGAAGGACGAGGAGATTGCCATGCTCCGTGCGCAGTTAGCTGATGCGCGAGTGGAGGTAGAGTCCGTCAAGGCGCATGCTGAGAAGATTACTGATGAGAAGTTGACCGTGATGGCTGAGTTGAAGCATGCGCACGGGGAGCTGCATTAGTTCAGGTCGAACTTAACGTGGGGGATAAGGTATCTGGAGGAGAAGAAGGTTGAGCACTTCGGCCATATTGAGAACCTTCGCACCCAAGTTCAGAATGCCTTGAAGGTGCAGGAGGAAAAGCTGCGCAGGCTGAGTATAGAATACGATGAGGAGTTATATCCTCATCTTATGTCTAAAATCGCTAAGCGCAGGTATGTGTTGTTTATTTTGTGATTTTCTCTTACCATATGTGTTAATATTCATTCTTTTGTCTTCTAATGCATCCATTGTTGCTTGTGTAGGTGGTTGATCAGCCATGGTTTGCGCCTGGCTGCGATGGGCACGTTGGAGTCCCCTGAGGTGTTGGAGGCCTTTGGGAAGGTTGTAGAGTGCGCCGTGGAGTGTGGCAGGGTGCAAGCTATAGAGGAACTCCATGAGGCCAAGATGCTGACCGTGTCACTTGCTGAGGTGCCTGGTTATAAGGCGGACGCCTATGACGAGCTTGTGAAGGCTATGGAGGGGATGAAGCTCTTTGAGCTTCCACATATTGCACGGCTGGAGCGCGACCAGGATTACCCCATAAAGTTGATTATGGAGGGGTTAACCCTGGGGAGGCACATCTTGGAGGATGCAGAGGCTCAACCTGACTTTTTCTTAAAGCCTGACGAGTCGCAGTTGCAGGTTCCAGTCTTTGCGCAGCCGTGTGATATTCTGAACCCCTTCGTCCTTGAGAAGGAGGTTCCCCTGAAAGAAGTCTTGGAACTTCATGTGGAGAGGGCGGCAAAGAAGAAAGGTGTTAAGGGGAAAGCCATCCTATGTGGTGTAGGCGCTGCGCATATCCCAAGATCAGATGGAGTTGCAGTCAGCGTGGCGACCGTGTCGCCTAAGGATGCGTTACTTTTGAGGAAGCTCCAAGAGGCTGGGAGCTCTGCTGACCAAGAGCGCAGCCCCGAGCGCTGTCATAGTATGTAGATATGGGCTTTTGTACCTTGTAAATGTATGGTTTTGGTATAAATAATAACTTATATCTTTTGTGCGTGTGCTATGTTACTTGTACTTAGATTATTATCCTTTATGTAAAAGGTCACCTAAGATTCAAATTGAAATCGTGATATACTCACAATAAGTGCGTGACTTAAAAAATCATAAGTATGAAGTTAGGCTTGCATTTTTTTGCAAAAAATTTTATTAAATGACCAAGAGTATTGGCTCGTAAATTGCTAAGCATGTACGGTGTACGTGGTATTGCGAATCCTTCGTGGGATGCGCATGGAAAAACTTACTTCAACGTCTTGAAGGTAAGGTTCTTAGCAAGGATTCATGATCCAATGTTGATGGGTTTGCAACCCTCTTACTCAACGAGTTAGTTAGTAGGTTTACTCATCCTTTCTGCCATCGTGGGTCTTAATAGGTGCATGCACGCCATGTAGGCAAAATATAAAATAACAATATTGAAACGTAATAAAAATATACGCAATAAAGTGAAATATGTTATGGAGTTAGCTAGAAACCACAACGTTTTATTAATACTTGCAAGTTTTTGGAAGATAAAAAACAATTCCTAAAAAAGAAAAGAAAATTCTAAGACAGACATTTATTAGGCACGTACTAAAGTGCAAGATTGTCTATTTGTGGGCCGTAGCCTTTCCTAAAGATAGCATCTTTTTAGATTGCAGATATTCCAAGTGCGCGCCAGTTCGTGACCTTCCATATCGCGCAACCTGTATGCACCATTACCTAGTGCATCCGTGACCTCATAGGGTCCTTCCCATTTGGGTCTAAGCTTGCCTGTGTCTTCTGCGTGGCTTGCATCATTAGCGCGATATACGAAGTCTCCTGGCCTGAAAGAAGTGTGTTTGACCTTTGCATCATAATACTTCTTCATCTTTGCTTTAGCCTTCGCTTCGCGTATAGCTGCGCGTTCACGCCTTTCTTCCAGCAAGTCTAAGTCTATGCGCCACTCCTCGTCATTTGTTGTGACGTTTATCTCCGCTGTATGTATAGTTAGCATTCCAATTTCGGCTGGTATGACGGCTTCTGTCCCGTAGACGAGGGAGAATGGTGTGTCTCCGGTACTGGTTTTGATTGTCGTGCGGTGTTCCCATAAAACGTGTGACAATTCATCCACCCATTTTCCTTTGTGTCTGTCAAGACGCGCTTTTATTCCTTCGCCTAGACTGCGATTCGCGCGTTCAACCAATCCATTGGTTTGTGGGTGTTTCACTAAAGCGAAGTGTTGTGTGATGTTTTGTGCGCACCAATCTTTGAATGGGTTATCGCAGAATTGTTTTCCATTATCTGAGATAATTTCCCAAGGTAGTCCGAAGCGACACACAATATTGTCCCACACGAAGCGTTTTACCTGGTTGCCAGTGATGCTCACCACTGCTTTTGCCTCAATCCACTTTGTAGAGTAGTCTATGGCTACGATGAGGAATTTCAGCCCTCCCGCTGCAACTGGGAAAGGGCCTGCGATGTCGATGCCCCATTTATAGAATGGCCATGGTGAGGTAATGGGGCTTAACTCTTGTTGTGGTTGGCGCGGAATTGGCCTGTGGACTTGTCAATTGCTGCATTTCTTTATCATATCTCGCGCGTCGCTGTGCATAGTAGGCCAATAATATCCTGATCGCAGGGCACGCGCCACAACGGACCGTGGTCCCGAGTGCATGCTACATGATCCCGAGTGAATTTCTTGAAGTACATAATCTGCTTGAAGAGGTCCAACACATCGGAGCCAAGGTTGTAAGAATGAACGTCGATATAGGATGCCCTCTCGGAGTTCAAATCGCTGCGCTGTGCGCCGCACTCTTCGAGCATCCTTCTGATCTTGTGGTAAGATTCCTTTGCTTATAAATTCAATGATAGGTGTCATCCACGTGGGATCCTGTTCCTCTATCACCGTGGATACTTCCATCTCCAAGATTGATTTATTTTTTAAAGTTTCTACCAATACCTGTTTTGATAGGTGCGCAAAGCTTGTAGATGCGATCTTGCTAAGCACGTCAGCTTTCCTGTTGTCTCCTCTAGGTACTTGTTTGATTGTGAACCTATCAAAGCTCTGAATTAAGGACTTGGTTTTTTCAAGGTATTGGATCATGTGTTCATATTTGGCTTCATATTCACCTAGCACGTGGTTAGCTACTAGCCTGGAATCCACATTTTCCTCTAGGTTGCGTACACCCATTTGAATTGCAATATGCAGTCCAGTGAGTAGGGCTTCGTATTCTACCTCATTGTTTGTGGCTGTGAATTCGAAGCGCAGTGCGTAGGTGAATTCTACCCCCTCTGGATTAGTAAGGATAAGGCCTGCGCCTGATCCATCCATGCATGAGGATCCGTCTGTGAATAGAACCCATGGTTCTTGTAACTTTGTCTTGCCTGTTGAAGGTGGAGTATCACTATCTGGCTTTTCAACAATAAAGTCAGCTAATATCTGCCCTTTGATTGCAGTGCATGGTCTATACGAGATGTTATACTCACTCAACAACACACTCCACTTTTGTAGCCGTCCTGATGCGTTAGGTTTAGAGATAACTTGTTTTATGGGATGGTCCGTGATTACAGCTATTGGGTGCGCTTGAAAGTATCTGCGCAGTCTTTTAGCTACGAATACTAGAGCTAGGACCATCTTTTCCATAGCGCTGTAGTTAGTCTCTGTCTTTTTTAGTGCCTTGCTTACAAAATATATGGGCATTTGAACAGAGTTCCTATCTTTCAATAGTACTGCACTGACTGCTCCATGGGTTGCAGATAAGTACATGATCAACTCTTCCCCTGGTCGCGGTGCGACAAGTTTGGCAAGTGATGCCAGATGCTGTTTTAGCTGTTGGAAGGCTTCCTCTGCTTCTTCAGTCCAACGAAAGTCTCCCTTTTTTGTGCACTTCGTGAGTGTTTTGAGGAGAGGGAGTGATTTGTCTGCTGACTTAGATAAAAAACGGTTTAGCCCAGCTAGCTTTCTGTTTAATGACTGGACTTCTTTTAGTGTGCGCGGTGAGGGGAGATCAATAACAGCTTTTGTTTTTTCTGGGCAAGGCTTGATGCCGTCGGGTTTGATTAAATACCCAAGGAACATGCCTTCTGTCGTGCCAAATGTGCACTTCTTGGGATTTAATTTCATGTTTATTTTTCCCAATGTTTTGAATGTTTCCTCGATGACGCGCACCAATTCTTCCTCTGTGTGACTCTTGATGACAAGGTCATCAACGTAAAATTCCAAGTTGCGACCTACTTGTTTTTCAAAAGCCATGTCCACCAATCGCTGGTATGTTGCGCCCGCGTTCTTTAGACCAAAAGGCATTTTTGTGTAGCAATAGACCCCTTGACTTGTGTGGAAGGCTGTTTTTTCTTCATCTCCTCTGCCATCTGAATTTGATGGTACCCTTTGTATGCATCTAGGAAGCATTTAAAGGGATATCCGCACAGGGATTCTACCTTCCAGTCTATCTCTGGCAGTGGGTAGCAGTCCTGTGGACATGCTTTATTGAGGTCCGTGAAGTCCACGCACATCCTCTAACTGCCATCACTCTTCTTTACCATCACTGGATTAGAGATCCAGTCGTGATAGTAGACTTCGCGTATAATACCTGCGTCTACAAGTTTGTGTACTTTTTCGAGGATGTCTTTTGCGCGATCTGGAGCCTGGCCGCGCTTCTTCTGTCATATTGGGGGATATCCTTGTCGGATTTGTAGCTTGTGCTCCATAATAGAGCGTGGCACTCCAGTCATGTGCTTTGGTTCCCACGCAAAGATACTCAGGTTCTTTTGCAAGAGTGCGCACACAGCTGCTTTACCTTTGTCAGATAAAGATCCTCCAATCGATATATGTTGATCTGGGTAATCAGGATGAATGGCAACCTTTAAGTTTGGTATTTTTGTTGTGCGCTGTTCTGGAACATTCTCCACCTCACTGGTTACCGTGTTGCATTCTTTAGGCGGCACCGTGGTATTGTAGAGGGTGACGATCCCTCCTTCTACTAGAAATTTGAGCATCCCATGTGTTGTGGATGGTACAGCGCGCATGGACGATATTCCAGGTCTCCCAATGATGCCGTTGTACGGTGAAGGAGACTTGATTATCATGAAGTTTATCCACGTCGCTGTAGAGTGTTGTTCATCGCCCACAACTACAAGTAAGCATAATTTCCCCATAGGCCATATCTTTTATCCTGTGAAGCCAGTCAGCGACGTTGGCTGGTATCAACTAACTTTGTATCTCAGGTCGTAGCCTTTTAAAGCAGTGTTCATACAGAATATCTGCGGATGCTCCTCCATCGATATACATGCGGTGGATGTCATGTCCCTCAGTATGTATCTCAATAGTCAGTGGCTCTATTACTGCGTTGTCCGCAGCTAGAGTGGGGAAGGATATCTCATTTTCTGAAGAGAACTTTTGACTGACTTTTTGCTTTGTCTTGTGTTGCCATGACTGTATCATGTAGATGATGTCCGCTTTATCTTTGGGAGGCTCTTTCTTGCCTCCATTCCTTTGCTTGTCCTTCCCTTCTTTAATGTTCTTTACGAGGTGATCCATTCTACCCTCCTTTACTAATTTGTCAACTAGTTGTCATAGCTGGACACACTCGTTGGTTGTATGGCCCTTTTGGCCATGGTATTCGCAGTATCCATTCCCTATACGCTTGTCTTCTGGGGTGCGCATTGGTGGAGGTTTTGGGAAGTTTGCGCCTTCTGTTACAAATATTTCCCTCGGAGTCTTTGTGAGGGGGATATACTTCTCATTATCTCGTCCACTTCCCTAACTGCGATAATTCTTGCTGCGGTTGCTGCTCTGATCATTGGATTGTCTCCTAGGCTGTTCTTGCTGTCTATAATTTGAGTAGGCTTTTTTACTGTCCGCAGCGGCTGCTTCTCCTTGGATGAAGGATCTTGTGCGCTTCATTAGTTCATCGAAGGTTTGGGGAACCTTGTCGTTTAACTTCCTAATGAGTTATGGGTTATTGATCCCATTCATGAACCCTGAAATTTTTAGGACTTCGGGACACGCCTTGACATGTATACATTCATCTTTAAAGCGTTCCATATAAGCGCTGGTTGATTCCCCTTGACGCTGTTTTACTCTGGCTAGTTCAACAGGGCTTTTAGCGCACTTCTTTCTATGGGTGAAGTTTAAGCGGAATGCTTTTCGCAACTCTTCAAACCCGCCTATGCTCCTTCGTGGAAGCTTGCTAAACCAAGTGCGCGCATTCCCTATTAATGTGGAGTTAAACATATGACACCACACAGGTTGTGGCCAATTTTCGATAGTAGCAGCGGATTCAAAAATTTTTAGGTGGTCATCAGGATCACCCGTTCCATCATATGTTTTAAGATTAGTGGGCATGCGCCTTTTCTTATGATCGGAGTAATCGTTGATGCGTCGTGTAAATGCATCAACTTTCTAGCGACGCCACGGAAGAGATATGTCTTCGTCTTCTTCCTCGCGACGTCTTCCTCTGGATTTCCAGTGTCCTGTCTCTTTATCCTCGTTGTCTGAGGAGTCACTGGAGGATGGGTAATCTCTTTTGCGGCGCTTGCGCCGGTTTTCCTCAGAGGAAGAGCTTGAGGGGCTTTCACTTGGGGAAGTTCGCCTTCCTAACCTGTCGTGAATTCTTCTGCTCCCAGACCTGGAGGAGCCTTCACTTAGTGAATGTTGACGTCCAAGTCTGTCTTGCATCCTTCGACTACCAAGTCTAGAGTAAACATTGGTGCGCCTCTTGCCATCTTCATATTCCTCAGAGTATTGTGAGTCATATACTGTACCAAGTCTATCATGGATATTGGTACGCCTTTAGTTATTTTAGCGCCCCCCTTTTTGGTAGCGCGGTGGTGATGTTTCGCGTTCAGGACCAAAGTTGAGCCGGGCTTGCAGGCTCATACTAGACCTTCTCCTTGCTTCTTCTTGCATGAGGGCGGTTAAGGTTTCGTAATTTTGGGACACAAAATTACTTAGCGTTAAATCAGGCGCGTCTAATGAGTGTCTAAATACTCATCATTTTATACCAATCTGAACTGCCAAAACATCCAAAAACACTCAAATATGCATCATAATACTTAAAATATCTTAGAAGTGTGTTTTATATGTTTCAAATGCAAAATATGCAAAAACAGATGAAAAACATACAAAGTTTGCATAATTGGCAGTTTCAGTCCCTCAAGTTTCAAAAGTTGTCAAATCTAGTCCCTAGTAAATCAAAACATGAAGAATATCATCAAATGTCCTTAGGGATTCATAAGTTGTCAAGTTTAGTCCTTTAAAGATAAAAATTACAAAATGACAACTTTAGTCCCTCAAGTTTCAAAAATGTCAAAATTAGTCCTTAAGGTTTTAAAAATGGGAAATTAATAAAATAAACCTGGAACTATTCTAAAATGACAAAATTGGTCCTTATGATAACATTTTGAGAAATTACAACCACAGTCCCTTAAAAATCCAAATTTACATAAATGGTCCCTGGAGTTTGAGAAATTACAGAAAAGGTCCCTGGTATTTGAAAAATGGAAAAATCATATCTTTGATCCTTGGGTTTTCATAAATGACAAAAATAGCACTTGTAACTACTTTGGGAAAATTACAAATTCAGTCCCTCTGTTTTTGTCAAATTACAAATTTGGTCCTTGTTTACTAATAACCAAACCGGACCCTTTTTATTAAAATCCAAAACCAAAAACTAATCCAACCAAACTCCCTTACCCAGCCCACACCCTTTCCAAGCCCAAAAACTTACCCGGCCCACTCCCCCTTTATTAAATAAAACGGGGGTTGACCCCGTTTGACCACCCAATACCGCCAAAACCACCACCACTATTCATCACCCTCACCCTCGCCTGAAACCCAAAACCAGGTGGTTTTTACACCACCTCATCACCATCCACCTCACCCCCAACTCCCGCTAACCACTCTTTCCACCTCACAGCAATCCCACATCACCATAAATGCTATCCATACCAAATTTTCACCCCAAACCATGCCATATCCTCTGTTTTCTTCCATATCAACCCAACTTGCCTCCAAACCTTCCCCTTTGTCCCCTGACACCTCCACATACTCCCAAAAATTCTTAATTGTTCACCTTTGGCCCCAAGTTAACTTGGAAGACTTTTGGCGCCATTTTTCATTTAAACGGCTATGATCAATTCAGAAGAATGGAGGGTCAAGATTGAAGTGGGAAAGGCTCAGAAGGTGTCCCTGAACCCTCATTTGAGCTTATAAAAGGAAGAGAAGCAGAGGAGTCATATATCTAGTTTAATTTATATAAGTGTATGTCGTTTAATGCAATCTTAAAATTCTAGTGTAAACCTAAGCTTTTAAGCAGTAAGTTAATCATCTTTCATGTATTGTAACTCTGTTTGATCAATCAAAGTCAAGTTTCTTTAACTATTTCATGTTATGCAATTTCATTGAAAATTTCCAAAAAGCTATTTAGAGTAATTGTTTGTACTGTGAAGTGTATTGGATTCCTAAGCTCACTTAAACTCCTAGATAGCTTATAAAAGCTATTAGAAACTTTTAAAAGCAGTTTAGTAATATAAAAAATCAAAAACACAAAAAGTCAACAAAAGTCAAACTGATAAGTTCTTGGTGATAAGCATCAAAGCAAGGCATATTATGGATGGTCCTGGGTTAGAATCCATTGGTAGATGTTAGGAAAGGTTTCTTTGTTCTTGATTCATTGGTTTAAGCAGGATTGCATTTTGTAAGTTCAAAGCTTAATTTTTAGCATTTCTTATTCTATTGTTGTTTAGGTACTTAATCTTGCTTATTTGTGTTTATTCAGTATTAGTTAATCATAATCTAGACTAAAATCAATTGCTTGCTTGTTGAAATTAATAGTTGTTTAGTATTTCATAATTTAGTAATATGAAGCTTGATTTTGATTTCTAAGTTGTAGTTGTTATTGTTGGTATCTTTAGGCTTACACAGGTTTAATTCATAGTAATATATGGTTCTGTGTTAATTGTTTGGATTAAATCCTTTGTTCTCTTTGAAAATCATCTTATCAGTCAATATCTAGGGTGTTTGGAACAAGTTTGTTAGCTAAACTCTTGTTGTTGTTTGGAGTTATTTGTTGTTTCACTAGGTTGCAGTAGTGTTATTTAGGATAATTAAGGAATAAAAGTTTAGGTCTAAACCACAAATAGTCAAAATCACAAGTAATACATCACCACAGTTAACTATGGTGATAATTCAGTCCAAGTCTCATCATATCATCTCATAAGTTAATAACCTAGCTTAATTTAACTTAATATTAGCTTATAACAACTTATTAAATAAGTAGAATCAATCAGAAGTTCACATAAGTCAAACTAGTTCAAGTTTCATAAAAAGTCAAATTGTCATTCTCAGATTTTTCTCAAAACTAGTGGGATTTTTATAGATTTGTGTATTGTGATTCAAGCTTTGAGCTTTTGTGGACTTGTTGTTTACCAGCTCTATTTTAAGATCCCAATTAGCTTATATTTTTAGCAATTTTACCCTGGGCCCCACAAGCAAGGGAAATCACTTGTAGAGCAAGCATCTCCCCTGCACCAGCAGACTCAGTCCATCACCACCACTTTGGTGGTGATTTGTGACCACCTCAGTGGGCCCCACTTGTCATACTTGGTACCATTGAACCCCCTACCTACCAGTGTTTGGAAGTTGACCTTTTGTTTGACCTCTAGATCAGTGGACCCCACCTAGAATCAACTCTAAACTTTGTCCCATTTCTGTCTCAGAAAGTAAGTTTGGAATTGCTTATTGTGCTCTTGTAGCTTATTCTTACTGCTTATTTGGCTATTAATTGCTCAAACAAGTTCAAATAACTTAGGTGTATCTGATTTAACCAGTGTGGACCCCACATAACCGCAACTTAGCTTATTTCTTTGTGTGGTCACCTTTAGTCAACTATATAAGCAAATAAGCACTCACAGTGCTTATTCTGAGGTTCCATAGTAGTTGTCTTTGTAAAAGTTTCTTATTTTAAGTATTTTAGTAGTTTTATAAAAGAAAAACCAGAAAAAGCAAACTTTAATTATAGTGATAGCTTCTATTTAATAGAAATTATCTATTTAATTTTCATCTCAACTTATTAATAAGCACTTTTCCAATTTTATAATTTTATTAATTTCCTAGTACCTTTAAGTAGTTAAAATAAATTTCTTAGATTTTTCCTAATCTGTTTACTATTTATTAAATTTAAAAGTAGTTTAAATATTTAAATAGGTAATATTAGTAATTAAATAGTTTTCTTTAATTTTAAATTAACAACAGTAGAATTTTATATTTTTCCTAAGTTTTATAAAGTAGTTAAGACTTTTAGAAAATAGTTTCATAATTTCCACTATCCATTTTCTAATTTTCCTATTTAAATTAATTAAATTAGATTTAAATTAATTAATAAGTAATTAATTAATCAATTAGCTTAAATATAATTTTTAGCAACTTATTATAATTTTTTAGGATTCCTGAAATGGTTAGTTAGTTTTATAAATTTTTGCATAATTTTATAAGTCATTTAAGTATTAATAGTAATTTAAAATAATTTAATTAGTTTAATTAAGTTAAATAGTTTTTAATTAATAGAAAACTCATAAAAAGACAAAAATATTTATTTTCATTTTTTATACTTTCTTCAAGTTCTAATTAAGGTTTAGAAATTATTTTTACAAGTTTTTAGTTTAATTTGTAGTATTTATAATTTTTAGTTAAATTAAATTAGGTTTAAATTACTTATTTAAATAGTTTTATTAATTAAATAATATTTAAATAATATTTTAATCATTTTTATAATTTCATTTTCATTTTCAATTTATTTTTAATTTTAAGTTTTTAAAAGTTTTGCTTTTACCCCCTGTAGTTTGTAACTTGTTAAATACCACTTGTCTCTATCTGTTATCTGATTTTCTTATTTGTGCTTTTACTTGTATCTCTATTATTGTTTATATATTTTTATATTATCTAAATTCCAAGCAATCAGTAGTATAATCATCCCTCAAATCATTTTTGTTACTGTCCTCAGCATCACTCATTCTCCTAATAGTTCCAAAATACAATTTCAATCTCGTTGGGATATAACGACCCGGGGATTTCCCTATATTTCCACGGTCAATATTAACTTGCACTTTCTCCCAGGTGGGCCTATCAGCTGCACACGGCTGACTGGTTGGTTTGGGAGGAGTCAAAATTTGGCGCCGCTGCCGGGGAGCGTTCTCACGAATGCAAAACACATGTTCCATCAAGAACCCCCATTTGATCAAAATTACCAGTTTTTTCACACTTAAAAATGCAAATAATGGTATCAATCCTCCATGTCTAACCCACAACAGGATTGGCTAGTCCAGGAGCAAATGGCTCTTGGTAAAGACATCTCAAAACCGTTGATGGCTTGCAATTTGCCCAAAATTGTATGGTTCCTCAACTCCCCATATCCCATAAAGCGAATGAGTTGGCTAGCCCGCAAGATTATGGCTTGTGGTAAAGGCCGTGGAAAAACCATAATTGGTAATCAGCTCACCAAGATGTTGACTATTCCATCAAGAGTTGGCTAGTCCAGAAGCAAACGGCTTTTGGTAAAGACAAATCAAATCCGTTGACAGCTGGTGGTTTGCTCAAAATCACACGGTTATCAGGTGTGCCACAGTTCTTACACCTGGCAACTCCAGAAGTGATGGCTTTTGGTAAAGAGTAAAAATCCATTAATTTTTTCTCAAATAGATTGCTAGGGACTAGCAATAGTTTAGTGTGAGGGATTGATGAGTGTCTAAATACTCATCATTTTATAACAATCTGAACTGCCAAAACATCCAAAAACACTCAAATATGCATCATAATACTTAAAATATCTTAGAAGTGTGTTTTATATGTTTCAAATGCAAAATATGCAAAAACAGATGAAAAACGTACAAAGTTTGCATAATTGGCAGTTTCAGTCCCTCAAGTTTCAAAAGTTGTCAAATCTAGTCCCTGGTAAATCAAAACATGAAAAATATCATCAAAGGTCCTTAGGGATTCATAAGTTGTCAAGTTTAGTCCTTTAAAGATAAAAATTACAAAATGACAACTTTAGTCCCTCAAGTTTCAAAAATGTCAAAATTAGTCCTTAAGGTTTTAAAAATGGGAAATTAATAAAATAAACCTGGAACTATTCTAAAATGACAAAATTGGTCCTTATGATAACATTTTGAGAAATTACAACCACAGTCCCTTAAAAATCCAAATTTACATAAATGGTCCCTGGAGTTTGAGAAATTACAGAAAAGGTCCCTGGTATTTGAAAAATGGAAAAATCATATCTTTGATCCTTGGGTTTTCATAAATGACAAAAATAGCACTTGTAACTACTTTGGGAAAATTACAAATTCAGTCCCTCTGTTTTTGTCAAATTACAAATTTGGTCCTTGTTTACTAATAACCAAACCGGACCCTTTTTATTAAAATCCAAAACCAAAAACTAATCCAACCAAACTCCCTTACCCACCCCACACCCTTTCCAAGTCCAAAAACATACCCGGCCCACTCCCCCTTTATAAAATAAAACGGGGGTTGACCCCGTTTGACCACCCAATACCGCCAAAACCACCACCACTATTCATCACCCTCATCCTCGCCCGAAACCCAAAACCAGGTGGTTTTTACACCACCACATCACCATCCACCTCACCCCCTACTCCCCCTAACCACTCTTTCCACCTCACAGCAATCCCACATCACCATAAATGCTATCCACACCAAATTTTCACCCCAAACCATGGCCTATCCTCTGTTTTCTTCCATATCAACCCAACTTGCCTCCAAACCTTCCCCTTTGTCCCCTGACACCTCCACATACTCCCAAAAATTCTTAATTGTTCACCTTTGGCCCCAAGTTAACTTGGAAGACTTTTGGCGCCATTTTTCATTTAAACGGCTATGATCAATTCAGAAGAATGGAGGGTCAAGATTGAAGTGGGAAAGGCTCAGAAGGTGTCCCTGAACCCTAATTTGAGCTTATAAAAGGAGGAGAAGCAGAGGAGTCATATATCTAGTTTAATTTATATAAGTGTATGTCGTTTAATGCAATCTTAAAATTCTAGTGTAAACCTAAGCTTTTAAGCAGTAAGTTAATCATCTTTCATGTATTGTAACTCTGTTTGATCAATCAAAGTCAAGTTTCTTTAACTATTTCATGTTATGCAATTTCATTGAAAATTTCCAAAAAGCTATTTAGAGTAACTGTTTGTACTGTGAAGTGTATTGGATTCCTAAGCTCACTTAAGCTCCTAGATAGCTTATAAAAGCTATTAGAAACTTTTAAAAGCAGTTTAGTAATATAAAAAATCAAAAACACAAAAAGTCAACAAAAGTCAAACTGATAAGTTCTTGGTGATAAGCAGTGGAGCAGGGCATATTATGGATGGTCCTGGGTTAGAATCCATTGGTGGATGTTAGGAAAGGTTTCTTTGTTCTTGATTCATTGGTTTAAGCAGGATTGCATTTTGTAAGTTCAAAGCTTAATTTTTAGCATTTCTTATTCTATTGTTGTTTAGGTACTTAATCTTGCTTATTTGTGTTTATTCAGTATTAGTTAATCATAATCTAGCCTAAAATCAATTGCTTGCTTGTTGAAATTAATAGTTGTTTAGTATTTCATAATTTAGTAATATGAAGCTTGATTTTGATTTCTAAGTTGTAGTTGTTATTGTTGATATCTTTAGGCTTACACAGGTTTAATTCATAGTAATATATGGTTCTGTGTTAATTGTTTGGATTAAATCCTTTGTTCTCTTTGAAAATCATCTTATCAGTCAATATCTAGGGTGTTTGGAACAAGTTTGTTAGCTAAACTCTTGTTGTTGTTTGGAGTTATTTGTTGTTTCACTAGGTTGCAGTTGTGTTATTTAGGATAATTAAGGAATAAAAGTTTAGGTTTAAACCACAAATAGTCAAAATCACAAGTAATACATCACCACAGTTAACTGTGGTGATAATTGAGTCCAAGTCTCATCATATCATCTCATAAGTTAATAACCTAGCTTAATTTAACTTAATATTAGCTTATAACAACTTATTAAATAAGTAGGATCAATCAAAAGTTCACATAAGTCAAACTAGTTCAAGTTTCATAAAAAGTCAAATTGTCATTCTTAGATTTTCTGAAAACTAGTGGGATTTTTATAGATTTGTGTATTGTGATTCAAGCTTTGAGCTTTTGTGGACTTGTTGTCTACCAGCTCTATTTTAAGATCCCAATTAGCTTATATTTTTAGCAATTTTACCCTAGGCCCCACAAGCAATGGAAATCACTTGCAGGGCAAGCATCTCCCCTGCACCAGCAGAATCAGTCCATCATCACCACTTTGGTGGTGATTTGTGATGAGTGCTCAAACACTCATCATTTTTATCGTATCTGGACTGCCAAAACATCCAAAAACACCCAAAAACGCATCAAAATACACAAATTATCCCAAAAGTGTGTTTTATATGTTTTAGATGCAAAATGTTTAAAAACAAATGAAAAACGAACAAAGTTTGCACAATTGGTAGTTTCAGTCCCCCAAGTTTCAAAATTTGGCAAAACTAGTCCCTGGAAGTTTAAAATAAAAGAAAAGTCAACCCAAGGCAAAGAAAAGTCAATAATTATCAAAATAAGTCCTTGGGTGAAAAAGTTTGAGAAAATTACACTTTTACCCCTCAAAAATCCAAAATTGACATAAATGGTCCTTAGAATTTCAGAAAATGACAGATTCAGTCCCTGGTGGGATATTTTTGAAAGAAAAATCATTTTTTGTCCCTGGAAAGTCAAAATGTGTCAGAAATAGTCCTTGGAATTTAAGATTGGTGAAATGGCAATTTTAGTCCCCGGACTTTTAAAATTATCATTTTTAGTCCCCAGGAAATATTTGAAAAATGAAAATAGCAAAAATGGTTTTGGAAATATTGGTGATTAGCAATTTTGGTATTTATGAGAACTTTGGGAAAGCTACATTTTCAGTCCATCACTTTTGCAAAATTACATGATTGGTCCTTGTGATTTATTCACTTAACCATTTGGACCCTTGTTATTTCTTTAACCCAAAAGCCAAATCCAGGCCTGATCCACACCCTTATCCAAGCCCACCATGCAACACCCCTTGGCCCAATCACCCTTTAGCCCACCCAAAACCCCCACAACCGTTTTAAATAAAAACGGTCAACCCTTGTTTGACCGACCCTCCTTCTTCCCCACTTGCTACTGATAAACCACCCAGACACACAACCTCCCCCTCCTCCAACTCAGCAATCCCATAACTTGTTCCCCCCACCTCAACTAACTTCCAAGGGGCATTTATTGCTACCCTAAACCCCTCACTCAACCAAACTGACAAGGAAAGAAAAAAAGGCGCCAAAAGTTTTGAAGGGTCAAGATTGATTGGTGATCATCCAAGGGCTCAAGATTCATGTGGGATTCACTCATTAGGGTGTCAAAACCCTAAGGGTTCCCTATTTAAAGAAAGAGATGAAGCAGAGGCCATAGTAGTTTTTAGTCTTAATTTTTAATGTCGTTTTTTTTTAATTCCATTGTAATCTCAGTTTAAAAGCAATGTATTAAGTTTTCTTAGTGTATTTGAACTTAATTTCAACAAGCAATTTCAGTGTTTCTTATTTTATTTATCTTATGTTATTTTCAACTAAAATCCCAAAATTGTCTTAAGATGCTCAAAACCTGTGATTCAGTAGTTGTTTAGGCTCACTTAAGCTTTTTCATAAGCTTTATTGAAGCTTTTAGATCATTAGTGGACTGTTAGATAACAAACTATAAATACATAAAAAAATCAAGAAAATAACTCAAAAATAAAAAATAAAGATGAAAGGAAGGCAGAGATGGTTGGAAGCTAAGCTTGGATTGGAATCTGGTATTAGAAGCTCATGGGAGCAATTAGGTGGTGATTGTGTTCCTTGATTCTTTGTTCTCAGTCCTGGACTCAATTGTAAGCCCATCACTCAAATTTTTGCATATCACTTTTAAGTAGAATCTGTGTTTAAATGTTTGTGTTTTTATGTTTATATGGTATAATTAAGTGTGATCATTAGTTAAAATAGATTGCTTGTTCTTTAAATTTCATAATTGCTTAGTCTTTCATTTTAACTGTGATAATGGCTTGTTTATGATTCTGTGGAATTTTGTTGTGTTCTTTGGTATTTATGTGTCTAAAATAGTTTCTTATATCATAAATAATCATCAGGGATCTGTGCTAAAGTTTAAATAAGTAAAATACTTGAGAAATCAATTGTGAGCTTGTTTAAAAGGGTGTTTGGCACAAGCTGTTCAAGGAACTCAGAGGGGTCTTGGTTGTTTGTAACTGTTTCAATATCTAAACTTAGGTCATTAGAGGTTAGATAGGTCACAAAATCAGCTCTTACATTAGGGAAAGTCAAATTTACAAAAATTACACCACCACAGTTAACTGTGGTGGTTTTTGAGTCCCAAATCTTTTCATTTCATTAGATAAGTTGGTGTTTTAACATAATTCAGTCCAAATTTAACTTACAAACATGATTTCAGTTAGTTAGATCAAGCCAAAGTTCACAAGCTGCTTAATCTTGTTCATTGAACTCAGAGAAACCATATTCAGGCCAATCATTGAACTCAGAGAAACCATATCAAGCCAAAGTTCCAAATTTAACTTACAAACATAATTCAGTCCCATAAACTGCATGAGTTTCAAATAAGCAAAGTGCTTATTTGAGTCTTTTGGCTTATTCAGGCCAATCATTTGATCATAAGCTGCTTAATCTTGTTCATTGAACTCAGAGAAACCATATTCAACTATTGTGGACCCCACACCTCACCATTTGAGCTAAAAACACTCCACAATCAACAAAAGTCAACTGTGGGTGTAATAAGC
This sequence comes from Artemisia argyi, assembly GCA_030686995.1. NCBI lineage: Eukaryota > Viridiplantae > Streptophyta > Magnoliopsida > Asterales > Asteraceae > Artemisia > Artemisia argyi. The sequence continues at coordinate 29,867,817 of CM060694.1, forward strand.
ACTCCAAGTGCTTATTTTAAGGGTTAAAATAAAAGTGTTTTCATTAAAAGCTGTTGTTTTTAGTTTATAATTAGTTTAGAAAAAGAAAAAATCCAAAAAACCAACTTTAAAAATAGTGATAGCTTCTATTTAATAGGATTTATCAATTTATTTTTCTTTTTAAATTATTTCTATGTAATATATCACTTTTATATTTTTATAAATTATATTTTAGGTTAAAATAATTTTACAAATTTTTTTCAGATTTTTATTTTGTCTTTTAGTGGTTTTTCTAATTAATTTTAGTTTAATTTAGTTTTAATTAATATTAGTCAATTAAATAGCATAATTAGATTTTATATAGTATAACCTAGTTTTTATAATTTTTCTAGATTTTATTTTAGTTAAAACATTTTTATAAATTTTTCTAGAATTTTTAATGTTCATTTTCTATTTTTTATAATATAATTTGTTTAATTAGTAATTAATAAGTAATTAGATTAATAATTAATTAATTAGCTTAAAAATACATAAAATTAACTTTTTATATTTTTTTAGGATTCCCATGATGGTTAATTAGATTTATAAAATTTTTCTTAATTATCTAAGTCTTTGTAGTATTTTTAATAATTCTAATTAGTTTTAATTAGTATTAAATAGATAATTAGTAATTAATTAATAATAAATAATTAAATAGTGTAAAAATAGTTTTTATTTTTCTTAAAATTTTCTTTAACTATTAGAATTGTAAAAATATTAATTTTACACTTTTAACCCTTCCCGTTCATCAGTTGTACTTTTTGTTCTGTTCGTCTGTATACGTTTTTTAATTAAAACGTACGTTTTTAGGTTTTATCTCAAATCTCCGTAATCTAAATTCTCGTAATCACTCACGTAGCTTTCCTAAGCTATATTTGTTAATAATTTCCAAATAATTCTGATCATAACCCTTTTCTGTGAATAATCACCCGATCACGAATACGCTAAAGTTACAATTCACACTTCAACGGGACTTAACGACCTGGTGATACCTTATATTACCCGGAGCATTGACCTAGGCTATTTGACTTTGTTGACCATTATTTGGTCAATATAAGTTAGGTGGTTTAGCATCAATCAACTTTTGGCGTCGCTGCCGGGGAAGTGTGCGCGTTTCTATAGCGTTATTTGAGATTAGTGTTATCTCACCTCACTCACTATACAAATACCACCACTTGTGTATATTTTCATAATCAAAATACAAAAAAAAGTCATTAACACTTTTCCTAAAGTGTTAAAACACCAAAAAAAATTAAAAACAACAAAACAGATCGTAACATTTTCTGATTCGGTTTTCTTTTAAGGTGATTCTTAAAAAAAAACGATTTTGGTAAACGAAACGATACCAAAAATATTTTCCAAAAGTTTTTAAACCCATACACAAAACACAAAAACATTCGTCTCTTTCTTGTGAATAATAATTCTACATAAAAATAAACCGTCGAAAACCAAGACAGAACACCTTCCAACTGGGGGTGTGAACAAATAAGTTCCCAAATCAAAAAGATTAAAACTTGCCTTTGTATCCTTGTGAGTGGTGTACCTTTTCTAAAGAAGCCACTCACTTGTGATTATTGGTTTAAGTTCACTGTGGTTTTGTATCGACTTTGTTTTGATTGATTTTTGTTCCTAGTGCATGCGCACTCGTTCTTCTAGGTCTACTAGCCCATTACGTGAGCGTGTACGAAAACCTAGAAGACCTCGTAGACGTTCAGCACCAACAGTCGGATCTGAGATCCGTACTGTTGCCACACCCACTATCACCATGGCGGAAGACCGTCCCATGTGTGAACTTCTCCAAGCACCCATTGAGGGTTACGGAGATGCCATTATTGTCCCAGCCATCGTGGCTGATAGTTTTGAGCTCAAAACCGGGTTACTCAATCTTGTAACCTCAAGCCAATTCTACGGTTTTGAGAGGGACGATCCTCATGCTCATATTCGATGGTTCAATAAAATCACATCGACCATCAAGTACAAGAATGTCCCGTGTGAAGCAATAAAACTTCTTCTCTTCCCATTCTCCTTGGAGGGACAAGCCCGGATTTGGCTTGAAAAACAACCTCCACGATCTATTGAGACTTGGGAAGATCTTGTCAAAAAGTTTGTGAATGAATTCTTCCCACATTCAAAGACCACGAGTCTTAAGAACGAAATCACCAAGTTCACTCAAAAATATGATGAATCTTTTGGTGAAGCGTGGGATCGTTTCAAAGAATTACTTCGCAAGTGTCCACATCATGGTTTCTCTGAGTTGATGCAACTCGATACGTTTTACAATGGCGTGAGCCAAGCTGATCAGGATTCTCTCAATGCCTCCGCGGGAGGTAACTTTTTGAGTAGAACAACGAAAGAAGCTTTGCAAATCATTAGAAAACAAGTCCAAGGTCCGCTCTACACGAAGCAAACCGATTGTTTCTCAAATCAATGCGGGACCTTCTACTTCATCTTCTGTGAGTCAATCTAGCACGGATGCTAAGATTGACAAGCTCACTGAAGCAATCCAAGCTTTGGTTCTCGCCCAAACAAAAAAGGTTTCATTTCCACAACATCCTCCACCTGCTGAGGTTAAAAAAGTGGAAGTCTGTGTAACTTGTGGTGGGCCGCATGCCTACTACAATTGCACAGCCACTGATGGTACTCCATACGAAGCTCATGCTGTAGCCGGGTCCCAAAATCAAGGAGGCAATCAATATCGCCCTCCTATGGACCCTAGCTATCGTCCTCAACATCATTATCCTGGACCTCCTGGTTTTAATCAAAACCAAAATGTCCAAAACCGTGGCCAAAATCAAAATAGAGCGAACCAAGGTTATCAAAACCAAGGTAACTTCAATCAGGGTCACGGTTTTCACAATCAAAACCAAGGATTCCAAAATCAAGGTTTCCAACAACAAAATCAAGGAAACTTTAATTGAAATCAAGGTCAGGGTAATTTCAATCAGGGATATTTTCATGGAAACAACAACCCTAATCAGGGTAATTTTCAAAATCAAGGTCCCAATCCGAACAATCAAGCTCCAAATATTCCTAATCCGAATCAAGCCATTGTTCCAACCGGGCCTTCATCTGACGAGTTGTTGAAACAATTCATGAAGTCCCAAGAAGAGTTGAACAAGTTGCTGGTCAGCCAGATTTCTGACATCAAGAAGTCTTTAAATGATCGACCCTCGGGCTCAGGTACTACTTTACCGAGCAACACGATCGCTAACCCGAGGGGCGATGCTAAGGCGATCACAACACGAAGTGGTGCTTCATATGATGAACCCGCGATTCCTACTACCTCTTCTTCCTCTCCTCCAAAGGTAGTGAATCGTGAACCTGAGGTGACAAAGGACAAAGTGCAAAATCCTAGCTCACGAAGTACAGCACACGTCCAACCTCAGGTTAATCCTGAAACCAAATGTAATCCTGGAGTTGTCTTTGAACCACCAGAAACTCCAGTGGACAACCCTAAATCCAAAACTTCTATTCCCTATCCTTCACGTCTCAGTGAACAAAAGCTCCGCGAAAAAGCTAATCACCAAATGGATAAATTTTTCCAAATCTTCCAAGATTTACATTTTGATATCAGCTTCGCAGATGCTATTCTCTTGATGCCCAAGTTTGCATCGACAATCAAAAATCTGTTGAGTAATAAAGAAAAATTATTTGAGATGGCAAGAACTCCTCTGAATGAGAACTGCTCTGCGGTTCTTTTGAAAAAGCTTCCTGAAAAGCTTGGAGATCCTGGGAAATTCCTCATTCCTTGTACTTTCCCGGGTATGGTTGATTGCTTCGCCCTGGCCGATCTAGGTGCTAGCATCAACCTGATGCCATATTCTGTGTGGAAGAAACTCTCTCTCCCCGAACTTACCCCCACGTGCATGACTTTAGAGCTTGCCGATCGTTCGATTTCTCGTCCCATTGGCATTGCCGAGGACGTATTTGTTAAAGTGGGGAAGTTCCATTTTCCGGCAGATTTTGTGATTGTTGACTTTGATGCCGATTTAAGGGTCCCTCTCATTCTTGGGCGAGGATTCCTTAGAACTGGGCGAGCTCTTATCGATGTATTTGAGCATGAGATCACATTACGTGTTGGAACGGAAGCCATAACCTTCAACCTAAATCAAACTTCGAGATACTCCTCCAATTATGATTGTGAGTCGGTGAATCAAATTGATATCATCGATGTTGCTGCTGAGGAGTATGCTCAAGAGATTTTAGGTTTCATTGATGATTCTTCGAGTGAAAACCTCACTCAGTCTTCTCACCCCATCATTGCCAATTCTTCTCCTTCCCTCACTCCGTTTGAGGGAAGTGACTTCATCTTAGAAGAAATGGAGGCGTTTCTCAAAAGTGATTCGATTCCCGATGGAGTCGATAACCAAGAGATCGACCTCGAGAGGGATATTCTCATACTTGAAAAATTGTTAAACGAAGATCCCTCTCCTCTTCCTGTTCTACCACAACAACTTATTAAAGAGGAGGTCAAAAATGTTGAGAAAACTGATGACTTCCCTGAGGTTGAACTTAAGGACTTGCCGCCTCATCTTGAATATGCATTTCTGGAGGGTGATGATAAATTACCCGTCATAATTGCCAAAGACTTAAGTGATGAGGAAAAGGCTGCTCTTATAAAGGTTTTGAAGTCTCATAAACAAGCAATTGCTTGGCATCTCTCCGACATCAAGGGCATTGACCCTGAATTCTGTACTCATAAAATTTTAATGGAGGACGACTTCAAACCTGCAGTCCAACAACAAAGAAGGGTGAATCCAAAAATTCACGAGGTTATCAAACAAGAGGTTTTAAAACTTCTTGATGCCGGATTGATTTACCCTATCTCGGACAGTCCTTGGGTCAGCCCAGTTCATTGCGTTCCAAAAAAGGGTGGCATTACTGTTGTCACAAACGAGGAAAATGAGTTAATTCCAACTCGTTTGGTTACGGGTTGGCGCGTCTGCATTGATTATCGTAAATTGAATGACGCCACTCGTAAGGATCATTTTCCTCTGCCCTTTATGGATCAGATGCTCGAGAGATTAGCGGGGAATGAGTACTATTGCTTCCTCGATGGTTTCTCGGGTTACTTTCAGATTCCCATTGACCCGCAAGACCAAGAAAAGACCACTTTCACGTGCCCCTATGGAACCTTCGCATATAAACGTATGCCATTTGGCTTATGTAATGCTCCGGGCACGTTTCAAAGATGTATGATGGCCATTTTTTCCGACATGATCGGAAAAACTATGGAGGTCTTCATGGACGATTTTTCGGTCATTGGGGATTCGTTTCAGTCATGCCTCTCCCATTTAGACAACATGCTAAAATGTTGTGAAGACACAAAGTTATGTCTAAATTGGGAGAAGAGTCACTTTATGGTCAAAGAGGGCATTGTCCTCGGCCATAAAATTTCAAAAAACGGGATTGAGGTTGACAGAGCCAAAGTGGATGTCATTGCAAAATTGCCTCATCCCACTACTGTGAAAGGTGTTAGGAGCTTTTTGGGTCACGCCGGTTTCTATCGTAGGTTTATTCAAGATTTTTCTAAAATCGCCCGGCCTATGACCCATCTCCTCGAAAAGGATGCTCCTTTTATCTTCTCCCCCGAGTGCATCGAGGCCTTTGAAACATTAAAGAAAAGGCTCACCGAGGCACCTATTCTTGTTGCCCCCGATTGGGACTTGCCCTTTGAACTTATGTGTGATGCTAGCGATTATGCTATAGGGGCAGTCTTGGGGCAACGCAGGTCTAAACACTTTCAGCCTATACACTATGCAAGCAAAACGATGACTGAGGCTCAAAGTCATTACACCACCACTGAAAAAGAATTATTAGCTGTGGTGTATGCCTTTGAGAAATTCCGGTCATATTTGATCTTGACAAAAAGCATAGTGTATACGGATCACTCGGCTTTGAAGTACCTTTTTGCAAAACAAGATGCAAAGCCGAGACTTCTTCGTTGGGTTCTCCTCCTTCAGGAATTTGATATCATTATTCGTGATAAAAAGGGAGCTGAGAACCTAGCTGCTGATCATCTCTCCCGTCTTGAAAACCCTTACCAAAATGCTTTCGAGAAAAAGGAAATAAATGAAACATTTCCTCTCGAAACCCTCAATGCGGTTTCATTTCGTGGAGACTCGATTACCCCATGGTTTTCCGACTTTGCAAACTATCTTGCGGGTAATTTCATTGTGAAAGGGATGTCGTCCCAACAAAAAAATAAATTTTTCAAAGACGTAAAACATTACTTTTGGGACGACCCCTACTTGTTCAAAATCTGTGCGGATCAAGTCATCCGGCGGTGTGTATATGGTCAAGAAGCCGCTGAAATCTTAAAGGCTTGCCATGCTGGTCCCACGGGGGGCCACCACAATCCCAATTACACCGCCAAAAAGGTGTTTGATTCCGGCTTTTATTGGCCCTCGATCTACAAGGATGCCCAAGAATTGGTCAAGTCCTGTGACGCTTGTCAGCGTCATAGGAATATTTCACAAAGGAATGAAATGCCTCAAAATGCAATTCAAGTTTGTGAAATTTTTGATATCTGGGGCATCGACTTTATGGGGCCATTTCCATCCTCTCACGGCAACAAATACATACTCGTGGCAGTTGACTACTTGTCAAAATGGGTTGAAGCAAAAGCTTTACCCTCAAATGATGCCCGAGTTGTGGTGAAATTCTTGAAAGCTCTTTTTGCCCGATTTGGAACTCCACGTGCTATTATTAGTGATCGTGGTACGCACTTCTGTAATGACAAATTCGACAAAGTCATGCAAAAGTACGGAGTAACTCACCGTCTTTCCATTGCGTACCACCCTCAAACAAGTGGACAAGTCGAAGTTTCCAATCGGGGCATTAAAAGAATATTGGAAAGAACTGTAGGTGAGAATCGTGCATCGTGGTCGGACAAATTAGATGATGCACTTTGGGCTTTCCGTACGGCTTACAAAACACCCATTGGGTGTACGCCTTATAAACTTGTGTACGGGAAAGCGTGCCATCTTCCGATCGAGCTTGAACACAAAGCCTATTGGGCTCTCAAGCATGCCAATTTCGACCACAAAATGGCGGGTGATCATAGAAAAGTTCAACTAAATGAATTAAACGAACTTCGTGATCAAGCTTACGAGAACTCTTTGATCTATAAAGAAAAGACAAAGAAGATTCATGACTCAAAAATCAAAAACCGCGTTTTCAACGTTGGTGATCGAGTCCTTCTTTTCAACTCTAGACTCAAGATCTTCTCGGGAAAGCTCAAAACCCGATGGACTGGTCCATTCACTATCGCAAAAGTTTATCCTTATGGTACCGTCGAATTATCTTAAAATGACGGTCCCAATTTCAAAGTGAATGGACATCGGTTGAAACACTACTTTGGAGAGGACATACCATCCATGGTTGTCCCGGATCTCCAAACTTTCCCCAAGGACAATTGAATTCGGGGATCGAGTCAAGCTAGTGACTCGGTGAACAAAAAAAATTAGCAACATATATGGGTTTTCACTCGTATTTCTGACTTCTTTCTACTTTCTACCACCCTAGTGTGGGGGAATGGCCAACCCCCCGCTATTTGAAAAATGTATATATGTATATAAGTTCAAAAAAAAAAAAAAAAAAATGTGTGATTGTATGTACAGTTAAATAAAGTGAAAAATACAAAACAAAAATTCCACAGTTAGCTTCGAATATTATCTTTTTACGTTCATAGATTCGGCATAATAGCCGGAACTGTGAATATTGAGGACAATATTCATTTTTAAGTGTGGGGGGGGGGGGGGAAATTCTAGCGAATTTTATCGCAAAATACTTTCAAGTACCCCCATTTTGGCCCAAATTTTTCCAAAATTTTTCACTTTATTTCAAAATTTTTGTGGTAATCAGTCCGCCTTGTCTAAGCGACAAAAGGGATTGGCTAGTCCAGGAGCAAACGGCTCTTGGTAAAGACATCTCAAATCCGTTGACGGCTGGCAATTTGCCCAAAATTGTATGGTTCATCAAATCCCCGAAAACAAATGAGTTGGCTAGCCCGCAAGATTATGGCTTGTGGTAAAGGCCGTGGAAAAACCAGAATTGGTAATCAGCTCACCAAGATGTCGACTAGGTCCATCAAGATGCTGGCTAGTCCAGGAGCAAACGGCTCCTGGTAAAGACTAATCAAATCCGTTGACAGTTGGTGGTTTGCTTAAAATCACACGGTTATCAGGTGTGCCACAGTTCTTACACCTGGCTACTCCAGAAGTGATGGCTTTTGGAAAAGAGTTTAAAATCCATCAAGTTTTTCTCAAAAGATTGCTAGGGACTAGCAATAGTTTAGTGTGGGGGATTGATGAGTGCTCAAACACTCATCATTTTTATGGTATCTAGACTGCCAAAACATCCAAAAACACCCAAAAACGCATCAAAATACACAAATTATCCCAAAAGTGTGTTTTATATGTTTTAGATGCAAAATGTTTAAAAACAAATGAAAAACGAACAAAGTTTGCACAATTGGCAGTTTCAGTCCCTCAAGTTTCAAAATTTGGCAAAACTAGTCCCTGGAAGTTTAAAATAAAAGAAAAGTCAACCCAAGGCAAAGAAAAGTCAAAAATTATCAAAATAAGTCCTTGGGTGAAAAAGTTTGAGAAAATTACACTTTTACCCCTCAAAAATCCAAAATTGACATAAATGGTCCCTGGAATTTCAGAAAATGACAGATTCAGTCCCTGGTGGGATATTTTTGAAAGAAAAATCATTTTTTGTCCCTGGAAAGTCAAAATGTGTCAGAAATAGTCCTTGGAATTTAAGATTGGTGAAATGGCAATTTTAGTCCCCGGACTTTTAAAATTATCATTTTTAGTCCCCAGGAAATATTTGAAAAATGAAAATAGCAAAAATGGTTTTGGAAATATTGGTGATTAGCAATTTTGGTATTTATGAGAACTTTGGGAAAGCTACATTTTCAGTCCATCACTTTTGCAAAATTACATGATTGGTCCTTGTGATTTATTCACTTAACCATTTGGACCCTTGTTATTTCTTTAACCCAAAAGCCAAATCCATGCCTGATCCACACCCTTATCCAAGCCCACCATGCAACACCCCTTGGCCCAATCACCCTTTAGCCCACCCAAAACCCCCACAACCGTTTTAAATAAAAACGGTCAACCCTTGTTTGACCGACCCTCCTTCTTCCCCACTTGCTACTGATAAACCACCCAGACACACAACCTCCCCCCTCCTCCAACTCAGCAATCCCATAACTTGTTCCCCCCACCTCAACTAACTTCCAAGGGGCATTTATTGCTACCCTAAACCCCTCACTCAACCAAACTGACAAGGAAAGAAAAAAAGGCGCCAAAAGTTTTGAAGGGTCAAGATTGATTGGTGATCATCCAAGGGCTCAAGATTCATGTGGGATTCACTCATTAGGGTGTCAAAACCTTAAGGGTTCCCTATTTAAAGAAAGAGATGAAGTAGAGGCCATAGTAGTTTTTAGTCTTGATTTTTAATGTTGTTTTTTTTTAATTCCATTGTAATCTCAGTTTAAAAGCAATGTATTAAGTTTTCTTAGTGTATTTGAACTTAATTTCAACAAGCAATTTCAGTGTTTCTTATTTTATTTATCTTATGTTATTTTCAACTAAAATCCCAAAATTGTCTTAAGATGCTCAAAACCTGTGGTTCAGTAGTTGTTTAGGCTTACTTAAGCTTTTTCATAAGCTTTATTGAAGCTTTTAGATCATTAGTGGACTGTTAGATAACAAACTATAAATACATAAAAAAATCAAGAAAATAACTCAAAAATAAAAAATAAAGAAGAAAGGAAGGCAGAGATGGTTGGAAGCTAAGCTTGGATTGGAATCTGGTATTAGAAGCTCATGGGAGCAATTAGGTGGTGATTGTGTTCCTTGATTCTTTCTTCTCAGTCCTGGACTCAATTGTAAGCCCATCACTCAAATTTTTGCATATCACTTTTAAGTAGAATCTGTGTTTAAATGTTTGTGTTTTTATGTTTATATGGTATAATTAAGTGTGATCATTAGTTAAAATAGATTGCTTGTTCTTTAAATTTCATAATTGCTTAGTCTTTCATTTTAACTGTGATAATGGCTTGTTTATGATTCTGTGGAATTTTGTTGTGTTCTTTGGTATTTATGTGTCTAAAATAGTTTCTTATATAATAAATAATCATCAGGGATCTGTGCTGAAGTTTAAATAAGTAAAATACTTGAGAAATCAATTGTGAGCTTGTTTAAAAGGGTGTTTGGCACAAGCTGTTCAAGGAACTCAGAGGGGTCTTGGTTGTTTGTAACTGTTTCAATATCTAAACTTAGGTCATTAGAGGTTAGATAGGTCACAAAATCAGCTCTTACATTAGGGAAAGTCAAATTTACAAAAATTACACCACCACAGTTAACTGTGGTGGTTTTTGAGTCCCAAATCTTTTCATTTCATTAGATAAGTTGGTGTTTTAACATAATTCAGTCCAAATTTAACTTACAAACATGATTTCAGTTAGTTAGATCAAGCCAAAGTTCACAAAAGTCAAAGTGCTTAGTTCTCTTTAAAAGTCAAAAGCTGACTAAGTGGATTTTGATCAATCTTTGGAGGTTTGTAACTTGTTTGGTATAAGGTTCTAGGGTCTAAGATTTTACAAGCTCAATCTTCATCACTTTGTTGATTTTTAAGAATTTTTCCAGATTTTATGGAATTTGTTTAGTAGGGCCCACCAGGCCTCAAAGTTAGTTGCAGGGCAAGAAACTTGCCCTGTCTCAGCAGATCACCCTCACACCACCACCTTTTGTGGTGGTTTGTGGCCACTACAGTGGTCCAAGCCCATTGTTTTTGGTTCCCCTCAACCTCCCTCCTACCAGGGAGTAATTTTGAACCATTTGTTTGACCCCTAAGCTTGTGGACCCCACCTGTTATTGGTCATAAAGTTTGTCTCATAAACTGCATCAGTTTCAAATAAGCAAAGTGCTTATTTGAGTCTTTTGGCTTATTCAGGCCAATCATTTGATCATAAGCTGCTTAATCTTGTTCATTGAACTCAGAGAAACCATATTCAACTATTGTGGACCCCACACCTCACCATTTGAGCTAAAAACACTCCACAGTCAACAAAAGTCAACTGTGGGTGTAATAAGCACTCCAAGTGCTAATTTTAAGGGTTAAAATAAAAGTGTTTTCATTAAAAGCTGTTGTTTTTAGTTTATAATTAGTTTAGAAAAAGAAAAAATCCAAAAAACCAACTTTAAAAATAGTGATAGCTTCTATTTAATAGGATTTATCAATTTATTTTTCTTTTTAAATTATTTCTATGTAATATATCACTTTTATATTTTTAGAAATTATATTTTAGGTTAAAATAATTTTACAAATTTTTTTCAGATTTTTATTTTGTCTTTTAGTGGTTTTTCTAATTAATTTTAGTTTAATTTAGTTTTAATTAATATTAGTCAATTAAATAGCATAATTAGATTTTATATAGTATAACCTAGTTTTTATAATTTTTCTAGCTTTTATTTTAGTTAAAACATTTTTATAAATTTTTCTAGAATTTTTACTGTTCATTTTCTATTTTTTATAATATAATTAGTTAATTAGTAATTAATAAGTAATTAGATTAATAATTAATTAATTAGCTTAAAAATACATAAAATTAACTTTTTATATTTTTTAGGATTCCCATGATGGTTAATTAGATTTATAAAATTTTTCTTAATTATCTAAGTCTTTGTAGTATTTTTAATAATTCTAATTAGTTTTAATTAGTATTAAATAGATAATTAGTAATTAATTAACAATAAATAATTAAATAGTGTAAAAATAGTTTTTATTTTTCTTAAAATTTTCTTTAACTATTAGAATTGTAAAAATATTAATTTTACACTTTTAACCCTTCCCGTTCATCAGTTGTACTTTTTGTTCTATACGTCTGTATACGTTTTTTTAATTAAAACGTACGTTTTTAGGTTTTAGGTCAAATCTCCGTAATCTAAATTCTCGTAATCACTCACGTAGCTTTCCTAAGCTATATTTGTTAATAATTTCCAAATAATTCTGATCATAACCCTTTTCTGTGAATAATCACCCAATCACGAATACGCTAAAGTTACAATTCACACTTCAACGGGACTTAACGACCTGGTGATACCTTATATTACCCGGAGCATTGACCTAGGCTATTTGACTTTGTTGACCATTATTTGGTCAATATAAGTTAGGTGGTTTAGCATCAATCAATTTGTGACAACCTCAGTGGGCCCCACTTGTCATACTTGGTACCATTAAACCCCCTCCTACCAGTGTTTGGAAGTTGACCTTTTGTTTGACTTCTAGATCAGTGGACCCCACCTAGAATCAACTCTAAACTTTGTCCCATTTCTGTCTCAGAAAGTAAGTTTGGAATTGCTTATTATGGTCTTGTACCTTATTCTTACTGCTTATTTGGCTATTACATGCTCAAACAAGTTCAAATAACTTAGGTGTCTCTGATTTAACCAGTGTGGACCCCACATAACCTCAACTTAGCTTATTTCTTTGTGTGGTCAACTTTAGTCAACTGTATAAGCAAATAAGCACTTACAGTGCTTATTCTGAGGTTCCATAGTAGTTGTCTTTGTAAAAGTTTCTTATTTTAAGTATTTTAGTAGTTTTATAAAAGAAAAACCAGAAAAAGCAAACTTTAATTATAGTGATAGCTTCTATTTAATAGAAATTATCTATTTAATTTTCATCTCAGCTTATTAATAAGCACTTTTCCAATTTTATAATTTTATTAATTTCCTAGTACCTTTAAGTAGTTAAATTAAATTTCTTAGATTTTTCCTAATCTGTTTACTATTTATTAAATTTAAAAGTAGTTTAAATAATTAAATAGGTAATATTAGTAATTAAATAGTTTTCTTTAATTTTAAATTAACAACAGTTGAATTTTATATTTTTCCTAAGTTTTATAAAGTTGTTAAGACTTTTAGAAAATAGTTTCATAATTTCCACTATCCATTTTCTAATTTTCCTATTTAAATTAATTAAAATAGATTTAAATTAATTAATAAGTAATTAATTAGTCAATTAGCTTAAATATAATTTTTAGCAACTTTTTATAATTTTTTATGATTCCTGTAATGGTTAATTAGTTTTACAAATTTTTACATAATTTTATAAGTCATTTAAGTATTAATAGTAATTTAAAATAGTTTAGTTAGTTTAATTAAGTTAAATAGTTTTTAATTAATAGAAAACTCATAAAAAGACAAAAATATTTATTTTCATTTTTTATACTTTCTTCTGGTTCTAATTAAGGTTTTGAAATTATTTTTACAAGTTTTTAGTTTAATTTGTAGTATTTATAATTTTTAGTTAAATTAAATTAGGTTTAAATTACTTATTTAAATAGTTTTATTATTTAAATAATATTTTAATCATTTTTATAATTTCATTTTCATTTTCAATTTCTTTTTAATCTTAAGTTTTCAAAAGTTTCACTTTTCCCCCCTGTAGTTTGTAACTTGTTAAATACCACTTGTCTCTATCTGTTATCTGATTTTCTTATTTGTGCTTTTACTTGTATCTCTGTTATTGTTTATATATTTTCATATTATCTAAATTCCAAGCAATCAGTAGTATAATCATCCCTCAAATCATTTTTGTTACTGTCCTCAGCACCACTCATTCTCTTAATAGTTCCAAAATACAATTTCAATCTCGTTGGGATATAACGACCCGGGGATTTCCCTATATTTCCACGGTCAATATTAACTTGCACTTTCTCCTAGGTGGGCCTATCAGCTGCATACGCCTGACTGGTTGGTTTGGGAGGAGTCAAAATTTGGCGCCGCTGCCGGGGAGCGTTCTCACGAATGCAAAACACATGTTCCATCAAGAACCCCCATTTGATCAAAATTACCAATTTTTTCACACTTAGAAATGCAAATAATGGTATCAATCCTCCATGTCTAACCCACAACAGGATTGGCTAGTCCAGTAGCAAACGACTCTTGGTAAAGACATCTCAAAACCGTTGATGGCTTGCAATTTGCCCAAAATTGTATGGTTCCTCAACTCCCCATATCCCATAAAGCGAATGAGTTGGCTAGCCCGCAAGATTATGGCTTGTGGTAAAGGCCGTGGAAAAACCATAATTGGTAATCAGCTCACCAAGATGTTGACTATTCCATCAAGAGTTGGCTAGTCCAGAAGCAAACGGCATTTGGTAAAGACAAATCAAATCCGTTGACAGCTGGTGGTTTGCTCAAAATCACACGGTTATCAGGTGTGCCACAGTTCTTACACCTGGCTACTCCAGAAGTGATGGCTTTTGGTAAAGAGTAAAAATCCATTAATTTTTTCTCAAATAGATTGCTAGGGACTAGCAATAGTTTAGTATGGGGGATTGATGAGTGTCTAAATACTCATCATTTTATACCAATCTGAACTGCCAAAACATCCAAAAACACTCAAATATGCATCATAATACTTAAAATATCTTAGAAGTGTGTTTTATATGTTTCAAATGCAAAATATGCAAAAACAGATGAAAAACGTACAAAGTTTGCATAATTGGCAGTTTCAGTCCCTCAAGTTTCAAAAGTTGTCAAATCTAGTCCCTGGTAAATCAAAACATGAAAAATATCATCAAAGGTCCTTAGGGATTCATAAGTTCTCAAGTTTAGTCCTTTAAAGATAAAAATTACAAAATGACAACTTTAGTCCCTCAAGTTTCAAAAATGTCAAAATTAGTCCTTAAGGTTTTAAAAATGGGAAATTAATAAAATAAACTTGGAACTATTCTAAAATGACAAAATTGGTCCTTGTGATAACATTTTGAGAAATTACAACCACAGTCCCTTAAAAATCCAAATTTACATAAATGGTCCCTGAAGTTTGAGAAATTACAGAAAAGGTCCCTGGTATTTGAAAAATGGAAAAATCATATCTTTGATCCTTGGGTTTTCATAAATTACAAAAATAGCACTTGTAACTACTTTGGGAAAATTACAAATTCAGTCCCTCTATTTTTGTCAAATTACAAATTTGGTCCTTGTTTACTAATAACCAAACCGAACCATTTTTATTAAAATCCAAAACCAAAAACAAATCCAACCAAACTCCCTTACCTAGCCCACACCCTTTCCAAATCCAAAAACTTACCCAGCTCACTCCCCCTTTATTAAATAAAACGGGGGTTGACCCCGTTTGACCACCCAATACCGCCAAAACCACCACCACTATTCATCACCCTCACCCTCGCCTGAAACCCAAAACCAGGTGGTTTTTACACCACCTCATCACCATCCACCTCACCCCCTACTCCCCCTAACCACTCTTTCTACCTCACAGCAATCCCACATCACCATAAATGCTATCCACACCAAATTTTCACCCTAAACCATGGCCTATCCTCTGTTTTCTTCCATATCAACCCAACTTGCCTCCAAACCTTCCCCTTTGTCCCCTGACACCTCCACATACTCCCAAAAATTCTTAATTGTTCACCTTTGGCCCCAAGTTAACTTGGAAGACTTTTGGCGCCATTTTTCATTTAAACGGCTATGATCAATTCAGAAGAATGAAGGGTCAAGATTGAAGTGGGAAAGGCTCAGAAGGTGTCCCTGAACCCTAATTTGAGCTTATAAAAGGAAGAGAAGCAGAGGAGTCATATATCTAGTTTAATTTATATAAGTGTATGTCGTTTAATGCAATCTTAAAATTCTAGTGTAAACCTAAGCTTTTAAGCTTTAATTTAATCATCTTTCATGTATTGTAACTCTATTTGATCAATCAAAGTCAAGTTTCTTTAACTATTTCATGTTATGCAATTTCATTGAAAATTTCCAAAAAGCTATTTAGAGTAATTGTTTGTACTATGAAGTGTATTAGATTCCTAAGCTGTCACACCCCCAAAGTCGGGTCCAGCGGAAGCATACATGTAGCTGGGGTGTAACTCAATTGATATCACAACACAAGTACAAAAATGTTTTCACTTCAATCATTTAAAATAAAATAGTTTAATAAAAAAATGTTGAATTTACATTGTTAAAAGTAGTGCGAAAGTAGGCCATTAAAATAGTTAAAAACGGTCCCCAAATGAATAATCAGAGTCTTCTATGACCATGCCATGCCCTGCCAAAACCTCCTGTAGCGTGCCATTGGTTAAAACCTGAAAATACATGCTAAAGTGTCAACACAATGGTTGGTGAGTTCATAGAGTCTTGTGAAAAAGAATGTAATGCATTGAAATGAAGATTTCCCAGCAAAGGCATCGTAAATCCACTCAGTTCCAAGTCCCGCCATAAGAGACTTGTAACCTGTGTGTTTACAACCCACTGCCAAATGTAATAAGTTTGATACAAAAGCATTTTAATTCAGTAATAAGGCTGATGCAAAGGCATCGTAATTCAGTAGTAATAGTAGTGGAAAAGTATCGTAATTCCATAAGTAATTTTCGTATGTACAATAGCCACAAGTATAAAGTGAACCGACATAAATGTCAAAAATGCTACATTGTCTCTTAAGCTCATGACCCCGAAGCTAGACGTACTAAATCCTGCCCCAAATGAGTGTTTACCAGACACTCAATAAATTAGAAATGAAATGCATTCGTAATTCCGTTGGAGCAACCCAAACACGAATGGAGGAGTCACCCTCAATAGATCTATTCACTCACTCTCGCTTGAATCTTAATTAACGGTCCATGAAATAAAGGGGACTTGTCATGACGTGGTAGTAATAAGGCAACTTAAGCAATGTAAGGAATTTGTAATACTTTGGCATTGTACAAAAATAATTAAAGCAGTGTATTCTCCCCCAGAAGTAATTCAAATCGTATAAAAGCATAGAACAAGTATTGAAGCATGTATCTCCCCCAAAGAGTTTATAAAGAAATTTAACAAGTAAAAGTGGGGCTATGACTCACCTGAAGCTGATGTTACTGTGATGAAGTGAAATGAACAACAATGAACATGTAATGAGCTGAAAAACAAGACGCGCACACTAGCCGCAACCTAATATGAATGATGTACGATCTACTTTAGATCATGAAATGATGTTATGAATGTCCATGAACATGTTCCTATACCACTCTTAACTTGAAAATACTTGTTATTGTCAAAGTAATATGTTTTTCCATAACTTGGGAAAAATAAGTCTAACTAGACTTATAAAACTAGTCGTAATATATATATATCGTATATATAAATGGTAGTGTTGAATTCCTTGCTTTGAAAATCTTGAAATAACGTTTAATAGTCGTATAAATAAGCTTGTAATCATAAGTACTTCGATGGTTAAGAATTTGGCACTTTGGTAGTATTTATAGAAAATCTAGGATTTAGTACGTAGAAGTATTATTTCTATTAGTGACAAAATGGTCTCGTAAAACTAGTCGTGAAATAGTGAATATTAAGAGTTAGGAAAGAAGCTCAGTAGTTTTGAGAAGATTTTCACCATATCTAAAAAGTCACAAAAGTGAAGTTTGTCCATAAAGGTCTCGATCATAAAGATAATTAGCCGTCAAGTGAGGTATTTGGGCTGTTTTGGCAGATTCTGGGCAGTTTTTGGGAATGTTTGGAAGTCCATAAGTTGTTCGTTATAAATTCTTTTGACAAACGGCTGGATGTTTTGAAAACTAGGCTGGGTGAACTAACTTTTTGTCAATGATGTAAATTTTCCAGAAATGAGTTTATCAATGAGTAAATTGGCTCTCAACATGATGTATTACAAAAACTGTTTTTCTATACTTAGTAATATTTTGCTAAAAAGCTGATGGAAATAAATAGAGTTTCACCGATTTTGAAACGTGTATATCTTGGTCGTTATAAGCTTGTTTTCTACGTTCTTTATATCCCCGAAATCGTGGGACAACATACTAATATATTTTTGATAAGTCGGGATGGCTAGATCAAGTTTTACACCTCAGATTGCCCATTGAAAATCGTGGGACAGCATGTACAATTTTCAGAAAATAGTTTTCGTCGTTAAACTTGCAAAAATCATATCTCCTTCGTTATAAACTCGTTTTAATCCGTTCTTTCGCCTACGGATTCGTTTTTGAAAGTATTTTCTAAATATTTTGCCCAAAGTTACCCGGAAACCCCTGAGTTTTCTGGATTTGACAATTCGGGACAGTAGGTATATATATACGTTTAAAAATCAATTATAAGGTTCCAAACTAGTTTCTAATCCACCCAAATCACTTCCAATCACCACAAATCTAGTCTATTCCTACCATACACCTTCTCAAGGTGTCATGGGGTCTTAAACATCACCAATCAACTAGATCTAACAAGGGTTATCCATATAATCTATATCTAGGGTTTATAAGTTAAAAGTTTATAAAATAAAGTGGTATAAGCTAGCATATGCATGAAATCTTGAATGGAAATTATATAATCATGAAGATAACATGAAGAAATCATGAAAAAGAGTTTGAAAACTTACTTAGCAATGATTAGTGGATTTGGATGATGAAAACTTAATAATCTTGAGTTTTTATTTCAAAACCCTAACAAGAATCATTAAAAGAACAATAAAATGCCTTGATCTCCAAAAATCAATGGTGGATTGATGGTGTTCATTGTTTGGTCGTGGCTTATGGAGAGGAGAAAGAGAGAATGATCAAAATTGCTAAGAAAAAATGAGGATACAAAGTTTGATTTGATAACTTTGGTAAATATCTAGTTTAAATGGCATTTTTGTAAATAAGTGATCAAGTGGAAGAAGCATGTGGATGGGGGGGGGGGGGGGGGGGCGGCACATGTGAAAAAAAATAGGAAGAGTATGTAAGAAGCTTGGTAAAAATCTAGTTCACGGAGTCGGTTTTGGTTCCGTTAATCGCAAAACGTAAAGTTTTAAACCGCGAAACGTAAATTCGGGTATCGTAAAAATATGAAACTTGAAAGAATGACTAAACTTGTCAAAATACTCCATAATAAAATATAAGATGAATGGTATGTTCCATCGGGTTGCTTAAACGCTGCTAAAACTGGAAACGCGGGTTAAAAATGCGGAATTCGCGTAAAACGCTGAACTGAAAAACGTAAAATTCCAAAACTTTAAGAATTATCGTAAAATGAGAGAAAATCATATTTTTATTGTTTATATTGATTTATAGACATATCGGGATGCCGGAAGGACGTTTAAACCTGAATGTAAATCTCGGACACGGCTTCGTGATTTTTGCAGAAATGATCCGACGAGCGCCAAACTCTCGGATTACCGTTAAAATAGTTTAACTTATGAGAATATGAAATAAAAATTTCGGACATGAATAGTGTTTTGTGAATAGTAAAAGTGAATAGTAACTTCCCGAGATAAAAAAAATTGGAATTTCGACGTTTGAAACAGGACATGAAATTACGAGTTGTGACATTCTTCCCCTATAAAAGGAACTTCGTCCCGAAGTTCAGTTTGTGTTGGTTTCTAGAGTGGTATTGGAGAAAAGATGATGAAAAGTATGAAAGTTCTAACAACGAAGGTATACACACACACACATGAATGAAACATTTGGAAAATGAGTTGAGAATTTATTCCAGACAGAATTTTATTATAACCATTCTCAGTGTTGCAAAATTCATCTCTGAGTCAGACATAGGTGGTCAGCCTATATCTCACTATCCCGGGTTGAATATAGATGACCAGTCTATATCCCACCGAGGTTCCATGAATTTTGAAATACTCAGCTCAGTCATACTAAGACTATGTCCTTCACAAATACCAAGACGTTATGAAAGACAAAAGTAAGTGACCAAACGCGAGGTCAAATGATGAAACTATGCAAAGAAAAACATAATGCGGTGACATATATGATACATGAGCATGCTTATATGAAAGACAATTATAGTAATCAACTATAATAAATGAATATAATATATATCAGATAATGAGACATAAATCTCATCACCTATGTCAGCAACTAACCACAAATGAGGCTTCAGCTTGGCAGGCAGGCACGTGACGGTCATAGGGTTAAGTTTTCTTGAAAGTAGCTATAGTCTAGGTTTTAAAAACACTTAGTTCGCTATAGCCAAAGCTCTGGTACCAATCTGTCACACCCCCAAAGTCGGGTCCAGCGGAAGCATACATGTAGCTGGGGTGTAACTCAATTGATATCACAACACAAGTACAAAAATGTTTTCACTTCAATCATTTAAAATAAAATAGTTTAATAAAAAAATGTTGAATTTACATTGTTAAAAGTAGTGCGAAAGTAGGCCATTAAAATAGTTAAAAACGGTCCCCAAATGAATAATCAGAGTCTTCTATGACCATGCCATGCCCTGCCAAAACCTCCTGTAGCGTGCCATTGGTTAAAACTTGAAAATACATGCTAAAGTGTCAACACAATGGTTGGTGAGTTCATAGAGTCTTGTGAAAAAGAATGTAATGCATTGAAATGAAGATTTCCCAGCAAAGGCATCGTAAATCCACTCAGTTCCAAGTCCCGCCATAAGAGACTTGTAACCTGTGTGTTTACAACCCACTGCCAAATGTAATAAGTTTGATACAAAAGCATTTTAATTCAGTAATAAGGCTGATGCAAAGGCATCGTAATTCAGTAGTAATAGTAGTGGAAAAGTATCGTAATTCCATAAGTAATTTTCGTATGTACAATAGCCACAAGTATAAAGTGAACCGACATAAATGTCAAAAATGCTACATTGTCTCTTAAGCTCATGACCCCGAAGCTAGACGTACTAAATCCTGCCCCAAATGAGTGTTTACCAGACACTCAATAAATTAGAAATGAAATGCATTCGTAATTCCGTTGGAGCAACCCAAACACGAATGGAGGAGTCACCCTCAATAGATCTATTCACTCACTCTCGCTTGAATCTTAATTAACGGTCCATGAAATAAAGGGGACTTGTCATGACGTGGTAGTAATAAGGCAACTTAAGCAATGTAAGGAATTTGTAATACTTTGGCATTGTACAAAAATAATTAAAGCAGTGTATTCTCCCCCAGAAGTAATTCAAATCGTATAAAAGCATAGAACAAGTATTGAAGCATGTATCTCCCCCAAAGAGTTTATAAAGAAATTTAACAAGTAAAAGTGGGGCTATGACTCACCTGAAGCTGATGTTACTGTGATGAAGTGAAATGAACAACAATGAACATGTAATGAGCTGAAAAACAAGACGCGCACACTAGCCGCAACCTAATATGAATGATGTACGATCTACTTTAGATCATGAAATGATGTTATGAATGTCCATGAACATGTTCCTATACCACTCTTAACTTGAAAATACTTGTTATTGTCAAAGTAATATGTTTTTCCATAACTTGGGAAAAATAAGTCTAACTAGACTTATAAAACTAGTCGTAATATATATATATCGTATATATAAATGGTAGTGTTGAATTCCTTGCTTTGAAAATCTTGAAATAACGTTTAATAGTCGTATAAATAAGCTTGTAATCATAAGTACTTCGATGGTTAAGAATTTGGCACTTTGGTAGTATTTATAGAAAATCTAGGATTTAGTACGTAGAAGTATTATTTCTATTAGTGACAAAATGGTCTCGTAAAACTAGTCGTGAAATAGTGAATATTAAGAGTTAGGAAAGAAGCTCAGTAGTTTTGAGAAGATTTTCACCATATCTAAAAAGTCACAAAAGTGAAGTTTGTCCATAAAGGTCTCGATCATAAAGATAATTAGCCGTCAAGTGAGGTATTTGGGCTGTTTTGGCAGATTCTGGGCAGTTTTTGGGAATGTTTGGAAGTCCATAAGTTGTTCGTTATAAATTCTTTTGACAAACGGCTGGATGTTTTGAAAACTAGGCTGGGTGAACTAACTTTTTGTCAATGATGTAAATTTTCCAGAAATGAGTTTATCAATGAGTAAATTGGCTCTCAACATGATGTATTACAAAAACTGTTTTTCTATACTTAGTAATATTTTGCTAAAAAGCTGATGGAAATAAATAGAGTTTCACCGATTTTGAAACGTGTATATCTTGGTCGTTATAAGCTTGTTTTCTACGTTCTTTATATCCCCGAAATCGTGGGACAACATACTAATATATTTTTGATAAGTCGGGATGGCTAGATCAAGTTTTACACCTCAGATTGCCCATTGAAAATCGTGGGACAGCATGTACAATTTTCAGAAAATAGTTTTCGTCGTTAAACTTGCAAAAATCATATCTCCTTCGTTATAAACTCGTTTTAATCCGTTCTTTCGCCTACGGATTCGTTTTTGAAAGTATTTTCTAAATATTTTGCCCAAAGTTACCCGGAAACCCCTGAGTTTTCTGGATTTTACAATTCGGGACAGTAGGTATATATATACGTTTAAAAATCAATTATAAGGTTCCAAACTAGTTTCTAATCCACCCAAATCACTTCCAATCACCACAAATCTAGTCTATTCCTACCATACACCTTCTCAAGGTGTCATGGGGTCTTAAACATCACCAATCAACTAGATCTAACAAGGGTTATCCATATAATCTATATCTAGGGTTTATAAGTTAAAAGTTTATAAAATAAAGTGGTATAAGCTAGCATATGCATGAAATCTTGAATGGAAATTATATAATCATGAAGATAACATGAAGAAATCATGAAAAAGAGTTTGAAAACTTACTTAGCAATGATTAGTGGATTTGGATGATGAAAACTTAATAATCTTGAGTTTTTATTTCAAAACCCTAACAAGAATCATTAAAAGAACAATAAAATGCCTTGATCTCCAAAAATCAATGGTGGATTGATGGTGTTCATTGTTTGGTCGTGGCTTATGGAGAGGAGAAAGAGAGAATGATCAAAATTGCTAAGAAAAAATGAGGATACAAAGTTTGATTTGATAACTTTGGTAAATATCTAGTTTAAATGGCATTTTTGTAAATAAGTGATCAAGTGGAAGAAGCATGTGGATGGGGGGGGGGGGGGGGGGGGGGGGGCGGCACATGTGAAAAAAAATAGGAAGAGTATGTAAGAAGCTTGGTAAAAATCTAGTTCACGGAGTCGGTTTTGGTTCCGTTAATCGCAAAACGTAAAGTTTTAAACCGCGAAACGTAAATTCGGGTATCGTAAAAATATGAAACTTGAAAGAATGACTAAACTTGTCAAAATACTCCATAATAAAATATAAGATGAATGGTATGTTCCATCGGGTTGCTTAAACGCTGCTAAAACTGGAAACGCGGGTTAAAAATGCGGAATTCGCGTAAAACGCTGAACTGAAAAACGTAAAATTCCAAAACTTTAAGAATTGTCGTAAAATGAGAGAAAATCATATTTTTATTGTTTATATTGATTTATAGACATATCGGGATGCCGGAAGGACGTTTAAACCTGAATGTAAATCTCGGACACGGCTTCGTGATTTTTGCAGAAATGATCCGATGAGCGCCAAACTCTCGGATTACCGTTAAAATAGTTTAACTTATGAGAATATGAAATAAAAATTTCGGACATGAATAGTGTTTTGTGAATAGTAAAAGTGAATAGTAACTTCCCGAGATAAAAAAAATTGGAATTTCGACGTTTGAAACAGGACATGAAATTACGAGTTGTGACATAAGCTCACTTAAGCTCCTAGATAGTTTATAAAAGCTATTAGAAACTTTTAAAAGCAGTTTAGTAATATAAAAAATCAAAAACACAAAAAGTCAACAAAAGTCAAACTGATAAGTTCTTGGTGATAAGCATTGGAGCAGGGCATATTATGGATGGTCCTGGGTTAGAATCCATTGGTGGATGTTAGGAAAGGTTTCTTTGTTCTTGATTAATTGGTTTAAGCAGGATTGCATTTTGTAAGTTCAAAGCTTAATTTTTAGCATTTCTTATTCTATTGTTGTTTAGGTACTTAATCTTGCTTATTTGTGTTTATTCAGTATTAGTTAATCATAATCTAGCCTAAAATCAATTGCTTGCTTGTTGAAATTAATAGTTGTTTAGTATTTCATAATTTAGTAATATGAAGCTTGATTTTGATTTCTAAGTTGTAGTTGTTATTGTTGGTATCTTTAGGCTTACACAGGTTTAATTCATAGTAATATATGGTTCTGTGTTAATTGTTTGGATTAAATCCTTTGTTCTCTTTGAAAATCATCTTATTAGTCAATATCTAAGGTGTTTGGAACAAGTTTGTTAACTAAACTCTTGTTGTTGTTTGGAGTTATTTGTTGTTTCACTAGGTTGCAGTAGTGTTATTTAGGATAATTAAGGAATAAAAGTTTAGGTCTAAACCACAAATAGTCAAAATCACAAGTAATACATCACCACAGTTAACTGTGGTGATAATTGAGTCCAAGTCTTATCATATCAGCGTCCTCCTCAGCTGCAAGAATTTCTGCCTCGACATTAAGCGCCTTATCTCGGTTGGGTGTGCCAGGTGGCACAGTGTTGTCCACTATAGGTGCCGTTTGGTGAGGAGTATTGAAGAGAGTGCGCTGAAGTTCTTCAACGCTTGGGACCACCGTGGTGGTTTGAATAGTCCTATAGGCAATTCTACCGCTGGGAGAGGTAGGGTTGGTCCCGCTTCTTGGTGACCAGGCGCACTGGTTGTTCCAGAGGCATGCCTAGAGGCTAGAGGTTGAGTCTTGAGGGTTCTTCCTCTGGGGGTCACCACGTGTTTTTTCTAACTGCGGAGTGCACTGGCTTGAGTTTTTTTTTTTCGTCATTCTAGTTCTTAGTGTCGGGTCCCACAGATGGCGCCACTTGTTGATACAAAAGTTGGGCGTTCCTAGTTTGGGCTCCTGCTCGCGTACCAATTAGCTCTTAATGCTTGAACCTGCGCACTAAGAAAGTAAACAAACACCGTTAGGCTTATCGTGGGATTGTTTTCCACGATTATCCTCCGACGTGAGATTAAGTAATTGGTTTAGGGTTATATTGAAGAGTTAGGGTTTGTAAATCGTACCTTTAATGAGAATTATATCATTCTATATATAGGCGCAGAATCCTTGTAGGTTTCGTGCTCCTTACTCTTCGCGCACGTAGTGCTTATCCGGTCCAAGGATCTTTATCCGTAAATAGAAGACCCGTTATCTTGACCATAGATAGTTTTGTTGGGTTTGGGCCTACGTGAGCCCAACCCATTGGTAATGAGGCCCAAATCATTGTTATGATAGCCCACTCGTGGTGGGTTTGGGCTTAGTAATGTTTATCGTTTGGGCCGCGGCCCAAATATAGACTATACGTCATCAACAACCACTAAAACCACCGAGACAATCCGGATTTATTGAATGAACCAACTTGATAATCATTTATAAAACGATGATTTTATACGAAAAAAATCAAACCCTACATTTAAAAAAACATAACATTGGTATTTTAACTAAAGGAAGCAAATAACATGTAGGGTTGAGAATGAATGATGGGTCAATTTAGGTCTCCAAAAGAAACTTAATGACATTCACTTACACGTACCCTTCAGACAGAAGATATATCTTGCAAGTTGCAAGTTAGATCCCATGACCAAAATAGACATGTAAAGTTTCAATTTCTTTATTATTATATCTAACACGACTACACGAGTTACTATTTACACCAGAATATCTGAATTGTTAGAATATTAATGTGTAATAGTTAGGATATAAGTTTAGGGGGTTAATTGTATTTTAGCTCAAACTTAAGGAGGTTAGTCATGTATTAGGAAAGTTACTAACCTCCTCAATTGTAGAATCCTTGTTCACCAAGGATTAGGTTTCTCCCCCCCTCATTCTCTATAAATAGGGATGAGGGGGTGATGTTTTATTTCTACCTTCTTTTCTTGCTCACGTTTAATAAACGTTTGAGTGTAAAATATCTCGTGTGTGTTGGTGCCAGTCGGCATTAAGGGATCATAAACCTTTGCCGAGGTCTTGTTGGAGTAGTTCTTGATTCGTAGTTCAGCTCTAGAAATCGGTTTGTTGGATTTCTTCCAAAAATTGGTATCGGAGTCTGGTTTGATAAGAACGAATCACACAACGTGGATAGAGCTAAAACAAGAGAAACGAGTGAACCGGGTTTGGTTCATCGGTTACTGTGCAGTCGTGGGCGCGCTGCAGGTTCGTTAACCGTTGGATTTCTACGAAATTCGAACCATAGGTTGAAGACACATAGATCTAGGATCTCACCGGAGGGATCTTGCATCAGAACTTCTAGGAAAGAGATATAGGTTGTCGAATTTTCTGGTTTGGTTGTTGTGTTCTTTGTTATTTTCGGTTATTGTTTGGCTATAGTTGTGTAGATTACACGGTTCAAGGTTTCTAGGTTTTCGAGTCAAGATTACTTGGGCAACAAGGTTCTTGAAGTTGTCTTGCAAGGAGGTGTATCGAATCTCTTAGGGTTATAGGAAATCGTTTTCTTTTGTCACAAGGTTCTTGAAGTTTCGGTTTTGAGCTTCAAAGGTGACAAGGTTTTGCAAGAAGTTTCAATTTCAAGTTTTCGATTTATTGGAGTTCAAGTCTTGGTGGTTCTTGGAAGACAAGTAAGGTTTAAATTTGTCTTGGGATTCAAGAAAAGTGATTACTTGGAGTACAAGGTATATCAAGGTTGTAGACTTGAGGTGGAAAGATCGAAGCTTTAGGGTTTTTCTAAAGGTTAGTAGATCAAATTATTACAAGAAAGCGGGTTTAGCACACGGCTTGCGAGACTTGTTGGTAAAGTTGGTTAAAAAGAAACTTAACAAGGTTTGTAGCAAGGTTAAAGAAGAATGGCGAGTATGAATACTAGGTTAAACATCGAAAAGTTCGATGGGAATATTATACAAAAACATGGAGGTTCAAAACAAGTTGGGTTCAAGCAACTTGGTCTTGGTGTTAAAACAAGGGTCCATGGAGTACATGTTCAAAAGCGTGTTTGGTTTGAGGTGGAACTGCAGGGAGCTCAGGAAAATCGTGTTGCTGAGATTATTCAGGAGAGTAATGATCATGCTGTAGTGGCTCAAAGAAAGTTGGAGGTTAAATAACTTGAAGGAAAGACAAACACAGACTACTTGCTAAAAGAGCAGGAAAAGGTACACCTTGTTATAAAGGTGGGGGCGGACATTACGGTAACCGGAGTACCTGGTCAAGAAGGTGCAAAGGGTAATGTTGCTGAAAGATATAGAGGTGACGGTAATATGGCTGCTTTAGGAGTTGCTGGAGTGATAAAAGAATATGCACATGATTCATTAACTTTCAGGGATACAGTTTCTTGTCAGGTAATTTCCAAGTGGATGGCTGTAATGAAAAAAGATATGGATACTCGGTCTGGTATGTGTACGCTCAGCAACGGTTTCAGGCGAAGCAGTGACGACAGTAACATATATTACTGGAACTATGCACAAGGTATGTTCATATATCTATTCCTCCATATAGATTATACGGGGTTTACTTGCGAAAGCAAGGCGGAGATCTGGGTTACCAAGGGTTTGCTGGATGAAGCAAAGGAAAATATACTTGGTATGAAGATCTTCAGGACTCAGAGTGGTAATACTCTGAGGGTGTCACGATTCAGGTTTTCCAACGGGATGTCGGTTCAGATATTGTTGGGTGGACACTCTACGCTGTCGTTAGAGGGTAGTCTGTCAGGGAATCGTGATGAAGAAAAGAAGAGTAAGGGGTCATGTATATATGCAGTTGGAAGTCATGAGTATCAAGTGGTCTGCACGAGACCTGACATAACATCTGCGGATGTGGGAATGTTGGATAGGTTTGATCAGATGGACGTACAGGCTTTTGTGGATTATGACTACGCCATGGGTAGATCAATCACAATGTACGGGTTGATGATACAGGAATGTGCGGTGAGCTTGGAAGCTATGTTGCGGCTCATGATGGCTTTGTTAACAACTAAAGCGGAGTATATGACACTTACCGGAGAATTGAAGGAGAATATATGGCTAAAGGGACTCTTTACAGAGTTAGGATTTGAGCTAAGTTTAGTAGCGGGTATTGCTACTGGTGCCTTGACGAAGGCGGTCCCCGGTCCGAGGTTCCAGCACTGGTTGAAGCTGTTGCGTATCGGAGAAGGCTAACTATTACTACTAAAGTGGAAATTGTTAGAATATTAGTGTGTAATAGTTAGGATATAAGTTTAGGGGGTTAATTGTATTTTAGCTCAAACTTAAGGAGGTTAGTCATGTATTAGGAAAGTTCGTAACCTCCTCAATTGTAGAATCCTTGTTCACCAAGGATTAGGTTTCTCTCCCCTCATTCTCTATAAATAGGGATGAGGGGGTGATGTTTTATTTGTACCTTCTTTTCTTGCTCACATTTAATAAACCTTTGAGTGTAAAATATCTCGTGTGTTGGTGCCACTCGGTATTAAGGGATCATAACCCTTTGCCGAGGTCTTGTTGGAGTAGTTCTTGATTCGTAGTTCCGCTCTAGAAATCGGTTTGTTGGATTTCTTCCAACATGAATATAATATCTTGAGGAAGATAAAGTTTGTTCATTCAATTTATTGTAACAAAAACTGGTTATAACTAAACTCGGGGGTATTTGGGTAAGTTTATAAATTGGGCTTATATGTATGTATATAGAGAATTTGATAGGAAATATTTGATTTTAACGTAATTTTTATTTTCTTTGTTTTGTACAAAATATTGTATGGAAAATAAAAGCATTTCCTTTTAACTAAAACACATGCTAAAAGTCTCAAGGATAATTGCATATATAGCTAATGAAACTTCAAAAATTACATATTTTTCAAAACATAAATTTTCAATGCATGATATATAATCTATATCTATACTACATATAATGCATGAAGCACTATCTCTTCAAAAATTTTAGATTTACAAGAAACAATGCATGGTTTAAAACACTTTAATGCACCCAATTTTCAAAATTACAACAAAGTAAGCATATTGTACAACAAAAAACTGCGTGGTGACATTTTAAGACCAAAATTCTACCAAATAACATAAATTCTATTAAAAATACCCCTTCATAAAAAATTACAACCATTTAAGCACAATGTACAACAACTTTTAAGTAAATAAAGTCATAAAACACAAAGCACAAGTATGTAAAGCACAATGATTTTAAGGTCAACAATTTATTCAACACATATAATTAATACATTAATTAATTCTCCCCTTCACCAAAATATACAATAATTTAACCATAATGTACAAGCTAATCAAGCTACTAAGCCAAGTACTTAAAAATAAAGCCATTAGGCTGGGCACAGTATTCGGTCGACCGGACCGATCGCCCCTACGCTGATCGAGTCGCCGCCACTGCAACCACAAGATCGATGATGTAACAACCGTTTCCCGGATACAAATAGGCCCCCACCCTAGAAGGAAATGGGCTAAGGACTTAACGTGATTAGCTGGTCAAACCCGGTAGTCAACCTAATAGTTAACGAACGTGTAACATGGCATTGGAGGTTATGATGCATAACTTAAAGGATTAGAGTTGTTAAGTTGTAAACATGTTATAAAAAGGTGATGTGGACAAAGTAGAAGGAATGAGACTTGAGGGACTTAATGTGTCAAAGGGCCAAACTTGTGACTAGCTAATATTATCCAGGAAATTCTAGAGATTTCCACATTATCCTAAGATGTGTTTTTGGTCCGGTTTAGAGAGGAGAGAAAGGGAGGGAAACCATAAGCTTATGGCTTTATCGTTCTTATGATGAAGGTTAGGTGTTCCAATCCAAGAGATAGCTTCTAGTATCAATTAATCACAAGTAAGTATTTCTCTATCTTGATTTTATGAGGTTACGTTTTATAAGTAAAGTGGGAATTCATCATATGATCAAGATATGATCATATATGATGATGTAGAATTGATGATGAGTAAATTATAGTGGGTTTTATATATAAACCCTTGTTTATGTTATTGATTATTATTATGTTTTAGGTTTTGATAGATGATAAAGGTTGATGATGATGATGGCTAGTAATGATGATGATGATGATGATGATGATGATGATGATGATGATGATGATGATGATGATGTTGATTTTATGATTGTAGCTTAGCTTTGGAAGCTAAGGTAAGTAACCAGTTATAATGTGATGTTATGTTGATTTCTTTACATTATGTGTTATATGCTTATCATGATATGGTTATTGAATGGTTTGGAAGTTATGTGTTATGTGAAAGTGATTATAAGGCTAGCATGGTATAGCTAGCAATCGAAGTATTAGCTAAGTGGGTTTAGGTGTGTTGAGATAGTATGGTGCTTTCCTAGATTTTGTAGAAATTGAACCGTAAGTCGTTAGAAGTCATGTCACCCGGCATTTTAAAGGCAATTGAGTCTAGTTTCATTTAAAAATGGTTTCAAGGTCTGAATTTTTATGGATTTTTGTCAATTGTCAAAAGAGTAACAGAATATCCATTAAAGTCAAGCGTTTTGGCACAAAAAGTTTTAATTCTTGGTCAAAGCGGGCACGGGGTGTAACAGATGAAGGTCGAACGGCTCCAAAATTCACAAACCAGTCACCCCCTCGACCAATTAATGCATTCCACAAAAGAAGAAAAAAAATGTACCGTTACATATCAAAACAAAAACGAAAGAAGGAAAGAACAATCATCAATTAAGCCAAAAAAAAAAATATCAAACTTATTCCATCTATGGTCCACGAACAGAAAGTATACAGCAACAATAAAACCCAATATCTACATCTACCTCAGTTCTAAGTTCTAACCCCATCTTAAAACCACCATCACGGTTAACACAACATAAAATCTTACAGAGAGTTTTTGTTTGATATTCAAGAAAAGGGTCTGATTTTCTTGCAAACATAGATTGTTGGTTATGTTCGGTTATCAAGATAAGAAAGAAAGGAAGAGTATGTGATGTTTGTGTGGCTGCAAATCATGGCTGCGTATTTTTGTAAGGAAAATTAGGGCAGGAATGAGGTAATTTAGGTTTTATAAACGTATTTATAAGTCCTAACATTTGGGTTACATACTGGTTTGGTTGTTAATTGGGCTGGCCAAATGATATCACAAATTATTTGTTAGTTTTATCATGGGCCTTAATAGATATTGATGATTAAAATTTGTTTAAGCTGAAAATGGTTTTAGACTAATTACTAATTGAGCCATATGTTATTTGTATGGTATAGTTGATTTTGGGCTATTTTTGATATTTGGTTTATGTGAATAGTGTATATTAAAAATAAAAATGTAGGGGATTGATGCGTGGGAATTGCACCAGGCTTTACCTCTCGAGGGATCTCGAGAAGCTTACAACTCCCACCAGGCAGTGTACCTGATCATTGTAGTATAGTATAGTGACAAGTACCGGGGGATTGATCGTTCAACTCCGGAATAGTGTCGCTAGGATTAGAAAGCCTAAAAACTAGGTCTAGAGGTGAGGGATGGTTCTTTTTTGTATTTTTTATGTTTTATAAAAGCAAGTAAAATCTCGGGTTTTGGAAGAGTGGGCAGACTTAGTTGCTAGTCAACTAACCCAATAACTAAAAATGCAATCAAAATAAAATAATAAAAAGGAAAATAAATTAAATTAAACTAGTGGTGTGAGCAATATGTGGGAGAATGGTGTTTATTTAGATTTCACTACTCCCTAGATATCTTTTACAGGTTAATTACTTGTTACAGTTGCATGGATGACGGATTGTATTCCTTAATAACATTCATGGGGTGGCGTACTTACTTCCCCAATTCTATAAGTTCCTACTTCACTCCTATGTTGAGCCGGCTAAGAAGCTCCTAACATGGGATCACTAGAATTCGCTCATGCATTAAATATAACCATAAAAACCTAGTACACATCGGCTCATGTTTCTTAAGACGTTCAAGCAAGTTACACAATGGAGATCTGCCAGTTTTCTTAAGCCTAACATTGAAATCATTCATCCATTAAAACTATAAACAAGAAATCAACCTATAATCAACATCTAGGTTTCATTACATCTAAGCAAACACACAAAAGATCTAGCCTAGCATGTTAAAATCAAGACAAGCATAAGATATATTCAAACAATACATAGACATATTGAATGAATTGAAAGAAGACTTATCTTAATTGAACATGAAGGGTTTCAAGGGGTGAAAACCCTTGAAAATACTGTTACAAACGACCTAGGGTTTATTAGGTTCGGCCCTAGTATTCTCCACACAAGTTCCTCTTTTTAATGAATGAAAAATAGAAAAGTATATATAGATTTTGTGAGGTGACGGCGTCAAGAAGAAATTTCTGACGCCGTCATGTGTAATTCTGCCTGGATCTGCAGCTGACGCCGTCATGTGTAATTCTGCTCCAGGCCGTCACCAAAATAACTCTTGACGCCCTACTTCTGACTCCGTCATGTTTTCTCTGGGTCGTCATGCATTTTTCTCCTGACATCGTCATATTTTCCTTCTTGACACTGTCAGGTACTGTTCCCATCAAGGAAAATTAAGTCTTTGCCGTTTTCTTCACTTTTATGCTCCAAAAACATCCAAAATGCTTCATTTTTCAGAATTCACTCCCAAAGTACCTAAAATCACAAAAGGAACGATTTAGGGCAATATTTGATCAAATAAATTCCAATTCCGGCTTAAATGACCCCCTAAAAACGGTTCATTTTTCGCCTCATCATATACCCTTACACTTGAGATTTGCTTGTTCTCAAGCAAATGCACTTTTATTCTAGTCAAAATACAAGTTAGGGGTCATTTAACACCAATATAAAAATAATTACAACAAATAATCGTTCAACTAAAGACCAAAGACAAGCACGGAGGTCATACACTAGCACCTCACAAATAGTGTTTAGATACTCACATCTCTCGGGTGTAATAAAGTATATATCACAATATGGAAATGGAAAACATCTCTCACTACTTGTCATAATAAAATAGATTACCATAGGCTTGGGAAAGGATCAAACCTCCACCACATGGCGTAAGCACCTAGGATAAACTATCAAAGAGGTCTTTGAAAGGGTTGTAACGTTAGGTGTAGGGATATGGAATACACGGTTTTGTTGGATATAGGCAGTCATTACTGGTGGCAAGTTAATAATCTTGGTTAATTACATGTACAATATGGCGTTGATAAGCCAAGACTAGACTCGACTTAAGCTAATAAATGAAAGATAACAAAAACATAAAACAAACATAGAATGAAACGGGATGGTAGTCCGTATGTTTTTCTCTTTTCTTGTTTTTTCGATTTTTTTTTTTTTTTTTTTTTTTTTTTTTTTTTTTTGAATACACTGTTACCCTACCATCCAAAATAATACATCATAGGGAATGAACATTCCCATTACACTTGAATTTTTACATACTTTATAATAAACTAATCTAATGACTCGAATCAAGAAAATCAAAACACTTGGAGTACTTTTAAGATTAACGCACATATGGGGGTAATAAATGATGTTCTTCCCCATTACTCCATAACACAAGTACTTTACCCATGAGTCCCAATCGTCCCAAAACAATATGTACAAGGATATGACTCGACTTAGCAACCATGTAATCAATTAGATAATTAACTAAGGATTTAAACATGTAACAATAATGCACTAAAAATGAATGCATACACGGAAGGCTAAGGCGATTTGGGTGTACATATAAGTGGGGTGTAACGAATTCTTCCTTTAAGTAAGATGCTTAAAGTTAGAAATGAAAAGATAGGCTCGGAGGGGTGTACTAGGGGTTTCGTGTACTAAAAATGAGTACAACGCTAATGGTGTGGGAAAAATTAATTGACTTTACTAGCCAAGTAATATGACTTAAATGGTCAAGTAATTATGATACAGGTTTAATACAAGGGTGATCCTAATGCCTCTTATCGTGTAGTAAATCCTACTACACGAATGTAGTCTCACTAGCGGTCTCGGGATGCATCAATAACGCAAGTTCTAGAATCTAAATGCTACCGGTACACTCATAAGCACTAATAGTAAATGCTTTTCCTATCAAATCTAAAGGCGAACCTCACATATTTGGGTGGAAAATTTTTTTGAATAGTACGGTTTTGTGCTAGTCATACAACTCCTATCCATGAGACGCTTGCTATGGCTAAAGTTTCACTCCTAAATGTTGTAAAAAATTTAAATTTGGCGCTAAAATTACACTAACAAGTATTTCTCATAGTTTTATTACACATCTACCATCAAACAAACAAACTCAAGCGAAAGTGTTTCCTATGAGGTATCATCACTTTACCCTCCCCTTACACTTAGGATGAAAATTGTACCCAGTGTTCAAGTAAAGAATGTAAAAGTGAAATAAGTAAAAGGATGAAATCAAATACTCCCCTGATTCACTCGGTATGGATAATAAGGTAATAAGGTTAGATCTTCCTCTAAGAAAATGAACAATCAAAGCTTCCCTTCCAGAATATAAATCATCTTCTTGTCAAACATAACTTGTTAAACCTGAGAAAACAAACAAGGCAACCTCGCGTAAAATCGGCGGCAATCTATATATGCTAACAAATCCTAGAAAACAAAGTAAGATATAATGCTTGTGGAATGATGTTTGCAGATTTCATGGAGATTATAAAACTAAAGATTCAACAAAAACTTTAAGACTCCGTTAGAAAAACAAAACTGGTAAAAATTCCAGAATTTTACACGTGACGCCGTCAGGAGTTTCTTCCTGACGCTGTCAGAAGTGACCTGCAGAAATTCTTATGTTAAGCTTTCAGAAAATTTCTAGAAAAACATTGTCCTACTTCCTGGAAAATCCTGCAAAATATCATTATGACTCGATACAAGCATTTGACTCTAATAAATACGAATATACATGTTCATTTAATATTGTGGAGAATCATGATCGGTTTTGTTTCTTAAAAAACATATTTGGGGTTTCCCCTTACACTTATCTTTTGCAAAATACCTTTGGATGAAGTTAAGACTAAGCCAAATGACAAAATAAAGTATTTTCACCATTTTAGTTTGAAACATGATCTACCAACAATAAAAATAAAGCATGCATACGGAAGCAAATAACAATCAAACAATTAAAAATCACACACAAAACATGGGTTGCCTCCCAAGAAGCGCTTTTTTTTATTTACGAGTCTTGTAGCTAGATTCAAGGTCATGGGTTACATTTTCCTTTCCCACTTTTGTGTTGACTCAAAACATCTAACCTAATTCTCATCACGTTTGTACTCAGGGCCTAGATTCATGCAACCTGAATAGTATGTTCGCCTCCTCTCACAATAAACATCATTATCAATTCTATCTTCCTTAACCTCATAAGGTCGAATCCCATCAATTTGTAAGTTCTTGATGCCCTTTAATTCTTCCTTCATGTGAGGCATCATAATAGTAATCTTTTCTATCCCATCAGTAAACTGAACTATTCCTTTCCCATGATCGCAATACATCTTAGTCTTCTCAACAAAATGTTGTCCTAGGACTATTTCTCCTAGGTGTGGATCTATAATGCCTCTAACATCTTCTAGGATTACAAAGTCGCATTGATAAGTAAAATTTCCTATAAAGATGTGTACCCCTTTAACTCTCCTGACGAAATTACATAGCCTATTAGAGTTGTAAGGGTCTTTTCTAGGGCTTAACCTTTCGTTCATTATCCAGTTGTAATAGAGCCTAGACATAATATTCATGGGTGCTTTTAAGTCAATGTATGTATGCTCTCTAGACATGTACCCAATCATGCAAGGAATTTTTATGTTCCTAAAGTTATGCCTCCTAATCCATGGTGTCTTTCTATATTTTGAGGGGCAGGGGTGTTGTAAAAGGAATCTATGGTAACTCAATTCATCCGGGGTTGGAGCGAAGTCTGTAAACTCAATTTTCATTTGGAGAGGCTTACTAAATTCCTTGAATGTGTTAACTTCTCTCTTTCTTCTTTTATGCGCTATAAGCCTCTTGCTAACTTCTAAATGACGACTCTCTAAATCCATAAAGACCAAACTAGTACAAACAAAGACACGAAGAAATAAGATAGACTAAAGAAAACCTTAAAATAAAAATAAAATCTTACTAGAAAGGAATCTAGCAAGTAGACATAATAAAAATAAATTCTAACCTAGACAATAACTATTCTCCAGGTTGCGGCGCCAAAAACTTGATGCGTGGGAATTGCACCAGGCTTTACCTCTCGAGGGATCTCAAGAAGCTTACAACCCCCACCAGGCAGTGTACCTGATCGTTGTAGTATAGTATAGTGACAAGTACCGGGGGATTGATCGTTCAACTCAGGAATAGTGTCGCTAGGATTAGAAAGCCTAAAAACTAGGTCTAGAGGTGAGGGATGATTCTTTTTGTATTTTTTATGTTTTATAAAAGCAAGTAAAATCTCGGGTTTTGGAAGAGTGGGTGGAATTAGTTGCTAGTCAACTAACCCAATAACTAAAGATGCAATCAAAATAAAACAATAAAAATGAAAATAAACTAAATTAAACTAGTGGTGTGAGCAATATGTAGGAGAATGGTGTTTACTTAGATTTCACTACTCCCTAGATATCTTTTACAGGTTAATTACTTGTTACAGTTTGACGGATTGTATTCCTTAATACCATTCATGGGGTGGCGTACTTACTTCCCCAATTCTATAAGCTCCTACTTCACTCCTATGTCGAGCCGGCTAAGAAGCTCCTAACATGGGATCACTAGAATTCGCTCATGCATTAAATACAACCATAAAAACCTAGTACACATCGGTTCATATTTCTTAAGACGTTCAAGCGAGTTACACAATGGAGATCTGCCAGTTTTCTTAAGCCTAACATTGAAATCATTCATCCATTACAACTATAAACAAGAAATCAACCTATAATCAACATCTAGGTTTTATTACATCTAAGCAAACACACAAGAGATCTAGCCTAGCATGTTAATATCAAGAGCATAAGATATATTCAAACAACACATAGACATATTGAATGAATTGAAAGAAGACTTATCTTAATTGAACATGAAGGGTTTCAAGGGGTGAAAACCCTTGAAAATACTGTTACAAACGACCTAGGGTTTATTAGGTTCGGCCCTAGTATTCTCCACACAAGTTCATCTTTTTAATGAATGAAAAATAGAAAAGTATATATAGATTTTGTGAGGTGACGGCGTCATGAGGAAATTTCTGACGCCGTCATCTCGCCGCCAATAAAGTTCTCGGACTGCCTAGATCTGGAGCTGACGCCGTCATGTGTAATTCTGCTCCAGGCCATCACCAAAATAACTCTTGACGCCCTACTTCTGACCCGTCACGTTTTGTCTGGGTCGTCATGCATTTTGCTCCTGACGCCGTCATATTTTCCTTCTTGACGCCGTCAGGTACTGTTCCCAGCAAGGAAAATTAAGTCTTTGCCGTTTTCTTCACTTTTATGCTCGAAAAACGTCCAAAATGCTTTCTTTTCCAGAATTCACTCCCAAAGTACCTAAAATCACAAAAGGAACGATTTAGGGCAATATTTGATCAAATAAATTCCAATTCCGGCTTAAATGACCCCCTAAAAATGGTTCATTTTTCGCCTTATCAGGGATATATATAGTGTAAAAAGATGAATTTTTTTGAAATAAAATGAAAAATATAAATGTCGGTTGCCTTACTATGCCTAAAAGGTCGCATGTAGGTCAGAAAATTTAAAGGTGATTGTGATGAAGGAAAGAATCAAGATTTCTGTTTGTGGTAGCTTCGGTTATCAGTAAATGAAATTATACTACTATTTTTTTTTA
Source organism: Artemisia argyi (assembly GCA_030686995.1). Lineage (NCBI taxonomy): Eukaryota > Viridiplantae > Streptophyta > Magnoliopsida > Asterales > Asteraceae > Artemisia > Artemisia argyi. The sequence goes on from CM060694.1 coordinate 29,905,352, forward strand.
TGGGTCCCAATAGCGTCTTCCACGATGTATGGGGAGGTTGAGATGTAGACAGCCTTACACCTACCTAAGATAGAGAGGCTGCTTCCAGTTCTATCTAAGATAGGAAAGGACCTCTGACCATCTGTAGGGAGTGAGGATCGAACCGTTAACCTCTAGGTTAAGATGCAAGAGGTTTTTCAACTGATCCAACCTTAAAATTATTGTTATTTGTAAATTAATCGCTAAAAAAATATGAACACATAACATTAAATTACCAGAAAATATAGTTACAGAGTACATGCCATCGCATCGCACGGATACCCTGCTAGTACAATTAAAGCATGTTTTTACTTTGAGAAAATAGAGTAAATTGCAAAAATGGTCCTTAACGTTCCAGAAATTAGCAAAAACGGGACCGAGACAAAACGTAGCGCAAAAAAGACACCCACGTTCCACATTTTCGCAAAATCGCCACCGAGAGGCCTTTTTGGCTAACTTCCGTTAGTTTTCCCGTCAGTCAAGGGTATAATCGCATGAAATGACAAATATACCCCTTTAACTTCAGATACAACCCTAATTGTTGCCGCCAAATCTTTACTAGTGCATTTTCCTATTCACTGCCTTTGAACGATACGTATAGATCCGTATAGTTCCGGTTAGATTACATCGATCGTCCGTGCCTTTGAACGATACGGTAAGACACAATGCATTTTCCTCTTTAATTTCCCTCCTGTTTTGTGAGGGGTTTTTTTTTTTTTTTTTTTTTTTTTTTTTTTTTTTTTAATTTATTTGTTAAAAGGTGTATTTGTTGTTAATGTTATGGACTTACAATTGTAGGTGGTCAGATGGGAAATGTGAAAGTAGTAGAGGTAGATAATGAAATAGAAGAACAGAGTGGCGGGAGTGATTCAGAGGATTTGGACTATAATCGAAGTGATGATGAAGTGTTTGATGACGTTGATCAGGTAATTGAAGATGTTCCCGTAAGTAAGTCTGATTTGCTATGCCATAAAGCCTGTGAAATTCAATCAGGTATACCTGTTTTTACCAAACATTATGCACTGCTTAGAGAGTATGTCCAAGAGTTGGTTAATCAAAATCCAGGCACTACTGTTAGAGTTGATGTACAGATAGAACCAAATCCAGCGAGTTCAACAAGAACTTTTAAAAGGGTGTATGTGTGTTTGGGAGCTATGAAACAAGGTTTCAAAGCTTTTGGCAGAGAATTCTTAGGATTAGATGGATTCTCCATGTCAGGTCCTTTTCTAGGTCAATTACTAACAACAGTTGGGATTGATGCAAACAATGAGATTTATCCAGTAGCATATGCTGTAGTTGATGCACTAAATAAGGCAACTTAGTGTTGGTTTTTGAAACTACTAGGAGAGGATCTTGGGATAGAAACCAACTGCAAGTTCACTTTCATTTCTGATAGGCAAAAGGTGCACATTTCTATTGTATAATTAATCATGTGTTTTATGCACAATGAGAACATGTAAAGTTTTAACACCATCCATAACCTTACCTGTTTACAGAGATTGATACAAGCTGTTGCTAGTGTGTTTCCAAATGCTGCACACAGGTTTTGTGTTAAGCATATTCATGAGGAAATGAAGTCACATTTGAAAGGAGGTGTTTACAAGGACATGCTTTGGAAGGCTGCAAGAGCTACAACTGTTGTTGAATTCAATAAAGAGATGGATCATCTGAAGAATAACAATGCTACAGCTTATGATTGGTTGCTGAAGATTCGAGCTGAACAATGGAGTCGATCACATTTTTCAGGTAATTCATTAAGTGGCAATGGACAAAAGCATACTTATAATTGATCATATATTAATACGTAATGTGGGATTTGTTTAACAGGCAAAGCCCTATGTGGACTACTCTTAAACAACATATATGAGGTGTTCTGTAGCCAGCTAAATGATGTCAGAGATAAATCCATCATCGTTTGTCTTGAATATATCATGGAGTACTTGGTGAAGAGGATTGTGGTAGTTCAGCAAATAATAGAAAGGAGTGTTAGACAACTTACTCCTACTGTGCAACCATGGTTGATGCAAACAAAAAAGAAGCTACTGATTGTGTTGTTGAATGGATTGCAGCTTCGTTATATAAAGTATCTATGCCTAACGAGGATCATTGTATTGCTAACATGGATAGGAAGGAGTGTGGTTGTAGGATGTGGGAGCTGACTGGAATACCATGTAAACATGATGTGGCTGCAATAAACTATATGAATGAGGATGGAAAAGGAGTTGTTGTACCTGAAGAGTGGGTTCATGCTGCTTACAGCCTAGAAACATGGGCGCGTATGTACTCATTCAAGATCAATGGGTGTTCTGGCCGCAGATACTGGCCAAGAATTGAGTCTACAACAGTCATAGTACCACCCAATCACAGACCTCAGGTTGACAGGCCAACTAAAAAGATGAATTCAAATGATGAGCATGCACTTCCAACTTCTTCATGTGTTACCCACTGATCTTTGAACAATATGTTTAACGTTATTGTCTGTTGGATTCTATATTTGTAATCTTCGTTTAACTTGATTGTGTTTAGAACAATATGTTTGAACCCATTGCAGTTGGACTTTCAAAAGTCAAACTTGCAAAAATGTTTATGTTTCTGATGTATTCTATGTTTGTTTGCATCAACCATGGCTTGCACCCATTGCAGTTGGACTTTCAAAAGTCAAACTTGCATTCAAGACTTATCAAAAAACATACTGCAAGAACATTATGTTTACACCCAGTGTACTTAGACTTTCAAAAGTCAAACTGCACATGTTGAATTGGAATCATGTGTTTTCACCCATTAATTACCAAACAGAACCAAACACTTTTTTAGACGTTCACCCGTTTGACTTTCATGGCAAACATCACCTAGCTAACATGTTGTGCATAAGATGCAAACATCACCTAGCTAACATATGAGTAACATAAACATTAAAACTTTCATTTATCAATATAGACATATCAGTATCATAAACGTTAGAAGTTTCATTGATCATAGGAGTTCACAACCATTAAAATTTTTAAACACATATCTAAACAAACACTTGTTTAGTAGTTTTAACCGCTGCCCTCCGCATCACCCCTTTTCTTCTTTTTCTTCAATTCTTTTTCTTTCTTGTCCTTCTTCTCCTTTAGATACTTGAACACCTTTTCAAGATTGGAAATCTTCTGTTCCAACTCATCAAACTTGGGTAAAACGGTATCCACAGGCTCTTGCTTCTCCTCCTCCTCCTCCTCATCATCATCACTCAAAAGCGCTTCATAGTAGCCATCTTGTTTCCTCAGATGGGTCAGAATCTTAGTTCTTAACTCCTTAGGTATCTTCCTATAAGAACCATACTCATCAATTAGTTCTCCGCCAAATGCATCAAGAAGTAAATCGTTTAGATAATAGGTTCTTAAAACTTTATCAAATTCCTCTTCCTCGGTACCAATGTAGATACTCTTCCCTTTTCCATTGTTTGCCATCGTCAGTTGTTTTGATCGTTGGGATTGTGTGTGTTATGGTTGAATAAGCGGGATAAACATGAACTTTATAGTCCTATGCAATCGCTTGGGTTACCGAGTTACACAAAAAAAGAGGGAAAGCTTAATCGCTTCAGATGCCAAGTGTGCCTCCAAAATTAAGTTTTATAACTTTGCAAATTTGGTAATTGAAATAAAGTTGGGTAGTCAAAGGCGGGAAGCGAGTGAAATGGCGATTATACCCTTGACTGACGGGAAAACTAACAGAAGTTAGCCAAAAAGGCCTTTCGGTGGCGATTTTGCGAAAATGTGAAACGTGGGTGTCTTTTTGCGCTACTTTTTGTCTCGCTCCCATTTTTGCTAATTTATGGAACGTTAAGGACCATTTCTGCAATTTACCCGACAAAATATATAAATATTATCTAAAACTCACGAGTCACGAACATCCTTTTGGATATGCCAAGAGTATAAGAAAGAAAAATAATGGAGTCAGAAACAGACCACACATTTTTTCCTTTTGAATTTAAAACACAATTGGCCATTTAAACAACCAAACCAATAATCGGAGTTATGCATACTTAACCACATATTTTGTAAGGGTTATTACTCAAAGATGTTACTAAAGTTTTCTAAAAATTTGATTTAAGTTACTATAGTTTTTTCTTGTTCAACCAGGTTATTATATTTGTGGGATCGGTTGTTTACGTTACTCCATATATTACAACTTATGATCGCAAGTAAAAAGTTACTAAATGGTCCTTGTGGGTTGTCGGGTTTAACAGATTTAGTCATTTGATTTTTTTTCTCGAATCTTCTCCTGTGGGCGACCCGTTACGGGGGTTCGTTACGTTTTTATATGTTTATTCGTTTTTATATGTGTTTGCCTATTTTTCTTACATTTTCATCCGTGTTTATCTGTTTTACACGTTTTTGCCCGTAACGGGTTTTTGTAAATGGATCGAGTGGTTTAACAATCCTCAAATCGCACTTTCTATTCCTATTTAATTACATTCCCTCCTCCTAGCTTTCTTGATGGTGTGTTTTTAATACAAAATCTGTGCTCGAAAAAGAAAAAGAAATTATTTACATTGAAATGTGTAACTTTTATATTTTGTTTTGTTTTAAAACAACGAAAATGCAACTACCAAAAACGTTTTTTAAAAATTAAAGACAACGTGATATTAGTCCACATTGTAGTGATCATTTTTCCAACACCGTGTGCGTTTTGGAAATAAATTCGGGACGGAAAACCACTTTATAATAACAAAAACGGTTAGTCTTTGATACGCAAAAACCAATTTATACACGGTGATTAGTTATTAAAAATTCAAACATAAAATGGTTAGTGGTTATAAAAGTAACTTAAATCAGTTGGTTGTTTATGGTTAAAATAAAAATTTAAGATTTTTAAATCACGAGCCTTTACCTTTACAAAGACTATGGTTTATATTTTGTGTAAAACTAATACATACACACCAACAATGTGTGAGTATATACACTATACGTATCAACAAAAAGATTGCCTCATACCAAAAACAAATATTTTCCGCGAAGTACTATGTTTGAAAACATTATCCGCGAAGTACTAAGTTTGAAAACATTATCCGCGAAGTACTAATATCGGGTTCTATTACTAAGTTTAAAAACATTAATAACTTCTTAAGGACTAAATTCGTTATACCCGCCATGCCATAGGGACGAAAAATGTAAATTAAAGATAGTGGAAAACCGTTACACCCGGTATCCCACCATGGCAGTAACCTAATTAACTGAACCCATTTAAATGAGTAACCTAATTAACATACCCTTTTACATGAGTAACCTGGTTGAACAAAAAAAAAAAAAAAAAAAAAAATAGTAACTTAGATCAAAATTTTATGAAACTTTAGTAACATCTTTGAGTAATAACCCTATTTTGTAACCAATCGATTGTTTTCTCTGATTATAGTTACACGACACCCATTAGTTAGCAAGAAATGCACTATCTACGTGTTTTCGTCAATTCTATTTTCACAGGATGTTGTATAATAGTGCACATGATTGGCCAATTTCTTCACCAAATTTATCCAACGAATTTATTTAAGTTCCATTAATTTTTTTTCAACTTTGACTTTTAATTTGCCAATCAAAATTAGGGATGGCAATTCGACACGATACAATAAACGACACAAACCCAACACGAAGTTAAACAGGTTTGGATATAGGATAAAAAGGTCTGGGTCAAAAACAGGTCAACCCATCTAACCCGTTTAATAAACGGGTCATGTTTGGGTTGAGTAGGTATTAAATAGGTCAATCCGTAAACCCGTTTAAGTATATAAGACTCTAAAGATAAAATATATAACCTGGTTTTTATGTTGGATGTAGATTAACGGTATTTTTTTTGTATACTTAATATAAGTGAACTACGATTATACGTCAGATATCATTGAAATTGACTCTTATAACTTAGAAAATTGTCGTATAGTTATTTGTATGTTATTTTATCATATTTTAGATCCTTGCATGGTACCGGTCTTCGCGCCATGGGGTGTTGTGCCCTTGCCACTAGCCACCACTAAGGTAATTTTTTTTTCTTTTTTTGTTTAAAAAATTCGAATGTTTGGGAAGAAAGTGGGACATTTGGCAACGGTAACATTACCGTTTGACACAATTAACAAAAAAAAAATAATAATAAAAAAAAAAAATCAAATTTTACCCCTTAAAAATCCTATAAATAGCTCCTTATTATTTCATACTTCACACGCACTTCCATACATTTTATAACATACTATTCTCTAGTTTCCTCATTTTTTTTCAAACAAAATGAATCCAAATTCACCATGGATTAATAATATGCTAACCGACCCTTCGAACCAAACGACGGGCTCGTCTTCAAATCCGGCCAACAATCCGGACTCGTCTTCGAACCATACCCTCAAGGGCCTTACTTTCCCAAATTCCCAAACCCATATATGAATCCAGAAGAACAATTTCTATTTAGTCAATGTTAATTGCAACAATATAATCAATTTTCTCAACAACAACAACCAAACCAAGCCACCGCTTCCCAACCAAATTCCGACCATGCATCCTTCCATCTACAAAACGAAGACGAAGATGAAGAAGAGGCGGTCTCGACCACGATGTCGAAAAAAACAAGATAAAGAGTAAGGGGAAGATGAAGACGAAAAAAAACCAAAGATTCGCAAGAAGGTACTGGAGCTCGTAACATTTGGAGCCAAGACGAGGAGTTGCTTTTGGCGGAGTGTTTCATTCAAATATCCGACAATCCACAAAGAGGTGCGGATCAATCAAAGGATACGTTTTGGTATAGGATTCTCGACGTATACAATATGGAAACCGAGAAACACAAGTGGACTATTCGTACCAAGAACATGTTGACGGGAAAGTAGACTCCAATGAATCGAGAGATTACCAAGTGGAATTCGATGGTGAATGAAACAAGTGTTTTGAGTGGGGAGAACGATAAAGATTTTATGATGAGGGTGCATATGATGTATAAAATGGTGACGGGTTTAGACTTTAAACACATGAGCGTTTGGTCCTTTTTGAAAGACAAGGACAAGTGGAAAAATCCTGAATCGACATTGGCAAGGCGAAATCGTCTTTGTGTTACGGACGAGGAACCCGAGCATTTTGGAGCAGACGCATTGCCATGGCCAGACGACATGTACCGAATTTCTAAGAGTCAACATTTGTCAAATTCGACCGCTAGTTCCGGTTCAAACCAGACAATGTTTCAAGAAATGATGCAACAACAATACGAGTTAGACCGCAAGGCAAAGATGGATGTTATCGAATGAGAGTCACTAGCGAGAGTTAATTTATACAATTCTCAAAAGATTACCGAGGAGATGTGAGTGCTACAAATGGACACAAGCAAGATGGATCCGATCAACGCGGCTATCGTCAAAGCCAAAAAGCACGAATCCGGGCAAATTATCCAACCGATGAGTAATTCACTTTATGTTTTCTACGTTTACGTACTATGTTTTTATTTTTATGTAGTAACTTTTTTATTGATATAATGTGTTTTATTTATTTAATGAGGTTTATTTCGGTTAATATTGTGTATGTTTTATTTATTAAAATGAAGAAAAAAAAAAAAAAAAAAAAAGGCCAACGGCACCACATTTTCTTGTGTCAATGGTAATGGCACAAAATGTGGTGCCAAAGATTTCTGTTCGCATAGAGTGTTTTGCTAACATGGCACTGGTTTTTGCCAACGGCTTGATGATACCCGGTGCTCTTACAAATATAGGATTTTGAAAATGACTTTATACAAGATTCATATTGTCGACTGTTTACGCTGAGAATATATTTGAATCTTATCATAGTTTAGTATTTAAAGTTTTTTATTTTCTTTTTTAAATTCTTTTTATTATTATTTTTAATCGAATTAACCTCTAAAGTCCAAACACACACGTCTTTTAATTCTACAAATAATTTTGGTACTCTGATAATCATGATTTACGAAACATTGTGTTCATTTGGGTAACGATTATTTTTATTTTAATTTATTAATTTTTTTTAACTGTGGAGTGTTTTCGTAACATGGATTAAAACCTAGCTACAAATGTTATAAAATCTCACTTAGTTTAATCAGTTAAGAATGATTAACTTAGTTACCTTAACTATGTTTCCATTGCAGTAATTCACCCAACTCATTATAAACTTATATGTTCTATCTAACTTTTCTCTTTTCGCTCCTATTTAGAAAGGGATTTTCTAACTTGTGTCACGGGGCACAAGCTTTTAATCATTAAATGAACTTAAATTACAAAAGTTATATGTTTGCCGATGTTGAAAGTTTTCTTAATTTGTTATGTTTATTAAATTTATCACTGTTTTATGTAGAAATAAATTTATTTAAAGAAACAAATATGTTTATTCAATAATCTAAATTTGTAACACCATGGTACAAGTTAGAAAAACCATAAATAAAATTAAACAAAAGGATTACCAAATTTGGAAGTAGTTATCTTGTTAATTTAGATAAGATATAATTAAAAAAAATAGATTACACAATATTTTCCTTCAAAATTACTACTATTTATTTCACCAACCTATTTTGAAAATTGGGAGAAAAGGTTGACATAAAAACAATAATATTGATGAAGAAAATAAGGATGACTTTATTAGAGCACTCGGTGTGGTAACCATCTCCCCCACGTTAAGTTTTAACATGGTTGTGCTAAGGTGAGTTAACCACACCGTGTTCCTGCGTTAAGGGTGAGTTAACGCCCCACGTTAACCCCTTAACACAGTGTTAAGGTGACTTTTGATAAAAAAAGAATTTACACTTTTGCCCCTCTAACATTTTTAGTATTTGTATTTAAAAAAATTCCAAAACACCCCCTTGGTTCTTAAACGATACAGTTCGAGCAGGATAACCAAATTCAAATTTAAAATTCAATATTCAATACAACACTATAAAAACATAGAAACGTAAAACAATGATATGGTAAAAAAACGATGTGAAAAAAAACAAGATACAAAACTTAAACACAAATAAGAGTACGATACGAAAACAGAAATCATCCAAAGATTCTCAAGAAGCTTTTATACAAATTTGTAATTGTTGATGAGATCTGACTTCTCCTCCCACACTTGCAACACGTGTTCCCTAACCATCTTCAAGGCGACATGAAGTTGTAGATCTGTCACAAAGATTTCTCACAACAATTCCCCAGTCCTCACAAAGATTTCTCACAAAAATTCCCCAGTCCTCACAAAGATTTCTCCAGTCCTCACAAAGATTTCTCACAACAATTCCCAAGTCCTCCAAATGAACCGATGAACCCGTAAACAATCCACTGGTTTTCCAACAACAACCCAATCCACCGGTTGTCCAACAACAATCAAATCCGTTTGGACTCACGGAGGATGAACTCTGACTTCTTGAGCAGGATGAGGAAGTCATGAGAGAAACAGAACTAAGAGAACTACAAGTGGAAGCTGCTCGTTTGGAGCGGGAAGCCATCTATTATGATGATGAGTTGAGTTCCTCTTCGAGTGAAGAGGGTTCGGTCTTAGATGATTCTTTTCATTGTTTCAGCTAATCGTAGTTTATATTTTCACTACCGTATCGTAGTTTCTATTAATTGTACTATGTAATTCATTTTTTAACTTTAGTGTTTAATGTAATTCGTGTTTTAAATGTTATGTTAGTTTTAAATGAAGTATTAGTTTTAGTTTAGGGGTTGAATTTGAAAATAGTTGAGTTAAGGTTGAGTGTTGACAACGGGTGTTTTTTTTAGTTAAGGTGAAAAAGTTAAAGCTGATGTGGTGTTGACATGACACTGGGTGAAACCTTAACTCAAGGTGACCACACCTTATGCTCTTAAGATATAGATGTTATTTTAGTTTTGTTGTTTTTGTTTTTATGTAATCATGTTTACAAATTTTTCCCACTCATTCACAAAGTTTAAGTCCACTGTTTTACGTTAGATTTGAGGTTAAAATGCTTTATTTGTTGTATGTACCGATAATATTGTAATGTATTAATTTGATCGATGTAGGGAATTATTGAAGTCAGCATATGATGAGGCGAAAAATGAACTGTTTTTAGGGGGTCATTTAAGCCGGAATTGGAATTTATTTGATCAAATATTGCCCTAAATCGTTCCTTTTATGATTTTAGGTACTTTGGGAGTGAATTCTGGAAAAGGAAGCAGTTTGGACGTTTTTGGAGCATAAAAGTGAATAAAATGGCAAAGTCTTAATTTTCCATGCTGGGAAACCTGACGGCGTTGTAACAACCGTGATTTTAGTAGGTTAGTTAGACTTTTAGCCTCAAGCTAACCTAACGTTGTTTGAGGTGTTTGGGTAGTTTTATGGGTGTTATTATGTGTTATAGTATGGTTAGTATTTAAGTTAGCACTAAATCCCTTCGCGTTGTGGTTGTTGTTGTGATTTTTGATAATGTTGATTTTGGGAAAGTTCATTTTGATCACTTATATGGTGTAGAAATGACTTGTGTATAATTTGGCGTTTTGAGTTTCTGCGTAACGAGTCTTCGTTCAAGTTATTGAGCGTTAGTAAGTTACGGGGATGTTGTTTTTGTGAGGAAATGCTCATGGAGTACTGTGTAAAAATCTATTTTTGGAAACTTTATTTTGAAAATGAATATTTTCCGGTTTGTCGTAAAATTAAGGTTTATCACGAAAGACGTTAGGTTTTGTTATGGGAATGCATAAAATATGAAAAGTATGAGATTTTGAGTGTAATAAATAAATTTAATAAAAAAAATAAAAATAAATATATAATAATAGAGGGCGGCCGAATAAGGTGTTAGGGGGGAAAAAGGAAACCAAATTTGATACCAAATACAACTCTAAACTTTAGGGATTATCCAAATTAATTATAAATACAAAATCAACACTCCCCTATCCTTTTTTCCTGCATACAAGTCGACACAAGAGGGGGATCCAAGAGGAAAAATTAGGGTTTCATAATTGTCTAGCAAAAATCAAGAATCAAGGTAAAATCTTTAACCCTTATGTGTAATTAATCAATTATTGTTATGATTCATGTAATAATTAATATGATGGAATCTAGGGTTTATATACTTCTGTAAATTATTGAAGTAAAACATGTTAGGATGATTAGATGTTAATATTATGGTTAATGGTTAAGGGAATTGAGCGTAAAACATGCTAGTTATTGAGTTAGGGTTTGGACAGATTTGTAAGGCTGTAAAGATGTGAGTGTACATAAGGACACTGGCAGTCATGCTTCCGAAAAAATCCATACCTCTGAAATCCACCAATAATATCATTCCACCTGATTTCACCTCATTCATACTTTTTCCATACCTCCCAACCCCATTTTAGTGGCAATCATGCCTTTTTCATACCTCCCAACTTTTTTTTTTAATTAATTAAATTAAACAATTTAATTAAAACATAAATATTTCATTAATAACTAAAATAAAATTACATAATACTTAAAAAAAAAACATAACTAAAAGAAAATTACATTATTAAAAAAAATGAAATAACTAATCATCGAGATATGTTAAGTTTTGAGCATCTACGTGGTCCATAAGATCATATAGGAGTCGGTAATGCATTTGTTCGTCGATTAACTCTGGTAATACAGTATCGTCATAAACTGGCGCGACTGGCGGATCCATTATATGAACCGGTGATATTGCCATCCCATCGTCTTTTAAAATCATATTGTGAAATATGATACACGTATAAACGATTTGTCGAATCTTTTCAACCGACATTGCCCGGAGAGGACGAGCAAGAATCATCCACTTATTTTTAAGACGACCAAAAGCTCGCTCGATATCTTTTCTTGCAGACTCTTGTAGCCTTTTAAATCTCTTTTCATTCAATCCAACCGGATGCTTGTATGCTTTAACAAACGTTGACCATGTAGGATAGATTCCATCGGTAAGATAATAACAACCTTTGTAAAACCGTCCATTTACATGAAATGAACTGTTTGCCGCCCTTCCGTTTCGCTCCGTAAGATACAATGGTGACTGATTCAAAACATTGATATCGTTGTTTGCACCGGGAGGACCAAAAAACGAATGCCAAATCCACAAATCGTAAGAAGCGACGGCTTCAAGCATAATAGTTGGGTATTGATGATCACCTCGCTTATATTGATCTTTCAAATGTCTAGGACAATTACGCCAATGGAAATGGGTACAATCAATGCTACCAAGCATTCCAGGAATGTGCTGTTGATCTTCATGGAACTCGTATAAGCGTGCAATGTCATGGGATGTAGGCCTACGTAAGAACTCTCGACCATATAATTGAATAATCGCTTGGCAAAAATGATCAAGGCATTCTCCTATAAAAAAATATATATAACACTAACTTTATAAAAAAATAAATAACAATAACATAAAAAAAATATATATATAACGCTAACTTTATAAAAAAATTAATAACAATAAGTTTAAAAAATATTTCACCTGACGTTCGGCGCGCCATGTTTAAATAGTCATCAAATCTATCTGGAGGTTCACCCGTTGCGAGTTGCCTAATGGCCGATGTGCATTTTTGTAATGCCGTGAAACTTTTTTTTCCCCTCGCATCTAAGCCCTCTTAAAAACAAGCTTTTATTCATACGAAACCGTTCACGAAAACGTTCGTCGTTAAACTTTGGACGTTCAACGAAATAATCATTCATAAGGGTTCGTAAAGCTTGTTCACGAAAACGAGTTACATACTCCCGACTTTCGGTAGAGCTTGCCGTGTCGTCAATTGCATCGTACGCGGCTAATAAGGTTTCTAGGGTGCTACCGGATGGCACTAGTTCGGACAATTCGCCGGGGGGACTCACTAATGATTCGGACGAAGAAGAAGACATTGTAAGAATATGTGAATTTTGTATATGTGAATTGGATTATTTGTGATAAAAATGTATGTGTTTGTTGAATATATATAGGGGATTTTTTTTTTTTTTGGCCCAATACACGCTCCATTCCATCCAACGTCTATTTCATTTAAAGCATCAACGGTAACATTTTGCATAGGAATTCCCATGCTTCGGAGGCAAAAATTGCCGCTCAACCTTTGCCGATAGCCATGCCGGTGGGGTGGCGGCGGTGTTTGCCGCCGGCATGGGCTTGCCGGTGAGGCATGCCGCCCCCATTGCCACCCTTCTAACAGATGGTGATGAGTTAGATCACGAATTTTAAGTATAAATTGTAGTATAATGAAAGAGCTTTCTAAAAAGTCCAGCCACGATCAATTATGAGGTCGGGAAGTCGGTCTTTTGATTTTTCTTTGTTAAGGTGTCAAAGCTGTCAAACCGGGACAGATTTTGGGTAAAAGTTTGTGGTTGGCATGTGGTTGTAAAAGTGGTATTTTGACTTGGTCTTCTGGAATAGTTAAGTATTAGGTTATATGAGACTAGAAAAGGATTCACGATAAAAACTTATGGAGGTAATTATTAAAAATCAAAACTTTTTGGTGTGCGTTCAGATCCGAATTTGAGTAGTTGACAAGTTTGAATTTTATATGAATACTTATGTGTGTTATTGGTACATGGCCTTCTGGGATTAGCTTCTATCCTTATGAGAGACCATGGTAAATTTTTGGTGTGAGTTGTTAAGCTTTATTTGTCATAATTTCATGTGAGCGAATGTACTCAAAAATTCTGCGTTTTCTGAGTTTTAGAGTGCAAGGGATTTAGTGAGTATTAAGTTATGGTAGTGGTTAGTGTGGTGTCTAGGAGATCCATGGTGGGTCATATGAGTCTTAGACATCCATCATATGTGTATTACATGGGTTTTAGCTTTTAGCTTGACCTTATGTAATGTGGATTATTTTTTGTGTATTATAGATTGTGTATTGTTTTGTGGAGCTGCGGAGTTTAAGGTGAGTTCATAGTCCCATATTTTTACTTTGTTTTAAACTTGGGATGGGAATGATGCTTGTCTTAAATGTTTTGGTTTACTGTGATTATGTGTGTGGTATTAAAGAGCTTGGACTTATAATGTTATTGTATGTATGCTATGTGTGAATATTTGCTTGTGTGGATGTTTTGGGATTCAATTAGGATAGCGACCTAATTGATGATATATTTTGGGATTCAATTGGGAGGGTGCTTACCCTGTTGCTCGCGCATGCGACCTAATTGATGGCATATTGATGGGTACTACTTTGGATCGGTGGGCACGTTCCGCCCAATGGTTGCCTTATGAGTGTTGTTGCCTTTATGTGTGGATATTAACTTGCAAATGCATGTAGCAATATGATAACTATAATTTATTTGTCCAGCTATATTTTGTAATCACAGTAAATTCGGTTGCCTAGTGTGTTGAGTCTAAACCTATGAATCTCACCAACGTTATGTTGACATTTTAAGCATCATTTTCAGGTGAGCATTCTAAGGCCAAAGTTGAGGGCAGCAATTAGGCGAGACTTAGTTGCATGGAGACTTATTATGTTTTGGGATTTGATTTTATCTGGTTTTGGATTTGATACATTTATGTTTTATGTTTGGTACTTTCAAACTTATTGAAGTTACCTTTTGGATTTTATTTTGTTTATCTTTGGGTATTGTTACAACACTGTGTGTTGGTACATTGCTCTCTTTATGTGCATGTAGTTGTTCTCTATGTTGACACCAGGTGTTGTGATGATATCCATGAAGTTACACCCGCGTGTTTCCGCCGTGGCGGGGTGTGACAGATTGGTATCAGAGCCAGGTTATAGAGAATTAGGTGGTTTAACCTAGACTATAGCTTAGGAGTCCCTCATATAGTTGCATTTAGGACCTATGTGTAAGTATAATATATTACATGTCTATTTTCCTAAATTATGAGTTATTTTATTGTGTTTTTGAACGTCTATCGAACCCTGTACTTAGCAACGTGTGTGTGTCATTTATAGAATGGCACCTCCTGCAAGAAAGACACTTCGTTGGGCTACTGTAGTTGCTAAGGGACGCAAGAGAGTTGGGAAGATGAAGAGAACCAACAGGAGGATATTGGTCCCCGCTAGCATGGTACCATGTGTGATTGAGGAGAAGATGACACTGGAGAATGTGAATGGGGAGTTGGTGGAGAGATATGAGACAAAAGTAGCTGATAAGGAAGGCTTCACCACCAAGTACCCGTTCAAGTGTCCTCAGTTTTTGGAAGATGATGGGGGAGTATGGGCTAGACCCTGAGGATTGTATGATTTTGTGGATATGATAGATGAGGAGTTAAGAAATCGTGAAGATGGTTTTGTAAGAAATCCTCTACCACAGAATCATGGAAATAAGAATGGATGGGTGAGCGAGGAGGAGGAAGTGGATTCGGACATGGAGTCCACTGCACGTACTCCGTTTTAGGTCTTAGATAGGACTCGAACTGCGTACGACTTATTTTTTTTATGTTATATTTTAATGTTTTATGGTCTTATTGAGTTGTTTTAACATTGATTATATGTTGGAATGTAAATTCCTTCGGATTTTTGGGATTTATCCCGTGTTTTAATGAGAAGCCTTGGGCGAGTTTGGATATTTATGGTGTGTATATTATGTGTATTGTGGGTGTATATTTTGGGTTAGTAGTGATTGTGTACTATTTGTTATAAGATGTTACTATTGTTAGGTGTGGCTTTGGAAGTAAGTACACATGTGGAATGATACATCTAAAATTGTGGGTGGCCAACACAATTATAAATGTATCACGACATATGTGGACTTACAGCCAATGTTACATTGAATCAATGGTGATATGCTTATGGGAGGTAGATGATTTGAGTAGGATTATAGAGATTATAAAATCTTGTGAATGGTCTCTAATGGTTCTATTGTCCTGCGTGTTTAGGAAATGGCGCCAAGGAAACCAAGACGACCTATCACTAAGTCACCTATGAGTGGAGCTTACCGGACACCCAAGAAGTCCAAGAAGTCGACACCCATTGTTGGGAATAGCAACCCTATCTTTTAGCAAATGATCAACCAGCAGCTAGAAGCTTTAATGCCTGAACTAGTGACTCAATTGAGTGCGCAGATAGGTAGTGGAGCTCATCCTGATGGTGCTGGAAGTGGAGGAGGCGGAAATAATGGGTGTACTTACAAGGAGTTCATGGCCTGTAAGCCTAAGGAATTTGATGGAAAGGGTGGTGCGATTGCACTCACTCAATGGATAGAGAAAATGGAGTCTGTGATGGATATAAGTGGATGTAGTGAGGGCCAGAAAGTTAAGTATGCGGTTAGTTCTTTGGTTAACAAGGCGTTGACCTGGTGGAACACGCAACTTCAGGCAAGGGGACGAGTTGCGGCTTTGGGGATGACTTGGGAGGACTTCAAAGCCTTAATGACGGAGGAATTTTGCCCAGTCAATGAGTTGCAAAAGTTGGAAGAAGAATTGTGGAATCATACTATGGTTGGAGCTAATCATATGGGGTACACTGATAGGTTTCATGAGTTAGCTAGGATGGTTCCTCATCTAGTAACTCCTGAATTGAAGCGTATTGAGAAGTATATCCGTGGATTGGTTCCACAGATTCGTTCGATGGTTAGGGCGACTGAGCCGACAACGCTTCTAAGTGCTATTCAAAAGGCTGGGGCATTAACAGATGAAGCATTTAGGAGTGGAACACTAGCAAAGTCGGGAGAGAAGAAGCGAGAGGAAGTTGATACTACTACTAAGACAGCTGGTTTTAGTTGACAATAAGAAAGCAAGGAAAGGAAAGGGGTTCGTAGCAACGGATTCTGTAAAAGCAGCGGGTTATGTGGGAACAGCTTCTACCGCTGTGACTAGTGGTAATGAGAAGAAGGGAAATGTTGGTTACGTTCCTAGATGTGCCAAGTGTGGTTACTGTCATCACGAGAACACACCATGTCGTGGGTGTTTCAGGTGTGGCAAACCTGGACACTTTGCTAGGGATTGTCATGCTGTGATTACTCAAGCAACTCCAATCAACTCGGTTGGCGCAGGGGTTATTTGCAGGGCATGCTATGAGTGTGGTAGTGTTGATCATATGCGAAACTTGTGTCCCAAACTGGTTGGAATGTTTGGACGGCCTGGGTGTCAATTGGCTATTGAAGGAGGACAAGGACAAGGGTTTAATAGAAATGCAGCTAAGGGAAAGGCATTTACAATGAATGCAAGCGAGACGCGCCAAGACCCGAATGTTGTTACTGGTACGTTCTCTCTCAATGGTCATTATGCTACTACGTTATTTCATACGGGTGCGGATTATTGTTTTGCTACTATTGAATTTGCTAGAGTATTGGGTGTTAAGTTTAGTGAACTTAGACCTAGTATTTTGATTGAAATAGCTAGTGGTATAGATGTAGAAGTTGATAAAGTTATACGTGAGTGCGTTATCATGTTAGAGGGTGTTGCATTTAAGATTGACTTAATACCCTTAGGACATGGTAGCTTTGATGTGGTAATAGGGATGGATTGGTTGGCTAGGCATAAAGCTGAAGTAATATGCCATGAAAAGGTGGTTCGAATTCCATTAGAAAGCGGAGTTGTGCTGCGAGTACAAGGAGAAAGCGTGGAGAAGAATTTGAAATCCCTTTTGAGTGCGAAGACTAGAGAACTCAAAGTGGGGGATATTCCAGTTGTATGTGAGTTTTCGGGTGTTTTTCCTGAGGATTTGTCCGGATTACCGCCAATACGGCAGGTGGAGTTCCGTATTGAGTTAATTCCTGGAGCGACACCGGTAGCGAAGGCTCCTTATCGATTGGCACCTACGGAGATGCAAGAGTTGGCTGCACAGTTGAAAGAACTACAGGATAAGGGGTTTATTCGACCTAGTCATTCTCCGTGGGGAGCGCCTGTTTTGTTCGTTAAGAAGAAAGATGGTTCGTTTAGGATGTGTATTGATTATCGAGAGTTGAATAAGTTGACGGTGAAGAATCGGTATCCTTTACCTAGAATTGATGATCTCTTCGACCAGTTGTAGGGTGTGAGATTTTTCTCAAAGATAGATCTGCGATCTAGTTATCATCAGTTAAGAGTGTACGAAGAGGACATTCCTAAGACGGCTTTTAGAACTCGATATGGACACTTTGAATTTACGGTTATGCCATTTGGGTTGACTAATGCACCAGCGGTATTCATGGATTTGATGAATCGTGTGTGTAGACCCTATTTGGATAAATTCGTAATTGTGTTTATCGACGATATTCTGATTTACTCTAAGTCGAAGGAAGAACATGGGGAGCATTTAAGGTTGATACTTGGTTTGTTGGAGAATGAGAGACTGTACGCTAAGTTCTCTAAATGTGAATTTTGGCTGCAAGAGGTACAATTTTTGGGTCATATAGTGAATAGTGAAGGTATACATGTACATCCTAGCAAGATAGAAGCGGTCAAGAATTGGAAGGCTCCTACGACACCTTCTGAGATACGCTCATTTTTAGGACTGGCAGGATATTACAGGAGATTTATAGCAAATTTTTCAAAGATTGCTAAGCCTCTCACTATGTTGACTCAGAAGAATAAAAAGTATGAGTGGGGAGATGAGCAAGAAATGGCTTTTCAGATGTTAAAGGATAGTTTGTGTAATGCACCTATTCTGACATTACCTGATGGGCCAGATGATTTTGTGGTATATTGCGATGCGTCGAATCAAGGATTGGGATGTGTGTTAATGCAAAGGGGAAAGGTGATAGCTTATGCATCACGACAACTCAAGGTTCATGAGAAGAATTATACTACTCATGACCTAGAGCTTGGTGCGGTGGTGTTTGCTCTCAAGAATTGGAGACATTATTTGTATGGCACGAAGAGTACGGTCTATACCGATCATAAGAGTCTTCAGCATATTTTTAATCAGAAGGAGTTGAATATGCGTCAAAGAAGATGGATGGAGCTGTTAAGTGATTATGACTGCGACATTCATTATCATCCTGGAAAAGCGAATGTGGTGGCCGATGCGTTGAGTAGAAAGGAAAGAATTAAGCCAAGGCGTGTGCGAGCTATGAGCATAACATTGCAGTCGGGGATTAAGAGTAAGATATTGGCAGCACAAGAGGAAGCTTGCAAGGATGAGAACCTTGTGGCTGAAATGTTGCGTGGTTTAGATCAACAGATGGAAAGGAAGGAAGATGGTGGACTATATTTCTTAGATCGAATATGGGTTCCACGGGTGGGAGACGTGAGAAAGGTGATCATGGATGAGGCTCATAAGATGAGATACTCGATTCATCCAGGGTCTGATAAGATGTACTATGATCTTAGAGATGCTTATTGGTGGCCGGGTATGAAGAGGGAGATAGCTGAGTATGTCAGTCGATGTCTAACTTGTTTGAAGGTTAAGGCTGAACATCAGAAACCCTCTGGATTGTTGCAGCAGCCGCCAATTCCTGAGTGGAAGTGGGATAATATAACTATGGACTTCATTACTAAATTGCCTCGCACAAGTAATGGGCATGACACGATATGGGTTATTGTGGACAGATTGACGAAGTCTGCACATTTTCTGGCCATTCGTGAAGATTACAAGATGGAGAAGTTGGCAAGGATCTATATAAATGAGATTGTGGCAAGGCATGGTGTGCTTGTGTCTATCATTTCCGATCGGGATAGTAGGTTCACTTCGCGGTTCTGGCATTCGCTGCAAAAGGCTTTGAATACACGGTTGGATATGAGTACTGCTTATCATCCACAGACCGATGGACAAAGTGAGCGAACGATTCAGACATTAGAAGATTTACTTCGTGCTTGTGCTATTGATTTTGGAGGAAGCTGGGATACTCATTTGCCTTTGGCTGAGTTTTCTTATAATAACAGCTATCATTCAAGCATTAGATGTGCACCGTTTGAGATGTTGTACTGGAGGAAGTGTAGATCCCCGGTGCTATGGGCAGAGGTTGGGATGAGTCAGTTAATTGGACCTGAATTGGTATAAGAGACTACGGATATGGTCTTCTGGAATTAAGGAGAGACTTAAGGCTGCGAGAGATCGTCAAAAGAGTTATGCGGATAATCGTCACAAACCTTTGGAGTTTAGTGTTGGAGATTTTGTTATGTTGAAGGTGTCACCATGGAAGGGTGTTGTGCGTTTCAGTAAGAAAGGCAAGTTAGAACCTAGATATGATGGGCCGTTTGAGATTACAGAAAGGATTGGACTTGTGGCATATCGGTTGAGATTGCCTGAAGAATTAAGTGGTGTGCATGATACGTTTCACGTGTCTAATTTGAAAAAGTGTTTGGCGGATGCTAGTTTGCATGTGCCATTAGATGAGATTAAGGTTGATAAGACGCTTCACTTTGTGGATGAACCTGTTGAGATTATGGACCGAGAAGTTAAGAGTATGAAACGTAGTAAGATTGCATTGGTAAAGGTACGATGGAATTCCAAACGTGGTCCTGAGTTTACTTGGGAGCGTGAGGATCAAATGAGAGCTAAGTATCCTAAGTTTTTTGCTGAGGAGTCTGATGATACGAGCTGTTAAATCTCGGGACGAGCTTTCCCTAAGTGGGGGATGATGTAACAACCGTGATTTTAGCAGGTTAGTTAGACTTTTAGCCTCAAGTTAACCTAATTTTGTTTGAGGTGTTTGGGTAGTTTTATGGGTGTTATTGTGTGTTATAGTGTGGTTAGTGTTTAAGTTAGCACTAAATCCCTTCGCGTTGTGGTTGTTGTTGTGATTTTTGATAATGTTGATTTTGGGAAAGTTCATTTTGATCACTTATATGGTGTAGAAATGACTTGTGTATAATTTGGCGTTTTTTGTTTTTGCGTAACGAGTCTTCGTTCAAGTTATTGAGCGTTAGTAAGTTACGGGGATGTTGTTTTTGTGAGGAAATGCTCATGGAGTGTGTAAAAATCTATTTTTGGAAACTTTATTTTGAAAATGAATATTTTCCAGTATGTGGTAAAATTAAGGTTTATCGCGAAAGACGTTAGGTTTTGTTATGGGAATGCATAAAATATGAAAAGTATGAGATTTTGAGTGTAATAAATAAATTTAATAAAAAAAATAAAAATAAAAAAATAATAATAGGGGGCGGCCGAATAAGGTGTTAGGGGTGAAAAAGGAAACCAAATTTGATACCAAATACAACTCTAAACTTTAGGGATTATCCAAATTAATTATAAATACAAAATCAACACTCCCCTATCCTTTTTTCCTGCATACAAGTCGACACAAGAGGGGGATCCAAGAGGAAAAATTAGGGTTTCATAATTGTCTAGCAAAAATCAAGAATCAAGGTAAAATCTTTAACCCTTATGTGTAATTAATCAATTATTGTTATGATTCATGTAATAATTAATATGATGGAATCTAGGGTTTATATACTTCTGTAAATTATTGAAGTAAAACATGTTAGGATGATTAGATGTTAATATTATGGTTAATGGTTAAGGGAATTGAGCGTAAAACATGCTAGTTATTGAGTTAGGGTTTGGACAGATTTGTAGTATAATGAAAGAGCTTTCCAAAAAGTCCAGCAACGATCAATTTTGAGGTCGGGAAGTCGGTCTTTTGATTTTTCTTTGTTAAGGTGTCAAAGCTGTCAAACCGGGACAGATTTTGGGTAAAAGTTTGTGGTTGGCATGTGGTTGTAAAAGTGGTATTTTGACTTGGTCTTCTGGAATAGTTAAGTATTAGGTTATATGAGACTACCACGAAAAGGATTCGCGATAAAAACTTATGGAGGTAATTATTAAAAATCAAAACTTTTTGGTGTGCGTTCAGATCCGAATTTGAGTAGTTGACAAGTTTGAATTTTATATGAATACTTATGTGTGTTATTGGTACATGGCCTTCTGGGATTAGTTTCTATGCTTATGAGAGACCATGGTAAATTTTTGGTGTGAGTTGTTAAGCTTTATTTGTCATAATTTCATGTGAGCGAATGTACTCAAAAATTCTGCGTTTTCTGAGTTTTAGAGTGCAAGGGATTTAGTGAGTATTAAGTTATGGTAGTGGTTAGTGTGGTGTCTAGGAGATCCATGGTGGGTCATATGAGTCTTAGACATCCATCATATGTGTATTACATGGGTTGTAGCTTTTAGCTTGACCTTATGTAATGTGGATTATTTTTTGTGTATTATAGATTGTGTATTGTTTTGTGGAGCCGCGGAGTTTAAGGTGAGTTCATAGTCCCATATTTTTACTTTGTTTTAAACTTGGGATGGGAATGATGCTTGTCTTAAATGTTTTGGTTTACTGTGATTATGTGTGTGGTATTAAAGAGCTTGGACTTATAATGTTATTGTATGTATGTTATGTGTGAATATTTGCTTGTGTGGATGTTTTGGGATTCAATTAGGATAGCGACCTAATTGATGATATATTTTGGGATTCAATTGGGAGGGTGCTTACCCTGTTGCTCGCGCATGCGACCTAATTGATGGCATATTGATGGGTACTACTTTGGATCGGTGGGCACGTTCCGCCCAATGGTTGCCTTATGAGTGTTGTTGCCTTTATGTGTGGATATTAACATGCAAATGCATGTAGCAATATGATAACTATAATTTATTTGTCCAGCTATATTTTGTAATCACAGTAAATTCGGTTGCCTAGTGTGTTGAGTCTAAACCTATGAATCTCACCAACGTTATGTTGACATTTTAAGCATCATTTTCAGGTGAGCATTCTAAGGCCAAAGTTGAGGGCAGCAATTAGGCGACTTAGTTGCATGGAGACTTATTATGTTTTGGGATTTGATTTTATCTGGTTTTGGATTTGATACATTTATGTTTTATGTTTGGTACTTTCAAACTTATTGAAGTTACCTTTTGAATTTTATTTGGTTTATCTTTGGGTATTGTTACAACACTGTGTGTTGGTACATTGCTCTATTTATGTGTATGTAGTTGTTCTCTATGTTGACACCAGGTGTTGTGATGATATCCATGAAGTTACACCCGCGTGTTTCCGCCGTGGCGGGGTGTGACAGGCGTCAAGAAGGAAAATATGACGGCGTCAGGAGCAAAATGGATGACGACCCAGAGAAAACGTGACAGCGTCAGAAGTAGGGCGTCAAGAGTTATTTTGGTGACGGCCTGGAGCAAGATTACACATGACGGCGTCAGATCCAGGCGTCAAGAGTTATTTTGGTGACGGCCTGGAGCAAGATTACACATGACGGCGTCAGATCCAGATCTAGGCAGTCCGAGAACTTTATTGGCGGCGAGATGACGACGTCAGAATTTTACTCTTGACGCCGTCACCTAACAAAATCTATATATACTTTTCTATTTTCATTCATTAGGAGAGGAACTTGTGTGGAGAATTCTAGAGGCGAACCTAATAAACTCTAGGTCGTTTGTAACAGTATTTCAAGGGTTTTCACCCCTTGAAACCCTTCATGTTCAATTGAGATAAGTTTTCTTTCAATTCATTCAATATGTCTATGTGTTGTTTGAATATATCTTATGCTTGTCTTGATTCTAACATGCTAGGCTAGATCTTTTGTATGTTTGCTTAGATGTAATGAAACCTAGATGTTGATTATAGATTGATTGCTTGTTTATAGTTGTACTGGATGAATGATTTTAATGTTAGGCTTAAGAAAACTGGCAGATCTCCATTGTGTAACTTGCTTGAACATCTTAAGAAACATGAACCGATGTGTACTAGGTTTTTATGGTTGTATTAATGCATGAGCGAATTCTAGTGATCCCATGTTAGGAGCTTCTTAGCCGGCTCGACATAGGAGTGAAGTAGGAGCTTATAGAATTGGGGAAGTAAGTACGCCACCCCATGAATGGTATTAAGGAATATAACCCGTCATCCACGCAACTATAACAAGTAATTAACCTGTAAAAGATATCTAGGGAGTAGTGAAATCTAAGTAAACACAATTCTCCCATATATTGCTCACACCACTATTTTAATTTAGTTTATTTATATTTTTGTTATTTTATTTTGATTGCATCTTAATTATTGGGTTAGTTGACTAGCAACTAATTCCGCTCACTCTTCCAAAAACTGAGATTTTTACTTGCTTTTATAAAACATAAAAAATACAAAAAAGGATCATCCCTCACCTCTAGACCTAGTTTTTAGGCTTTCTAATCCTAGCGACACTATTCCTGAGTTGAACAATCAATCTCCCAGTACTTGTCACTATACTATACTACAACGATCAGGTACACTGCCTGGTGGGGGTTGTAAGCTTCTCGAGATCCCTCGAGAGGTAAAGCCTGGTGCAATTCCCACGCATCAGCATATAGATACTGCTGATGGATACTGCTGATAGGATTCTGCTGAAGCTTATAGTGATTCTTCTGATGATCTGGATTGTGCTGATACATTAGTTTCTATGGATATAGTTAATCCGTAGATAAGAGTTAGTTATTTATAGATAAGATATGTAGAATATCTTCTAGAGTTTTATGATTATACGTTTCTTGTATAAGAGATTAGGGTTTCTACTAGTATAAAAGGAACCTAAGGTCATTGTATTATGTACGTGTCAAAAACAATTGTTAGTTAATAATAACGATCCATAGAAGATCAAAGTATTTAGTATATCGTTTGTGTTTATATTCCGCAATAGATACAAACTCACAGAGATTATCTATATAGTCTTGCTAGTGATTACATTAGTAGGCTATCGATCCATTGGCTCAGGATCTATCAAGGGTAGATCCTACACGTGGTATCAGAGCCACATGATAATCTCTGTAATGAAAGTTACCTTCAAACACCTTTTCATTCAGTACCCATGAGAGATACAGACTCTTCTGATGTCACTCAAAACAGCGCCTACACTCTCACTCAACAGCTTCAACAGGTTGCTTTCTCTAACAGCAACGCCAAGTTTCCCTATCTCAAGAAAGATGGGTATGAGATTTGGGCTATGAAGATGCAGAATTGGATTGCCAGTTTTGACTTCAACCTATGGAATGTGATCGTGAATGGTAGCAGTCCTAAAAAGACTGGAAAAGATCATAATGGTCTTGTTACAATCTTTCCTCCATCATCTGCTGAAGAAATCCTTGCTGTACAAAGGGAGAATAAAGCAAGAACTATCTTGCTTCAAGCAATCCCAGATGACCACATGGGAGATTTATACTTTCTTGATGATCCCAGAGCCATCTGGTTGGCCATAAAAGCAAGATTCGGGGGCAATGAGGAATCTAAAAGGATGAGAAAGTCTATGCTTAAGCAGGAATTTCAGGAGTTTAGGATATCAGAGGAGGAGGGCATTCACAAGGGTTATGATAGGTTCCAGAAGATTCTGAGTCAACTGAATCAGCTTTAAGCCAGGCCTGATAATGAGGAGGTTAATTCCAAGTTTCTAAGGGCTTTACCTCCTTTATGGTCTCAAGTCAGCATCTCATTGAAAACTAAAGGTGGCTTGGATTATCTCTCGTTTGATGACTTGTACAAAAAGCTCAGAGCCCTGGAGCTTGATATCAAGGGTCACTCCACTTATGCAGCACCTCCATCACACTCTGCTTTTCTAAGCACTAACTCTAACAGAGTGTCACATGCTCCAAGTCCAAGCCCTTCCTCTACAACATTATCTTTCACAACTACTGGTCCAAAGAGTTATCCACAGACTAGTAATTTGATGGAAGATGTACTTCATTCATTTGTTGCTGACTATGATCAAAAGCAGCAACTAGCCTATGAAGATTTTGAACAGATAGAAGAGCTAGCATTGGAAGAGTTGGACTTAAAGTAGCAAATGGCAATGCTTTCTCTCAAAGTCAGAAAGTTTGAGCAAAAAGCTGGGAGAAAGCTCAATGTTAATGGAAGACATCCAACTCGATTTGACAGGAGAAAGGTGAAGTGCTATTCATGTGGAGAGATTAGACACTTTTCAAGATAGTGCAAGGCTAAGAAGGCTGAAGACAATACAAGATATTCAGCTTACAAGAAGAAGGAGGTGGAGGCTAGAGATTCAAAGGCTTTGGTGACTACTGTGGATGCTTGGATTGATTGGAATGAGCATGATACTGATGATGTTGCAAGCAGTACTTCTCAGCAAATCTCTTGCTTGGCTAGTTGTGATGCTGAATATGCCTTCATGGGCATATCTCCTCATGTATCTTATTGTGTTTTTGGGTGTGATATAAAATATAATGCTCTTAAAGAAGCTTATGATGACATGGAACCAAAATATAAAACTAGTTTTATTGAAGCTCAATCTTATAAAGAAGCTGTTAAAACATTAGAAAAACTAAAAGTCTGGTTTCAACAAAATCAATTGGCTTATAAGGAGAAGATTAGACTATTAAAAAGGGATTTAGAGATGAATAGCAATGAATTAAAATTTACTGAAAAAGAAAAGGCTAGAGTTGAATCAAAGAAACAAGTTTTGCAAGAAAAGTTTGATAAGGAAGTGGCTAGGCATAAAGAATGGCTAATTTCAGGTGATAAGTTAGCTAGTTTGCTCTATAGTAGTCAGTCTGTAACATCTGAGATAGGTTTAGGTTTTCAGAAATATGTAGGTGCAGAGGTACACCATAATTTAGATAAGAAAAGTAAGAATAACCCTGAACCTGTAAAATTCTTAAAAGAAGGTGAAATGCATGCAGTTCCAGGACCAATTAGAGGAGTATTTATGCCCACCACTACTACCTCAGACTTTGATGGCTCACATCATTTGTATGGCACAAAGTCAGATGACTTGCCAAGCCCTGTTTGTAAAACCAAAAACTCTGACTCTCCCACTACCATAGGAACATCTAAGCCCACATCCTACCATTTGGACTTAAATGAATCAAAAATGCAAACTGGCACTAGGACTAATGACTCCCCTGACTCTAGTAGTGTCTCTAGTAATGATTCTAATGAATGCGTCTCTTGTTCTTTCAGGGACAAGACCTCAGAGACCTCTACCTCTAGTTATGCCAGTTGTGATTCCAAGACCAAGTCAGATTCACCCAAGTTCTCACCAATGTTTTCTGTCAAGTCCTCTTACAAGTCTGCTTACTCTAGAGTTGCTGCTGATGAAGTCATTTCAAAGACAGCTTCTCCTGAAGACTTTTTATTTACTTCTTTTAAAAATAATTCCTTTCAGTCATTAAAAAACAATTCTATTTCTGGTGTTTGTTTGAATAATTTTGTGGTTGATAAAACATCTTTTGGTTTGAATAAATCTTCTAGAAAGAAGAAGTGTTTTGTTTGTGGTATTAAATTGCATTTGATTAAGGATTGTGATTTTTATGAAAAAAGGATGGGTGTTTCTGCTGCTCATAATAGACCTAGACCAAGGTGGACCAATGTTCATTCCAAACCCTCATATGTTCCACAGGCAACCCACGCCACCAGCAGAACCAACTCAGTTTCTGCTGATAGGTCTGTTCCTGCTGGTGGGTCTGTTTCTGCTGGTAGATATTTTGCTGCTAATAGGAATAGACATGCTGCTAGACCATTTTCTGGATATAATAATAATTACTTTCAAAATGGTTATTGGCCTGGATATTATGACCCAATGTTTTTGGGAAGGGCATATTGGGATTCTGCTGTAAAGTCCTCAGTAGATTGTTCTTGGAAATTTAATAGACCATTTATAGACAGGGGTTCCAGGAATAATGGTGGATCTAACTCATCTACATGGCTTCATTCTAATGATCCACAAGGCAGGCTCAAGTCTTTCATGACTTGAGTCTCTCTATGTACTCATGTTGTTGTATATTTTGTTGTTGTAGGAACATCCTCTTTTAAATAAAGACTTAAGTATTGTTGATAGTGGTTGCTCTAGATGCATGTCTGGGAATCAAGAGAAGCTACATGATTTTGTGCCTTTTAATGGAGGTAAAGAGACATTTGGAAGTGGAGAATGAAGGATCACTGGTAAAGGAACCATCAGAACTCCAAAGTTGGATTTTGAGAATGTTTATTATGTGAAGGAGCTACAAAATTTTAATTTGTTCTCTATTTCACAAATTTGTAACAAAAAGATTCTTATACTATTCACTGAGGAGGACTGTCTCATTCTATCACAAGACTTCAAAATACCTGATGAGAGTCTTGTATTACTAAGGGTTCCAAGAAATCATAACATGTACACATTCAACTTGAATGATGTCAAGCCAGAAGGTGATCTAGCATGCTTGGTGGCCAAAACATCCTTGGATGAATCTACAAAATGGCACAAAAGGATGGCTCATGTAAACTTCAAAGTTATCAACAAGCTTGCTAAGGATGGACTGGTTCTTGGACTTCCTTCCAAGATCTTCACTAATGAACACAACTGTGTTGCATGCAACAAAGGAAAGCAACACAAGGCTTCTTATAAAGCCATTACTGCTGTGAGCACCATCTCAGAACCTTTGCAGTTGCTTCATATGGATCTTTTTGGTCCAACATCCATCAGTGGTATTGACCATAAGTACTTCTGTCTAGTGATCACTTATACCTATAGTAGGTTTACTTGGGTATTCTTTTTGGGGACTAAAGACCTAACTTTTCAGACTCTAAAAGAATTTATGGCCCTCATTGAAAACCAACTTAACAAGAAGATCAAAGGAATAAGGTGTGATAATAGGATAGAGTTCAAAAATGCCAATCTCATTGAACTCTGTGGGACAAAGGGTATAAAAAGGGATTATAGCACTCCCAGGACTCCACAACAAAATGGAATTGCTGAGAGGAAGAATAGAACCCTGATAGAGGCTGCAAGATCCATGCTTGCTGACTCTAAACTTCCCACTATGTTTTGGACTGAAACAGTAGGCACTGCTTGTTATGTACTAAATAGGGTTTTGATCACAAGACCACATAATAAAACACCCTATGAGCTTTTGACTGGGAAAAAACCTACCATTGAGTACTTGAAACCTTTTGGATGTCAAGTGACTATCCTGAATATAAGTGATCACCTTGGGAAGTTTGAAGAAAAAGCTGCTGAAGGGTATATAGTTGGATACTCAGCTCATAGTAAGGCTTACAGGGTCTATAATTTGGCTGCAAAGAAGATTGCGGAGACTCTAAACCTGAGATTCCTGGAAGACAATGAGAATGTTCAAGGAAAAGGTCATGAATGGTACTTTGATCTTGATTACTTAACAAATCACTTGGGGTATACAAGATTTAAAACTAACCCTTCTACAGGCACACAAGAGTCCCCTACTAACATTGCAGGTACCCTGGAAGATGACTCAGACAGTGATTCAGAATGTGATGAACCCACTATTGTTGTTTCTTCTCTCCCTATTCACATTGCAGGTCCTACTAACAAAGAAGCCTCTGATGCAAAAGTTGCTGATGATGTGGATAACTCCACTTATGTAGAAGATCTTGCTATACTTAAAAAGCAAGAGCATGCAGCAACTGAAGAAGCTAAAAGGCTTGGTCTTGAGTTTGCTCTAGATGCCGGCAGAAACCCAGTTTCTACTGACGGATCCCCTGTTGCTGCTGATGCCAATTGTCCTAAAGGCATTTCTGCTGTTGTACCTGTTACTTCTGCTACATCCACAAGTTTAGATGAACCTTTTACAAGGTTTCCCAATCCCTCAGACCTTGGCAATCATGAACAAAGTGCTGGCAATTTTCAATCAACTTCTTATGATGATGATTTTGCTCCAACTCTGACCAATCTTGAAACTTCTGTTGATGTTAATCCTATTCCCACTAAGAGGATAAACACCATTCATCCTCAAACCAATATACTTGGTGATCCCAATGCTATGGTTCTAACCAGAAGTGCAGTGAAACAGACACAGTTTGGACAATGTGCTTTTCTCACTTATGTTTCTAATCAAAAGAAGGACAATCATACAGATCAACAACATTGTCTGTTTGCTTGTTTCTTATCTCAAGTTGAACCAACTAGTATTAAACAAGCTTTGAGCGAACCTAGTTGGGTAGAGTCTATGCAGGAAGAGATGCAACAATTCAAGAATCAAGATGTATGGGTACTTGTTGATGTACATGCAGGAAAGTTTGCAATAGGGACCAAGTGGATTTTAAAATGCAAGAGGGATGCAAGAGGTATTGTGGTCAGAAACAAAGCAAGATTGGTTGCTCAGGGGTTTAGACAAGAAGAAGGGATTGATTATGATGAAGTTTTTGCACCTGTTGCTAGAGTTGAGGCAATCAGGCTATTTCTAGCCTTTGCCTCCTACATGGGTTTTGTGGTCTTTTAGATGGATGTAAAGAGATCCTTTCTCTATGGAAAGTTTGAAGAGGAAGTCTATGTCACTCAACCACAAGGTTTTGAAGACCCACAACATCCAAAGAAGGTATACAATGTTGTCAAGGCAGTCTATGGACTTCATCAAGCACCAAGAGCCTGGTATGCAAGGTTATCTACATTTCTATTGGAGCATGGCTACAGAAGAGGAGCAATTGACAAGACTCTCTTCATTAAGAAGAATTCCAGGGATATCATTCTTGTTCAAGTATATGTGGATGATATCATCTTTGGCTCCACAAAGGAAGCTTGGTGCAGAGAATTTGAAGATTTGATGAAAAGTGAACTTCAAATGAGTGCGATGGGGGAACTGACATTTTTCTTGGGGCTCCAAGTCAAACAACAACCTAAAGGGATCTTTATCCATCAGAAGAAATATGTTAAAGACATCTTGAAAAAGTTTGACTTTGAACTATTGAGGACTGCAACTACTCCCTATGAACCTCCAAAGCCTAAGAATCAGAATGAGCCAGATGAAGCTGTCAATGTTCATCTATACAGATCCATGATTGGCTCACTCATGTACCTCACAGCTTCAAGACCTGAAATCACTTTTGCTGTCAGTGCTTGCTCAAGACATCAAGTCAATCCATTGAATTCCCACCTGAATTCAGTGAAGAAGATTTTCAAGTACCTAAAAGGCCAACCTAAGTTAGGTCTTTGGTATCCAAAAAACTCACCATTTGTGTTGGAAGCCTACAGTGATAGTGACTATGCTGGAACTAATTTGGACATGAAATCCACAATAGGAGGTTGTCAATTTCTTGGCAGTGCAAGAAAGAAACCATTGTGGCCACCTCCTCTACTGAAGCAGAATATGTTGCTGCTACTAACTGTTGTGGTCAGGTACTTTGGATTCAAAATCAAATACTGGATTATGGGTTCAACTTCATGAACACTAAAATCTATATTGATAATTAAAGTACCATTTCAATTTTTAAAAATCCAGTCTTTCATCAAAGAACTAAACATATTGAAATTAGGAACCATTTTATTAGAGATGAAAATGAGAAACATTTAATACAGGTGCTTAAAATTCATACTGATGATAATGTGGCTGATTTATTAACAAAGGCTTTTGATGGACCTAGGTCTAACCACTAAGTTGTCCACATTGGGATGGTTAACCCTTGCATGCTATGTTTGAGGGGAGGCATAAGCCTGAGGGGAGGCATATGCCTTTGGGGAGGATTGTAATTGATGTTGTAAAGTGTGTATACTATTATGTTTATTAACTTTGTTTTGAAGGTTTATTTCTAATTAGACTAACAATTCTGTATAAGATTGTCTTCTGTGTTTATTTTATTGTTTGGTTTGCAGGTTCCTATTTCTGCTGATGAACAAGGATCTATACATCACATATCAGTAGAATAAATGAAAATAGAAAACTTAGAAGTTTTATTCATTACAACAACCACTTCCACCAAACATGATTCAGGATTACAAGGGAGATCAACAAACAAACATAACAACCAACAACCTCAAAAGACAACAACACCACAACCTACACCTACCCAAACTCCTACTCCATCTTCCTCTTCTTCTTTCCCAGGTCCTCGGGGTCACGCATCCTCTTGTGGACCCTCTGGACTGCATATCTTTGTCCCATAGTTTGGGAGCAGCAAGCCCTAGGACAACCTTGAGTGGACCCTTGTACCTTTGGGAAGATTGAGGCTCCACAGAGACTGAGATCTTGCTCATATCAGCACAAACTCTTTCCATCTGAATGGTAAGAAACTACGTGACTGGAGTGAAGTCTGGGAGAACAACTGCTATGGGAGTTGGATTTAGAGCTTCCCCTGTTTCCTCTGATGAGGAAGGAGATGGATAGACCTCAGAAGGTCCCTCACCAATACAGTAATATGATCTCTTGATTTGGGGAATATCAAAGGTAGAGTCAGAAGATGAGTCTGAGGAAATTTCAATGACATTTGATTTAGGCTTCATGATTGGTTTGAATGGAAAGCTTTTGGTGTGTTTGGTGGTAGTGTGTAATTGATTTGGGTAGCTTGTGACTTGAAGGCCTCTTTATATAGAACTGATTTGGAGTTTAATGAGGGTTAATGTCACTTAATGGGAGGTAGTTGAGTCTGTGCTATTTACTAATTTCGCAAGTTGACCATAAAAAGGATTCTACGGATGAATTCTACTACGGTTTGACCAATTGCTGTTGATGATACAAGTTGATCATAAAAGATATTTGATATGTGCTCTTGATGATAGTTCCTACCAAGATTGTTTACATCAGTGGAATGTATATTCATCAGTAGCAAAGCACTCAATCACTTCCTTTCAAACAAGGCAATCAAGAGAAAATAAACAAAAGCAACAAAGGTTTCATTCATTAACATTCAAAGTACAAGAAGAATGAAGATTACAAGATACCAAAACAAGAAAAATAATCCCAAAACCTAGCCTATCAACCCTGACACCACTACTCTACTTTCCCTTTCCCCTTCCTTATCACCTCTTCGACCTTGGACTTGCCCTTGTTCTTGGTGAAGGTCTCATACTGTTGAGGGCATGGCAGCCCTATCACCACTTCTCTTGCCTCTGGCAGAGGAGGATTTGACCTTCTTTGTCCTTGTGGTGGTCTTGGATGGGAGGATTGGGGTCTCTCCGGTGTAAAGGGAGGCTGGTAAAGTTCATCATCGTCTTCTTCATCAGATGAGGTCCAATGAAGGGTGACACGAGTTCATGGGGTGGTGGTTGATAAGGGATCCAAGGATTTGGATCCTCAGAGGATTTAGAGGACCCTGCAGGATTGGGGGCTCTACTTGAAGCACCCACATCATGATTCTTATTCTTTGCTTGCTCTTTAGTGAGCCCTCTTGGTCGGGTTGCCAATAGGAATGGTGGTGGAGATGTTAGTGATTCAGATGAATCAGAAGAATCAGAAGAAATGTTGATGATGCTTGGATTAGATGTCCTGGTTGTTTCTTGATTGGTGGTTATGTAATTAGGGATTTGGATTGTGAAGTTGATTGGTGTGATTTGGGGATTTTTACCCCATATTTATAAGTCAAAGTAAGCCATGTGAAGTAATTGCCATGTGGTTTCAACGTAATTGGGAAAGAAAGTTTGACGAACAAGAGAGATTTTTACTAAATATTGGTTACCGCAGATGCATTGTTTCTGCTTATTGACCATAATGTTGCTGCTGATGGAAGGAATGGTTGACCGTAGTCAACATTAAGTAGGTTTCTGCTGATTGACCAACTGATTCCTGTTGCTTGACTTGGTTTCTGCTGACGAGTAAGTTTTATTTGGGATTTTATAAAAGTCAAATATTGGTCAAAGATTGTTTCCACAATTCTTGCCAATTACACTCCACGTTTGGAAACTTACTTCAATTAACCTAGACGTGCAAATCCCACTCATAAATAACTGATTCACTTTCCTTATAAAACTCCAAAACCATTTCAAAATCTCTCAGCATTAAAAACCCACTCTCTCTTATCAATCAATGGCAGAACTTTTATTCAAAGGTGATCACAACAAACAAGCTTTCTTAGGTCGTGGTAAATGTAGGACCATAGAACAACCTTAATCACTTATGAATCTTGCCTAAATCTAGAGAGAGAAATTAAGTAGAGAGAGAGAGTGGGAGGGAACTCTAGCATGTGAAATAAAGAGACAATGTTATTACTAAGAGAACCAACCTCTTCAATGAGGATTAAAAGAGTATTTATAGTGGTTGTCTAGGGCTTCACATAGCTTTGACATTATTACATAACTAGTCCTTAGACTTTATAAAATCATGAAAACATTAGTAAAACTTCATCATAATAATATTCTAACGCAACCTATTACATAATATTAATAACCAAAACTTTCTATAAATAAAATACGATCCTAACAGTAAAGGAGATGCTCACTATGTACAAATGATGGAATTTCTCCAAAGATCAAAGATTCATTTTGCTTTAACTCAATACCCTGTCATTGTACACGAATCTTTGGTCAAACAATTTTGGGGAACTGCTCGAGTAAGGTCTGCTGAAGAAGGACCAATGGAAATTGTGGCTACTATTGATGGGGAAGAATGTGTAATTTCTGAGTCATTGGTTAGGACTCAATTACAGTTGGATGATGAAGGTGAAAAGCATGAGTTACCTAAGGAGGAGATTCTTGCAGGTCTTCAGGCTGCTGGATATGGTGGAGATGGGAAGGTCTGGTATAAAAATCAGTTTTTCCCTAAATGGAGATTGTTGACACACACTCTGCTTCAGTGTATGAGCTCCAAGTCTGGAGGATGGGATCAATTCTCCACAGATATTGCTCTTGCCATTGTGTGCTTATCTCAGGGGAGAACTTTTAATTTCTCTAAGTACATATTTGATGAAATGCTTAAAAATGGTAAGGATACCAAACTTAAATTTTTAATGTATCCTAGATTTCTCCAAATAATCTTAGGTATTCAGACCAATGACACTACCCATTTGCCTGTTAAGGGTTTGTCTAGCAAGCTATTTGCTTCTATGAAAACCAACTACAATGGAGACCATAGGCCTTTATTACCTGCTATGTTGCCTACTGGCAATGCAACTGCTGATGCAGCTGCTGGTGGTCAGGCTCCTGCTAATGCTAATGCACCAGTGGATTCTACTGAGGGTCCTTCAGTTGCTCCTGATGCAAGTGCATCAGTTGCTGCTAATGCCCAACCACCACCATCTTCAAGGCCATCTACACCTAGACCTCCCACACCTATACCCTCTCCAGGTGTTGTTGCTCCTACTGAGCATGTGGCACCTGAGGATTTTAGCCTTGACCAACCTGTACAATCTCTACAGACAAAAGGACTTTCCATACCAAGTCCATTGAGACCTACTTCTGAAGATAATGTGGATCTAGATGTAGGATTTTATAATTCTCCTGTCAGGACTAATGATGCTTCAAATACCTCAGATATCCCTGAAGGTGGAGCTGAAGGTCCTGTTACTCTCACCTCTTTGTCTCTTTTATTGAACAGGTATGTGCAAAAGGTGGACACATTGGAAAGGGATCTTAAGTACACAAAGAGAACTCTTGGAAAAGCTGTGGTGACTTTGGTAAAAAGGGTCAAGAAATTAGAGAATCAACTTAAGACACAGAAAAGGAAAGGGGTTGTGGTTGAATCAGATGAAGAAGTTACTGAGGGGTTTGATAAACTTGACATGGAAGGACTTCATCTTCTTGCTACCACCACTTTTGAGAGTGCTCAGGATGATGCTCCTATTGTTAAGAATGTACCAACTGCTCCTCCTGCTGAAACATCCTCTCCCAAGGATAAGAAGGTGCTTTATGTCAGAAGAAAGTATTTGGTAGAATATCACAGAAAGACTGATGCTACCCATTCTGTTGATGTTGATATGACTGATGTTTCTGCTGAAAAGATTCCTGCAAATGCTTCTCAGTCAGGAGATACTTTCTTTGTTGCTGGTAAAGTATATGTGTCCTCACCTAGCAAGAAGACATTTGCTGATCCAATGCCTAAGGTGGTTCCTACTGATGAATCAGCAGATACACATGTTGATAGTCTTGATGATTCTATTGAAAAGGATTCTACTAATCAGCACTCTATTCCTCCTGATGTTGCTTCAACTCAGATGGATAAAAGAAAATCTGTTGTGGTTGATCAAGATCTAAATAGGAACTAGCTAATGAAAAGCTAAGTGAGCTGGTAGCAGCACAGTGGCAAGCTAAAGAGGATACTGCTAAGGCTAAGAGGGATTTAGACATGAAGGAATCTGAGGCTCTTGCTAGAAAAATATAGGCTGATTTGGATAAAATGGGTGATCCACTTACTCATACTCTACCTGCTAAAAGACAAAAGGAGCTGGATGAAATATCCAAACATCTATCTGCTGAGCAGTGAGATAACTTGGCTACTCAAGTTTCTTCTCGACTTGATTTGGCAAAGTTTGTACTTGGTCAGGGTGGACCAGGAAGAAAGTTTGGGACTTTTCAGATACTAAGTTATCTACAG
The DNA here is from genome assembly GCA_030686995.1 of Artemisia argyi. NCBI lineage: Eukaryota > Viridiplantae > Streptophyta > Magnoliopsida > Asterales > Asteraceae > Artemisia > Artemisia argyi. The sequence continues at coordinate 29,941,329 of CM060694.1, forward strand.
AATATGACAAGCTCATTTCTATTCTTCATAAGTCAGACATTAATGTTCAAGATCCCTTGGAAAAGCATGGAAGACTTCTGGTGAGCCTGTAGCTAAGAGGATGAGACTTGATGATTCTGCTGACATTTCTAAAGATTCTACTGAAGCTTTGTTTGCTGATCAGGATAATGTTCATTCTCCCTCAGTTTTATCTCAGGTTGATGAATCTGCTGATGTTTCTACTAAACCATCTGCTGATAAAGATGAAGAGCCTTTTGAACCTAAAGATACTGGTGGATCTACTTCTGTTCCTACTGATGATTCATCTAGTGTTCCAAAGGTTCCAGAGTCTGTTTCTAGTGATGTTCCATCTACTGAGACTCTTTTTATTGATGACCCGAAAAGTGTTCCTCCTGATGCTTCGGAATCAGTTCCTACAAATGAGACTTCTGCTAATGTTCCAACTGATACTCATACTCCTTCTCCTTCTACTCCTGGCACTAGGAAGAAGAGTGTTGCTAAGAAAAGGAAGGCTTCTAAAGGTCTGGCTAAACCAGCAGAAGATAGCACATTTATTGAGTTTGATTATGATGATGAAGAACCTATTGTTTGGGAAAGAGTGGTTAAATGGGTGCTTATTGAGTCCTTAGTAGGTCAAGGACAGGTCAATGTGCTTCATAGACAAGATGGATCTATCAAGTATTTCACTTTTCTTAGTGAAATTCTACATATAGTTGATAGACAGGACATCATTTCCTTGTATGGATGGGTTACCGATTACTATAAAACTCATAAGCCTGAAGGGATTGGTATGTTTTTAGTAGGAGATTTATATGCGCTGTGTGATTCTCATACTTTTAAGGGCCAAGGATTTCATGCTTGGAAAGGTCAAAAGGATTGGGTAGTTGATTATTGGAAATATTTTCCTTATCCTGATGTTCATATGATCTTCACTACTACTGGTAAAACCTTATACTGCTGGGGAGATGTGATATATCCAATCACTATAGATTTGATGAAGCAAATGCTGGAGGTGAAAGTAACTATTCCTCCTGATATGATTGGGAATGATATGCATCATGCTGAACAACTGGTTAGAGCAATCAGAAGAAGTCTTCTTGTTAAAATGGAATTGAAGTCTCAATATGGTATACATCTTGTGAATTCTCTGAGATGATTGGATATTGGTATGGTATATTGTTGTACATTTATTTATTTTCTTTTTAGTAAAAAAAAACCAGATTTGTATAGTGTTTTTTATGTTGTATGCAGGTTTTGGTGTTAGTTATTTCTACACCTTATCTGGTTATCAACTTACCATGATGTTGACTATTCCATCAAAAAGTTGGCTAGTCCAAAGGGTACAGCTTTGGTAAAGACAAGTCAAATCTGTTGATAGCTGTAATAGTTTGCTAAAAACTATTGGGTCCTCAACTCACCCATGCTTAACAACTGAGAGTTGGATGGTTGTCAATTGACCATGGATTTTTCCTTATGGATTCCCAATAATTGGCTAGCCCACAAGTGTATGGCTTGTGGTAAAGGCAGTGGCAAACCATATTTGGTAATCAATTTACCAAGGTGATTTAATCAACCAAATAATTGACTAGTCCTGAGCAAATCCGTTTATAGCAGGCGATTTGCTAAAAATCCGTTTATAGCAGATGATTTGCTAAAAATCATATGGTCATCAGTGTACCATAGTTAGTGAACTAAAACATTTGGCTACTCCAGTAGTAATGGCTATTGGTAAAGAGACATCAAATCCATTATTTTCAATAATTCACCTCTCACAGGAGTTAACACACCCGGAAGTGATGAAAATAGTATGAAACTTATGTTTTGATGTACATTTAGTCATGTGTTGCTGTAAAGAATGGTGGTTTTAAAGTTTTTGCTTATCATAGAGATGCTGCTGATTAAGATTCTTTGCTGCTGAAGTTCATGATCAATCCTCTTCTTCTGGAATTTAAGATCTGTCAAGAATCTTGGAGTTAACCATGTCAACTGCAAGATTAGGGGAGGATTGTAGGGAATTATTGAAGTCAGCATATAGATACTGCTGACAGGATTTTGCTGAAGCTTATAGTGATTCTGCTAATGATCTGGATTTTGCTGATACATTAGTTTCTGCGGATATAGTTAATCCGTAGATAAGAGTTAGTTATTTATAGATAAGATATGTAGAATATCTTCTAGAGTTTTATGATTATACGTTTCTTGTATAAGAGATTAGGGTTTCTACTAGTATAAAAGGAACCCAAGGTCATTGTATTATGTACGTGTCAAACAAAATTGTTAGTTAATAATAACGATCCATAGAGGATCAAAGTATTTAGTATATCATTTGTGTTTATATTCCACAATAGATACAAACTCACAGAGATTGTCTATATAGTCTTGCTAGTGATTATATTAGTAGGCTATCGATCCATTGGCTCAAGATCTATCAAGGGTAGATCCTACATTTGGATTGTTTAACCACTTAGTTGTCCACATTGGGATGATTAACCCTTGAATGCTATGTTTGAGGGGAGGCATAAGCCTGATGGGAGGCATATGCCTTTGGGGAGGATTGTAATTGATGTTGTAAAGTTTGTATATTATTATGTTTACTAACTTTGTTTGGCAGGTTTATTTCTAATTAGACAAACAATTCTGTATAAGTTTGTCTTCTGTGTTCTGTTTTAGTGTTTGGTTTATAGGTTCTTGTTTCTACTGATGGACAAAGATCTGTACATCACATATCAGTAGAATAAATGATAACAGAAAACTTAGAAGTTTTATTCATTAATGAGTTTCATTACAAGAACCACTTCCACCAAACATGATTCAGGATTACAAGGGAGATCAACAAACAAACATAACAACCAACAACCTCAAAAGACAACAACACCACAACCTATACCTACCCAAACTCCTACTCCATCTTCCTCTTCCCTTTTCCCAGGTCCTTGGGGTCAGGCATCCTCTTGTGGACCCCTCTGGACTGCATATCTTTGTCCTATAGTTTGGGAGCAGCAAGCCCTTGGACAACCTTGAGTGGACCCTTGTACCTTTGGGAAGATTGAGGCTCCACAGGGACTGAGATCTTGCTCATATCAGCACAAACTCTTTCCATATCACTAGTGAGAAATTCAGTGACTGGAGTGAAGTCTGGGAGAACAACTGCTAGGGGAGTTGGATTTAGAGCTTCCTCTGTTTCCTCTGATGAGGAAGGAGATGGATAGACCTTAGAAGGTCCCTCGCCAATATAGCAATATGATCTCTTGATTTGGGGAATATCAAAGGTAGAGTCACAAGATGAGTCAGAGGAAATTTCAATGACATTTGATTTAGGCTTCATGATTGGAGTAATTGGAAAGCTTTTGGTATGGTTGGTGTTAGTGTGTAATTGATTTGGGTAGCTTGTGACTTGAAGTCCTCTTTATATAGAACTGATTTGGAGATTAATGAGAGTTAATGTCACTTAATGTGAGGTACTTGAGTTTGTGATATTTACTAATTTAACAAGTTGACCATAAAAAGGATTCTACGGATGAACTATCCTCTGGTTTGACCAATTGCTACTGATAATTCAAGTTGACCATAAAAAGGATTCTACGGATGAACTATCCTCTGATAGCCTACTAATGTAATCACTAGCAAGACTATATAGACAATCTCTGTGAGTTTGTATCTATTGCGGAATATAAACACAAACGATATACTAAGTACTTTGATCCTCTATGGATCGTTATTATTAACCAACAATTGTTTTTGACACGTAAATAATACAATGACCTTGGGTTCCTTTTATACTAGTAGAAACCCTAATCTCTTATACAAGAAACGTATAATCATAAAACTCTAGAAGATATTCTACATATCTTATCTATAAATAACTAACTCTTATCTACGGATTAACTATATCCGCAGAAACTAATGTATCAGCAGAATCTTGGTCATCAGCAGAATCACTATAAGATTCAGCAGAATCCTGTCAGCAGTATCCATCAACAGTATCTATATGCTGACTTCAATAATTCCCTACAATCGACCACTCATTAAGGAATTCAATATGGTAATTTATGAAAAGGTTTATGTGGAAAAATAGAAGGGAGGTTGAATAGTTTTACCATTTTTAAATTTAATTTAGCTTTGAAAACTATACAAGTAATTGACAATTGCAAATAATAAACAATAAGTTAAGTGCAAGTTAAAGAAAGAAACGATCAAACCACAACACGGATGTTTATAGTGGTTCGGCTATAAGGACTCTTTTCCCTTAACCTACTCCACTGCCCGAGTATCCAATCGAGAGTATCCTTCACTAGTCAACAATCTCCTTTCACCGGCGGAGAAAACCTTACACGTCGCTTACACAATATTACCGACACAAAGCTAGATGCCGAGTTCTTTTACAGGGGTACAACCACTCCCGTCACTCTATGAATTTTAAGAACTAAAATACTAACTGATCACTACTGAATAAATACAATCAATAGGTGTATGAAAAACTAGAGTTCACACAATGTTAAGCTAACAAGTCTTGCAACTCAATGTTGAAACTTGTAAGTCTTTCGAATGAAGTTGTGATCTTCTTGCTGCAAAAGAATCTCACAAAGATGAAGTGTTAATGAGTTAGATATAAGAAAGGAGAGTATGTATGCTAATGTATGATTGTAAGTGATGAGAAAACACTTGGGTGTGGCTTGCTATTTATAGGCAAGAAGTCCCAACAAGCCACGGATACGGCGGAACCCTTTTGAGGCTTCCGTTCGTTGTCCATTTTGGTTCCATCAGGTCTGACAGATAAGACCTCCAAATCTTTCTTCAAATCTAACCAAAATATTCACCAAATCTTACCATGATTGTTTGAGTAAGAATCTAAACAAAATATACACATTATCTATCAAGGATTTCCATATCAACTAAAGATCTTGAAAATCTTTCAAAGATTTTCAAATGATGTATGCCATGATGTCATTGTACATTTCTAGCATTAGAAATATGAAAATTTTATGTTTTGTAAAATGTAAATGTAGCAAAAGTAATGTTTATTTTGTAATAGAAGATTATTAGTAAAGACTTTAACTATATTTATGTTTTGCTAAAAATAAAGTTTACACTCTGTCGTTAACAAAATTTAGCAAAGATCGTAATATATAAATAACGTTTTTAGGCGATATTTGTATTAACAGTTTATTAAATCATGAAAAGTTCTAAAAACTCCTAAATAATAATGAATATTCATTTTAGGCTTGTGTGACATAAAGAGGTATATAATATTCAATCTTTCATAATTTAATGTATTTGAACAATGTGAGATTTTTATAAAAACTTGAAAAAGTTTATATATAGTTAGGATAAATTTATGAAATGAAAAAGTTTATAAATTAATTTCATAACACAATTATAAACTTTTAAAAGCATTTATCATAGTGAATGCCCTTAATGTTTTAGCTTGGGCCATAAATGATGTTGTTTGACTTTGATTATTGTGATGTACGAACACACTGGTTAACTCAGTGTTTTAAAACCCGGGTTGACTCGGATCGGGAACCAGTTAGGAGACTAGGCCGGATGTAGTAAGATTTTTTTGCTTATTTGAGAACTAGATTGAACCAGTGTTTTTAATTGATCTAGGTTGATCCGGTTTGATAAACCCGTCTGGGTCAGAACTTTTGTTATTTTTTTAAACAACAAAAACATTTTCATTCCTGTAAAACTAACAAAACCTTCATTTTCGCTAAACTTATACTTTGTGTTAGGTTAAGTACTATATTTATATGGAAAAACATATTATAATTTGGAAAGTTTATAGTTAAATTGGAAAGTTAAAGTGGTGACGACTAATTGGGTTAAGTTTTAATGAAACAACAAATTAGGGTTATAAACTGTTAGGTGCCCATATTGATTACACAAGATATTCAATGAGAGAAATGAGATGAGAATGAGAGATGGTTGATTATGTGATAATAGAGAAATAGAAAAATAAGAGTTTCATTAGCATATCAAAATAACCAACAAGTAGAAAGGTTACATATGAGTTCTATTTATAGTGGAAGGAGCTAGGGTAACACACCCTTCTCCCTTCCTCCCATTCGTGGGCTTGGCATAAGCCTTATGGGCTTTTGGGCCTTTCTAGTTAACATAAAACATGATAATAAAATAGCTAAGCAACCTATTAATTATTACATATGACCGAGACTTGATAAATATTAAAACTACGTTCCCAACAATATCCCCCTAAGGGTCAGTCATCACGGTTGCTTGACGTCTTTGTCTTGTCTTTATCTTTGACTTTCAATGCTTTAGACGTCTTCAAAAAATCATTAGTGAGAAATCATTCATCGTTCTTTGTTCTTTGTTCTTTGTAGATGTGATAGTGATCATCTTATGAAGTTGTCTGCCATTCGTCACTTCTGCATCTGTGGTGGTTGTCCGCCATTCCAACATGCTCATACATCTTTGAACTTTGACATTCATATGTAAGTAGTTCCCTTTGATCTTTAGTCTTTTTACTAGGTAGATTCTTCTTTTCGGCCTAGAATCTTTCTTTGAACATTGTGTTTATTTGACCTTTGAGGGAGCTTTCTATGATTTGAAGATGTATGTATGAGCATGTGGAATCCGTCACCATGGAGGTGATATGTAGCAGCAGGTAAACAATTAGCAATAAATCATCCAGTACTTACAGATAAGGAATTAGAGATCGTCAACAGCATATTGTGAAGACTCCTTCTAACTTTTATCAAGGCCGTTCCCAAGTCAGATACTCTCGAGGGAGCTTACAAGACCTACTTAGTAGCTCAATGACTGGGTGAGTCACTGGGGATCACTCTACAACTGTAGACCAATTTGGAACCACCGCGAACACTAAGCGTAACCCACAATGAGTTACCGAAGTGACATACTGTCAGGGCTGTTTGATGTTGACCCTAGCAGGATTTCCGTTCAATCATTGAGAAATACTTATGTAAATTCTCTCATAAACGTTCTTGGCAAATTGCTAGGATCGGTGAAGGACTCGATAATTTACAGATGGTGTCCATTGATGTAGAACACCAGTTGTAGAAATACTAAGTGTTCTTAAGAGATCTTTGATGTATCTCATGGCTCTAGACTCGATAAGTGCTTACTTAGATTTCCTATTCGGAGACTAGGGAGGGGTCTCCTGCTTTAATATCAACCATCTCTAAGAGACAAGTCGATAGATTACACCGGTTCCCCGTGAGAATGAAACAAGCTCTTTTAAGAGAACTTGAGTGGTTAAGAAGGTTTAGTGCATTGCGTCACTGGGTCCATGACGACTTTATCTTCAATACCGGTGTTTTCTTTGCAATAACCAGTAGCATACGAATTGAACCCGGTGTCTGCCCTAAGGTTGAACATATGGAGAGCTATTTCTTTTCACCCTTTTCTTTACTTTTCTTTTTAATTCTTCAACTCCTTCTTTCCCCTTTCATTATTTTCTCCTTTTTTCATATCATACCTAAGGACTTCTAATTCTAACTATTGGAGATGTCCTTGGGTAGATCCCTCCGGCTCTGGCGAATCATAGGACGGTTTTTCCTATCTTAATCACCTTATAACTCCATGATTATCCTATAATTGCCATGAAACCTTTGATAGAAAATCTCTCAAAGTGTTTGTGATCATCAAATATTTTGTTTAACACTTTGAGAGTTTTGTTGTTTACTTTTGAAGGGCTCCCCCTTCACATGTGTTCATAAGTATTTAATAAATTTGCACATGCGGGAGGAGCAAGCACTTTTTGAATTGATCCACTTTCAGCAAACAAGACTGATTTGAGAGACGCTTACATCACTAGTTGGACTAGCTTGAAGTTATTACCCGGCCTGGTCGAGTTCACAGAAAGTTTCTCGAAATGGTACCTTTCTACTAAGACAAGTCCTTTTCGAGACACGCTTACGTGGCTAGTTATAGAGTTCCATTGTCAGCTTTTAGGTGACAACTAGCTCTAGTAACTAACTTGATGTCATTACCCGTCGAGGATAAGTCTTTTCGATTGTTAACTTTTATGTTTCGTCAATTCTTGGGTCAATCTTGAGTCTAGCTCGCATGAGATTTATCTTTAAGCAACTTTGAACTTTCATATTTTAATCACTTTTCTTTTTTCCCCCTCAAAAATAGCATATAAGATGTTGTTTTTGATAAACTTTTGGTTAAAATATGCTTTTTGAGTTTTATGGGGAGATATCAACAAGAACTTTATTTTTAAGAACGATGAGTTTTCAAGTGCTCCCCCTCAACAAGTGAATACTTATTGAGGTGAAATATTTGTCTTTTGAGCAGAATTATTAAATTTAGAAAATGTTTGATTAATTCTACTCAAAAGTAAGAAGCCTTCGCTCCTTATGTTAGGATTGAGGCACTGAAACGTACCTCAGGGTCCTTTCTTTACAAGAACGGGTTGTACACTGTAATGCATGCACAAGCCATAATGATTCACAACACAATCAATGAAATAATTATGATTGAAATGTTAGTACCCGAGTTATCCAGCTTACAAATCATCAACAAGTGGAGCATCAAAGTCTGTGAACTGAGGTTCTGGTCTTTGGAAGATTCTGACAGGGAATGAAGGTCTGACCCCAATGTAAATTTTCAATTGTCTGATCTGTTCTCGACGAAATAGCCTTTCTTCAATTTTCACGACAAAGTTGCGGACTTGTCGTCTGGAGCTGGATTTCCACCTTGGAGATTCACCCTTAGATATCTTTCTCTTATCATTTTACAACCTTTTGACTAAACCATCTCGAACGGTTTTGAGCGTGGAATCACAGAACTTATGTAACTCATCGAGCCTCATGAAACTTAGTGTCTTCTTGTTGTTGAGGTAGGTGAAACCAGAAGATGGTTTTTGGATGAGTGTGTATTGTGACATTTGTTCGATTCCTTGAATTGAGAGTTGGGGTTTAGTCAGGTTGATCTTTTGTTGGTAACTTTCAACTCCAAGCTGTAGGTCTTCCACTCTTTCTTGAACTATTAGCCGTCTGATGTGGAGAAGTAGAGATGCAACGAAGTTGTATTGTGTTTGAGTTTCGAATCCACGCATTCTTCCTTGAACCTTTTCTAGATACATGTCTTCAATGTCATTTAGGTAAAGGTCGGGAAAGTCTGCTTCTGAGAACTTGTACTTCTTTTCATCTTGTCTTTTGACGACAATCTCGCTCATGAAAGTGTAGTTAAACCTTTTCGACTTTTGAATTTCCAAGATAGCAATGATTCTTGATTTATGCTTCACATCCTCTATTGACTTGATGTCTAACCTGTGAGTGTATCCGAGTCGACGACGTTCAGGCCAGCGCTGAATCCATAGTAAAGCATCAATGTCGTAGGCGACAATGGAGTTGCTAAATATTGGAGTTGACTCTTCAATTGCAGGAACATCATACCTTGCACCAAGCACTGATATAGTCAATGATGAAGCATATTTTTGTTTAGAGTTCTCTTGTGTGAGTTGGAGGTTACGAAGATCTTTGTTGAAGAAGAACCGATAAGGTATCTTAGGTTTTTCTGGAAATCCCTGCAATGCTAATGGTTTGGTCCAATCGGTGAAGTATGGCTTGTCAGGTTTTCCTGAATGGATGTCGAAATTCGCCTCAGGGTTTAGCCAGTCAAACTTTCCAGATATTGCACTAGCTATATTCTGCATGTGAAATTCGAGTTCCATTTTGTTTCCAGATCTAGACTTGAGGAAATCAAGTGCATCCCGATTGATTCTTCTCAACTCAGCCTTTGTAAGTTTCTCAATCTGAAGTCCAGCCATGATACTCTGAGTGTATTGCAGTGTATTGCCCGGGAGTGGTTCTTCATCTTCGAGAGGAGGTTGAGCCTTGACCAATTCAGTTAACCAGTCACCTTCAGGTGTGTCATCATTGTCGATCCATGAGTGACGTCTTTTTTTTCTTAGATTTCTTTGACTTAGATGTTTTATCCTTGTCTTGAGCTTTGGAGGTTGATGATGGTCCAGGTCTAGAGTCGGGGATTGGAGATGCACGAAAGTCAGTGTCGGGTTGTCCCTGATATTCGTCCACAGGTTGCATGAAAGGTTCTTCCTGGTCTGTTGGTCCTAAACCAGAAGTTGAAGTATGTTGCTGATTTCTAGGAGGTGTTGAATCCTTTTGTGGTTGTAGTGAAGATGATGGACCAGTTGCAGACTTGTGTTTCTTTCCTTTCGAGTTAGGGTCCGGGTCTTCATCTTTCCTTGACCTTTTCAAAGATCCAGCAGCTTCTTTGCAAGACTCTTTTGACAACTTAGCTGCAATGGCGTCGACAAGTGCTGTTTCTTCAGGTGTCAAAGTGGTTTTGTAGGCAACTTTGTCGTAGAGCAGAGCAAGCAAGTCTTCGACTGATGGTTCAGAAATGGTTGGAGTTGTTGTTGAAGCTTTTGCAGGTTGAAGAGTGAATGGTGTTGTTGACAGCATTTTCCTTACGACACTTCTAATCCTGTGCTCCAAGTTATCCTTAATCGGTTCAACAAGACTTGCCACTTGAGGAGTGACAATATCAACAAGATTCTCTGTAAGGTAATCGAAGGTGAAAGTCCTGATGATTCCTTCCAAGTCTGCTTTCATGAACTTATCAATCTCCTGCTTTGCCTCCTGAAAGTCTTCAACTTGTTTTGCAAGATTAGTAACCATGGTTGTGAGACTTTTTACTTGCTCCTGAAGATCAACTGGATTTGTGGGTTCATTGATTGATTGTTTTTTAGATGTGGTTTCCGATGGTGGAGGAGATGAATGTTCTGGTGATGATTCTCAAGAAGATTCATTGTGCGAGCTTGAAGAAGAAGCTGGAGGAGTAGGATCCTTAGGAGGTGTGCCTTTGGGAAGAGGAGGTTTCTCTGGAGTTGTTTTCTTTGAAGATGATGATGGATGTAAAATAGAGTGTGAAGGTGATTGAAGAAATATGTTAGTGTCGAATGGTTGTTCTTGTTCATTTACTTCAGTATCTTCACCTTCTTTTCTCCTTTGTTCCTCTTCTTGTGCAATATTCTCGGGATTGATGAGTTGATCCAATTCTTGATCAGTGGTGAAGTTCTCTACCTCTGCAACTTTCTTATCCACTGTTGAAGCTTCCTTCATAATAGTATTTCCTTCTTCATCTTTATCTTCTTCTTTGTCAGTGGGATGGATAATTGGTTTTGAAGTAGAAGACACAATGGGTGGAACAATACTACTAGAGGCGACTTCATGTTCTGGCTGATTAACAGGTTGTGGTGAAGGTTGTGGATGAAGTCTACTGAGGAGTGATGCTTCCCATTGCTCTTTGAGAAATTGCTTCTCTTGAGCTCGTGTGTCGACAACAATACTTTTCAACTTCTTTTTGTCGACCAATTGTTCAACTATTGGCTCGTCTTCTTCATCATCATTGATCCCAACATTCGGTTCATTGATAGTAATCCATTGTTTTTTCCTTTCATCCATTTCAAGAGTTTCCAAGCTTTGTTGATTGGCAAGTTCCATTTCTGGAAATTCTTCTTCAGTTACTCTTACTCTTCGTTCAAAGTCTTCTTCATCAGTTTCGGTGTCGAATTCTGACTCACTTTCAGAAGGTGGCGGTGTAGGTTCATCCTGAAGGATGAGTTTAGGAGTGATTTTCTTTCTTGGTTTAGTAGCGGGCTTAGGTTTAGGGGTAGGTTTGGGTTTAGGAGTTGATTTTGGCTTTAGTGAACTTGTTGTGCTACTCGTACTCCCTGTTTTTCCACCCCTTTTGCTACGTGTTTGTCGTTTCTCTTGTGGTGCTTCAATCTCTCCTATGTGTCCCTCATTTCTTCCTTTATAAGCTTTTTCATAAACTTCAAAGCTCTTGGAGTTTCTGATCTTGTCATTAAGGAGATAGTCTGGAATCCTTTTGCCTTGTTGTTTTGTGGAGGACATGGTCTGTTTGACACAAGCAATTGTGAAGTCATCCTGGTAGAGGTTTTTAGGTTCATTAGGGTCTTGCATTCTTGTCGTGAACTCTGGTTGATCTTTACAGAAATACTCGATGAGTAACTTGGTGAATCTTACAAACGGGATCATTATCTTTTCACGATCAGTTTGGATGTTGTAGACCATTTCGCTCATTATAGATCTTGCAAAGTCAATTGGTAGCATGCTGACCATTCCCTAAAATACTTGCAAATGTTCAAGTTTTGGATGTTCATGACCGCTTTTTCTTCCCGATATTGAACGAATGACCAACATAAGGAAGGTTCTCCACGGCTGAGGCATGTTTTTGGCATTGATTCTTGAATGCTTAATCAGAGGTAAATCATCTTGAACATTGTATCCCAGATCAATGAGATAGTCTAGGATATCCAATTCAGGCAATATTGTAACATATTCATTCTCGGGTTTGGGAAGGAGGAGAACTGTACGAAGGACGTCTAGATCTACGTTATAGACTTGTCAGTCCAGAGTGACAGTGAACGATTCATCATCCAAATTAACCTTTGCCGTAAGCCAGAACTGATGAAGGTAGAATGTTGGAACTGAAGTGGATTTGTCAAGTAAATGCTTGCATGGATGTGCCAGGAGTATATCTTTGACAATCTTACACGAGTCCTCAGGAATTTTGAGTTTTTCGAAATCAACTCGAGCATTGTTTCTGCCAATGGTGATGCGGTAATCAGCTGGGACAATGTCATTCAGTGTGAGCAATGGAAGAGCTTGTTCAGGGACATTCTCTGTGTGTTCAGCCATTATTATCTGAAAAGGTATTATCATAAACCAAACATCCAGATTTGATACATGTTAGCACAATCACAAGTTTGATAATAGATAATCACTAAGAACATGTAACCACGGATGGTTCAATTGACATATGTGAAACAATGTATGATGTAATCAAGATAAAATTTGATCTAAATGAATCATGAACTCAAGAATAAAGCACGAAACAAACACATGAGCACAATTACATCAAAAGTTAACCAAGTTACATAGTTACAACACACATTTCATCAAGTGATAATAAAGACATAATTTCGAAAATACAATAAATCAAGGATCTCGAAACATTGCACAAAGGACAAGTTTCGCAAATGCACATAAGTTACATTCTCGAAATAAAATCTAAGTGTGATCTTGAAAAAAGTCAAGTACAAGAGAAATTTTGCAAACGCCCATTGAGAAGGATTTCGAAAGTTTCACCAAGTGTATTCTCGATAAACAAGTTATCGAGAATATGGACTTTAGTAAAATTTTGGCAAATACTGCAAATGTGTATTCTCGAAAGTTTTATCAAATGTTTTCATGAAAAAACGTGATTAGTGAGAAGTTTTTGAAAAAATACATTAAACAAGTGTTCTCGAAAAAATCCAAAGTGTATTCTCGAAAAAATTACTTTTTCGAAAATACTAGACTTTAAAAATTTCGCAAATACTTGTCAAATGTATTCTCAAAAAATTCCACCCTCTCAGGTGTTCTCGAAAAACAGGTTCTCGAAAATATTCTTATACAAGAATTTTCGAAATATTGTAGACGTACGTTTCTTTTGTGATTTTGAGTTCCCAACGAGTATTTCCTGATGTATAGATTGGGAAACATCAATTAGATACACAGAAATACCTCATACACATCATTTTCGAAACATAGGCATAAACAAATTTTTCGAGAAACATAAAATCAATCAATTATCCAACAAATTTGTCCATTAGGAATCCATTGTCACACATAGAAGCAGGTTAGGCACATATGATTGGTCACAAGATCAACAAACTAGAGAAACCCTTTAGAACATAAATCCTAGTTGTCGAAAATGAATAAAACATGGATTAAGAAGCAATTAATGTGCAACATTATGATTCAAGCACACTAAACAACATATCCCACCAAGAAAATTGACCTAAACATCACAGAATCAAAAATAACCAACTCGTTCATAAACCCTAGATTTCGAGAATCAATCAAACGTGTTTATGGAAGTGATTAGCTAACATAGGCATGATTAGAACATGTAAAAGAACAAAAGCCCTATGAAAAATTTCATAAACAAACTCGTTTTAATCATTTCGAAATTTACGAAACCCTAGACCCAAAATTTGCAATTTCTTGAAATCTAACCGTTAAAATTACGATTAAACAAAAACCATTTCATATGTTAACCTTAAGATCATTAAGGAACTTACGGGTTGAAGATTTGATGCACGGATTTCTTTGTTCAAATTTGGCCTTAGATCGTAATTTGTAAAGGGTGTTTGGTTGTTTTGTTTTTCTGAAAAAAATGGGTTTGTTTGTTTGTAAAATATATAATTTGAACTTTAAAGCTTTGACAATGTTAGCCCCCTAACTTCTTACATTTCATCACTAGTCCTCTAAACATGATAGTAGTTATGACCGATGGCAACTATATTAGATATACTCCCAATGATATCTTATATGAAGCTTTTAACGGGACGAGACGTAGGAAAAGTCATGAGACTTCCATCATTTGTGAAACCACATATCATAATTTTGGAAATATGCAAGTATACCAATTTTAAAAGGTTAAGAAAATATAAGCGCATCTCCCCCTCAACACTTGTAAAATAGGAAAACAATGGTGTTGAAAGAAAGCGATATACTTTTTTTTTTTTTTTTTTTTTTTTTTTTTTATAGTTAAGAAAAGTAGAAATGGGAAAATCTTTTTGTGTTTTTGTTGGTTTTATATTTTTGTATTTTGTTTTTGAAAATTTATTTACAAAGATAGTTTTGATGTTTGACAATCACTTGTGTTTTAAAAACTTTTCCAGATCTTCTGGAGTCAAACATCGCATACCAATTTGGTGGACTAAATTAGCAAACCTTGTTGGAGGTAATGCTTTTGTGAGTAAGTCCGCCAATTGGTGTTCAGTTCCAACAAAATTTAATTCAACGGTACCCTTTTCAACATGCTCCTTGATGAAATGATAGCGTAGATCAATGTGTTTGGATTTGCAGTGATGAATGGTGTTGCATGAAATTGCAATGGCACTTTTGGAGTCACAGTAGATCGGAATCTTATTGAATAGGTAGCCATAGTCCTTAAGCTGTGATCTCATCCAGATGACTTGAGCACAACAAGCAGACATAGCTACGTATTCAGATTCGGTTGATGACAGTGATGTGCAGTCCTGCTTCTTTGATTGCCAAGACACAAGTTTATTTCCGAGAAACTGTAATCCACTAGATGTACTTTTGTGTGTGTCTAAACATCCTGCATGGTCAGCGTCTGAAAAAGCAATTAGTTCAAAACCAGAATCCTTCGGATACCAGATTCCCATGTTAATGGTTCCTTTTATGTATCGAAGGATTCTTTTAGCCTCATTGAGGTGCCTTTCAGTTGGTTTGGACTGATAACGAGAACACATGTAGACATCAAATACTATATCAGGTCTACTAGCTGTGAGATACATGAGTGACCCAATAATACTTCGGTATTTGGTAGGGTCAACAGGAGTCCCATGTATATCAGCATCTAGTTTTGTGGTATAGGCCATTGGTGTATTATAAGTATCACAGCTCATCATTCCATGTTTCTTTAATATTTCCAAAGCATATTTGGACTGATTTAGAAAAATTCCACGGGGTGATTGATGAACTTGTAGTCCTAGAAAGAACGAAAGTTCACCCATCATGGACATTTCAAAATTATCTTTCATTAAATTTGCAAAATCATTTGAGTAACTTCTGTTTGTTGAAGCAAAAAATAATGTCATCGACATATATTTGAACAATTAGTAAGTCCACCCCGTATGTTTTTGTAAATAACGTTGGATCCACCAAACCTGTAGAAAATTTATTGGCCAGCAAGAAAGCAGATAGTTTGTCATACCACGCCTTTGGGGCTTGCTTGAGTCCGTAGAGAGCCTTTTTGAGTCGGTAAATGTGATTGGGATGTTCAGGATCAACGAAGCCTTCTGGTTGGCTGACATAAACTTCTTCACGGAGTTCACCATTCAGAATTGTCGTTTTCACATCCATTTGATAAACAACCATGTTTCGATGAGTAGCATATTCCAAAAGGATCCGAACAGCTTCTAGTCTAGCCACTGGAGCAAAAGATTCTTCAAAATCAGTTCCTTCTTCTTGGAAGTATCCTTTAGCTACCAAGCGTGATTTGTTACGTATGACAGTGCCTTCTGCATCCAGCTTATTTTTCCAAATCCATTTTAACCCAATGATAAAGACTCCGTCAAGTCTTTCAACTAATTCCTAGACTTCTAATCTTTTGAATTGTTGAAATTCCTCTTGGATAGATTCAATCCAGTTTTCATATGTCATTGCTTGTTTGATGTTCTTAGGTTCATCTTGACAAACTGTGAGTGCATAGATGTAAGTTTCACCATCTGTGTGAAGTTGTTGTCTTGTCATGATTGGTGCATCTAGATGACCAATAATTTGAACTAATGGATGATCTCTAGTCCATTTGTGTGTCGAAAGGTGAAGTTGATAGGTATCTCGCATGTTAGCAGGATTCAAATTGCGTGTGGACGACTCAGCTATTTCAGAAACAATTGAAGCTGGTGCAAACGGGTTAAAGAACGCATTTGGATCATACTCTGTGGGTTGTGGAACTGATTGTAGTGTAGGATCTTCAGCCGATTTTTGTGAGTTGGATGCGGTTTGTTCTGCTATTATTGGAGATGCAATTGGAGGTCCGTCTTTCTCAACAGTTGTTGTTGTTTGTTGAGGTGATTCAGGTACTTGAATATTTTCAGGTTGTGCAGCGGAAGTAGGTGAGACCTCAGAAGGACGGTTTTCAATTGTATCGTCGAACAGTGGAGCAAACAAAGTTTCCAATTCTTTGCGATTTAGAGACAATGGTTCAGCCGAAGAATCCGGAAAGTTAAGACGGTTGGATTCGGGTCCTAAGCTATTTTGCTTAGAAGCCATTTGTGTGAGTTCATCGAAATTGGCATGAATAGTTTCTTGAATTTCTCTTGTACGACGATTCCATATTCGAAAGCCTTTGGAATTTTTACAATATCCAACGAACAATCCTATGTCAACCTTTGCTTTAAGTTTACCTAAATCATCACGATCATTTTTCGGATAACAAAGTGCTCCAAATACATGAAAGTAATCGATGTTTGGTTTTCTTTTGTGAACAAGTTGATAAGGTGTTTTGCGATGGCGTTTTGTGATCATGAAACGATTTTAGGTGTAACATGCAGTTGAAACAGCTTCCACCTATAAGTAATCTGGTAATTGAGCATTTATTAACATGGTTCTTGCAGCTTCCACTAACGTCCTGTTGCGTCTTTCAACTACTCCATTCTGTTCTGGGCTTCTTGCAATAGATGTTTGATGTTCAATTCCTACTTTCTCAAAATATGACCGAAGTTTCTGATTCTTAAATTCTGTTCCATTGTTAGTTCTGACCATTCTGACCGTGTTGCGTAACTGAATTTGAATTTTAGTGAGAAAGGTGATGATCATGGAAGGAGCTTGATCTTTACTTCGAAGAAAATAAACCCAAGTCCATCAAGAGTAATCATCAACAATGACAAGTATGTAGCGTTTACCGTTGATACTTTGAACACGCATCGGGCCACACAAATCCATATGAAGCAATTGTAAAACATGATTCGTACTATGCTCAGTTTTTGAAGGAAAATGAGCTCGAGTACTTTTTCCTTGTTCACAGGGCAAACATAAGTAATCTTTGGTAAAACGGAATCTTGGAAAACCATCAACAAGTTTATGACGAGCAAGTTCAGTCATAGTTTTGAAATTCAAATGCGAAAGACGTTTATGCCATAACCAAGATTTAATCGATTCTACTTTGGAGAGAAGACATATCGGAGATGAAGCAATCATGTCAGACATCAATATTGTATAAAGATTTGAACCACGTGAGCCAAACATTAGATCATTTCCTTGTAAGTCACGAACGAAACAGGTTTTCTCACGAAATGCTACTTCTAAATCCCCATCACAAAATTGACCGACTGAAAAGAGGTTGTGACCTAGGCCTTCCACATAATATAAACGACTGATTTCAATGTTCCCACTTACATAGTCACCGTATCTCATGATTAGAGCGTAATGATCATTCCCGAATCTGACAGTTCTGATAAACTTTGAAACAAATTTGACTAACAGTTTGAGATTGCCTATCATATGTCGGGTGCATCCGTTATCAACAATCCAGAGAACAATCTGAACCACCTGCATCACAAGAAGACGACGAAGATGGAACAGAAGTAAGGGTGGAACCCAAAGAAAGTGCGGGTTCCGGTTGGTTAGAAGCACATGTATTCAATATTTTAGGAATCCATTTAAAGTTTGGTTTATATTGTAACCAACACTGCTAGTTCCAACTAGTTTTCGCTTTCTTTTTGGTAAATTCACTAGCTGTGGGCTTGTTCCTAGATCTGATCTGTTCAGCTATGGGGGTAACTATAACATCATTAGAAAACGTGGTCGGCGGTTGTCCTAAAATTGACTTAGAGGCAGTTATGGGCCTAGAAGGAATGCCAGTCCTACGTTTCTTATGACGATTTAAGAGAGAATTAGCTACACATTTTGCGTGATCACTAGATGATACACTTTTTCGACAAAACACACAAGATGAATTAATATTCAAAACATTCAAAGGTTCATCATTCGTTACGTTTAGATTTTGATTACAATTTGCCAGATTAGAATCTAAATCAGATGCAACGTGAGTTTTATTCAAATTCCTAAGTTGATCTTCTACTTCTTGAGCTTCTAGTGTTCCTCTTTTACGTTGCAAGATCCTATTCTTCTTGTTACTTTTTGGTCTGCTAATGCTATTACGTTGCAAGAATCACCTCTTTTGGTCTGCTAATGCTATTAGTGGAGACTAGTCCTGTGGATGTGGAAGGGTCAACATTAGTGTTTTGAACATAATTTCCCTTATCAGTTTTGACTAGTTGATACAATCCTGGTGCTATCACAGTGGAGTAAATAAAATTTCCTTTTTCAAGTAGCTTAATCTTCTCTTTTAAGTCAATGATGATGTGATTCTTATCTTGAATTTGAGACTCAAGTTTTCTATTGCAATGAGCAATAACAATCTGGTTTTGTTCCCATTCAGCATTGTCGATTTGAAATTTTGCAATTTCGTTTTCATATTGAAGACATTTATTTTTGAAAGACTCATTGTTTTTGCAAATCTAACAAGATTTTGAAACATTTTGACTTTGAAGCTGCAATTCCAGTTCAAGACTTTGAGCTTGACACCATTCAAGCCTTTGTTAGAGTTGACAAATTTCTTTTGAAAATTGTTTTTGCACATCATCATTATTTTTTCTCATCTTATAATTTTCTTGTTTTAATGTCTCAATTACGGTGTTCAGCAAATCATTATCAGCACAGTGATCTTCCACAAGCACAGAAGTACCGGATTCATAAAGAGCATTCATAATTACAGACAAAATATCAGCATTGAGAACTTTTTCCAAGAGTCGATCAGCATCATTTTTTTAAAACACTGTTTCTTTACTTTTGAACCAAAATCGCATTTTCATTTGAGTTGAAAATGTTTATCATTGATTTGACTTCTTTTTGAAGTTCCTGTTCCCAACATGTAGCACAGTGACGTAGATGTTGAACAATTGGCAACATTTGTTTTTGAAGAATATCTCTCTTTTCTCGCTCGTTAAGCGGATTGAAAAGTTTCAATTTTTATCTCTGAGTTACATTCAATTGTTTCTTCCAAAATTTCGATGTCATCCATAAAAGTTTTGAAATAATTTAAAACACGACAACTTTTGGTAAAGGTGTAACGTCACCAGAAGATGGTAAATGACCGTTTATTTGTGCCACAGTTTGGACAAGAGCCGCATTAAAAGATGAAACATATGACTCAGTAACATACCAAGATTTTTCAGGTATTTCCCTTTGAGGAACAAAATATTTAGAAATATGAGGAGCTTTTGAATAATCATATGGTTTCCAATATTCGACTTGACTCATTTTTAATGCTTTGAAATCACCAAGTGCAAAACCTTTATCGGGTCTCGGTTTCAAGGTAAATTTCTGAATTGTTGTGACAGAGCCCCCGGTTTTGTAAACAACATTAAGAAAATCTTTTAGTTGGCGTTCAAGATCAAAAATTTCGCCGATTAATTTATCTTCACTTTTCCTTTTTCGCACTTTATGTTCACAAAAATTCTTTTTGCAAATTGACAACTCTGTTTGTGTTTTTGAAAGCTCTTTTTGAAGTTGTTCGACTTGTTTTTGAAGTTCACACTTTTCATTTTCGAGTTTTGAAACTAACTTTCCATTTGACTCAATTAAATCTTGCAGTTTATGTTGAAGATCTTGTTCTTTATTATAATATTCTTGAAAAGCCTTTTCAAAACTTTTTTCATGTTTAACTTTGTGTTCCAGATTTGAAAGTTGTATTTTATAACACTCAATATCTCTTGTAAGTGACGCATTTGTTTCTTTTAAAGCTTTATTTTTCTCATTGCATTTCATGATTTGTAATTTTTGAGCATTCAGTTGTTTGGACAACAATATAAGGTCAGGTTCTGGATTAAACAACGGTTCATGTTGTTCTACATGATCATGTTTGTCATTCTCAATAGGATCATCGAATGAAACAACTGTGTCATCATCTAATATAAAAACTGTGTTAATTTGTTCATCTTCTTGAGAAGAAAAAGATGAGTCAGATGGAACAACTTGCGTCTTATCCGATTCAGAAGCAGAGGGTGATGCTATTTCATGTATTAGGCAGTCATTAAGATCATGTACCTGAGACAAACCATCAGTGTCATACACTGGGCTTGAATCATTCATATGAAGTTCCTGCATGTTGGCCATAAGCCTCACAGCTACATTAGCTTCCAGATCTTCCATGTCTTCATCGTTGTACACATTTGCCATGAAGCTGTTCTCCTGCTCAGTGAAGTGACCTTCCTTTTCATCTTTGAGAGCCATAAGTAATGCTTGTTTGTGAAACTTACTGCCCCGAGTTCTCGGTTTTGGATATGCTGTTGTAATATGACCTTTTTCATGACAGTTGTAGCACCACACTGCATTCCCAGAGTTTGAGTTCCCAGTTTTAACAATTTCATTCCTTTTCTGAGGAGCACTGGAGTTGTTTCTGAACCCTCCATTGTTGTTAAACCTCTGTTCATTTCCAGAATTTCCCGAATAACCACCTGCACCTGATCTTCCATAATTCCGATTCTGTACCTCAACCCTTCCATCTTGAATGACAGCTTGATTCCTAGTATTTGATGAGGAGCGAAGACGGTTATTTGTCTTGTTTGAGAATTTGCTGAAGGCACGAGCAATGAGAGCAAGTCCTTGATTCAACGTATTGAAGTCTTCATCTTCATCTTCATTGGAATTTGAGTAGTACATTGACTCACTATTTCCATAAGGAACAAGTTGATTAGCTTATGGTGAAGAATCATATGGGATCATCTGATTTGGAGTTGTAGGTTGTGGGTAGCTGAAGTAATTCTATTCTTGAACATAAGCATGATTTGACATTGGAGGTGGAGCATAGTGAGATTGAGCTACGAGTGCCAAGGAATTTGGTGTTGGTGATGGTGAGTAACCTCCTCGAAGAGCTCGATCTTTTTCCACTTCAGGTTCATGGTGTTTCAGAAAGTCATACAACAAGCCATATGGTGCATCATGAAGATTTTTGGTTTGACGAACAAATGTCATATACTTTTGCCAATCCGGACCAAGAATACCGACGAATTTGGAATTCACTGCGATCCTTGGTACTGTAATTTTGTGTCGTTCCAAATCATTAACCACATTAGTGAAACGGTGATAATAGGATTCAAGTGACTCTCCTGGTTCAATTGTGATGTTAGTGTATTCCATGTAGAGTTTTGATTCCATATCATCTTTGTTCAGTTGAGTGCTTTCCATTAGTAGATGAACATGTTCCCACATAGCTTTAGCCGTATTCTGAGCATCAACACTACGATAGATTGGATTTGGAATTCCTTGAAGTATATAGATCAATGCATACTCATCAGCTTCACGATGTAGTTTCTGTTCATCTGTAAGTAGAGATACTTGAAGAGGTTTCTCTACAGGAGCACGTGGAGGATCAGCAGATGGGTCACCACCTTCAAGTCTGGTTGGCCACTGAAATGGTCCTTCAAGTATCACTTGTTTCAAGAATTTCCCATGGGGTTTCCTAAGTTCAATAAACCATAAGAATCGACTTGCCCACTAAACATAGTTCCAAGGTGTAAGCATTGAGGGTGTATCAAGTGATCCTGCCTCATGTCAGGATTGTTGAGTTGTAATAACTTCACACATCCGATCAAACCAGTGAGGTTGTTTGGAAGAATACTGAATTGGTTGTTGTGACATTGGACACGGTTGTTGTTGAGGAATGATTTAGTGTTGTTGCATCATGAGATATTGTTGTTGTGGATGAAACGGTTGTTGATGAAAGTGTGATTGTGATGGTTGTTGATACGATTGTTGCTGATGGTATTGCTGTTACT
The DNA here is from genome assembly GCA_030686995.1 of Artemisia argyi. Lineage (NCBI taxonomy): Eukaryota > Viridiplantae > Streptophyta > Magnoliopsida > Asterales > Asteraceae > Artemisia > Artemisia argyi. The sequence goes on from CM060694.1 coordinate 29,963,725, forward strand.
GATGCTGCTGTTGCTGAGGATTAGAGAAGAAGTAACGTGGTTGTTGAGAAATATTTAGAATACTTGTGTAGTTTTGGATCTTGTAGAAGGTATAGGTTGAGCCAATTCTCGAAATAAGCACTACACCAAGTTCTCGAAACTTAGTCAAAAAACAATTCTCGAAAAAATTATGAGTTCTCGAAAAATCTGTGATCTCGAAACTTTGGTAATTTCGAAACTGTGTTCTCGAAAGATAAGTAATTTCGAAGACTTAGAAAAGTTTTCGAGAATGTGGATAAATTTGGAGATCTTGGAACTTTTCGAGAAAACAGTGTTCTCGAAAAATTTCAATTTTTTTCGAAAATACAATCTCACAAAGAAATTTCGAAATTATACAATTTCGAAATTATGCCAAAAGTCGAAGTATTTTATTTCTTATACAAGAGAGAAAATACTGAGTATCCAACTGTGAACATGAAAGGAGCCGCGACTTGTAATCTCGAAAGTATGACAAAATTGTGATTTCGAAACTCAGTACTATAGTGATCTCGAAAAGGAGGCAGCTTTTGTTTTAGTTAAAAGCAATCCAAAAACAAGTTTTTAATCCAAGATTCTTGTACAACTATCCTTAAAATAATGGGATCTTAAAGAAAGTTGCAATCTTGAACCACTTTTCAAAAATTTCAAAGATCTCGAAAAATAATACAAAATACGAAACTTTTGATTTTGATGAAAAGTTTGAAACTTTTTTGATTGTAATGATTTGTAACACAAGTTTGTAAGCAAAGATGTGATAGAAACCAAAAAACAAGCAAGATAGTACAAAAACTTCAAAATAACGAGTAAGAAAAATTGGTTTTTGGATCGAATTTTATGAAAAACAAAACACTACACCTTCTTCTAGCGTATGATACCACTTGTTAGGTGCCCATATTGATTACACAAGATATTCAATGAGAGAAATGAGATGAGAATGAGAGATGGTTGATTATGTGATAATAGAGAAATAAAAAAACAAGAGTTTGATTAGCATATCAAAATAACCAATGCAACAACTAGAAAGGTTACATATGAGTTCTATTTATAGTGGAAGGAGCTAGGGCAACACACCCTTCTCCCGTCCTCCCATTCGTGGGCTTGGAATAAGCCTTATGGGCTTTTGGGCCTTTCTAGTTAACATAAAACATGATAATAAAATAGCTAAGCAACCTATTAATTATTACATATGACTGAGACTTGATAAATATTAAAACTACGTTCCCAACATAAACTAATATTTGTATGATATTTGTTTGATTTAAAAACTTCAATAATAAAGATATGATTCTAAAAACACTATAGAGTCATATAAACTAGAACTATAAATTAATTGTTTTTGCATTTTTTTAGTATTGTGGAAAATTAAAGACTAAAATCTAATAGAGTAATCTCTTTTTTATCTGTTCAATTGAATGTAAGATCGAAATTGGATAAATTTCTATTAAAGATGTTATGAAAAGTATCATATGTATAGAACTGGCTCGATCCCGAGGTTAAAACGGTGACAAGATGAACTTGTGATTTGACCGGGTCAATTATAAAACAAAGTTTTAAAAGACTGGGTTAACTCAATCATGTTTGCTAAACTAAACTATGTGCATTTAAAAGTTTAAAATTTGTTTATCTTTTGACTATATATAAAATTAACTAGACAACTACTCGTGCATACCGGCGACAGTTTATAGTATCGTTAATATGTTTGTGTGTGTATTTCTTTTACATATGGGTGCAAGTGAAAGTGATGAAAGTTTCTAGATAAATTGTCGTTAAATATTTAAATAATTAATAGATTGTATTGTATTTTTTAAATAAAGTTATTTTAGCCAAACAACATTACTAATTTCTTAGTTTTCATGTTTTTAAATAAGACAAAAGTTCGACTATTTTTAATATGTAGTAAAGATGAGATCCCAAAAGAGGATTAAAGTGATCAATAACCTAACATTTTTTACTATAGAGTCGCACTAATATAATGTTGTGTTTAGTTCAACTTTTATACTGTTGTTTAACTTTAAATTGATTAAATATATGTGGCTTTTTTCTGTCCAAAAAATAACGAGTTTTTAATTCAAATACAGGCGATTTAATAAATTTTAGCAAAGATTGATCAAAATCTCAAAGTGATGAAATAGGCCAAGACACATCACGTCAATGAAAAGCTGGAAATTGCACTAATGAAATGATAGTTTACTTTATTTAAAAAAAATGATAGTTTACTCAACTTGAGAGAATCACATTCTGTTTATAGGAATGGGATCCACTCAAGTTCAGAGATACAACTTGATTTAAGTTGGGGCATTATGAGCTATTGGATTTGATCCAATAGCTTAAAGCAATAGAACTTCTTTTGATTTGAACCATTGGATCAAATCCAATGGCTCACATTCATCCAACTTGAGTCAAGTTGTACATCTCAATGGAGAGAATCCAATCCCTAGTTTATAATATGTATGTTTCGAATCAGTACGCACAAACTTAGAAATAAGATTCCCACGCCTACTTTTTTCTTATATAAGTGCAATGATCGAACTAATAGCATACAAGAAAGATAATATAAGTAAGGGAAAAGCTTTCCTCCTTCTTTCCACAATAGTTACCACTTAACTTTCACTAGAAACAGTGTTGCAAAAATCAATCTATGCTACCGATTAACGGACACCTAGATGCCAATCAGCCATAAGGGATTAATTTTTACATAGTCGTTAATTTGATCTGGTTAAAGATCGGTCAATAGAACGATTAAACTTGCCTAATCATCCAAATCAGAGGCAGAGGATAATAAGGGTAGGTAGGGGTGGTATCTCCCATAAAATTCTCTCAAGTAGTACCAAGTTTTAGTAAAGGTATGCAATTTTTAACATATGTTACGTTATAATCTCCTTAGAATGTTATAACAAAGCAAAAAAGCCTATAAGATGTCAAAGTTATGAAAAAGAACCCCTTATTCATATCATTTCAACATTAGTTTTTGTGTTTTCTCAAAGAGATACAATGATGTTTTATTATTTTATTGTTGATGTTAATGTTTGATCTTTATGTTACTCCGTATATGATTTTTTTTTTCTTGTTTAAGTTGAATGAACCATATATACTCTTTATTAAGTTCTTAATCAATGGTGCTAAAGAAAATCTTTTTCAAAATTTTATATAGATAAAATTTTACGCTAAAATATTTCGCCCCTCCCCCACCCCCAATTGATATGCTCAAGCTCTTCCTTACAAATTGGTCAACAAAGCCACCTCTTCCTTACAACTAAAATAAAGGTTTTTTTACATACCGAATTTCTTTAGCAAAATAAATTGATGTCATACATAATTACATATAGTTAGAAATTAAATCCTCTTATGTCATTCATATACTCAAGATTTGAAGTATTATGCCTGATTTTAAATTTTAAAACTTAAACTATTTGAACTTTGATGCATTATTTTCATACATATAATTGTAAGAATTTATAGTTTTATATATAAATTTCTATTTCGATTGATTCTTGACTCTTTTATTAATCTCGAGGTGTTATACGGTCGCTGTTGGGTTTTATAAATGAATTGATAAATACAAAACTACAAGTGAAGAATGAAGACAATGCAAAATATAAGGGACTTGCTTTACAAAGAAGTTTTTACAATATAATCATTCGTAGTATTTTTGTAACCCTAATTCTGTATTGTATAAACATAATACAGAGAATTTGTTTTATGTGTGTCAAGATGTAAATATCCAGGAAAAGTGTGTGTGGGAAACCTAGGCGTAGGGATTAGGAAAAACGCCTAGAGTTTAGTGTTTTGTTTACTCTTAAGGATTTTATGATTCCTTGTTAGTGTAGCTAAAGCGTTCTACCATTGATCAAGGTAGAATTAGGGTTATGTGTTTGTAATAGTAGTTGTTAGAGATGATGATGAAGAAGCCTTGTTAATAATAACAATTATGTTTTGATTATTCCGTTGCCCATTGTTATTGTTATTATTATGTCCTAGACAAGCCTAGATCAATCTCAACAAGTGGTATTAGAGCCATGGGGGCTCTTGATCTAGGATCTATAAGGTTTCTTGGCTAAAAAGATGAAAAAATTGATTTTGGTTCAAGTTTTGTATCTTTCTGCAGTGCAGTTTTCAAACGGTGATATCTCATTTGTTAACCGTTAGATCTTAACGACATTTTTGCTGGAGGTTCTCTATATATCAAGGATTAATTCCAATGAAGGGATCTTCAATCTGAGCTTCCAATAAAAAGATATATGGTGTCAAAGTCTGCTACAGAAAAGGTTTATAGTTTCTAATCGCAAGTGCAAAACCCTAGTTTCTATTATGGGTATTGATGGAGTGGTCTACTGGTAGGATAAGGTTACTGATCATTGGGAATTACCAACGAGAAAAAGATTGTAGTTACTGGTAATTCATGTGGGCTTATTGCTATTGGATGTAACTCTACTAGTGGAATACTATGATTCGTCTGAGGTTACTGGGAATAAAACCATTGGGATCTAACAAGGTGTTTATTGTCGAAGAGCAGCAGCTTTGAAGAAAGTTTGATCAGTGTTTAAGGTATTCTGTTTGACAACAAAACTCATATGGAGCACAACTCGTACAATTAATTGAAGGATTTATCGTGGGTCAGATATATAGTACTGCTGCTACGAAACTTGGATAATGCTACTCTAAAATGATTCTGCTGTTGCGCTATTTAATACTACTGCTTCACTTATCGAGTTGTTTCTACTGCTGCGTTTATGCGGAGTTTTATGAACATGTGTTACGCGGAGTACGGAGAAGTCGAGATGGGTTTGATATCAGAATATTTATACTTTGGTTCTCGACTTATATTGAGATGACACACACTTTTGAGAAGTTTTTGGTGTTTGATTTCAAAGTTCAAAAATTTTTGAATTTTGTTACACTAATTGTTTGAACTTTGATGCTGATTAATAGAGTAGTTTTCTTGTTCGTGTTAAGGAGAAGATTTCTACATTCTACATGGTTTCTACTGCTCAACCAAAGAACTATTCTTCAAGTTACTCTTACTTGGTCACAAATACTATTGTAGTCATTTTTTATTAGTATACTAGCAGGTATGATGCTCGTTCATTGATGGTACTACATGGTGTTTATAACTATGGTGGTTAGTTTTTTGAAAACTTCTTATGGTTACTTGGATGGTTAACACTTGGATTTCATTGGAAGCTTAGTGTAAAGTGTTAGATCATCTACATGCATTATTCGAGGGGAAGATTTTTACTATTGCTTATTCGGTGTTACTACTGCTGGTTTAAGTTTCTATTGCCTTAATTTCATTTTTAGTAAGCTTTTTGGTGTACATTCATGGAGGGTATTTTGAGGCATTAGAAGGTTGGATTAGAAGTGTGATATTGGTTCGTGGTGGTTGAAATCAAAGTTGCTTCTACTTAGCTTCTCCTAGTGGATAATGAAAAAAAGGGAAGAAGAGTTTACTTGAAGATTTGCAACTTGAAGATCCTTGATGGTACATGTTATTTAAGTTCACTGGTGAGCTTAAGGGGAAGATTGTTTCATTCATCAAGATCAAGATGAAGGTTTTGTATTTATCAACTAGGGGAAGATTGTTGGATTTTATAATTGAGTTGATAAATACAAAACTACAAGTGAAGAATGAAGACAATGCAAAATACAAAGGACTTGCTTTACAAAAAAGTTTTTACAATATAGTCCTTCATAGTATTTGTGTAACCCTAATTTTGTGTTATATAAACAAAATACAGGGAATAGGTTTTATGTGTGTCAAGAAGTAAACATCCAGGAAAAGTGTGTGTGGGAAACCTAAGCGTAGGGATTGGGAAAAACGCCTAGAGTTTAGTGTTTTGTTTAACCTTAAGGATCTTATGATTCCTTGTCAGTGTAGGTAACACGTTCTACCATTGATCAAAGTAAAATTACGGTTATGTGTTTGTAATAGTAGTTGTTAGAGATGATGACGAAGAAGCCTTGTTAATAATAACAATTATGTTTTGATTATTCCGCTGCCTATTGTTATTGTTATTGTTATTATTATGTCCTAGACAAGCCTAGATCAATCTCAACAGTCGCTCACTTTTTTCAACCTTTAGAAAAAGTGTCACAAACTACTTCCTCTTGTCCCCTCCTTGCTTTCTCCAAACAAAATAACAAAAATAAAATAAAAGTCCTGCCATATCACATCCTTACTCCCCTTCTCCTTCACAGAATTAAAATAAAAGTCAACAATTTTTAACTACGGAGTATATAATAACATTCACACAACAAATCAATGACAGATGTTTTAAACATGACTTGAATATACAATTATTTGTTGGAGAGCTTCTCACAAAATGTGTGATACCGTTGGGACACAAACCTTTTAGTAGTAGTTTTTGTTATGGCGAAAGAAGTATGTGCTAATATATATATGTGTATAGAGAGAATAAAAATTATAAGTATCGGTTGATTTTTTAAAATACATCATGTTTAATCAAAACATCAATTTTGTATGCACTGGGATCATAATAAGCATAGTTGTTAAGATCCCAACACTGATATTAAAATCTTACGATTTTACGATACTACAAAGCAAAAATGGTTTGGATCCTACGTAGGATCTTAGCAAGCGTAGGAACTTATAAAATCCCGATCTTGACCATATGATCTGAAGATCGAATCCGATCTGATCTTACTTTTCTCGAACCGCAACCTAAAAAACTACAAAGTTATAGATTATGTGATAAGGAAATATTTGTTACACTTTTAGGGGTCATTTAATGCTAAATCGTGATATTATGGTCAAATATTACCTCAAATCGTTCCTTTTGTCATTTTAGGTACTTTGGACATTAATTCTGGAAAATGGAGAATTTTAGATGTTTTTGGAGTTAAAAGTGAAGAAAACGACAAAGTCAAGAAACCATGCTGGAAACAGTACCTGACAACGTCATATGTCACAAGGTGACGCTGTCATTTGATGAATCAAGAGGAGGATGACTATTTGCGTTTGACGAGCCAGAGAATAATTTAATGATTACAACATGACGGCATTACGTTATACTCCAAGTAGGCCGTCACATGTTACCACAAAGAGAGATGGCCCAGAAGACACAACAAGAGACGGCGTCAAGATAATTAATTTGGCGGCAAGAAACCCTAATGACGGAGACTTGACAGCATCAGGATCCAAAACCTTAAAAACAAAATTGAAACTTTGGAACAATTCAAACTATTTAGTAAGAAAAATCAAAATCAACTAGGATACAACATAGTCTCCATTAGGACGGACCATGGTAGAGAATTAGATAATGAAGTTCAATTTGGAGCTTATTGTGATGCTAATGGTATTACTCACAATTTCTCGGCTCCATGAACTCCACAATCAAATGGGGTAGTCGAAAGGAAAAATAGAACTTTACAAGAAATGAGTAGAACCATGCTCAATGAGCAATCCATTCCTCAGAAGTTTTGGTGTAATGTCGTAGATACATCCACCTATATCCTTAGTAGAATTCTCATTAGACCAATCATAAGGAAACCCCTTATGAAATCTTGAAAGGAAGGAAACATTCCCTAGATTACTTTAGAGTATTTGGTAGTAAATGCTATATTCTAAACACCAAAGATTATCTCACCAAGTTCGACCCAAAGTCATACGAAGGTGTATTTCTAGGTTATTCTCAAACTAGCAAAGCCTACATTGTTTTAAACAGGAAACAATGGTCGTCGAAGAATCACTCAACGTGACATTCGATGAGAGTCCCCCTCCATTTAAAACATCACTTTTGGTAGATGATGATTTAGATAAAGAAAATGCCATAGTTGAAAACATGAAAAACCTAGGCATATCTCAAGAAACCATCGAAATAGGTGAAACCACCAATATTAAAGAATCTAAAATCCATTCTTTAGATAACATCATAGGAAGCCTAAACCAAAGAACCCTTAGATCACAAGTTCAAAAAAAAGCAACCTCTTTTGTTTTGTTTCAATCATTGAACCTAAAATGTCAATGAAGCATTGAAGGATGAAAGTTGGATCATGGCAATGCAAGAAGAATTAAACCAATTTAAGTCTAATAATGTTTGGATGTTAGTACCAAGACCTAAGAATGTCACCATAATAGGGACTAAGTGGGTATTTAGAAACAAACTAGATGAAAATGGTATTGTATCTAAGAACAAAGCTAGGTTAGTCACACAAGGCTATAATCAACAAGAGGGAATTGATTATGACGAAACCTATGCACCCGTAGCTAGATTAAAGTCTATTAGGATACTACTTGCATACGCTTGTGCATTAGACTTTCAGTTATTCCAAATGGATGTGAAAAAGGGCATTCCTAAACGGTCTCATCAATGAGGAGGTATATGTAGCACAACCTCCCGGATTCATTGACTTCGAGTACCCCAAGCATGTTTATAAACTAAAGAAAGCTTTATATGGTTTAAAGAAAGCTCCTAAGGCTTGGTATGATAGGTTGAAAGCTTTTCTTATTAAGCATGAATACTCAATGGGAATTGTGGATAACACTCTTTTCACTAGGAAGAAAGATTCAAACATCATAATCGTCCAAATATATGTCGATGACATTATATTTGGTTGAACTTGTCAAGAAATTTGTGATGAATTCTCAAAAATCATGCATGACGAGTTTGAAATGAGGATGATGGGCAAGCTTAACTTCTTCCTTGGACTCCAAATAAAACAATTAGATGATGGAATATTTTTTAATCAATCTAAATATATAAAGGAAATGCTTAAGAAATTTGGGCTAGAAGATACTAAGCCTATGAAAACCCCAATAGCTACGGACACAAAGCTCACCAAGGATGAAGAGGGTGAATCCGTAGATAGTACTAAGTATAGAGGTATGATAGGAAGTTTATTGTACCTAATGGAAAGTAGGTCCGATATCATGTTTAGTGTCTACCTTTGTGCTCGCTTTCAAGAAGATCCCAAATCTTCTCACTCAGAAGCGGTTAAACGTATCTTCCGATACATTAAAGGCACTATGCACTTAGGATTATGGTATCCTAAGGGGACCGGCATAGAAGCTCGTACCAGACGCATTGAAATTCGTCACCATTTTCTTAGGGATAATGTACAAAAGGGTAACATATCTATTGAAAAAGTTCCAACGGAGGAAAACATAGTTGATATTCTTACTAAACCCCTTAAGCGTGAACCATTCTTTTATCTTTGTTTAGGAATAGGAATGATGGAACACATATCTCCTTAGATTTCATATTAAGTGAATTTCTTCTAATCTGAGTCTAGGGTTCTCTTACACACAAAAATTAGAAATTGGGGAAGTTACTATTTCTTTTTATTAACCATTATTGCAAGATAATATGAAAACTTGATTTTGTGTATAAAAACCCCAATTCATATGTTCAAAATCTTCTCACGAATAGGAAAAATCAATTTTTCATGCATTATTAATACAATTCAAAAATGTTTTTCCATGCATGCACAATGCGCTCATATCCTTTATCGGATCATGTAACAAATATGTTATCTGACATGGAAAGATGAGCAAGATTAAAATTAGGAGACTTTGGATTATCTCTTAGGATTTTCACTCGTTTAGGGTCGAGATAATCGCATCTCCACAAATATTTCATGTAGGCAAACACTAGAAACATTTTCTGAAATCTGGCAAGCCTCCTGGTGGCGGTCCTTTATCGATCGACGGTCCCCCAAATGATAAAGGACCATCTACCTATTTACAGGATCGTCCATATATTATTGTGTCGTGACTTATCTAGTTTCTGCATGTTTGACCAAGCCTATACCTAGGTCTTATACACTTTCTTTATTTGCTTAAACATTATTTGGACTAATTAAGCTAAGCATGCACGCTTTACTATTCTTGCAACCTTCATCCTCTATTTAAACCACCACCTCCTCCATCCATTGTCATGGCATAACCTTCCTCCTTCTCAATGTCATGAAACAAAATATCATCCCCTAGAAAACCAAGAATATCGGTCAAACCCATATGGAGGAAGAAACAAAGCTATGGAAATTTCATGAATAACTCGAACAACTCACACAATAACCAAGTCAACTCCAATCCCACATCACATCATGAGGCATCATCTTCATCATTCTCCTTCTTTGCCTCTCAACCACAATAACCAAGTCAACTCCAATCTCACTCACAATGAGCATACAAACCCGACTCCTCAAGGTCATTCATTACCACCTTTGTTTCCACCTCCAATGACAAATGTCAACTCCCTACACTCCATCAAGGCTCAAGAGTTCTCTAATCTTTTTGACTTGAACCTCCTCAACATCATCCTATCCCAAAAACTTCATCCTCCAAAAATGTCTCATCCCACTCTTGCCTAAGTGGACGCCCATCGGGGGTATTGTGCTTGTTGCATTTACAACCACAACCACTTTCAAAAGATGAAAAATTATCTTGACTACATCATTGCCATCCTCTTTTCATCCGGGTTTCTATAGCCCTTACCAATAAACCCATCTCCACCTCGTCCTCCAAGTTCTAGAGAAGCATGCATGATCACTAATAAAACCGGATTTAACATGAGATATCCTAGGAGATTAGACTATGATTATGCTTGTAAACTCATGTTGTAATTGTCATATGAATGACATTACTCTTGTCTTTTAATGAATGATCTAGTTTCTGCATGAATTATTGAACTATTGATCCAGATCCTCCTTCAGCCAACGGTCCCTTATTAAGGTTGCGGTCCCAAACTTTATAGGACCGTCGACCCATTTATGGGACCGTCCACAGTATATGTTTCTCCTGCCTTATCTTATTTTTTATGCAGGATTTCTATGTTTGCTTGCATGTTTCCTCTAACATTTTGCAGCTAAATTCAATCGATCGATTCCCGAGTGTCCTCATCAAGGGGGAGCACTAAGCTAGGGGGAGTCATCATGATGCCGTGGACTTCTTTGTTTCTACGAAGCCTTTTTGATTCTACAAAAAGGGGAAACGAGACTCGTTTTAAAACTCATTAATGCCTAGTTTTATCTAAAATGAGTTTATATTTTGTAATCATAAAAAAGGGGGAGATTGTTAATACAAATAATGTCAATTCATTTGCATTAATAGGTCTCTACTAGTTTTGATAATCACAAAATACAAACACACGTTACGTAAAACTACAACTAATAAGTTTTTAATCGAGAAAACTCGTTTTCGTCATCGACATCACTTAAGGTATGTACAAACTTCTACCAACTTGTGTATGTGATCAAAAGATTTAAAACTTTACATTTTCATGTCACAAAACATTTTTACAAAAGTATTATTGTATAATTTAAAGAAATGTTTTATTAAGAAAATGTTTTCAAAATTCAAATCCATAACAGCCATATTTCCCGCTCAAAACCAACAACAAAACTTCACCAGATAGTTTTTCACCACGTCAGGACAAAATTGGGAGCGTATGTCTGGATGGTCCCTTAAATAGGCCGGCGGTCCCTTAGTGATAAAGGAACGTTTGGTATTTATGGGACCGTCGCCTCTCTCCTGGCGTCTATAAATACAAAACTATTTTCTTTCAGAAATCTTCACCTCTTATGCACTAAAACCTTCTGTATTCCGAAATCCTTTCCAAAACATATTCTTTGATCACATTATCTGGTTCTAGTTGTTTACAAGTGATCACACTCATCATTCCTCTAAAGCGCAAGAGAAGAACATTCGTTGTAATCAAGAGACGAAGTGTTGAAGAAGAGTTTTGCTCATCTCATCCCATTGTTGCGGATCTATCATCATTTACATTCATTGTTTTGTGTATGTAAAAGGACTTGAGTGGAAGTCTTATATTGTGTATTTTGTTGTATCGTGCCATCGTGTTGGTAGAAGGTGTGAAGCCACGTGGGCTTTGGTAGATTGGTTCTAGCTAGGATTAGGACTCGACATTCCGCTTAGTGTCGTTAAACTTGGTGTTAGCTTGTGTACGGTTTGTTCCGCCATAAGGGAGCGTATTGATATAGTGTTTGTAAAACTCTCGAGTGTGAGACTCGAGGAGTGGAGTAGGGACGAAGGAGTGAGCTTTGTGGCTGAACCACTATAAATATCCGTGTGCCGGTTTGATCTTTCCTTTACTTACTTTTACTTATTTACTTGTTATTGGTTACATCTATTGTTGTATTGATTTCACGTAAACATCGAATCGAATCATTTTCACAAACGCAATTTGTAAAGTAAATTTTCTAAAAATGCAAATAATAACGGTGAAACTATTCAACCCCCCTTCTAGTTTCTACAATTGGTATCAGAGCTTCGTTGCTCTAGATTTTTTAAAATATACTGTATTTTAAAACTTGAAACGATCAATGGAATTTGAAAAGTATCAAGAAGGGCAGTCTATGCAAAGACCACCACTCTTTGAGACTGATAGTTTTATTTATTGGAAAACTCGATTCGAAACGTATGTGAAATCAAAAGATCTTGATCTTTGGCATGTTATTACCATTGGTGACTTTGAGCCTATTGAATTTAATCCATAAACTAAACAAAATGAAATCATTTCTTATGATAAACAAAGTGAAAACCTTAAAAAGAAACTAGCTAAAAATGGTGAAGCAAAAATGGTAATTTACAACACTTTACCTAAAAAGGAATTTCAAAGAATTTTCATGTGTAATACGGCTAAAGATATTTGGAAAACTTTGTTAGTTACTCACCAAGGTAATAATCAAGTCAAAGACAACAAGATCGATCTTTTGGTCCAACAATATGAACAATTCGTCATTCCTGAAGACGAATCTATAGATAGTGCATTTGCTAGATTTAACACCATTGTCATGAGTTTGAAAGCACTCGATGAAGGTATTTCTGTCAAAAGTTGTGTTAGGAAATTTCTCGTGGCTTTACATCCAAAATGGAGAGCAAAGGTCACGGCGATTGAAGAATCCAAAGACATGGCATCTCTATCATTGGATGAGCTCATTGGCAACTTAAAGTTTTATGAGTTAATCATCAAAAATGATTCCGAGATTGTCAAAAGAAAGGTGCAAAGAAGATCTATTATCTTGAAAGCTAAAAAGGAGTTAAGTGATGATGAAGATTCAAGCTTGGAAAGTGAAGACGAAGAATATGCTTTAGCGGTTAGAGATTTCAAGAAATTCTTCAAGCGAAGAGGAAGATTTGTAAGACAACCAATAGATGAAAAAATGCACCTCTAAATCCTCGTGAAGATAGATATAGAAAGGGCGAGAAAAGATGTTTTCGATGTGGTGACACAAGACACTTAGTTGGAGATTGTCCACACAAAGCAAAGGACAAGAACCAAAAGGCATATGTAAGTGGTGCTTGGAGTGATTGCGATGAAGATGGTAAGAATGAAACTTGTCTCATGGCCGGATCTTCAAAAGAGGTACATGTCAAAACCGATCTCCAGAATTATGATATTTGCTCACTAGATTCACTTGAATTAGATAATGAGTATGATAAAATTTGCGAAGTAAGTCAAAAGATTATTTTGAAAAATAAATCCTTAAAATCTACTAAGTAAAAATTGGAAAAGGAAATGTGGGAACTAAAACAGAAACTATCTAAGTTTGAGAAAGGAAAAGAAATTGATCCGGAATGTAAATCTTGTGAAAAGCTTAAAATCGAAAATGAGGAACTCAAAGAGGAAGCCTCAAAATTAAGTAAATTCGAAAAGAGTACTTATTCTCTAAAGCAATTAATAGGAGCTCAAAAGGCTTTCGACAATAAAACAGATAGGATATAAGTTTGCTGAAGCATCAACTAGTATATAGAAACAAATAAAATTTGTGACATCTTAGTCGGAAGGATCTACTGGTGGCGGTTCCTTAAATCACCAGACGGTCCCTTAAATGTAAAGGACCGTCCCTTAGATAATGGACCGTCTCCAGTAAGAAAAACCGTGTTCTTGCCTAAACCAATCCCTGATTCTGATCCGAAACGACTAACCGTAATGAACTTAGAAATACCCATTGCTAGTGTAAAAGAGGTAAAGCAATTTTATAAGCCAACACCAAAACCTGGATTAGGATACAACAAACCAACTATAGGATCTAAATTTTCACCTCCTAGAAAAACAAATGGACAAACTAAATCAAGAGTAACTAGAAATCATAATTATCATAGGAATAATTCAATAAGTTGGAGAAATGATTTTCTTCCAATACGATTCTACTAACCATTTCAACATCCTAGACAAATGCAACAAATGTATAGGATGTTTGGTGCTAACAACTTTGGACCCATGAGATAAATGTTATCACTAGATATGCTTGCGAATTGACTTGGAGCCCCACGAATGGGTTAAAGATAGTAGATGCACAAATCACATGAAGGGTAACCGCAAGCTGTTCTCATCATATAATGCAAATAGTGGAGGTAATATTACGTTTGGTAGTAAGCTCAAGGGTAATATCATCGGCAAAGGTACGATCACTCATAACTCTTTTACTATAACTAATGTAGAACATGTAGATAACCTAGGCTTTAATTTACTTAGTATTAGTCAAATATGTGATAATGATTGCAAGGTAATCTTTTCAAAAGACGATAGTGAAATCATAAAGAACGGAAAAGTAATTGCCAAAGGGATTAGAAAAGGTAACTTATATGTCATGAAGATTAATAACAAACCTAGTGACAACATATGCTTAGCTACTGTTAATGATAATTCTACTCTATGGCATAGAAGATTAGGACACGTGAATATGTGTTTATTACAATCATTGGCTTCTAAGGATTTAGTTAGAAACCTTGCCAAACTTAGGTTCGACCAACATTTTTGTGATGCTTGCAAGTTTGGAAAACAAGCTCACTCTAGTCATAAACCTAAGAACATGATTTCAACGTCTAGATGTCTAGAGCTTCTTCAGATGGATCTCTTCGGTCCTTCCGCCATACGGAGTTATGGAGGAAATCTTTACACCCTAGTAATTGTAGACGATTACTCTAGATACACTTGGACTAGGTTTCTTAAAAACAAAACTGAAAATTTCGAACAATTCAAAATATTTAGTAAGAAAATTCAAAATCAACTAGGATACAACATAGTCTCCAATAGGATGGACCATGGTGGAGAATTTGATAATGAAGTACAATTTGGAGCTTATTGTGATGCTAATGGTATTACTCACAATTTCTCGGCTCCACGAACTCCACAATCAAATGGGGTAGTCGAAAGGAAAAATAGAACTTTACAAGAAATGAGTAGAACCATGCTCAATGAGCAATCCATTCCTCAGAAGTTTTGGTGTAATGCAGTAGATACATCCACCTATATCCTTAATAGAATTCTCATTAGACCAATCATAGGAAAAACCCCTTATAAAATCTTGAAAGGAAGGAAGCCTTCCCTAGATTACTTTAGAGTATTTGGTAGTAAATTCTATATTCTAAACACCAAAGATTATCTCACGAAGTTCGACCCAAAGTCATACGAAGGTGTATTTCTAGGTTATTCTCAAACTAGTAAAGCCTACATTGTTTTAAACAGGAAACAATGGTCGTCGAAGAATCACTCAACGTGACATTCGATGAGAGTCCCCCTCCATCTAAAACATCACCTTTGGTAGATGATGATTTAGATGAAGAAAACGCCATAGTTGAAAACAAGAAAAACCTAGACATATCTCAAGAAACCATCAAAGTAGGTGAAACCACCAATATTTAAGAAACTAAAAGCCATCCCTTAGATAACGTCATAGGAAGCCTAAATCAAAGAACCCTTAGATCACAAGTTCAAAACAAAAGCAACCTCTTTTGTTTTGTTTCAATCATTGAACCTAAAAATGTCAATGAAGCATTGAAGGATGTAATTTGGATCATGGCAATGCAAGAAGAATTAAACCAATTTAAGTCTAATGATGTTTGGATGTTAGTACCAAGACCTAAGAATGTCAGCATAATAGGGACTAAGTGGGTATTTAGAAACAAACTAGATGAAAATGGTATTATATCTAGGAACAAAGATAGGTTAGTCGCACAAGGCTATAATCAACATGAGGGAATTGATTATGACGAAACCTATGCATCCGTAGCTAGATTAAAGTCCATTAGGATACTACTTGCATACGCTTGTGCATTAGACTTTAAGTTATTCCAAATGGATGTGAAAAGTGTATTCCTAAACGGTCTTATCAATGAGGAGGTATATGTAACAACCCACAAAATCTCAACACTATCATTCCCATTACAAATACCTATATTAGGTATTTCACAGGTAAATTTTTGCTTTTTATGTGCATTCATTACTTACATGACTCTCTAGACCTACTCACGTACCCACACAAGCCAAATAACTCAACACTCACATCTTATAAACCCCTGGTATGTCAAGTATAAGATGACAACAACACCATAATAAGTAATCTACCAATCTAACACACCAAACATATCACAAAACCCTAATGAACCCTAATTAAGCCCTAATTAGGTCTATGTGCTTACTAAACCCTATATGCTTAACTAAACTAGTTTGAAAGTGTCTAAAGCTTAAGTATGAGTTACCTTAGGAACATTAGGATACCTTAGGACCCCTAGGTACTAGTACAACCCATTAGAGCTTAGGTACAAGTCGCTTAAGCACAAAACCATAACTAGATAATTACTTCCTGAAATTAGGTCCAAACCTTCCCAAAACTTCACCATAGGCTACCACCACTTAGTATAAGCCCTTAGGACTTAGGATTAGTCACTAGACACTCACAGGAACCTAATTTAGGCACTAAACACTAGGATAAGCCCTAATCTCTCAATAAGCAAAATTTGGTCATTTAGGTCCCAAAACTAGGTCAAAACCATCCCGAATCTTTAGTATAAGCTATCACCACTTATGAAATGATCCCTAAGCCTTAATACTAGTCACTAATCACTCTTAGGACCCTAACCTAGGCACAAAACCCTAAGTATAAACCCTAAGCTAGTACAAGCCTTAAACTAAACCTAAAGTAGTAAAACCTAAACATAAGCACCTCAAGCAACTTTACCTAGCACCCTAGAATCTTCCCCTAACTAATCTAGCACCCTAGCACCTTACAAGCACCCACACAAGTAGGTGCATAACCTACTTGTCACCACCTTAACCTAAACCGCCTCCATGGCTTCACGACCACCACATAAACCCTAAACCGCCATATAGACCTTACACCTCACCCTTATAGCTCCCAACAGTCACGTACGAGTTGTGTTTCGTCACTCCCGACCCCCCTCATGACACCACGACACCCAAAACTTGGCCACCAAGGCTTGCGAGGCTTATAAACACCGCGACCCCTCTCCTCATTTCAAACCATCCCATTCTTTCTTTCCACCTCAAACCTTCTGTAGTTAGTAGTAGCATAGGATCCTTATAAGTCCTAGGAGTCGAGTAGGGTGAGCCTTGAGGCCTTGTTGAGTCATGTTACCATCGAGAAAACCCTAAACCCTAGTTAACCCCTCGTTAAGCCTTCCTTAGTAACGCAAGCTTTATTTACAAGTTCTTTTAGTTTAGTCTTAGGATAGTATTAGGATTCCTTAGATCCCCTAGGAACCCTTGCCTAGGCCTTGACCCATTTCATTTACTAGTTTTCTTTTTGAAACCCTAAATAGAGTCGAATTGCCTTCAACATGCTATAAGCCCTTTACATAAGCTATAATCTAGTTAGATAACAACAAAAAGATAATATAAACTAAACATAAGCTAGGAAAACTTTTTGTTTTATAAAAATATAGTTTGCATGGAATTAGGACTAGTTTTGCAAAGTTTTCCATGCATAGGGGTATATATGGTAAATTTCTAAAAACATTAAGTCTAGGGACTATTTTTGACATTTCTTAGAAGTTATAAGTATAAGGACCCTTTTTGCAAAGTTATAAAATGCTAGGATAAAAAGTTAAATAGTTATAAACTTGAAAGGACTAGTTTTGCAAAAGTTATAAAGTTAAGGGTATAAATGGTAAATATTGAAAAATTATAAGTTCAAGGGTTATTTATGTCATTTTATCAAGATATAGAAGTTTAGGGACTAATTGTGTCAAGTATAAATAGTTATAAGTATAAATAATATAAGTATTATAAGTTTAGCGTAGATTTGGTAAATATATAAACTATAAGGGTATTAAATGAAAATATTATATAAATATAATACTTAATTAAAGTTAGAAGCATAACACAATACTAGGGAATTTCATGTGAGGAGTACCATGTGGATATTTCGTTTTGACGAGTTTGCTGGGTTTACGAATTAAAGTGCCCTGGCTCCTCAAACGATTGTTGCATGTACTTATGAATTATGATGGCCTGAACGGTGTTATGTTATAACTAAATTTAATAACAACATAGCTCAATAGTAGGGAGCTTCAGGTGAGGATTATTAACTTCAGAATTATGATGACCCAAACGGTATTATGTTAATAACATAATACAATAGTAAGGAGCTTCATGTGAGGAGTCATATACTTCTGGATTGTGATGGCCCGAACTGTGTTATGTTAAATATAAAACATTAACGAACATAAGAATGATTACTTAAGAAACATAATCAAGATAACTAAAGCTTGACATACATCCACACCAACAAAACCACCAGGATACGTGAGTAAGGCAGTCTAGTTCCCGAGTCACTTCTTGCATCAATTAGATTTTCCTAAGCCCAGGTGAGTTTCATAGCCTCACATCTTTTTAAACTTTCACTCTAAATGCTTTACAAACCTTGTGAGAGGGATCCATGCTACTTGATTTACTGTAAACTGAATACAAGACTTTTTCATTGGTTGTTGCACGAGTAAACTATCTGCCACCACTACATAACTAAAATTCATGAATCTAATCATTTGGGATATTTTACCCACGCGAACGTGAATATAGTTGATAGATCTATTGGAATTTAACAACTCCCGTTGATACTACATCTTTCTGGATGGTATCAATAAGTATTATATTTGAACCCACTGAAGAATTAACTTTGGCAAGTTATCCTTCCCATCCCCTCATGGTCGGGTCTGCAGCCCGCATGACCCGGATTGTTAACGTGTGGTTCATGAGCTTAGTGCAACACACCCCACTCTTGATAATTGTGCATGCATCACAATTATCACACACATAGACAACATTTTCCCAGATGGGTGTAACAACGGAACCCAGGGAACTTGTATTCACTAACACTTAAACCTATGATTCTTACTCAACACCTAGTGTTGACTTTTAAGCATGTATTCTAGGTATATAACTTTTACAGAGACATGGCAGAAGGAGGTACTGAACTCAGAGGACTTTCAAACCGGTTATCATTCAAACATAACTTAACACCTAGACTTTGGGACCTCACCAAAAGTAAAAGTATATCTTTTACTATAAAAACTCTGATAATTAAATGAATGACAACTAAATTTCTAAAAATGTATCTTTTCGAGTCGTTTTCTATTACTGTAACTGTGATTCCGTGGAGTAATACCCCAACCCTAAATCCGCTGGGAACCTTGAAAATGGGGGTGTTACAGATTGGTATCAGAGCTTCAGTTGTAGGGAACAAGGTCAAAACCTAAACTACAACTATTTTTCCTAAACCTGAGAAAGTCCTCAGTGCCCCTGCCATTCTCCGTAACTATACGTGCGAAGGTTAGTATAATAATTGCCTGCTTAACTGCTAAATGATTTATAGTATTTTTACTATTATATAGTTATGTCTACTCCCCGCTATTCTACCTCCGTCTCACTTAGTTTACATCTGGAGAATGATCTTTCCTCTCTGAATGTACTAGATTACTCCCCTAAACCATATTTTCCCGATCACTTAAAAGACTCTAGGAATAGTTAAGATACATCTTCACCCTTAAGTTATACACCTTTCTTAGATAAACCACGTTTAAAACACTTAAGAGATTTCTATGCTAAGGCATCACCTATTACTCCCCTAAACCCTATTTTACACCCACTATTCCCCACACTTAGATTAAAACCTCATGGTCTCTTTCTCCCTAGAGAACATGTATACCTAGAAACCCTATCCCTACAAATACCCCTAGATATGACCCTAGGCAACCTTATACTTTAGGACCTACACCTTACTTAGTAAACCCTCCCATTTCATCTTGGAAAGATGAATTTGGAGAAAACCCCACTAGGACAACTTTAGAAAATCAGGAAAATCAGTTAGAGGAAATTTTAAATAATTTAGATGAAAGAAAAAGGTCATGATAATAACCTAGGTAATCAACCTGACTATAGTAGTTTAAGAAATACACTACAAGAAACCCATTGTAAGGTAGCTAAAATACAGAAAAACCAAATGAGACACCACTGTAAAATAGCCTTTTCTCGCTTTAGGATTTGTAATTTAGAGAAGATAATCGATGATGATGAGAAAAATCATCAATCAAACCTAGAAAACACAAACTCTTGGAATTAGGAAAAACCTTAGAAACCCCTAAGTAATATGCCTTTTATAGCCTTAAGAGCTATGCCTTAGAATAATTAGTGCCTATAGGATATGTAAGATAGGAAATCAATAAAATAAGTTAAGTTTTAGAAACTACCAAGTGCCCCTCAATTAGGTTAATGTAGATAAACTAGATTTAGGTATGCCTCTCCCATATTACCCTAGGTCATCCCTAACCTAATAATAACCCCTTGGAGAATAGATATAACCCGTAGAACATGACAAGTTAGGTATTTGTTATAATCTACCCCGAACCCTTACCTACAGGAATTTAGGAAAACTACCCCAATGCCTTAGATACATAGATTCTCTAAACTATTTTAAACTCCCCTCGTACTTCCTCCTTTCTTAAAACCCAATCCCTTTATTATGTTATCAACATAATACCATTCGGGCCATCATAATTCAGAAGTTAATACTCCTCACACAAAGCTCCCTATTATTGAGTTATGTTGTTTTTAAGGTTTAGTTATAATCATATCACCGTTCGGGCCATCATATCTCAGAAGTATATGCAATAATCGTTCGAGGAGTCAGGGCACTTTAATTCGTAAACCCAACAAACTTGTCAAAAATGAAATTTCTACGCTAAGTTTTATATTACTTATATTATTTATACTAATAACTATTCATACTTGACACAACTAGTCCCTAGACTTCTATATTTTATGTAATTAACCTAAGACTCCTAAGTTTTCTATATTTACCATTTTAGACCTTTAACTTTTTATTATTTATGTTTTTAGTCCTTTTTAGTTTATACTTATGTTATTATCTATCCTAGGGTTTTAATATTATGCAAAACTAGTCCTTACTACTTATAACTTCTAGGAAAGGTCAAAAATAGTCCCTAGACTTTATAATTTCAGGAATTTACGATATATACCCTATGCATGTAAACTATTGCAAAAGTAGTCCTAATATGCATGTAACTTATATTTTATATAGTATTTAAGTTTTCTAGCCTATGTTTTACTTATTTTAAGTTACCTAAGTTATGTTTAACTAGTGTATGACCAAAATTAACTACTTATAGCATGCATGCAAGTATATGACTCAATCTAGTGTTTTAAAACTTAAACTAGCAAGTAGAATGGTTCTAGGCTCATGCAAGGGTATCTAAGCTATCTAAGGCATCCTAAATCTATCCTAAGACTATACTAAAGCTAAATTAACAAAATGTAAGACTTACTTGGCTAGGGGGTTTACGTGGGTTAGAAGTAGGGTTAGGATTATCTAGGGTTTCCTCGACTTAAAATAGACTCGACACGCATGCAAGGCTATACCACTCAACTTCTAAGCTTACTAGGACTCTTGTACTACTACCAAGACTAGAATATTTGAGGTGGTGAAGAAAGGAGAGGTGTGATTTGGAAATGGAGGGTGTACGAGGGTATTTATAGGCTCGTAAGCCTTGGGGACCAAGAAAATGGGTGCCTGAGGTGTCAAAGAGGAGGGAGGTGACTCATGGCAGCTACATGGTGACTAATGGAGGCTACCATGGTGACGGGGCTAGGCTATGAGGCGGTTTGGGGAGTTTGTGGTGGTGGTGAGGCTGTGGAGTCTGTTTAGGGGAAAGGAGGTGACAAGTAGCTTACACACCTCCTTGCTTGGGTGCTTGGAGGTGCTTGTAAGCTGCTTGGTGGGTTTAGGGTGATTAGGGGTGGTTTAGTGGTGGATTAGGGCGGATTAGGGGTGGATTAGTGGTGGATTAGGGTGGATTAGGGGTGGATTAATGGTGGATTAGGTTAGTAGGTGATGGAGGTGTGTAGTAGGGTGCTTGGTAGTAATAAGGTGGTGAGTAAGCTGCTTGAAGAGTGGTGGTAGAGGTCTTGCTTGCTTATGTTTAGGTTTTACTAAGTTTTAGTTAAGTTTAGACCTAGTTTCTACATACTATGTGTTTAAAGTTTTACCTAAGGTTTAGTGCCTAAATTAAGTTCCTAAGTGTGCCTAGTGACTAATCCTAAGACCTAAAGGGTTTATTCTAAGTGTGGGTAACCTATGGGAAGGTTTTGGGAAGGTTTGACCTAGTTTTATAATCTAAATGACCTAAGTGAGTTTAGTGAGATACTAGGGTTTATCATATGGTTTTGTGCCTAAGTTACTAATAACTATTCCTAAATTCCTAAAGGCTTATACTAAGTGGTAGTGATCTATGGGGAAGTTTTGGGAGGGTTTAGACCTAATTCTAGTTATCTATGACCTAGTTATGGTTTAGGGCTTAGGGGATTTGTATCTAAGTTCTAAGGGTTCTATTCTATAGCCTAATAGTCCTAATGTATCCTAATATTCCTAAAGATACTCTTACTTAAGCCTTGAACACATTCTTACTAGTTTAACTAAGCATATAGGTTCAGATAAGCACATAATCCTACTTAAGTTTTAGTTTAGGGTTTATTAGGGTTTTGTCTTATGTTTAGTGTTTTAGATTGGTGTATTACTTATTATGGTGTTGTTATGAGTTTATGCTTGAGATACCTGGGGTTTATAGGATCTGAGTGTTGAGTTATTTGGCTTGTGTAGATACGTGAGCAGGTCTAGTGAGTCATGCAAGTAATAATGTATATAAAAAGCAAAAATTTACTTGTGAAATACCTAATAGGTATTTGTAATGGGAATGATGGTAATGGGTGTTTGTGGGTTGTTATAGTCTTACCCCCCTTAGAGAAAATCTCGTCCCGAGATTTTGACGATTATGGGAGTAGAGGAGAGAATAAGTTGAGAAAGTAGAGAAAGAAGAGGATTATCGAGGAAGATGATGTGAAAAGGAAGAAGATTTTGCACAAGCGATGTAACAACGGAACCCAAAGAACTTTTATTAACTAACACTTAAACCTATGATTCTCACTCAACACCTAGTGTTGACTTTTAAGCATGTATTCTAGGTATATCACTTCTCCGGAGACATGGCAGAAGGAGGCACTGAACTCGGATGTAACAACCCACA
Organism: Artemisia argyi; assembly: GCA_030686995.1. NCBI lineage: Eukaryota > Viridiplantae > Streptophyta > Magnoliopsida > Asterales > Asteraceae > Artemisia > Artemisia argyi. The sequence continues at coordinate 29,987,060 of CM060694.1, forward strand.
AAATCTCATTACTATCATTCCCATTACAAATACCTATAGTAGGTATTTCACAAGTAAATTTTTGCTTTTTATATGCATTCATTACTTGCATGACTCTCTAGACCTGCTCACATATCTACACAAGCCAAATAACTCAACACTCATATCCTATAAACCTCTGGTATGTCAAGCATAAGATCACAACAACACCATAATAATAAATCTACCAATCTAACACACTAAAACATATCACAAAACCCTAATGAACACTAATAAAACCCTAATTAGGTCTATGTGCTTACTAAACCGTATATGCTTAAGTAAACTAGTTTGAAATTGTCCAAGGGTTAAGTATGAGTTACCTTATGAACATTTAGGACCCTTAGGCACTAGTACAACCCCTTATAGCTTAGGTACAAGTCCCTTAAGCACAAAATCATAACTAGGTCATAACTTCCTAGAGTTAGGTCTAAACTATCCCAAAACTTCACCATAATTCACCACCACTTAGTATAAGCTTCTTAGGACCTAGTATTAGTTATTAGGCACTCATAGGACCTAGTATTAGTTATTAGGCACTCATAGGACCTTAACCTAGGCACTAACCCTTAGGATAAACCCTAATCTCCCACTAAACACAATTAGGTAATTTAGGTCACAAAACTAGGTCAAACCTTCGCAAATCTTTCCCATAAACTACCATCACTTAAACCCTTAGGACTTAGGATTAGTCACTAAACACTCTTAAAAACCTAACCTAGGCACTAAACCTTAGGTAAAACCCTAAACTCTCACTAGGTCTAAACTTAACCTAAACTAGTAAAACCTAAATATAAGCACCTCAACATGGCACCCTAGCACCTCTCCCTAGCTAATCTAGCACCCTAGCACCTTACAAGCACCCACACACACCTCCATGGCTACTTAAAAGTAGGTGCATCACCTACTTGTGTTGCGGCTGCATAACCACCACAAACACTCCCTAAACCACCATACAGCCCCTACCTATCCCATAGCATCCCTTAGTCATCCTCTAGCTTAGGTTAGTTATTTCCCTCCCCCTTGACACCTCCTACTTCCCTTCCTTGGTTGCTACTCCAAACGAGGGGTATAAATACCCTCGTATACCCTCACTATCCAAACCACACCTTCATTTTACCTCACCTCATATATTCAGTAGCTAGTAATAGTATTAGACCCATAGGAACCTTAGGAGTCAGGCCCTTAAGGCCTTGCATGCTTGTCGAGTCTTATTTTGCCCTAAAAACCCTAGTTTGCCCACGTTAGGATTCCCACGACCTAGGTAAGCCTCCTACTTATTTCTTTAGCTTTAGTTTAGTCTTAGGATAGTATTAGGATGCCTTAGATCCCCTAGGAACCCTTGCCTAAGCCTTGAATCATAATCATTTACTAGTTTTCTTTTTGAAACCCTAATTATAGATAAAACCTTAAATATATGCTATAAGCCCTTTTTATAAGCCCTAAGCTAGCTTAGATAACTTAAATAGGCTAATATTAGTTAAATATAAGCTAGGAAACTTAGTTGTTACATAAAAATATAGTTTACATGCATTTAGGACTAGTTTTGCCAAACTTTACATGCATAAGGGTATATATCATAAATTCCTAAAACTATAAAGTCTAGGGATTGTTTTTGACATTCCCTAGAAGTTATAAGTGTAAGGACTCATTTTGCAAAGTATTAAAATCTTAGTATAGAAATTAAAATAAGTTATAAACTAAAAAGGACTAGTTATGCAAATATAGAAAACTTATGAGTCCAAGGGTTATTTCTGTCATTTACTAAAAATATAAAATTCTAGGGACTAATTGTGTCAAGTATAGATAGTTATAAGTATAAATAACATAAGTATTATAATTTTAGGGTAAAAAGTGTAAATATATAAACTATAAGGGTATAAAATATTATATAAATATAAACTTAATTAAAGTTAGAAGCATAACACAATACTAAGGAGCTGCATGTGAGGTGTACCATGTGGATATTTCGTTTTGACGAGTTTGCTGGGTTTACAAGTTAAAGTGCCCTGGCTCCTCAAACGATTATTGCATGTACTTCTGGATTATGATGGCCCGAACGGTGTTATGTTATAACTTAATAACAACATAGCTCAATAGTAGGGAGCTTCACGCGAGGAGTATTAACTTCTGAATTATGATGGCCCGAATGGTATTATGTTGATAACATAATACATAAGTAGGGAGCTTCATGTGAGGAGTCATATACTTCTGAATTGTGATGGCCCGAACGGTATTATGTTATATTTAAAAAATTAACAAACCTAAGAACAATAACTTAAGAAACTTAAACAAGACAACTAAAGCTTGACATACATCCAAACCTACAACACACTAGGATATGTGAGTAAGGCAGTCTAGTTCCTGAGTCACTTTTTGCATCAATTAGATTTCCCAAAGCCCAGGTGAGTTTTCATAGCCTCATACTCTTTTTAAAACTTTCACTCTAAATGCTTTACAAACCCTGTAAGGGGGATACATGCTACTTGCTTTACTTAAAACCGAATACAAGTCTTTTTCTTTGGTTGTTTCACGAGTAAACTAACTGCCACCACTACATAACCAAAATTCATGAATCTAATCGTTTGGGATATTTTACCCACGCGAAAGCAAATATAGTTGATAGATCTATTGGAGTTTGACAACTCCCGTTGGTATTAACATCTTTCTAGATGGTACCAATAAGTACTATATTTGAACCCACTGAAGGATTAACTTTGGCAAGTTATCCTTCCCATCCCCTCATGGTTGGGTATGCAGCCCCCATGACCCGGATTGTTAACGTGTGGTTCATGAGCTTAGTGCAACATACCCCTCACATGATAATTGTGCATGCATCACAATTATCACACACACACGACATTTTCCCAGATGGGTGTAACAACGGAACCCAGGGAACTTGTATTCACTAACACTTAAACCTATGATTCTCAATCAACACCTAGTGTTGACTTTTAAGCATGTATTCTAGGTATATCACTTCTACAGAGATATGGCAGAAGGAGGCACTGAACTCGGAGGACTTTCAAACCGGTTATCATTCAAACATAACCTAACACTTAGACTTTGGGACCTTATCAAAAGTAAAAGTATTTCTTTTACTAATAAAACTTTGATAATTAAATGAATGATAACTAAATTTCTAAAAACGTCCCCTTTCGAGTCATTTTCTATTACTGTAACAGTGATTCTATGAAGTAATACCCCAAACACTTAATCCGCTGCGATCAGTGAAACATAGGGGTGTTACAGATTGGCATCAGAGCTTCAGTTGTAGAGAACAAGGTCAAAACCTAAACTACAACTATTTTTCCTAAACCCGAGAAAGTCCTCAGTACCTCTACCATCCTCCATAACTATACGTGCTAAGGTTAGTATAATAATTGCATGCTTAACTGCTAAATGATTTACAGTATTTTTACTATTATATAGTTATGTCCATTCCCCAATACTCTACCCCTGTCTCATTTACTTTACATCCGGAGAATGATCTTCCCTCTCCGAATGTACTAGATTATTCCCCTAAACCATGTATCCCCAATCACTTAGAAGACTTTAGGAATAGTTTAGATACACTTTCACCCTTAGGATATACACCTTTTTTGGATAACCCTCATTTAAAACACTTAAGAGATTTCTATGCTAAGGCATCACCTATTCCTCCCCTAAACCCTATTATACACCCACCATTCCCTACATCTAGATTAGAACCCCATGGTTTCTTTCTTTCTAGAGAACCATGTATACCTAGAAACCTTATCCCTACCTATACCCCTAGATATGACCCTAGGCAACCCTACACTTTAGGACCTACCCCTTATTTAGTAAACCCTCCCATTTCACCTTGGAAAGATGAATTTGGAGAAAACCCCACTAGGACAACTTTAGAAAATGAGGAAAATCAATTAGATGAAATTTTAAATAATTTAGATGAAATTTTCCTTGACCTTCTTGAGAGGATAGAAAAAGGTCATGATAATAACTTAGAAAATCAACCTAACTATAGTAGTTTAAGAAACACCTTACAAGGAAACCGCTTTAAAGTATCTAAAATACAGAAAAACCAAATGAAACACCACCATAAAATAGCCTTTGCCCGCTTTAGGATTTGTACTTTAGAAAAGATAATAGATGATGATGAGGAAAATCATCAATCAAACCTAGAAAACACAAACTCTTGGAATTAGGAAAACCTCATAAACCCTTAAGCAATATGCCTTTTATAGCCTTATGAGTTATGCCCTAGAATAAGTAGTGCCTATAGGATATGTAAGATAGAAAATCAATAAAATGAGTTAAGTTTTAGAAACTACCTAGTACCCCTCAATTAGGATAATTTAGATAAACTATATTTAGGTATGCCTCTCCCATATTACCCTAGGATACCCTTAACTCAATAGTAACCTCTAGGAGAATAGATATAACCCATAGAACATGACAAGTTAGGTACTTGTTATAACCTACCCCGAACCCTTACCCCTAGGAATTTAGGAAAACTACCCCGATGCCTTAAATACATAGATTCTCTAAACTGTTTTAAACTCTCCTCGTATTTCCTCTTTTCCTAAAACCCAATTTCCTTCAAACACTCTCCCTTATCAATGGTGAGAATTCTTATTCTACACCATACATATCTTAATTCTTTCTCCTCCGATCTCTAAACCCTCACTACTTCCTTAGCTTTCTCAGGCTATCTTCTTCCTAGTTAGAGAATCTACCCCTAACTATCCCATATGCAAATATATGATAGTTATATACAAGCATATTCCTATCCTTTTCCTCTTTATTTCCTTAGATTACTATGATTTTCCCAAGTTAGTTTTCTCAATCCCCTTAGAAAAACCCAAATCATATTTAGGATTCCCGTACTCGAGGTTAGAAATAACTTTAGGATATCCCTAGAAAACATAAGCTTAAGTATAGAATACCTTAGATCACTAGGATAGGCTATCTAAGAAACCCTTGAGGAAATACAAAATAATAATAGTAAGAAGAAGATTAGGAATCTTTAAGGTTTTATAGTTAGAAACCAAAATCCCTACCCCAATAGATAGAAAAATTAGGAAGACATCCCTATAAGATAGGATTTAGCCTAGAAATTCATTAGAACTAGAACCTAGATTAGATATAAGGAGTGTTAGGAAAAACAAAGGATTAAATAGTAAAACCTCCACCTTAAGCCTTAAAACCCCTAGTTTAGGATAGACACAACAGCAAATCTTCTACCATATAGGAATAGGTCGTTTTAGGATAAAAATTGCCCTTACCTAGTCCCTTAGGATACCCACATATATATTTGAGGATATTAGATTATATCTTAGGATTTGACATTTCTTAGAATACACATTAGGAAATTCCACTTAAGAGATACTATAGATACTACCCTAGTTGGTTTCATGTACCTAGGAATAGTAATACTTATAATAATAGTAATAATGGTAGTAATAGATGTAACACCCCCAAAATACCGCAGCGGAAGACTGTGTCACTGAGGTGCTACTTCATAATACAAAGTACAAGTTATAGAAAACGAACTCTAAATGAGACGTTTTGAAAAGTTACCATTCGATTAATGAATTCAAGGTTACAAACATGAGATTCCAAAGTATGATACATAAATGTATACAAAATGTTTTTGAATGGTAAATGATAAAAGCGTAAGTCTTCAGAATATGCAGCTTGAGTCTAAGTTCCACGCACTAGCTATCGCCTTACTAACCTGAGATAAACATGCTAAAGTGTCAACACAATGGTTGGTGAGTTCATAGAGTTTGTCTTAAAAATAAAGCCTATAAAAATGATCACACAGCAAAGGCATCGTGAATCCACTCAGTTGCAAGTCCCGCCATAAGAGACTTGTAACCTGTGTGTTCACAACCCACTGCTAAATATATAGTATGAATAAGACATGTATAAGTTCATCAAAACAATTAAGCAATTAGTAGTGAGTCTCTACTTCATCTCCGAAGACCTCACTTGGGAGCCAATTCCCAAAGACAACTGGGAGCCAATTCCCAAAGACAACTGGGAGCCACTTCCCAAAGACAACTGGGAGCCAATTCCCAAAGACAACTGGGAGCCACTTCCGAAAGATAACTACTAGCCACTAAATAGAATAACACAATTAAGTATAACACAGTCATGCATGTATGAAATCAAGTATAATGCAATCAAGTATAAGACAATCAAGTATAAAACAATCAAGTATAAATGCTTTGAGTATTTGTACAAGTAAGCAAGTAGTTGAGCATGTATCTCCCCCAAAGAGTTAAAACAAGTATGAAAAGAGTAGGGGCTATGACTCACCTTAAGCTTATGTAATGAAAAATGAAAGTGGTAGTCGAATCGCGAAAGTCTCTAAGAGCAGCCTATAATAGAACGTTGCGACTTAGGTTTGGAGTAACGTCTAAGAATACGAAGAATTGCCTATATATGTCTTGCATAATGTTCATGATGTAGTACTTAGTATATAGTGTAAGTCTTTGAATATAAATGGTTTATGAAACATGTATAGGTTGTATATCTCTCACTACCGTTCGGGCCAACATAATTCAGAAGTCATGGAGTAAACGTTCGAGGAGCCAAGACACTTTAATTCGTAAATCCACAACTCATCTTGACGGCTTACTTAATGAACTCCTCACATGGGGCTCCCTACTATTGTAGTATTTGATAACATATATATAAGTTTTTGATTCAAAAAGTTACACGGTCTTTAGCCGTGGCTTTGCCGTGACCTTGATCATTGTTACCATGGTCTTGAGACTCAACCTTGGATTTAGCCATGGTTGTGGTCTTGGCTTTAGGTCATTAGACCTCTTGGTCTCATCTAATTATAATCATTATATAGTAACTTTGGTCTAAAAATGGGTTGTTAAGAATTTGAAGAAAAATATCACTCGGAAAGCGTTTTCAGGGCTCGAGCTTCATTACTCTTGAACGAAAACGGCGTTCCGGACAAATTTTGTGTTTTAACTTTTTGATGAATCGGACCAGAAGGGCCACTTTCAAAGAGGTCAGAATGCAAACAGTAGGGCATTGGCAGTTTCGGCGTTTTGGTTTCGCTAACTTCTTATGGCCATAACTTTTGACTCGTGTACTCGTTTTAGGTGATTCAAATTGCTATGTTTTCCTTTCAAAACCCTCTTTAACATTATGTAAGTGTTTCATATCATAGTTATACTATTTTGGTTGTGGTTCTCCAAGAAAGTTACTAGTTTACTTGTTTAAATAACATAAGTTAATATATAGTTTCCATAACTTGTTTTACTAGTTTTTATACATCATGAACATAATATAAAAACCATATATAGCATGAAAGAAACATAATAAGCATAAAAATGATATTGAACAAGAAATTGTAATAGGATTTCTTACAACTTTTGGCTTTCTAAAGAAAGGAAGTCAAGTATGAAACTAAGACACTAAACCTATGCTTGCAAACCCTTCACCACAACTCTTGTAACCCTTGCTAGCCTTGATATAGACTTTGTGAAAACCATTTAACTTCAGCCCCTAATCACCTTGTGTAGCTCCTAATTCAACCATGGAATCACCAAACAAACTTAAGAACTAGGTAGAGAATACTAAGACCTTGAACTTTGTAGTGTAACTTGTAGTTTGAAGATCAAAGGATCATGGTGCTAGGGATTAATGGTGTGGCATTTTTAGTGATGAAGAAAGAAAGGAAAATGAGTTTTCTAAGTCTTGAATGAGTATTTATATAAGCTAGGATGAGGAGGTGCAAGTATTATATACTTTTCTTAAACTTGGAGACCAAGTTCAACATGTGTTCTAATCCTAGGGCTAGAGTCATGAGATTAAGCCACATGGGCTGATTTCCCCCCACCCCCCCCCCCCTAGAGGCGGTTCACAATACTTGGGGAGGAAGTGTTGGCTTTTGGACCCGTAAAATGCTAACCATAAGTTGTTAAGCCACGAAACGTAAAATCGGGTATCTTAAAAATATGAAACTTATAAATATGCTAGAACTTATCAATATACTCCATAATAAAATATAAAATGAGTGGTAGGTTCTATTGGGGTGCTCAAACCCTGCTAAAACTGGAAACACGGTTCTAAAACGCGTAATACGTAAAACGTACAAAAGTTGCGTAAAATTGAGAAAAGTAAAATGTAACTTTTCTAATAGGATACTAATGACTTAAAATGGCTTATAATGTCTAGGCTGGGCTCTGTCTAGTGTCGGTTGGTATTTAATGTCTTTAAACTTAAAACGTAAGCCTAAAAATCAAGGAATGATTTATAAAATCAAGGAATGATTTTTGGTCAAAGGAGGAGGGAAAATATGTTGACTTATTCCAAAAATGTGAAAACTCAAATTGTCTTAGAAACACGGTGCAGGTATAGGCTAAGGTTACGGCTAAGTAAAAGTGCTTAAAGACGAGAATTCCTGTTTCTCACGGTCGAGGTTTATTTGGTCATATTTTTCTTAGTCATGATTAATTCTCTAATTAATCATGAGAGTACTAAACAATTTTCTTATGCGGGGTCACTTAACGCGGTCGAGTTTCGTTGGCGTAGAATTTTTGAATGACGTTTTACCCTAAAACGTGTAATTCCTTAATAACTTCCATGAAAATGATCTGATGAGTGTCAAACTTTTAATTTGCTATGGAAATGATTTATCACTCGAGGCCAAGAAACAAAAATCAAATTTCGGGAAAAATGAATAGTAAACGTGAATAGTGAAATTTTTCGGGAATAGTAATTAATCTGAAAATGCGAATTGTTACAATAGACAACTTAAAACAAAAGAGAAAACCTGAACCTATGCCTAAGAATAAAGATACTCCTAGTAAACCCTTAGGAAAGAAAACTTCTAGGCCTACACCCTCTTTAGAACCCTCTACTTCAATAGAACCCAACACATCAACCTTAGAAGTTTACCAAGATTTTTGTGCTCCATGAATTTAAAAAAATAAATAAATAAATAAATAAATTAATAAATTAATAAATAAAAAGCAAAAAGAACAGGTTTTGGCTTGAACAAACCTGAGCAGCCCCAAGCCCATTCCATGGAAGTTGCATGGTTAGGAGCTCTCATATAATCATGCCACGCATAAGTCGTGTAAAAGAAAGTTCCTTCGCGTGAAGTTGATATCTGGTTTCTGAGATTGAAAAAATAAGGAATGAGAGTGATTAGATTACAATTAGTAACGTAGCTAATGCATAATAAAATATTAACAGCTACAATTGCAACAAACCTTGTTAAGTATATTCAATATTAGCATCCTTGAGTATCGGTCCGACATCTTCTATTACCCAGATGAAAGTTGTTCATCATATATAACATCTAATAAGCTTGTAGACTATATCACCTTTCAATTGATAAAATAACCATTTGAAACTAAAAATTTGGCAATATCGTATCATTCTACACTAAAGTGCTAAAGATAAAGTGAGAAAATCATATACCATACCTGATCTTTTTCCAGCAATGCTCTCTAATTTTGCTTCTTCACAAGTGCCTTTGCTGACTGGTAAGAGAGAGCGATTTAGTAATTTAGATCCCCAAGCCATGTAATTCGACTGGACCAATAAGCAGATTATCATAATCTTAATAACTACTTGTTCTAACATTCTTATATTTATTAATTTTAGAAAGAAATTATATGAAGATCCTGATTAGAACAGGAAGCTAACTTATGCTCTATAAGTAGTTGTCTTACTCGTGCTCAAGTATCGTTTGTAAGCATTTATCATCTTTCACGCCTTGAACACGTGGAAACCTTGTTTTCTTAACGATTTCCATAAAATCGGAATTCCTTCTTAGTTCATCACTTTCTTTTTCCCCGGAATTCAAATGAATACACACAAAAGAAAAACTTGTTTGATGCAACAACATACTCACAGATACTAATCCCCTGCAGATAAAAGTATTAAAAAAAACATATATGATAGTAAAGAAATTATACCTTATTTCCTAGATAATCCATCAATCCTCTGCCAACACAAGACACTTTTATGACATTGGTGAAAATGAATCCCTCCATGGTGCCATAATCATCATCAGAAGAACCCTATCTTGAATAATCACTTGGTCTTTGACTGCATGAGTAATTACTTGGCTTGTGGCCATTGAATAGTCACTTGGCCTGTAACCCCTGAGTAACCACTCGGCCTGAAACCCCCTAAAGTGACCACTGGGCCTATAATTAGCTGAGTAATAACATCGACCCTCTACCAGGTCATCAATTCAACACAATTGCACCAAATTAAATTAATCACAACTTTTCCAAAACAATATACATCATATGCACAAATAGGAGGTGTTGATCCTATTTTTTCAAAATATCATTAAAGATATAAGTTTACAAATGCAGAGGAAGCAATCTTCTCGCAATATATACATAAATATACAGAGGAAACAGAGAGGAACTTAATAGGATATGATTAAAAAAAGTTCACGTACCTGAATCTTTTTTTTTTATACGGGATTTTTGTTTTAGGGTTTTGTGTATGCTTTCCTTGAAGGAATGGATACGGAAGATTAATGTAGATGCAAGGATTCTCATAGTTATCCTTCCATGCAATATCAATTATTTAAGCATGACTTACTTATTTTCAATTGTAAATCACAAAAGTCGGATTACCCCAGTTGTTGGGATGTTTGTTTATGTTTGGAGACCATCCAGGTTCGAACCATGCTAGCTCTATTTTTAAATTCCAAATTTTGATCAATTTAAAGTATGCTTAGGTGGATAAAATTAGATGACATGGCACTCAGAAATTGATAACAAAGCATTGACCGTGCTTATTTGGTATTAATTGGTCAAACGCCTCTTGTTATATATATATATATATATATATATATATATATATATATATATATATATATATATATATGGGGATATTTTAGCTATAGTTTTTATAGCTAATTGGCTACAATCCTTCACAAAAATTACACTAGCACTAAATCAGGGACCCACATTTTATAGCTTAAAATTATAGCCAATTAGCTACAATAAATTGTAGCTAATATATATATATATATATATATATATATATATATATATATATATATATATATAAACTTTCAAAATGCACCTTTAACCTATCAAATAACTTTAAAATAATCCTAAAATTTTTTAAAAACTATAACGGCTAAAATTAGCCCAGCCGCAACACATTGGTGCCCGACACAACATTCAATCCAGAAAAGACGTCGTACGACAATTACAAATATAGTTTCAGACAACATTTGTTCCAAACAAATACAACATGTGTCGGCAAAAAACATACCACGATCTTACAACGAGAAGCTTCACCCAAACATTATTCGTAAATAATTATCACAAAAATTGTTCAAAAATTCCCGCTGCAACGCAGTGGGCCTCCCCACTTGTTTTTCTGAAAGGCCAAATAAAATAATAATAAATATATAAGAAAAAATAAAGCAATAGTCTAATTAAGGGTAGGGTATATATTGGAAAATTAAAAATAAGGGGATACACATGCATGCATAGCGTATTTGCAATAATAATAAATATGTATACGAATATTTTACTTGAATGATTGGGATCTCATAATTTTTGTTTTGTGTTTCATATTTTGATATGAAAGTGGGAATTTTTTTGCATGTTTTTTGAGCGTCCTTAAATTAAAGGGAGAATTCCATATTTACGTAATCTAAAAAAAATTCATATTATTTTCAAAATATATAATTTTTAGTGCATAAATAGAATGGCTTTAATGCTGTGTTAAAGAAATATAAAATTATAATGTCCAAATTGAGTATATATAAAAATTTTCAGTTAAACTAATAATATTGGATCAACTAGTTATATATTTTAAAGGCCATTTATTGTATGATGCTATTGTTACTCGATGTTAAGTAGTCCTTGGCTTAAACGGAGTAATAAGAGTAAATTGCATAAGTCGTTATTTAGTGGTCGATGTAAGTGTCTTAAGGGAATGAGGCGACTTCAATTTTTTTTTAATATATTTTATCAGGATGAAGGACTACTCCTCTTTACCTAAAAAAGTGCATGCATAATGAAACAATTGTTTGATTTTGCTCCATATTTCAAAGTTAAATGTTTAAAATGCCCTCATTTTCTTCCTCATTCATTTTACTTTGAATTTGTATGCTTTATGTAATAATTGAAGGATATCGAAGAAACTTCTAAATTTAACTTTTTGATTAAAGGTCACGTGTTGTCATATATGCCTTTTGTTCTTCAATGTCTTTGTAGTTTCACTATCATTCATTAAGTCACATTTTAAATTATGAAATGTTAAAAATGTTAGATTCAAGTTGAAGAACACTCACCAGCCATCACTTACCAGTTACCACTAGTAAAACAACCACCACTGTTCATTTACAACCATCAATCACTAATCACTACATACACCACCATTAAAATCGACAAAGGGCTAAAAAAGGAAATTACGGCGAATAAAAAATAGAACAAAAAAGCAACTTGAAGTTGGCAAATTACACTTGTGCAAAATAACCATCTTCAATTTTGACGTGCCAGACCATGTATATTTATACGTCTATATTCAATATAAAAGAAAAGTTAGTAAAAGAACGCCATTTTTGTGTTTTGTCACCACACGTGATTTCACTATAAAATAAAACAAAATTGTTTTACGACCATTTTTCTTTATCGAATAGTATACGGTTTCTTTTTCGTTTACTCTATTACGGAGTACTATTTTTCTACTATAATGTTCTTTGACGGCTTCTTTTTGTTCTTCACCAATCTAACAACTAAAACTAGCTTCACATTCTTAAAATTTACTAAGAATCGATTTTGACGGCATACGATTTTTAGGCGGGCAAAATTACAAAATTATCTCAAATACTCAAAGCTTTTACACTACAAATTTTTTGGTGACGGGGCACCGTCCACCTGGCCTCCATGTAGCTCCGCCTTTGCTCGCTGGTGAGCGAAGTAGGCAACTTCCGACGGCCCTCACTTTTTAAGGCCCCAAGATATATATTTGATGTACGTATAAAACTATAACGATACTATAATTATATTAAATAAATAGTGAAACGAACTAACAAGTTTATACAATAATGCTCTTTTTTAGCATGATACAATAATGCTTAAGAAAATAGCATTATGCACATATAGATTTCACTGCTCACTTAAGGTCTCCAAAAACCCGAGAACAGCCGGCACCTCACACGCTATCGGTAATCCCTTACTATAAGCATGAAACATGTAAAAAGATGTTTAAAATTTTCATATTTCAATATTTATGTCTATAAACGAGTACGAAAATTAACACACACACGCCAACCACCACCACGTACTTGTCAATTTGTCATCATATCCGCCTGTTAGAATAGATGAACAAGGATATGCCGTTTTCTCGTAAGAAATGAAGTATTGGCTCAAATTTTAGTAGTTGTAATTGTTAGACAATGATAAAATCGTGTGGGTATAAATTTATTGATGACAATTATTTATAATGGTAAAACCTTAATTCACAAAACCTACAAACCGGGTTTGGCCCTAATTATCCACTAATACTCCCTCGTAGTTCGAGCGTCGAAATCGCGAAAGCTCAAACTGTAGTAGTAAACTAAGAAAGCAAAATAAAACAATAAACCAAAATAAAACGGGATAACCCAAAATATCCTCTATTCTAATTTTTTTGTTTACGGATAACCAAAGTATCTGAATGATAAACCAAATTATCCCAAGCAATCACTGCGGAAATAAGAACCTTAGATTCGACACCAACAAAAATTTTCTCGGGAATAAGAACCTTAGATTCGAAACTAACAAAAATCGTCTCGGAATAAGAACCCTAGATTCGACGTAAAACAAAAACAAACAATTAAATAACTATATAAAAATTTTTCTTTTCGGTTCAAGTAGTTAACATAGTAACATATGAAGCGTGTGGTTAATTAAAATAGTGACATATGAAACGTTGATTACATCGTTACTTAATCAATCTCACAGCCAAATCGAAAGTACCGTTCACGAGAAACATTGTAAATCTTCTTTGCTTCCTCCTCACTTCCAAGAATAGTAGTACTGATGATATTATATATATATACTAAAAGAGGGGAGGTTTATGAGTACAACCTAACGTGCTTCAAAGTGTTGTTCGGAACAGTTGTTTGTACAGTGACCGTGCTTCACATTAGTTGTACCATTATTATTTTGCTATACTCCGTTACATGAGGGAAAAAAAAAAACCATTTGTTATTGGCTTTCACCACTTAGTGGAACACATGTATACATTCTATTTAGTATGTAAATAATACATTTTCCATACAAAGCATTGTAGCAATTTCATCAAAGTACATTTTGCATTAACTGAGCCTGCTCAGATTTTCTTTCCCTATGAAGACACCAAACTTGCCCAATTTTTTTGACTAACCAAAATATATACCTGACATGGGCCAACATAAAGTTAGACCCGAATTATTAGCAAGGCCCAATAACTATATGCCAATACAAACAAAAAATTATTATAGAAGTGCATAAAAAAAATAAAAATAAAAATAAAATCCAACCAATTCCGCTCATCCGATAAAGGAAGTCACCCATGATTCGATAATACCATATTCCGCTAATGCTTTAAACGCAGCTATCGAAAAGAGAAGCTTAAACTTTACTACTTTTCTATGTTAACTACATTACCAAATTAAAATAATAACAATAATACTTGCTTCCAAAGAAACACACACATAATTCACATACCAAGATTAATAATTACACCAAATAATCCACAAAACAAAAAAACACAAAACATACAAAATTCCGCCGCAACGCGCGGGCTTACCCCACTCGTTGAAACCAAATAATTAAACCCTTTATCCTTCTGCACGTTCGCCGAGTACACAAGTAGTCTTCAATTACTAAAAGCGCCGGCTAAGAATTACTCATCTTCTGGTCCACCGAAAATAAAAAAGAGATGAACAATAGGTGGCGTTTAAGGTATGACAGGGTGGCATAGAGGCAGCGGTTTATGGCGGCCGATTAGGATTCAGCATCAAACCTGCTCATGATACCATGTTAGACAATGATAAAACCCCGTGGATATAACTTTATTAATTAACATTATTTATAATGATAAAACCTAATTCGCAAAACTCACAAGCCGGGCTTGACCTAAGTATCAACTAATAGTAATAGTTAATGGTGAAGTGTTGGCTCAAATTTTAGTAGCTGTAATAGTTAATGTTCATTGACATTAATTAACCAAGAAGATGGGCAATATGATATATCGTGTTGAGCGGATACTCTAAACTCCTTTGCAGATACGTTATGCATACCTTTGCATTAAAAAGCTGTTGCACTCGTTCATTTTCTTTTTCAAAGCAGTGTGTTACTGTGTTTTGTTTGCTAAATTTATTTATTTACTTACTTATTTATTTATTTTTAATGCAAAAGCTTCAAGCACAGATGTGGTGTTTCATAGGATGCACAAATGAACTTAGTTTGCATGTCATTGCTTTACTCGTTACTTCTCGTTTGAGCTTGATTTTATCACGGCTTTGCTTTTATTGTCCTCATTTGAAGACTTGCCGGTAAGTCACCCAAGCCGGTACTACTTTCACATGAGGGCCACAAAACAAAGCCGTGAACATGCGTGAAAAGCTGACAATATTGTGGTATAAGTAGGTGGGATGTTACAAGTGTATGCATGATTGTATCTCTAGCTTTCTGCAAGTTCTCATTAGTTGGGTTAGTGGTGTTTTATAAAATCGGCTGTTTAAAAATCACGCGCAAGAGTTAAGAAATTGTATATAGATTGCCTCAACACTAGGTGATGTTCGTTTATGATAACATGGTACGAATAAGAATATTGAATATTGATGTTTATAAACTTATTGTAATAAAGCTAGTATAGTACGCCCGCACTCCATTGCGGCTTTCTTTTCTTCGTTCATGGTTGCTTAAATAAAAAAGAATTAAAAGTTTTACGATATTATACGTACACTTTCTTGTTCGATAGTCTTTATAGACGTCAAAACTCATATATTTCTATTTCATAAACGAGAACATGTTAATTTATCTGGAAAACTTTGTACAGAAAGGTGACATAACATTTTGAATATTTTTAAAGTTATGAAAAAGCGTATTGTTATATATAACTTATTATTACTTTAAACATTTGTTTATAAAAAATAACCCTTTTCTAAAATAAATACCTTACATTCTGTTCCCGAGTTTATTTTTTGGAGTGAAAGGAAATGGTTTGGGATGGTAGTAAAAAAGAATTGTGTTCCTGAGATTTTTTAAGAGGGGAGAGGAAAGTAAAGGATAGTAAATTACATCAAAACTACTCTCCTAATTTACTTCCCAAATTGGGATGAAATGGAGTGGTGTTGATTTTAAAGCTATTTTTTTGTTACTTCCTTCTCTTTTCTTTCCAACTCGGGAACACAAGATAAAAAAATAATTTCTTATTACTCTCCTCTTTACTTCACTCCTTTTTTCCTCTCCATATCTTTTCTTTCCGTTTTATACTCAGGAACAGAGTATTAATACAGTAAAAAAAATCGCTCATCATTTTGGGGTCTATGTAATTTTTTAATCAAACATAATGAGATACAAAATTTCTACATTCGCGCGTTGTTGCAAGATTATAAAGCTTTGAATTATGTGTTTTTGTGACTGTCTAGTTCTTGCTAATTAAATAACATAACATCAAATCATTAAACTTGTTTGTGTGTATACATTGAAGTTTGAAATAAACAATATTATATATAACAATGACTTCTATAACATATAAGAATAACACTACAATATGAATTTGTTATTTATTTATTTATTTTTTGGGTAAAAGGGTGAATTCGTTTCTTTATCAATAACGTGTAAATGTGTAATTACTCGGAACCTTCTCATTAAAAAATTATGTTGAAAGGTAAGTATTTTAGGAAAAATGGTTCAACACTTTTATATACTTATCTCTCATATAAATCCAAGTGGGGAAAAAATATGATTAAAATATTTATAATATTTTGTCATTAATCTATAAGTATAGGATCATAATTGAATCTAAAGAGTAGTCAACGCAACCTAAATTTAGGTTGGACACAGTGGTGACCCAAGTCACCGAGTGCCATGTCAGTTTTCTCTCTCTAACGATCAGACATTACCCAAATGCCAGAGTAGTAACCACCTTTTTATTATATATATATATATATATATATATATATATATATATATATATATATAGGTGGGATCATTAAAAAAGTCAAGTTTGGTAGAAAAGTAAGAAAAGTGTACAAATCACCGCTTCCCTTCCCCCTCCTTTTTTTTCTGCTAACTATAAGGGTCACTTTGTCACTTTCTTAATTTTTCAAGGGTCTTTTTTGTGTTTCATTTAATTTTGTGTTATTTTATCCATTGAGTTATTTGACTGCATTCAACGTACATAATCTAAAAGATGTTATACATTTTTGGAAGCTTTCACCCCATTTTTTTTAACTTAAGCTTTCACCCCATTATATCTGTTACTTTTTGCTCATTTTTTTTGTTTGCTCATTTATCACGTATTACAATAAAAATTAAGAACAAATGATTTGACATTCATACAGACAAACACACAAACAAATTCGATTATCTCATAATATTCAGATTAAACAAGGATCCACCATGCTCAGGCTAAAATCCCACAATTTCTTTGGCAATTCAGAACCTCTCAATAATCGTTTCATCGTCATGAACCTAAAATTCTGCAGCCCCTACGACAAGCAGTAAAAGTATACAAATTTTGTAGAAAAAACAACGCCAGACTTAAGCTTAGTTGAATATCCCAAAAATAAATGGTGGCTATCACCATCTAGATAGCACCCTCTTCTAAAACTCCGGTACTTTTACTGATCCAGTTACTATAACCCAACATGTACTCATTTCACAATCAAATGATTACTCTTTCTATAAGCTTTCTTCCAGCAGGTATTGCGCTCCACGGCCACCAAATACAAGAACGCCTCAACTATCTATAGATTATGTAATAGCAAATAACTAAGATAAGTATAGCTCCAGTAAATTAGTAAATAGGAAACGATTAGAAGAGGCGATTTCAACCCGTTTACTTATAATTGGGTCAACTTGGATCATGTTTTATCTCAAACAATCAAAATGAAATATTTTAACGAACGGGGTTAAATGTGCTGAAAAGGTAATGAGTTGAAAGTCTCCCAAAGTTCAACTGTAATGTAGACAACCTCCTAATGTCATTCATATTTTGTATGCACAGGTTAATTATTAATTGTAATCGATGCAGTAACTTGGTGTTGCAGAAACATTAAACTAGTGTCAATTCAAGATTTGGAAACAGACTACCTAATGTCATTCAAACATATAACTAGAACACATACCAAGTAATCAGTTGTAAGACTGGTACTAAATGATCTACGGAGGTTTCTTAGACTCCAAAACTAGCCAATTCGATTACGGGTAGCAACGCAACATAGTACATAAGAATTTAACCTTGATGATATATGTAAAGGCGCGTATTTTAATACTTGAGCAATTAGATTACGGGTTGCAACACTCTAGTAATAAGAACTTCCTTCTTTATGTTTGTGGATGAGTCGACAACCCTGCACTTCCAAACTTACTCACAAGGTCTACGACCCTAATATAATAGTAGCTGCAAACACAACATTATAGAAAAACTAAAGAAGCATAATTCACTTTCACATATCAACCATTTGATTTCGCAAACAACGGCAATGTTAAAAATAACAAGCTCACATATAACCTGGATTTTAAAGAGCGTGTGGTTGGGTAACGGGTCAAAACAGGTACTTTCTGAGTCAAACTGTTAACAAATGCACAAATCTGTTAACAGATGCACTAGTATATATTAACAGATGCACTAATATATATGTAACAACATTCTCAAGAATCTTCATTTGAGAAGCTTATGCTTAATATCTTATTTCCTCCCAAAAAAATATATATAATAACATAGAAATAAGCTTATCCACACACCACTAAATAGTTTAAAATCTTTTTGAAAAAAACAAAAAAAATGTTAAGGACCTAAAATAACCTTACCCAAACACCACTAATAGCTTATTACGACTTAAAAAGTGAAAATATGCTCTTAAGCATGAACTAAAAAAACGTAAGCCGAAGTGCCAAACCTAAATAAGCTCATAGGCCCTAAAAACCTATGCATCAAATTTTAATTGAATCAGTGTACTTTCATGGCATAAAACCTCCTAATCATTTATTTCGTACCCAGTAGCAGATCAATTATTTTATTATAACTTTACATAAAATCCCATTTTGAACAGAACCAATTGAGACCTCTTACCCGACTTGCCCATTTTACCATATACTTTCTTTACAGCCATTTGTGTTACTTTCTTTCGTACCCACATGTAGCATCACGGTTCATCGTCACTGGACTTGGTTTAACAAGAGAAGTAGACATGAACACTCTTTTGATGGGCATACCTATATGCTTTTATAATCAAAAGCGAAAGTTTCTTCAAAAAATTATGCATTAGCGATTATCAGTCGAGAAGCCATTATCAAAACTCTTACAATACAAATGGATGCACTAATATGTCTAAATAGATGTTCTGAACATGCAAAATGGATGCACTAAATGAGTTTGACCCAATACCCAACCCACCAGACATACCCTTCTTAGGGAGAAGACTATATAAAGTAAATATTTATTGTTCTTTCAAGAGAAAGTGATAAACAAATACTATATCTTTTACATTGTGTTGTAATTCACATCTTTTAGAAATTGATGACTAAGAGCATTTGACTCCAGACATACTAAATTTGTTCTAAAAACTATTATTACCTAATATAACTTCAGTTATAACCAGTTTCCATGCAAATTAAAGTGTCAGTTTCAGTAGCATAATGCAAATACCTGATGTGGACTATTTTTCTGTATCGAAGTCATTGTTGACAAGCACCAACAACACTAGACGATACCCGAATAACCTCAAATCCTCGAGAATTTAGCACTTGAATCTGCAATTAGGACATAAGTTGATCATTATAAGAATTTCAAGACATGCCATATATAGTTTTATAAAAAAAATAATTTAATAGAAATAAAAACAGGAAATTAACTTAAGATAATATGGAAATGTGGATTTATTCAATTAGTAAGAAATAATACATGCTCACAAAGAGCTCCATGCACTATTCAACCAAACAGATGCCCTAATATGTACAGCGATGCACTAAAATAGCCTATTTTGACCCACTACCAAACCCACCAGACACACTCTTCTTAGGGAGAAGACTACATATAGTAAATATACAAGTACACAAGTAGTTCCAACGATGCACTAAACATACCAACAAATGCAAAAGTAGTTCCAACGATGCACTGAACATACACACTGATGTCATAATATGTCAAACGATACACTACACTAGTCAAACTCAGTTATACCCTAATGTATACATCGATGCACTAAACATAAAAACAAATGCCCAAATATTTCCAACGATGCACTAAGCTTACACACTAATGCCTTAGTATATCTGATGATGCACTAATCATACTCACCAATGCACTAATATGTTTCATTGATGCACTAAACATACAAACTGTTAACCTGATGCAACAACCACAAACACAGATGCACTAATACAACCTCGTGCCCTAACGTGTAATCAGATGCTACAAAAATTTACACACAGATGCCCTAAGATGTCATGTCATTCTATATTCACACATATGCAACAAATTAGTGCATCGCAGTTATATATCTTACTCAGACAATTTATCAAACACATGGTGTGCAATTTTTAATAAACACATTTTAACGCATTTTTTTCATCAAATTTGTTCCATATCTAGTAGAAAACTAAAATAACTTAAAAATTTTAAAAATTGTAATTTAATACTTTCAGGTTATACACAATTAAAAGCTTACATAATTAAAAACTTATTCTAGTTGCTGAAATTAGTGCACTTACTGTTGTATGTATTTTCGGCGAGTGTCATCGATGATGGACTATTCATGATGTCAGTGATTTAGCGGCTATTGGTGGCGTTTCAATGATGGTGGTGTCGGCAGTGGCTGTAATGGTGGTTACCAGCGATGATGAAAATGATTGTAATTATTCCTAGCGATGACGGTGGTTGTAATGGTGGTTACCGGCGATGATGAAAATACGATCACTCCGGTATGAAAATGGCGGTGTATGGTTGATTAGAGAGAGTGTGTGTGTGTTTGGTGTGAGTTTATGAGAGGTATCTGGATCATACCAGGCATTTGGTATGAATTTTGTTAATTTTTTATTTTTACCCTAAACTTTGCACTGTTATCAAATTCTACCCTATAACTATTTTTCTCACTTTTCTATCCAAATGTACTTTTCTCTAGAACCATATATATATATATATATATATATATATATATATATATATATATATATATATATATATATATATATATATATATATATATATATATATATATATATATATATATATGTGTGTGTGTGTGTGTGTGTATGTGTGTGTGTGCATGTGTGTGTGTGTTTTACCTTGATCTACCAACAAAAAAAACCCTAAAAAAACTCTCTTTGGCGATTTTTTCCCCCTCCCTAACATCAAATCGTTTTTTCTAAATCTGCCTAATCTATTGATTATTTGCTTCGATCTGCTTTGGTTATGAATTAACATCCTTTGTTATTTGTTCCCTGATTGGATTTGAGCTTTATTTGATAAGATTTTGTGGATTTTTAAGAATTGTTTTGTTAGGGTTTGTATAAATCGCTTTTTGCTTTAATCCGACTATAAGGTTTCTTGAATCGAATTCTTATTTTCCTTGATCCTTAGTCGGTTTATCCCCTTTATAATCTTCCTTGAATCACTTCTAATATTATTATGTCGCTTATAACTATGGGACCTGGTTGATCTTTTGTGCTTATACGTTTGAAACCCTAACGTTCAGTTTGGGTTTTACTTGTTCAATTGGTGTTTTGCTACTTGCTGGTAATCTTCTTTTTGATTGATTGTACGTGGGTAAGAGAGATATTAAATAAGGGTTTTCTTACTAGTAAGAGTGCTTCTGATCGTGTTGATGTTGAGGGTTTGGCTGCTCCCCAAGGTGATGTTGTGGCGAGTTCGTTTGATGATAAGATCCGCGACATGGAACGGAGAATTGTTGAAGGTAAATTTGTGTTTGTGGATGATGATGGGGTTCCTATACCTCTGAATGATGGGATTCATGTCACTAGTACTTCTGCTAATGTTGATGCTAATGTTAAAGATACGCTGAATGAACCTCAAGTGGAACAATTGATAGCTAATGCGCATATTAATTTTGATGATGCTATGATTAAAATTCAAAGTGAGATTGTTACGAATGAAGTTAATTTAACAAGTTCTCCTCCTTCGAATGCAACTTTGGGTCCTAAGATGAATATGAATATGAGTGCTACTTTTGGTCCCAAGGCTCATAAGGTTGGTACTACTAATGGTAATGGAGTGAAGTCGGTTTCTTATGCGGGTGCTACTTCTAATGAACCTCAGAAACATGTGTCTAATTTCGGAGGTTGGAATGTAGCATAAAGAAGGAGGATGTTGACCTTTCAGTTCCAATTAAAGTAGTGGAAGAGGTGAATACGAAGTTTGAGAATACTCTCTATGGTTATTTTCTTGGCCAATGCCTTGCTTTTCCTGTTGTTGATTATTATGTTCGCAATGCATGGGCTAAGTTTGGTTTGCAAAAGGTAATGATGAATGCTAAGGGGTTCTTCTTCTTTAAGTTTAACTTGAAGAAAGGTGTTGATGATGTGCTCGAAAATGGTCCTTGGTTGATCAGAAATGTTCCTATTATTCTTAAACCATGGAATTTGAACACAAACCTACTTAAAGAGGATTTGACTAACATCCTAGTGTGGGTTAAATTCCATGATGTTCCCCTTGCTATGTTTTCTGATGATGGCCTCAGTCTTCTTGCCACACTGATTGGCACACCCAAAAGGTTAGATGCTTTTACAAGCCAAATGTGTAAGGAATCGTGGGGCCGTAGTAGTTTTGCCAGATGCATGATAGAAGTGAAATCAAATGAGGTGCTTCGGGATAGTCTCACTATTGAGATACCATTACTTGATGGTTCGGGTTCGACTATTAAGAAGATACGGGTTGAATACGAATGGAAACCACCTCGTTGTGATAACTGTAAGATCTTTGGTCATACTCTGGTTGATTGTCCTAAAGTTGTTGCACCTCCAGTTCAGCCTACTAAGCCTGTTAATGATGGGTTTACGACTGCCAATAATAAAAAGAAGGGTAAGCAAGGTAGTCTTACTACTCAGGGTAAAGGAGGGTTTAATAAACCTGTTGTGGGTAAGCAGTTTCAGTATCAACCCAAAAAGAATCCTCCTGAACCTAAGAAGGTGGATGGCACTAAGAAGAAGGCCTCCGATGTTGCTAGTACGAGTGGAACGGAGATTTCTACATCTAATCAGTTTGCTGCTCTTAATATTGATGATACAGATGTTTTTGGTATTCCGTCTAATGACAACAACAAGGATGTAGATGCTGGTCGTACAATGGAAGTTATTGTGGATGAGTCTAATAAGACAGGTAATACAATGAAAGTTAATGAGGAAGAGTCTATTAAGATTGGTAATGTTTCACAAGCTCCTCTTGTGAGTGATTTTAAAGAGAAGGAGTCGGTTGTGGCTCCTACCACTGGTGTTTCTTCTTCTCCTCCCACCTCTTCTACTAAGAGGGTTAACCTTTTTTCTAAGGTGGGAGAGATTGTGCTTTCGAATTCTGAAGAAGAGGTGGCTAACCCTTTTGATGAGTCTGCTAATTTGTTTGGTGGTGGTCAAGATTTTGAAGATGCTGATGATGACTATGATTACGATGACTATGCGAACCAGGTTTATGATCTTCCAGGGAATTTGGATGCTTTTAATGCCATCTATGACACTAGGCTTCAAGGTCGTAGGAAGTAATTTTATTTCATTATGTCTTATGTTGTCATGTGAGTTTGTTTAGAAAATAGGAAGTATCTTTTATGTAAGTTTTTTGCCTATGTAACGGGCTGAGATATGGGATTCACCCAAATCCATTGTACTCAAACGTTTTGGTTTATATATTTACCAGGGTGCATGATTACTCCCCTTTACCCAATATATATATATATATATATAAAATTCTTCATATTAAATTCAATGTTTGATACAAGCGTCTTTTGTTTACTACAGGTTACACCACCAACTACGAAACCAAAGGTTTGGGTTAAAATAAAAAGGGTGGTATAATAAAAAGTGTAGGAAGCCCCCGCAGCATGCCACGTGTCTCCCAAAGTCAACCCGCTTTTTTCATAACTGTAGGGGTATTTTCATCATTTTACAATACACTATATAAATCCTTTTTTTTACATCTCTTACAATTTACATCTCTCCTCCCAATCTTCTTCCTTCACGTCTCTCAAAGTCAACCGTATTCCCCACCTTCACCACCGTGTTCCCCACCTTCCCCACCTTCACCACCGTGTTCCACCGTATTCCCACCGTATTCACCATCGCTTTCCACCAATCGATCCACCGCCTTTACCACCGCTTTTTTGAAGATGTCTATTCAATCATCAACCATTGAATCCTCAGTTTCTGTTAATAATGAATCTAGTTCATCATCAATTTCTGATAGTAAGATTTTTGTTCAAGCTTAATTGCTTTTTAACTTTTTTTTTTTTTGATTGCTACTTATAAGTATTTGATGCAGTATATTTATGTGTATGATGCAATATAGATTAGAGTGTAGTTTTTTTTTTTTTTTTTTTTTTTTTTTTTTTTTTTTTTTAATTTTTTGATTTTTAGTTTCAAAGTTTATATATCAGTCATAAAAATATTTAAATTTCAAATCATACTCAAATAGAATAAATTGATATATGTGTGATGTACTAGATGCAATATTTTGATGCATTAGTTCTAATGTTTTTAGTTTATAGGTACATTTTTTTGATCTGGTATTAAATTTCAGCATTTTGAGTTTTTATAATTGTGATGCACTAGAAATAATTCTATGATGCACTTATTTATATTATTGTACTCTTTGAAATTTTATTACTATCTTTAATATTATTATGTAGTGGATTTAAGAGTTTGATGTACTAGTAGATAGTTTTTTTTTTTTTTTTTTTTTTTTTTTTTTTTTTTTTTTTTTTGAGTTTTTAAAATCTCAGCAATGATTTTTTATATGTGATGCAATGTATTTAAAACTGTGATGCAATCCTTTCAGATGTTGAGGTCGAAAGTGTTCGAGTTAGAGATCATGTTGGTTATTATATGTGTGACGATAATGGCAATAGGACATGGTATCCTGAATGCGGCGAAAAACCTATAAAAGGTTGTCAGTTTGTTTCAATTGATCAGGCTTATAGTTTCTACGTAGCTTATGGTAAAAAAGGCGGTTTTGACATTAGGAAAGGCGGACAGTACCAAGCTGCAGGTACGAAAGAGACAACTATAAAATACTTCTATTGCTCAAGAGAAGGGTTACCTTTAAAAAGGAAATCTGTAGATGAAAATTCAAATGCCAATAACTCTGAAGAAGGTGAATGCAGTAATGGTTCTATTAAGTTTGGCGAGTTTAAGAATAAGCAAAAAAGGAGGAAGGCTTCTTTTAGATGTGGCTGTTTAGCCTCACTTACTCTTAAGAAAATTGGAAATGTTTATGAAGTTACTAATTTTGAAGACGGACATAACCATCCTCTCGTAGCAGAAAAGGATATGATTTTTATGAAGAATTATAGGAATATGGGATATACAAAGCAGCATTTTCTTTACCAAGTTTTGAATGCAAATTTTGGTCCTGCAATCGGTTTTAGGTTATTGAAACAGTTGTATGGTGGCTTTGATAAAGTTGGTGTTACAAAGAGTGACTGTAAGAACAATAAGAAGAAAATTAGTGTTTTTATTGGAAACCGAGACGCTCAAATGGCTGTTGGAAAGCTGCTTAGTCGAAAGCTTCATTCGCCTGGCTTTTATGTCAATGATTATAAAGGTGATTCACTTATTCGTTACATCACAGTTATAATATCTAGCGCATCATATTATTATATTTAGTGCATCACATTATTATTATTATTATTATTATTATTATTATTATTATTATTATTATTATTATTATTATTATTATTATTATTATTATTATTATTATTATTATTATTATTATTATTATTTTAATTTTTTGTTTTAGGTGATGACGATCGGTTGGTTGGTCTCTTTTGGGCTGGAAGAAGCTATTAGGGACTACCAAACATTTGGTGATATAGTATCCTTTGATGCAACATTTCGTTCTAACAAGTACATTCTGTTCCGTATTCTGAATTTTTGTTTATTTACTGTTTTATTTGTTATTGACTGATATATACTGTTTTTATATGGTATAAAATGTAGGTATCAAATGGTATTTGTTCCTTTTACGGGTATCAACCATCATAACCGTTGTCTTACATTTGCTTCCGGGTTGCTTGCTGATGAGTCTGCCGGAGCGTACATATGGTTACTTAATGAATTCAAAAATGCTTTTGGAAAGGATCCAAATGTTGTTATTACATATCAAGATCCATCAATGAAGATAGCTATAGAAGAATGCTTCCCGAATTCAAGGCATCGACTGTGTATGTGGCATATTATGCAGAAATTGAGTACGAAGGTATTTCTTTATAGTACTTATGCCTATGATGCAGTAGCTTATATTAGATGATGCAGTTAATTTTTCGTATCCATTCATACTAAAAAGATTTTTATTTTTTGAAAACCGTTGATGTATTAATTTTTTTCAAATTGATGCAATTTTATTTATTACATAAACTGATGCAGTAAAATAATTTATATCCATTCCTATTCCTATTATATTAACAATTTTCTGTTTTTCCAGGTTGGTTCTGATCTATTTAGTGGGCCTTATTTTAAAAAGCGCATATGCGATATTGTTTGGACCGACCAGATTTCACCTGAAGTATTTGAGAAAGAGTGGGAGAGAATGATAAATGATTTTGATCTCCATGATAATAAATGGTTAGGTGAAATGTTTGTAATGAGAGAGAGATGGATACCAGCGTATTTGCGTGATGTTCATATGGCAGGGCTAATGCGTACTACTTCAAGATCCGAAAGTGAGAACCATTTTTTTGGTAAATGGACCAGCCCCCATCTTTCCCTTGTTGAATTCTTAAGCCACCACGACACTGCTATCGAGTATCAAAGGTACATTGAGTGTAAGAATGACCATGAATCAAGGTATAGATCTCCAGAATTCAAAACAGATCTTCTGATGGAACAAGATGCATCTAACCTATATACAAGAACTATATTCTTTGATGTGCAAGATGAGATGCTTTCTTCTTATAAGTTTTGTATTGCATTGAACGTTGTTCAAAGTGAGAATATGGAAAAATATTCAGTTCGTGATTCCCAGTTTGAGAAGAGAGAGCTCGTTGATAATGTTTATCAGGTATCATATTTTACTGCATCACTTTTTTATATCTACTGCATCATAGTTATAAATTTAGTGCATCATAGTTTGTATATATTGCATCATAGTTATACATCTAGTGCATCATATGTTTTATTAATTTTTCAAATTTTTTTTGTAGGTTGAATTTTGTAAGTCTGAGATGAAACTTCATTGTAGCTGTAATCGGTACGAGTATTATGGCTTGTTATGTCGCCATGCTTTCTATGTTCTAAGGATGAACAATGTAGAGGAGTTTCCCCGAAACTATTTAGAGAAACGGTGGTTAAATAACGTGAAACCTTCAAAATTAGCTCTTCCCAGAATCAGTGGTGCATCAGATGCAGTAAGGAATGAAGTTTTGGAATTATATGAGATTTTTGAGTCTACTGTTGATCGTTTGGTACATGACTTAAGCAAGTTGGATATCTACAAAGAAAAGATGCAAGAGTTATTGAATCAAGCTGTTAGTGGTATTTCGACAGTTCCGAAAATGAATGGGAAAGTTGTTATTGGTTCAACGCTTGGTGTTAAAGAGCCTGAAGAAAAAACAATGAACAATCCATTGAAGAGTAAAACTAAAGGAACCGGTGTCTTTTCAAGAATGAAGCCAAGAGTAGAAGTATCTGCTGAAGAACTGTCAAAGAGAAGGGCATGTGGGGTATGTGGAGAGAAGGAAGGACACAATTCCAGGACTTGTCAACAGGCGCGACCATCGAAGAAACCAAAGCAACAAGATACAACAAAAAGAACTGGTTTGAGAGAATCTACGCGCAAAAAATGAATATTTTTTTCTATATTTTTTCTTTTTTTACGAATAAAAAAATGATTCAGTTGTAAACATTCTACATTTTTCCTTTTTTCTTACCCATAAAAAACTCATTCAATTGTAAAGAAAGAAAGGTGCATCATACAATTTTAATGGAAGATTGGCTTAGTTTTCTCAACATGATATTATTTTTTTGGTGTATCAGTATGAATGATCTCCATGATGTAGTAACAGATAAATATTGATGCAGTAATTATATTGAACTGTGATGCAGTTACAAGTATATATTGATGCAGTAATTATAATGAACTGTAATGCAGTAACAATTATATATTGATGCAATAATTATAAAACATAAACCATAAATAAAAGTAATAACAAACACTTATCATTAAGCTCTTAATTTTGTTCAACCATTAACCAAATGTAACCATAGAAACATTGTCTAAATTCCAAAGTACAATTCAAACACTAATCACTAACCAAATATAACCATAGAAACTTTGTCTAAAATATATCCAAAAGATTTCAGTTTTTAAGTAATCCCAACGCTAACTTCCCATCACTGATCTATTCAAGAGTCTTGATTAGAGTGTCGTTAAACATCTTCATCAAGTTTGCATCAACTTTAACATCAACATAAGTTAAGATATTTGACTTCTTTCCTTGTTTCTTGCAAAAAGCTTCTGCATCTTTCATTATTTTCTTCTTTTGGTCATTAAGATCTTTTAGTAAAATCTTTGCCAGGTACTTTGCACGAAGCATCTTTATTTGTTGTTTCAGATGTACCCATTCATCTTGTAGTTCAAACAAAAATACATCTTCCCCGACATAGATTTCCATGTGCCTCATGACAAATATTCCGCAGTCAGCAGCATTGTAAGTTGTCTTCCACTTTAATGGCACCATTCTTGGGATCGACAACTATATCTCAGCAATCTTTGGATGCTTTATCTTTTCAAGGTAATTGACAAATGTATCAATCTGTGAAAAATAATAAGATTTTGTTAAATTAATTTTTTTTTATTATCCTGTGATACACTAGATATTGAACTTAGATGTACTAGAAGTTTAACTGTTTGCATATTTGTTAAAACTTATAAAATATGATGTACTAGATTTTTAACTTTGATGTTGAACTTAGATGTACTAGATTTTTAACAGTTTGCATATTTGTAAACTTTTTACTGCATCATAGTGTTATATGTACTAAATATAACACTATGATGCAGTAAAAAGTTTACAATGTAGTAAATATGACAAAAGTTTTTACTGCATCATAGTGTTATATGTAGTAAATATGACAAAAGTTTAACTTGTATGCACTAAATATAACACTATGATGCAGTAAAAAGTTTACAATGTAGTAAATATTTCATTTTTATGCAGTAAAAACATTCTTTTTATGTTTAGGTATACTTACCAGAGCTTGTGCATACTTCCTATATCGAACTGAGATATCTTCAATGCCATTGTCCACGTTGTCAAGTATGTCGATATTACCATTCTTCATATTAAAGCATATGAGATAGTAATGATTCGACCCACTTTCAGTGATCTTAATGCAAGGAAAGAAGATCTGCAGACATTTTTACGCTTAATCATCATTGGAATTAATTATGAAAATCAAATTATTGGAACTCATAATAATAAGTCAATTTTTTTTACTTAGCAAACCAACATCATTCATGTCTTTCACTCCTGAATTTTTCAAAACACAGTTAAAATTATCTTCAAATGTCTTTTTTCTTTTCTCCAATTCCTTTCCTTCTTCAAAATCCACCATCCGATGCGGCTGTTTTTGTAAATAAGAAACGTTTTATAAGCATAAAAATTTTACATCTTAATTTTAACTATATTATATAGTTGAATTACTCACCAGCATTAACGTAGTACAATAAACATTTCTCTTTTGTGAAATGTCATCTCGGAATTGCTCATCATAGTTTAGTATTTTGCTCCGTACATCTATCACAGGTGCAGCAAGTTCAACTTCAGGGTATAGGCTTAAGAAAAAGACACCCTCTATTTGCAATCCATTCGATTCGAATACAATATCACTGCACATTTAAGATTCAGTAAAATTTTAGTATTGATGCAGTGTAATATATCTTATAATGCAGTAACATAAAAAAACAGATGCAATGACATATAACCATTGATGCAGTATCTTATGAATAGTGATGCATTAACATATTACCTTTCAGGACAGCTGTCAATCCACATGTACTCAACTAGTTTCATATCTGCTTCATTCCATTTTTTAAAGATGTGTACTTTCCTATCATAGTATGGCGACTTCATAGCATTAGAGGGCTTTACTATACGCTTTTCCTTCAATATATCATCCTCTTTATCCTCTATCACAGCTTTCGCGCCTCTCTTTTGGACTCTTTTAGGTTTTTATGTATTCTCTTGAACTGTTTTAGGCTCTGCTTTTTTCGATGGAGCTTTTTAAGGTTTGATCATTTGCTTTTTTGTTTCTTCCTTTTTACCCCTTCCCTTTTTTTTCGGTTCCTCATTGGTTGCTACTTTTTTTTCTCCATTTAACCGGTTGCTTTTTGGTTGCTGCAGCAACTTCTTTTTCCTTTTGTATATTCTCAAATGGAATATAATTTATAGGCGCAACAGAACTCACCGGAATCGCATTAATCACATGAACAGCTGATTATTTTACCGCATCAACAGTTGTCTTTTTGGCTTCGTTTGAATTATCATCCTTCTCAACGTCATACTTTCCAGAACTGTTTCTTTTTAGCTTTAACTTGGTACTATGGTATGGCGGAGTTGCAATTGCAGCTTTTGTTGCAGTGGCACTTGGTGCATCAGAAGTGGCACTTGGTGCATCAGCATTTGAACTTGGTGCCTCAGGAATGGCACTTGGTGCATCAGCAGCATTGGCACTTGGCGCATCAGCATTGGCACTTGGTGCATCAGCATTGGCACTTGGTTCATCAGGAATGGCACTTGGTGCATCAGCAGCTAACTCTTTTGCTTCATCTGTTATACCGGTTGACAAAAATGGCAGTTTTACTATTTGGTCAACCATCTCAGTTTCATTCAAACTTTCTTTGTCTTTAATTGCCCAACTTAGCTGAGATAGTGTAACATCTTCATCATCCAGTTTTCTTCTTTTGTTATTACTTGAAAATTTATTTTTCGTGAGATTCGGTTCCTGAGATTCAGGCAAATACAATATCTTCAAGGTCATCAAACTGCATCTCTTGTGATTGATTCTCATTTGCATTTGTTGATTGAGATAAGCCTTGACTTGAATTTAAATCAATATCAAATGGAACTATAGCGTTGTATTTTGTTGCAACTAAATCTTGTCCCGAAACTTCAGGGTTGGTCCCAAATATATCATCATTCTTTTCCTTTTTACTCACTTTTTCCAGAAAATATTTCATATCAATCAAATCATGATTTTCGTTCAAAGCTGTTTTCTTGTTTCGTGACTCATTCAAATCATCTTTAATCCCATCTTTATTTATACCATTGTCCCCAGCGATATCATCATTTCCACCATCTTCTTTATTCTGATCACCCATTTGTTCATTATGATTTTTTGCATCATCAACATTCTCCCAACCATTTCCATCATTTTCATAAACATTTGTTGCATCATCACCATTTTTATAACCATCTTCATTATAAAATTTAGCAAACAAATCCTTCCTAATTTCAACCAGTTTTTTCAACTCTTCATCCTCAGGGTTTAATGTCGAAGCTATCATCAACTTGTAATCAGTATCCAGCATCAACTGATTACACAACACCATATTGTCTCTTATAATTCCCTTCATTTCCTAAACATTTAAAAGAAACAAAATTAGCTTACTGCATAACAGTGTTTTTATTATTGCATCATATTTTATAAGATTAAATGTACTGCATCAAAGTTAAAAATCTAGTACATCTAAGTTCAAAATCTAGTGCATCACAGTTAAACTTCTAGTACATCTAAATTCAATATCTAGTGCATCACAGAGTATAATACTTTTTAATTAATAATACCTCAAAAGATTTTGATCTGAACTCTTTACTTGCTTCTTCCATATCAATTGTTCCATAGAGTCCATATTTAAGATCAATTTTTGGAGTCTGTAGTTGATATGCAAGGTTTCCTTCTTCGTCCCCTGTTAGTACATAAACATAGAATTAAATTAAAAATAAACAAGTTTTTCAAAAAGTTTCTCTTTTTAAAAATATATAATATTTTTATATATTATACCTGCTACACTCTTCTTTTGTTTTTTGTCCAATTTCTTCTTTTTCATTGGTCCTTCAATCATTTTCATCGGTGGTTCAATCACCTCAACACCTTCCGCAATTGGTAGACATCTAAAACCCAATGCGAGTTCTTCTTTTTGCCTTTCAAACAAAAGTTTTTAACTCCACGCCTTGAACGCTGGTACTGTTTTCTCCACTTTGACAGTCTCAGATGT
The DNA here is from genome assembly GCA_030686995.1 of Artemisia argyi. Classification (NCBI taxonomy): domain Eukaryota; kingdom Viridiplantae; phylum Streptophyta; class Magnoliopsida; order Asterales; family Asteraceae; genus Artemisia; species Artemisia argyi. Next base: position 30,019,718 of record CM060694.1, read on the forward strand.
CGTTGAATTAACATATATGATCTACAACAAATAAATTTGTATTAAAATATAATCTTAATTTTTATTGTATGTGAGTGAAATATAATGCATCAATGTTTTATGTCTATTGCATGATAGTAGTGAGAATCAGACAATCATATTTTTTTATATCTAATGCATCCCTGTTTCAAATGGTACTGCATCACACACACACACACACACACACACACACACACACACACACATATATATACTGCATCATACTATTTATTATTAGTGCATCACATATCTATATATACTGGATCATACTTTTTCTAATTATTGCATCACGGTGTAACAAAAGATAGAAAACTTATGTGAGTATACTACATCATACTTTTTCTAATTAGTGCATATTATTAGTGCATCACATATCTATATATACCGCATCATACTTTTTCTAGTGCATCACATATCTATATATACTCTCTTATCATATTATTTTGAATCAGACAATCATATTTTTTTATATCTAATGCATCCCTGTTTCAAATGGTACTGCATCACATATATATATATATATATACTGCATCATACTAGTCATTATTAGTGCATCACATATCTATATATACTGCATCATACTTTTTCTAATTAGTGCATCACAATGTAAGAAAAGATAGAAAACTTACAACAAGCAAAAGTAATGGTCCACTGAAAATTTTGTACTGCTTATATCCGGAACACTCCTTGACCATACACTCTACAACGTATGAGCACCAATCCATATGAGACACGTTATCAGTATTAGAGAGAATTGGTATAATTCTCTCATTTACCTCCCCATCTTTGTTTCCTTGGCTAAATATGGAGAAGAACAGTACCATGAAAGCAACCCGAAACTCCCAATCCACTTCAGTTAGACTGCACAAATGTTCCTCCAACTTCGATATATAAATTGTTTTTTAACAACAATACTTTCCATTATTTCTCTCCATTTTGCAGTAGTCTCCTCATAAAGATTTTTCTCTGCAAGCGCTTCAACTTTCATATCACCCATTGGGATTCCTAGCATATCCCTAACCAATTCTCGAGTAATTTTTATTTTTCTTCCATCATTCATTTTAATCGAGCAGGTTTCTGATTCGAAATTTCTAACCACCCACAACCCTAATTCTGATGGTATAGAATAAAAATTGAAGTTATTATGAAACTCGCCAAATCCCATCTTTCTTAATTCCTCCACCTGTTGACTTCTTAAATTCTCCAGAACCTTCTTCAGATTTCTCGGTGACATTCTTATTTTGATAGATTTGGGTTCATTAATTCTGACTTCCTGTATTAAACCTTCATCTTCACACATAACTTTTTCCTTTTTAACTTTCTTCTTTCTTACAAGAGCCATTTTTGAATACGAGTTTTCAAAATCTGATTCAGAATCCATCTCTATTGCAGGTCTTTTACCATTTCTTTTCTTTTCACTTGTACTGCATTCAGTAACAGAAATGGTTTTCTTCTTCTTCAATTTTGGTGCAGAATATTTAACAATCTTTCCGGCTGCATTTTTCTTCTTTTTTGCAGCATGTTCAAAAACAAGAGTATGAAGTAATTCATTCCATTTTTCTTTAGCAGCCTCTTTAAAAGCTGCTATTTTAACTGAATCTTCTTCGTCTGATTCTTCGTCATCTGTTTCATAATAAACAATTGAAACCCAGTTCAATTTCTAGTACATCAATGAAACCATCATCAAACATAAAAAAAAACTTTTCCACATCACATAATCTATATTTACCCTAATTTATCCTCATATGCTGTAAAATAAAAGGTACTGCAACTCAGTTAATCAACTAATACATCATATAAATTAAATGCTACTGCAACTCAGTTAAACCGCTAGTACAACATATAAACCATCAACCACACAAAATCTTTTTCATACATCACATAAGCTACGTTTACCCTAACTTATCCACACATGCCGCAAATCAAATAGCAGTGCATCTCAGTTAGGCCTCTAATACATCATATAAGACATCAGACTTTTAAAATCTTTTTCGCACATCACATAAGCTAAATTTTCCATAACTTATCAACACATGTAGCAAATCAAATTGCAGTGCATCTCAGTTAAGCCTCTAATACATCATATAAGGTGATGAGGCGAAAAATGAACCACTTTTAGGGGGTCATTTAAGCCCGGAATTGAATTTATTTGACCAAATATTACTCTAAATCATTCCTTTTGTGATTTTAGGTACTTTGGGAGTGAAATCTGGAAAAGGAAGCAATTCGGACGTTTTTGGAGCATAAAAGTGAAGAAAACGCCAAAGACTTAATTTTCCATGCTGGAACAGTGTATGGCGGCGTCAAGAGGAAAAGCATGACGGCGTCAAGAGTTAATTTGGTGACGACCCAGTACAAACCTGACGGCGTCACAACTAGAGCATCAAGAGTTAATTGTGTGACGGCCTGCATAAGGGGACTACATGACGGTGTCAGATCCAGATCTAGGCAGTCCGAGGAACTATTTGGCGGCGAGATGACGGCGTCAGAAATTTGTTCTTAACATCGTCACCTTCTAAAATCTATATATAGTTTTCTAATTTTCATTCATTAAGAGGAACTTGTGTGGAGAAACCCTAGGGCCGAACCTTGTACGTATTTTACAGCTTTTTCAAGGGTTTTTAACCCTTGAATCCTTTCATGTGCTATTGAGATAAGTCTTCTCTTAATTCAATCAATATGTCTATGTGTTGGTTGTCTATATCTTGTGATTGTCTTGATTTCAACATGCTAGGCTAGATTTATCTCTTGTTTGCTTAGATCTAATGAAACCTAGATGTTAATTATGTGTTGATTACTTGTTTATGGTTGTATTGGATGAATGATTTCAATGTTAGGCTTAAGAAAACTGGCAGATCTCCATTGTGTAACATGCTTGAACGTCTTAAGAAACATGAACCGATGTGTACTAGGTTTTATTGGTTGTATTTAATTCATGAGTAAATTCTAATGATCCCATGTTAGGAGCTTCTTAGCCGGCTCGACATAGGAGTGAAGTAGGCACTCATAGGATTAAGGAAGTATGTACGCCACCCCATGAATGGTATTAAGGAATACAATCCGTCATCCACGCAACTATAACAAGTAATTAACGTGTAAAAGATATCTAGGGAGTAGTGAAATCTAAGTAAACACATTTCTCCCACATATTGCTCACAACTTTAGTTTAATATAGTTTTATTTTCATTTTAGTATTTTATTTTGATTGCATCTTTAGTATTGGGTTAGTTGACTAGCAACTAATTCCGCTCAAATCCTTCAAACCCGAGATTTTTACTTGCTTTCTAAATAATATAAAAATACAAAAAGAATCATCCCTCATCTCTAGATCTAGTATTTAGATTTCTAATCCTAGCGACACTATTCCTAGCTGAACGATCAATCCCCCGGTACTTGTCATTATACTATACTACATCGATCAGGTACACTGCCTGGTGGGGGTTGTCAGCTTCTCGAGATCCCTCGAGAGGTAAACCCTGGTGCAATCCCTACGCATCAAGTTTTTGGCGCCGCAGCCCGGGAATAGTTATTGTCTAGGTTAGAATCTCTTTTTGTTAGGTCTACTTGCTAGATTCCTTTCTAGTAAGATTTTATTTTTATTTTTAGGTTCTCTTTAGTCTATCTTAATTCTTCGTGTTTTTGTTCGTAACTTTTCATCACCCGACATTATGGAAGGTAGTAACATCCTTGAACCCATCAACCCACCGCAACAAAACCACCCACAAAACCTACCACAACAATCCACCCACCTATAAGGTCCATCCGCTTGCAATCCAGCACCATTCGATTGGTGCAAGTCGGGTGTGCATTCTATGGATACTTTTTTGAAAACCCGACCCAACACCTTGAGGACTACCTAAAAATTACCAATTCTGTAGGATTAGGTGTTGATAATCAAGAAGGGGAACTCTTAGCCCTCTTTCAATTCTCTTTACATGGTCGGGCTCTTCAATGGTTATTCCAACTCGTTGAAAGATCCGTATCATCTTGGGACGATCTTGCTTCCTACTTCTTAACTAGATTCACCTTGCCCAAGGAAGTTATTTTGCAACATAACCAACTTAAAACGGAAAATGATGAAATAAGGAAGGCCAATGAGATAAATGAATGTGAAAACAAGCTAGGGAGTAACACTTGTAGGGAAGGGCCATGGGATGATTATAGAATATTTAGGAGTTCCACACCAACCCTTGAGGAATTGAGGTACCATAAGTTCCTTCTAAAATGCCCTTGCCCCGCAAAGTACCGAAAACGCCCATGGATTAGGAAACATAATACTATCAATCTTAAGGTCCCATGCATGATTGGTCATATGTTTAGAGAACACACTTATATCGATTTAAAGGCACCGATGAACATCATGTCTAGGCTTTATTATAATTGGATCATGAACGAAAAATTGAAACCTAGGCGGGACCCTTACAACCCTAATCGCATGAGTAATTTTGTTGAGCGGGTTAGAGGGTTACATGTTTTCGTTGGGGATTTTGTTTTTAGGTGTGACTTTATGATCTTAGAAGATGTTAGGGGAATTATTGATCAATCTTTGTGTCAGATTGTTTTAGGAGAACCTTTTGTCAAAACCTCTAAAATGACTTACAACCATGATGAGGGCACTATCACATTCGCAACCAAAGAGAAAAACATTAGATATAGGATGCCCCATAAAGAAGAGAGGTTTAGAGAAGTTGAGGATCTCAATGTTGACAACATCCCCGTGATTAAGGTTGAGAGTGAGGAAGAGAGAAACATTGGAGGTTACAAAAAGAAAGAGATCTATTACTCGAAATGTTTAGCTTTAGGCCCCGAGTATAGGAAGGATGAGAGATTGGTTAAGATGTTTGAAACCGCATTCATTTTGCGGGATAGGAAAACGTAGTAACCCATGACCTTGAGTCTAGCTATAAGACTCGTAAATAAAGAAAAGCGCTTCTTGGGAGGCAACCCATGCTTTGTGTGATTTTTATTTTGTTTGTGTTTTATTTGCTTCCGTATACATGCTTTATTTTTATTGTTGGTAGATCATGTTTCTAAACTAAAAAGTGGAAATACTTTATTTTGTTGTTTGGCCTAGTCTTAACTTCACCCAAAGGTGTTTTTTTGAAAAAGATAAGTGTAAGGGGAAACCCCAAATACGTTTTTAAGAAACAAACCGATAATGATTCTCCACAATATTAAGTGAGCATGTATATTCATATTTGTTAGAGTCAAATGCCTGTATCGAGTCATAATGAAGTTTTGCAGGATTTTCCAGGAAGTAGGACCAAGTTTTTCTAGAAATTTTCCAGAAACTTAACATAAGAATTTCTGCAGGTCACTTCTGACAACATCATGAGTTTACTCTTGACAGCGTCACGTGTAAAAATCTGGAAATTTTATCAGTTTTGTTTTTCTAATGGAGTCTTAAAGTTTTTGTTGAATTATCAGTTTTATAATCTCCAGGAAATCTGCAAACATCATTCCACAAGCATTATATCTTATTTTGTTTTCTAGGATTTAGTAACATATGTAGATTGCCTCCGATTTTATGCGAGGTTGCCTTGTCTGTTTTCTCAGGATTTACAAGTTATGTATGACAAGAAGATGATTCATTTTTCTGTAAGGGAAGCTTTGATTGTTCATTTTCTTGGAGGAAGATTTAACCTGGCCACCTTATTTTTCATACCGAGCGAATCAGGGGAGTATTTGATTTCATTTGTTTTACTTATTTCACTTTTACATTCTTTACTTGAACATTTGGGACAATGTTCATCTTAAGTGTAAGGGGAGGGTAAAATGATGATACCTTACAAATACACTTTCGCTTGAGTTTGTTTGTTTGATAGTAGATGTGTAATAAAACTATGAGAAATATTTGTTAGTGTAATTTTAGCGCCAAATTTAAAATTTTTTACAACATTTAGGATTTAGCCATAGCAAGCGTCTCATGGATAGGAGATTGTATGACTAGCACATAACCGTATCATTCAAAAAAAATTTCCACCCAAATATGTGAGGTTCGCCTTTAGATTTGATAGGAAAAGGATTTACTATTAGTGCTTATGAGTGTACTGGTAGCATTTAGATTCTAGAACTTGCATTAGTGATGCATCCCGAGACCGCTAGTGAGACTACATTCGTGTAGTAGGATTTACTACATGATAAGAGGCATTAGGATCACCCTTGTGTTAAACCCGTATTATAATTACTTGACCATTTAAGTCATATTACTTGGCTAGTTAAGTCAACTAATTTTTCCCACACCTTAGCGTTGTACTCATTTTTTAGTACACGAAACCCCTAGTATACCCCTCTGAGCCTATCTTTTCGTTTCTAACTTTAAGCATTTTACTTAAAGGAAGAATTTGTTACACCCCACTTAAATGTACACCCAAATCGCCTTAGCTTTCCTTGTATGCACTCATCCTTAGTGCATTATTGTTATTTGTTAAACCCTAAGTTAATTATCTAATTGATTACATGGTTGCTAAGTCGAGTCATATCCTTGTACATATTGTTTTGGGACGATTGGGACTCATGGGTAAAGTACTTAATTTATGGAGTAATGGGGACAAACATCATATATTACCCCCATATGTACGTTAATCTTAAAAGTACTCCAAGCGTTTTGATTATCTTAATTCGAGTCATTAGATTAGTTTATTGTAAAGTATGTAAAAATTCATGTGTAAGGGGAATGTTCATCCCCTATGATGTATTATTTTGGATGGTAGGGTAAGAGTGTATGCAAAAAAAAAAAAAAAAAAAAAAAAATAGAAAAAATTAAGAAAAAGAAAAAAAAAAATAGAAAAAGGAAAAGAGAAAAAACATACAGACTACCATCCCGTTTCATTCTATGTTCATTTTATGTTTTTGTTATTTTCCATTTATTAGCCTAATTCGAGTCTAGTCTTGGCTTAGCAATGCCATATTGTACATGTAATTAACCAAGATTGTTAACTCGCCACCAGTAAAGACTGCTTATATCCAACAAAACCGTGTATTTCATATCCCTACACCTAACGTTACAACCCTTTAAAAGACCTCTTTGATAGTTTATCCTAGGTGCTTACGCCATGTGGTGGAGGTTTGATCCTTTTCCAAGCCTATGGTAATCTAGTTTGCTATGACAGGTAGTGAGAGATATCTTCCGTTTCCATATTGTAATTTATATTTTATTACACCCGAGAGTTGTGAGTATCTAAACACTATTTGTGAGGTGCTAGTGTATGACCTCCGTGCTTGTCTTTGGTCTTTATTGGAACGATTATTTGTTGTAATTACTTTTATATTAGTGTTAAATGACCCCTAACTTGTATTTTGATTAGAATAAAAGCGCATTTGCTTGAGGACAAGCAAATCTAAAGTGTAAGGGTATATGATGAGGCGAAAAATGAACCACTTTTAGGGGGTCATTTAAGCCCGGAATTAAATTTATTTGATCAAATATTACCCTAAATCGTTCCTTTTGTGATTTTAGGTACTTTGGGAGTGAAATCTGGAAAAGGAAGCAATTCAGACATTTTTGGAGCATAAAAGTGAAGAAAACGCCAAAGACTTAATTTTCCATGCTGGAAATAGTGTATGACGGCGTCAAGAGGAAAAGCATGACGGCTTCAAGAGTTAATTTGGTGACTACCCAGTACAAACCTGACGGCGTCACAACTAGAGCGTCAAGAGTTAATTGTGCGACGGGCTGCATAAGGGGACTACATGACGGCGTCAGATCCAGATCTAGGCAGTTCGAGGAACTATTTGGCGGCGAGATGACGGCGTCAGACATTTGTTCTTGACGCCGTCACCTTCTAAAATCTATATATGGTTTTCTAATTTTCATTCATTAAGAGGAACTTGTGTGGAGAAACCCTAGGGCCGAACCTTGTACGTATTTTACAGCTTTTTCAAGGGTTTTTAACCCTTGAATCCTTTCATGTGCTATTGAGATAAGTCTTCTCTTAATTCAATCAATATGTCTATGTGTTGGTTGTCTATATCTTGTGCTTGTCTTGATTTCAACATGCTAGGCTAGATTTATCTTGTGTTTGCTTAGATCTAATGAAATCTAGATGTTAATTATGTGTTGATTACTTGTTTATGGTTGTATTGGATGAATGATTTCAATGTTAGGCTTAAGAAAACTGGCAGATCTCCATTGTGTAACATGCTTGAACGTCTTAGGAAACATGAACTGATGTGTACTAGGTTTTATTGGTTGTATTTAATGCATGAGTAAATTCTAATGATCCCATGTTAGGAGCTTTTTAGCCGGCTCGACATAGGAGTGAAGTAGGCACTCATAGGATTGGGGAAGTAAGTACGCCACCCCATGAATGGTATTAAGGAATACAATCTGTCATCCACGCAACTATAACAAGTAATTAATGTGTAAAAGATATTTAGGGAGTAGTGAAATCTAAGTAAACACATTTCTCCCACATATTGCTCACAACTTTAGTTTAATATAGTTTTATTTTCATTTTAGTATTTTATTTTGATTGCATCTTTAGTATTGGGTTAGTTGACTAGCAACTAATTCCGCCCAAATCCTTTAAACCCGAGATTTTTACTTGCTTTCTAAAATATATAAAAATACAAAAAGAATCATCCCTCATCTCTAGATCTAGTATTTAGATTTTCTAATCCTAGCGACACTATTCCTAGCTGAACGATCAATCCCCCGGTACTTGTCATTATACTATACTACATCGATCAGGTACACTGCCTGGTGGGGGTTGTAAGCTTCTCGAGATCCCTCGAGAGGTAAAGCCTGGTGCAATCCCTGCGCATCATAAGGCATCAAGCTTTTTAAATCTCTTTCGTACATCACATAAGCTACGTTTACCCTAACTTATCCACACATGCCGCAAATCAAATAGCAGTGCATCTCAGTTAAGCCTCTAATACATTATATAAGGCATCAAGCTTTTTAAATCTCTTTCGTACATCACATAAGCTACGTTTACCCTAACTTATCAACACACACCGCAAATTAAATAGCAGTACATCTCATTTAAGCCTCTAATACATCATATAAGACATCAAACTTTTTAAATCTCTTTCGCACATCACATAAGCTACATTTTCCCTAACTTATCAACAAACGCAGCAAATCAAATAGCAGTGCATCTCAGTTAAGCCTCTAATACATCATATAAGGCATCAAACTTTTTAAATCTTTTTCGCACATCACATAATCTATGTTTTCCCTAACTTATCCACACACGCCGCAAATCTAATAGCAGTGCATCTCAGTTAAGCTTCTAATACATCATATAAGGCATCAAACTTTTTAAATCTCTTTCGCACATCACATAAGCTACGTTTTGCCTAACTTATCCACACATGCCGCAAATCAAATATCAGTGCATCTTAGTTAATCCTCTAATACATCATATAAGGCATCAAACTTTTTAAATCTCTTTCGCACATCACATAAGCTACATTTTCCCTAACTTATCAACAAACGTCGCAAATCAAATAGCAGTGCATCTCAGTTAAGCCTCTAATACATCATATAAGGCATCAAACTTTTTAAATCTCTTTCGCACATCACATAAGCTACATTTTCCCTAACTTATCAACAAACGTCGCAAATCAAATAGCAGTGCATCTCAGTTAAGCCTCTAATACATCATATAAGGCATCAAACTTTTTAAATCTTTTTCGCACATCACATAATCTACGTTTTCCCTAACTTATCCACACACGCCGCAAATCTAATAGCAATGCATCTCAATTAAGCTTCTAATACATCATATAAGGCATCAAACTTTTTAAATCTCTTTCGCACATCACATAAGTTAAGCTTCTAATACATCATCAGTTAAGCTATGTTTTCCCTAACTTATCCACACACGCCGCAAATCAAATATCAGTGCATCTCAGTTAATCCTCTAATACATCATATAAGGCATCAAACTTTTTAAATCTCTTTCGCACATCACATAAGCTACATTTTCCCTAACTTATCAACACACGCCACAAATCAAATATCAGTGCATCTCAGTTAATCCTCTAATACATCATATAAGCTATCAACCATACAAAATATCTTTCGCACATCTCATAATCGATATATATTCTGACTTAGCCTAAATCATACATATCAACATACATGCTAGTGTATTAAACTTCATTTTCTAGTACATCACGAGTACTAGAAAATGAAGTTTAGTACATCAAGCTACCTTTATGCTACATTTTCCTAAACACACCGTAAATATATCTCTACTGCATCTTAATACAATTTCTAGTGCATCACATAAACAGTCAAGCATTCAAGTTCTAACACGCAGCAAAATAAATGATACTGCATCACAAATAAACTACTAATACATCATATAAGGCATGAAACATACAAAATCACTTCGCACATCTCATAAACTTTATTTACCCTAACTTATTTCAAAATAAATGCTACTGCATCACAAATAACTTTTACCTGATGGTTCTGCGATAAATGTTTTCGATTCAACTTGTTTTCTAACTTTTTTCTTTTTTCTGTTTCAACATTCATCTTTAAACTCTTTTTTTTTGCTAAATTCATAAAAAAAAATGAACTATTAGTAATTATAATAACAAATTTGTGGAAAACTAGAAGGGGGTTGAATAGTTTTACATATTTTTAATTCATTATAAAAGATAGTTTTAGTGTTTTCTTAGTTTTTAAAATTTAGATTCGATAATATATGATCTCAAGTCTTGCACAATATAAACAACTATCAATAAGTAAGATATAGCAATGATAAGTAAGGAAATAAATGAGAGATGGAAAGATCGAACCACGAGACAAGAGATTTATAGTGGTTCGGCTACAAGGACACCTTCCTTGCCCTACTCCACTCCCCGAGCACCTAACTCGAGAGTTTTCTTCACTATATCAACAAGCTCCCTTATGGCGGAGAAAACCTTACACACCAATTTACACACCACAACTTCTACACACCAATCTACTTCACAACTAACTCCTTCACGCCTATCTTCTTCACACCAATTTTCTTCACAACTAACAACTTCACACCTAGCTTCTTCACTACAATCTAATTCCTAACTTTTCTTCTTCACAACAAACAACTACCTAATCACACAATCAATATACCTAGCACAACTATCTACAATCAAATATTCACAACAATCTTCACAAAGAATTATGTAAATAATCTTGATGATGTACCAACAACTTGGATGTGGAGATCACAACAAGTTGTAATACTTCTTGTCTTGGAGGATAGAAGTATTCTTCTCTTGCACTTGAGAGGATGATGTTTGAATCACTTTGAAACAAAGAATTATGTATTTATGATCAAAGGATTAAGAGAATAGAAATGGGGATCTAGAACAAAAAGTTTAGGAGTGAAAAAGGTGAGAAAATTTTGTGGGATGAACCAGTATTTATAGGGAGAAAATTTACTGTTCTGGAGCGTGGCTGGTCCCCTTAATTAGAGGCCTGTCCCCTTAATGATTAAGGGGGCCGCCTAAGGAATTAAGGGGGCCGCCCCCGTCAGAAGGTTGGATTTTCTTGTCTTCTAGTGGGGAATATTTTTCTGGATAAAATTTGCCATTTTTGGTTGGAAATTTGAAATCATATATTTATATTGAATTAAACATATTCTTTTAATTTCAAAAGTAATTTTGTAAAAGATATAGAATGTTTAATACATTTTATAAAAATTCTAATGATTAGAAAAATTTCCTTTGATCATGAAATGCAATAAACACTTTGTTTATTCATACCTTAAGTGATATGGATGCAAAGACAAATATTAAGCACTAAAAACTTGTTTACGTCATAAGTTTTAGATTAATGAGTTTATGCTTTGTAATCATCAAAACATAGAGATATTGTTAATATACTAACAATGTTTTTAGACATTATTTATGTTAACAATCTCCCCCTTTTTGATGATTACAAAACCTTAAACTCATTAGGTCTAAAAAATAAGTTTTAGACAAGTATTATTAGAGTTTAACATTCTCTTCTCCCCCTTTTTGTAAAATCAAGAAGGTTAAGCCAAGTAAGCTTCGTGAAAGAAGATTAAACGGGTAGAATGCTCCCCCTTGATGTATGACCCCCCTCATTTGAGAGCACCAAGGGAATGAGCTATGGAAATCTTGGCTACACAAAATATTTGAAGAGAACAAGACACATATACATGCAAAGCAATAAATATGCAAATAAAAATAGATTCATTCAAGCATCATAGAAATGATTAGCAGTACAACATTCAATATGCTTAAAGCATATTGATTACAATAAAACAAAAGAAAAGACATAGTCCTATATTGCCTAAGAGAGCACTTGGACTTGCTTGCAACCCATGGTTGATTGTTTTATTTGCTTGAAGGAGAACATAAGCATAAGGCTTAGTTGTTAGATGGAGAGGGATATGGAGTGGGGTATGGAGCGGAAGAGGTGGATCTTACGATGTTGTATCGTGTTAAGGGTGGTATGGGATGAGGACGAGTGAGGAGATATTCAATCCAAGAAATATCTTCACTCATGTATAGGATTTGTTTTTGAAGGAAGATGCAACAAGGGTAATAGTGAGTGTGGTTTGTAACTTGATCCAAGTTGAGAGAGTGAGGTAGGAAATTGTTGTAGGGTGATGATGGAGGTTGCCCTTTGTTGCGTTGTGCAAGATGCATGGCATTGAGATCACTAAGATCATGGATTCGAGATATTTCATCACGGAACTTTTGCTTTTCCATGGCAATGCGGAGAGAGTCATTGTGTTGATATGGATGAATTGGGTTTGTGTAGTTGAAATTGTAGTTGGATGGTTGATCAAACTTGTATGGATCTTTATAAATGGTTGGAGGATGAGATGAGTGGTTTGGCATACAGGAAGATGTTTGGCCAATGTTGTATGGTTTGTAAAGAGGATCAAATGAATGTCCTTGTGAATTTGGTGTAAAGTTTGGGAAGTAAGTGGTTGGAGGTGTTGAGTGATTTCCAACTTCATTGGTTATGATGGATTTGTTACGAGGGCTTTTTCTTCGCCAAACGGGTTTTTCCGTCATTCTTGCAAGCCTTGAGGCTTTTGGTTTTGGTTTTTTTGGAGAAGTCATGAAGGGATGAATGGAGAGGGTGGAAGATTGGGGATATTTATAGTGTAAGATTTATGTGTTTATGGATGGATAAAGTTTGTTTGGGAGATTAGGACAAAATGTGTTGGTGAAAAATGGGAAATGTAGGTTGAAATGGGCTAAAAAGCAGAAAAGATTCTGTAAACCCGACCATCAGATGGCCGGTCCCTTTAATTAGGGGGCAGTCCCCTTAATGATTAAGGGGGCCGCCTTACAAAATTAAAGGGGCCGCCCATATGGTGATTTCCAGATTGCCAGAATTAGGGTTTTTGGCAGAAAATTTGCAAAAAGGTTGTGTGTTTGGATTAGAATTCAAGCAAGTTTAACTCCTTGAGATAATATAGCATCTAATCTAACTATAGTATAGCATGCATGCATGCAACAACACTTAAGTAAAAGAGCAATCAAGCAATTAGTAATAAGCAAGAGAAGGCAAACAAATGCAAGGGCACTTAATCTTCCTAGAGCAACTAGCTTAGATTAAAGGCAAAGTAACTAGTGTGTGGAAAACTAGTGATGGAGCCAGATGACAACATTATTAGTGAATTTGTCCTAGTGTGTGTCTATATGCAACAAATGTGGAGTTGTGATTGTTTCGACTCCTAAATGCAAAGAGAGATAACTATCCTAAGAAACAATCCAAAAGATCTCCTTGATTCAATTTTTGCTCGATTCATGAATGTCAATAATATATATTAGATTATATATTTTGACAATTTATGTGAGAGTTTATGCATGATTTAGGAAAAAGTTTTTAGCGTTTGTCAACAATGCAAGGAAAATGATTTTCATGTAATTCCTAGATGTGAGAATAGTTTTCAAGAAATTTTGATTGGGTTTTACAAGAGAGTATATGCAATGAAAGTGAGGTTTCCCAATCATTAATTTTATGCAAAATGGATTCCTATACTCAGAAGTGAAGAAGTGGACGAAAAGTAAATTTTATGCAAGTATAAATTTGTGTTAGTTCAATATAATTTAGTCAACTTGTTCCATCATTCCTAATCCTAGACGCAAGTGGTTGAATAATTCACGCTTAAGGGGTTTTATGAATATATCCGCAATGTTATCTTCCGATGCAACTTTTTCTATAGATATGTTTCCTTTTTGTACATTATCCCTAAGAAAGTGGTGGCGTATTTCTATATGTTTAGTCCTAGAGTGTTGCACCGGATTTTTACTTAAATCTATCGCACCTTTGTTATCACACATATTGGGAACGTTTTCTAACCTAATGCCATAGTCTATAAGAGCTTGTTTCATCCATAGTGCTTGTTGACATGCCTTTCCAGCGCTTACATATTCGGCTTCGGTGGTAGAAATAGCAAGAGCGGTTTGCTTCTTCGAAAACCAAGATGTTAGACAACATCACATAAACGTGCAAATACTGCTAGTGCTTTTTCTATCTACGTAGTCTCCCGCATGATCCGAATCCGCATAGACGATGGTTTCTATGCCGGATCCCTTAGGATACCATAATCTTAAGTGTATAGTGCATTTAATGTATCGGAAGATACGCTTAACCACTTCTAGGTGAGAGGTTTTGGGATCCTCTTGAAAACGGGCACAAAGGCAGACACTAAACATGATATCGGGTCTACTTGCCGTCAAGTTTAGTAAACTACCTATCATTCCTCTATACTTGGTGTTATCTACGGACTCACCTTCATCATCCTTTGTGAGCTTTACTTCCGTAGACATGGGAGTTTTCATGGGTTTTGATTCTTCTAGGCCAAATTTCTTAAGCATTTCCTTAATGTACTTAGATTGGTTAAAGAATATTCCATCTTCTAATTGTTTTATTTGTAATCCTAGGAAGAAGTTAAGTTCACCCATCATACTCATCTCAAACTCATCATGCATGATTTTGGCAAATTCATCACATATGTCTTGACAAGTCGATCCAAATATAATGTCATCAACATATATTTGAACAATGATGAGATTTGGGTCTTTCCTTTTAGTGAAAAGAGTGTTATCTACCATTCCCATAGAATAATCATGTTTACTAAGGAAAGCTTTTAATCGATCATACCAAGCTTTGGGAGCTTGTTTGAGTCCATACAAAGCTTTCTTTAACTTATAAACATAACCAGGTTTTGCAAAGTCAATGAATCCCGGAGGTTGTGCCACATATACCTCCTCATTGATAAAACCATTAAGGAATGCACTTTTCACGTCCATTTGGAATAACTTAAAATCTAGGGCGCATGCATAGGCAAGTAGTATCCTAATTGATTCTAATCTAGCTACGGGGGCATAAGTTTTGTCATAATCAATTCCCTCTTGTTGATTATAACCTTGGGCAACTAACCTAGCTTTATTCCTAGTAACTACTCCATTTTCATCTAATTTATTCCTATATACCCATTTAGTTCCTATGATGGTCATATTCATTGGATTTGGGAATAATTCCCAAACATCATTTGCCTTAAATTGATTTAATTCTTCTTGCATAGCTATAACCCAACTTTCATCTTTTAAAGCCTCATTAATATTCTTAGGTTCTATTGCTGAGAGGAAACAAAAGAAATTGTTTTTATCTTGGGCTTGTGACCTAAGGGTTCTTTGGTTAAGATTTCCTATTATATTATCTAATGGATGTAATCTAGATTCTTTAACATTAAAAATTTCGTTATTTCCTAAGTGAATGTCTTCATTATCATTTCCTATGGGTTTTGTTTTACTAACCTCAATAGCTTCATCTTCGACTAAGTCATCATCTTCTAAAGGTAATGTTTTAGGAGGTGGTGGTGTTTCATCAAATGTTACATTTAGTAATTCTTCTACTTTCATGGAGTGTTTGTTAAGTATTATATATGCTTTACTATTTTGTGAGTATCTTAAAAATATTACTTCATATGATTTTGGATCAAACTTAGTGAGGTAATCCTTAGTTTTTAGAATATAACATTTACTTCCAAATACCCTAAAGTAGCTTAAGTTTGGTTTTCTACCTCTTAGTAACTCATAAGGAGTTTTTCCTAGAATTCTCCTAATTGATACCCTATTTAAAATATATGTCGATGTATCTACGGCGTGACACCAAAATTTTTGTGGGATGGATTGTTCATTTAACATTGTTTTACTCATTTCTTGTAGTGACCTATTTTTTCTTTCTGCTACGCCATTTGATTGAGGAGTACGAGGAGCGGAGAAATTGTGAGATATTCCATTAAATCACAATATTTTCCGAATTGTACTTCGTTATCAAATTCCCTACCATGGTCCGTCCTAATGGCAACTATTGTGCATCCTAATTTATTTTGAATCATTTTACTAAATATTTTGAATTTTTCAAAGGCTTGGGTTTTGTCACTTAAAAACCTAGTCCACGTGTATCGTGAGTAGTCATCTACTATTACTAAGGTATATTTGTTTCCTCCATAGCTCCGCACAGCGGATGGACCGAAAAGATCCATAGGTAAGCTTTGTGACTAGCATGAGCTTGTTTTCCAATTTTACATGCATCACAAAAATGCTTGTCATATTTTAGATTAGGCAAATTTCTAACTAATTCCTTAGAGGCCAAAGATTGTATTTGTTGCATGTTAGCATGTCTTAATCTCGTATGCCACAATGTAGAGTTTTCATCTAGGGTCGTTAGGCATATCCTATCCTCAGGATTGTTTCCTTGTTTCATAACATATATGCCACCTTTCCTAATTCCTCTACCTATAATTTTTCTATTCATAACTATTTCGCTATCCTCTTCGGTAAAAGTGACTCTACATTTATTATCACATATTTGTCCTATACTAAGCAAGTTATATGTTAAATTATCTACATGCTCTACATTTTCAATAGTAAGTGAGTCTTGAGAAATCCTACCTTTGCCAATGATTTTTCCACGTAAGTCACTACCGAAAATAACGTTACCTCCATTGTATGCCTTGTAGGTAGAGAATAGCTTGCGGTTCCCCATCATGTGCCTCGAACATCCACTATCTTTGATCCATTCGTCAGGCTCCAAGTCAATTCCTAAACATATTTTGTCGGTTTCTTTTGCCATAAAACACTTTTCGTCTCTTGGCTTTTCAACTTCTTCTTTGTCACTATCACTCCATGTTCCACTAACAAATGCGCCTTGATTTTCATAACCCGGTGGCTTTAGACATTCGCCAATGAGATGATTGGGACTTCCACATCTAAAGCACTTTCTTTTCCCGTAGTTGTCACTTCTATTTCTTTGGAATGGTTTTCTTTCGTCTCGTGATGATCTAGTGAATCTTCCTCGTCTCTTTAAGAATTTCTTGAATTCTCTTACGGCCATTGCATATTCTTCGTCTTCACTTTCGTCACTTGAGTCATCATCATCACTAGGTTCCTTTTTTGCTTTTAGAGCAATGGATTTGGTTTGTTCTTTCTTGACTTTGACCATTTCCGAATCTCTTCTTATAATTTCTTCATGAACCTTCAAGTTGCCAATTAGTTCATCTAGTGATAACGTCATCAAGTTCTTTGATTCTTCAATTGTCGTGACCTTAGCTCGCCATTTCGGATGCAATGCCCTAAGAAATTTCCTAACACAATTTTTACTAGAAAATGTCTCATCAAGTGCTTTTAAACTTGTGATAATAGTGTTAAATTTAGCAAAAGCATTATCAATTGATTCCTCTTCCGGAATCGTAAATTGTTCATATTGTTGTACAAGAAGATCTATTTTATTATCTTTGACTTGGCTATTACCTTGGTGAGTAATTAATAAAGAATCCCAAATTTCTTTTGCGGTTTTACACATAAAAATTCTTTCACATTCTTTGCGTGGTAACGCATTATAAATGACCATTTTAGCCTCATTATTTTTTGCTAGTTTCTTTTTCAAATCATCATTTTGTTTTTCAAAAGATAGAATTACATCCATTTTAGTTTCAACATTATATTGAATAGGGGGGAAATCACCAAAGGTAATAATATGCCAAATATCAAGATCTTTTGATTTCACATACGTTTCGAATCTATTTTTCCAATATAAAAATCCATCACTTTCAAATAGTGGTGGTCTTTGCATAGATTGTCCTTCTAAATATTTTTCAGATTCCATAGATCGTTACAAGTTTTAAAATACAATATATATTAAAAATCTTGCTCGATGTGGCTCTTGATACCAATTGTGGAAAACTAGAAGGGGAATTGAATAGTTTTACGTCTTTTTAAATCGTTATAAAAGATAGTTTTAGTGTTTTTCTTAGTTTTAAAATTTAGATTCGATAATATATGATCTCAAGTCTTGCACAATATAAACAACTATCAATAAGTAAGATATAGCAATGATAAGTAAGCAAATAAATGAGAGATGGAAAGATCGAACCGCGAGACAAGAGATTTATAGTGGTTCGGCTACAAGGACACCTTCCTTGCCCTACTCCACTCCCCGAGCACCTAACTCGAGAGTTTTCTTCACTATATCAACAAGCTCCCTTATGGCGGAGAAAACCTTACACACCAATTTACACACCACAACTTCTTCACAACTAAACCACAACTTCTACACAACTTCTTCACACCAATCTACTTCACAACTAACTACTTCACGCCTATTTTCTTCACACCAATTTTCTTCACAACTAACAACTTCACACCTAGCTTCTTCACTACAATCTGATTCCTAACTTTTCTTCTTCACACCAAACAACTAACTAATCACACAATCAATATACCTAGCACAACTATCTACAATCAAATATTCACAACAATCTTCACAAAGAATTATGTAAATAATCTTGATGATGTACCAACAACTTGGATGTGGAGATCACAACAAGTTGTAATACTTCTTGTCTTGGAGGATAGAAGTATTCTTCTCTTGCACTTGAGAGGATGATGTTTGAATCACTTTGAAACAAAGAATTATGTATTTATGATCAAAGGATTAAGAGAATAGAAATGGGGATCTAGAACAGAAAGTTTAGGAGTGCAAAAGGTGAGAAAATTTTGTGGGATGAACCAGTATTTATAGGGAGAAAATTTATTGTTCTGGAGCGTGGCCGGTCCCCTTAATTAGAGGCCGGTCCCCTTAATGATTAAGGGGGCCGCCAAAGGAATTAAGGGGGCCGCCCCTTTAGAACGTTGGATTTTCTTGTCTTCTAGTGGGGAATATTTTTCTGGATAAAATTTGCCATTTTTAGTTGAAAATTTGAAATCATATATTTATAATGAATTAAACATATTCTTTTAATTCCAAAAGTAATTTTGTAAAAGATATAGAATGTTTAATACATTTTATAAAAATTCTAGTGATTTGAAAATTTTCCTTTGATCATAAAATGCATTAAATACTTTGTTTATTCATACCTTAAGTGATATGGATGCAAAGACAAATATTAAGCACTAAAAACTTGTTTACGTCATAAGTTTTAGATTAATGAGTTTATGCTTTGTATTCATCAAAACATAGAGATATTGTTAATATACTAACAATGTTTTTAGACATTATTTATGTCAACAAAATCGATGCAGTAAATCATGATATATTTTTATAAAAAAATTTACGAGGTAATGATTTTTGTGGTAGATTCGTACTCGCCATTCATAAATCAATCGATGCACTAATTTTTTATTGATTGGAATGAAATAGAGACGATTTTTAGGGTTTTTAGAGAGAGAATAGAGACGAGAGAGAGAAAGAAATGATCGGAATTGGGAGAAATAGAGAGAGAGTGAATGATTTCAGAGTTAGCTGTAATTTTAAGTTGATGCATTATAGACCCTCAAGTTTGTAATATTTACAAAAACGCCACTCCGCTTTTATAAACTTGTAATTTAAATCCAATGGTTGAGATCACTTCCTACACTTTTTATTATAACACCCTTTTTATAATAACCCCACCCTATATATATATATATATATATATATATATATATATATATATATATATATTTTAAATTCAAACATTTTAAGTAAAAATTTTAAAATTCATTAAAAATAAAAACATTATAATACTAAATTAAAAACTTAAACTAGCAATCTATTTTTTGGGTAAAAGGTCAACAACCCGGTAAATATATTACTCTAAAAAGTATTTAAGTACAACGGATATGGGTGAATCCCATATCTCAGCCCGTTACATAGGCGAAAAGCTTACATAACAAGATACTTTCTACTTTCTAAACAAGAAAACAAAACCACTAACCACATGATATTAAGAGACTCTGACAAAAATATAAACTACTTCCTACGACCTTGGAGATTAAAGCCATAAATGGCATTAAGAGCATCCAAATTCTCTGGAAGATCATAAATTTGCTTCGAATAATCATCATAGTCATCAAACTCATCTTCACGCTCATGACCACCACCAAAAAGATGTGCTGATTTGTCGAACGTGTTAAGAACCTCATCATCATCTCTATTAGAAACCACAACCTCACCCACCTTTGAAAATGGGTTAGCCCTCTTAGTTAAAGAGGTAGACGGAATAGGATGACCATCATCATCCACAAGAGTAGCTTTCCCATCAATAAGTAGCTTTTCAAGCTTACCAATTTTCTCAACTATAGGAGTAGAACCAACTTGCTTTGTTCCCATTGAATCACTCACAATCGTTTCTTGTGATGTAGTATCAGTCTTAATCGACTCATCCTCATTAACTTCCATTGTATGGCCAGCGTCCACATCCTTGTTGGTGTCATTAGTAGGAATACCAAAACCATCCGTATCATCCATATTAAGTGCATCAAACTGATTGGATGTAGTGATCTTCATTCCACTTATACTAGCCACATCAGAAGCAATCTTCTTAGTGACAGCAACTTTCTTCGTTCCACTTGACCTAGCCATACCAGAAACATTTTTCTTATTGCCATCCACTTTCTTAGGTTTTGTAGAGGTCTTTTAGGGTCGATACTGAAACTGCTTACCCACAACTGGTATAGTAAACCCTCCTTGACCCGGATGTGTTTGAGCCCCTTGCTTTCCTTTCTTCTTGTTATTGACAATCTTGAAACCATCATTAAAAGGCATCTGAACATAAGGCACAACAACTTGAGGACAATCAATAAGAGTATGACCAAAAACCTTACACTTATCACACCACGGTGGTTTCCACTCGTATTCAACCCGAATCTTCTCAATAATCGACCCCATCCCATCAAGTAAAGGTATCTCAAGAGTGAGGCTATCCCGAAGAACCTCATCCGACTTCACTTCAATCATGCATCTAGCAAAACTACTACGGCCCCATGAGTCCTTACACATTTGGCTAGTATAAGAATCTAACCTTTTGGGTGTACCAATCAATGTGGCAAGCAGACTAAGACCATCATCAGAAAACATAGCCAGAGGGACATCATGGAATTTAACCCACACCGGGATGTTGGTCAAATCCTCTTTAAGCAAGTTGGTGTTCAATGTCCATGGTTTAAGAATAATAGGTACATTTCTAATTAACCAAGGACCTTTTTCAAGAACATCATCAACACCTTTCTTCGAGTTAAACTTAAAGAAAAAGAACCCTTTTGCATTCATCATTACCTTCTGTATACCAAACTTAGCCTACGCATTGCGTACATAGTAATCGACAACAGGAATCTAAGATGTGGCGTTGCTTGATTTCTACCTTAATCCGCAAAAGTTCGTTTCGTTGTCGTTCGGACAAACTCGGGTCGATTGCTGAGTTGGAGAAAATCAAGTCCTGCTCTCGTTTTGTGAGGTCCATGATTACCACTTACCTTTTTTGGAGTTTAATTTTCTTTCTTTTGATCGCTAGCTCTTCTTGCATTTTCTCTTTTTTCATCGCTAGCTCTTGATCCTTTAATGATTTCCACGACTCTTCAATGTCCTTACTTTTAGCTGGTTTTGACGGCTTCAACCTAAAAAAGGTCTTGGCTAGCGAACTTGTCCATGATGCTGGTGGTTCACAAGAGGAGGAGGATGATTTCTTCCTGGCTGCATCACGACCTTGTGGTCGTGATTCTCTAGTCTCTTCCTCCTCATTATAAGAATCATCCACGTATTGGAAATTCATGGGACCTTGTGTTGACCTCTAGGTAGTTGTAGAACCCTTTATTTTCTTCTGACTATTCGATCGGAAAGCAGGCATCTCCTTCTTCTAAGCATCATCACCCCTCAATACTTTCCAACACTCCTCCAAATTAAAATCATGACTGTAAACCGTACGGTACTCTCAAAGAGCTTTGTCTTTATCGTCTGCATCATTCTCACCACTTCCATGAGTATACTTGATATTATCCATAATAGCACAAAATTTCACAACCCTATTACGAATCCTAATCTTCCATTTGGACATGATCGAGTCATATGTCCGGTCTGAACCTGTTTCCTTTTGAAAGTACGATATCACCAACTCCCAAAAGCAGTTCCTGTTTTGAGCGTTTCCTTTAGCGTCATTTTCTAAAACATAGTAGAAAGATCTACAAAGCTTGACCTCTTCCGCCTTTGACCATGCTTCGACCTTTTTGTCCGGTTCGAGTTTTTTGCCTTTGTCCTTTGCCTTTGTAGCACAACGCGAAGGCTTCTTTGGTTTGATGGGTGATGTCTCTTTGACATCTTTATCGTCTTCAACAGGCATGGGACCGTGGTATGAATCTTGACCCGAACCTTGCCCTATCGAAGCATCTGATAGTTTTTGGTCGAGTATTGTTGAGTCAGATACCCTGCCTAATAATCTAAATTCATATCAAGATTAGCACTAAGAATCAGGGAATAATCTTGATACGGTTGGGAAGAATACATGAAATTCATGTTAGGACGATACGACGACCCACTTGGTTCTTCGTGATAATCCGTATTAGGACGTTGCGGTCAGATAAATGGACGATTAACATAAAACAGGTATTGAGTTTGATTCGGTTGTGGTAGTCGTGATTGATATTCAAAAGAGGGTGGACGTAATCGAATACAATGATTTTGTGGTGGTGTCACACCGGTTAATTTAAAGGTGATTTCTGAAGAGAAATTCAAATCCGGTGCATTTTGAGTTAGTCAGGATCTTCTGTTTTTTTATTGGGGAGTATTTCTTTTTGACATGGTGAAAATGGATGAGAAAGTAGTTGTTGGGTCTGTGAATACCCAAACTCCTTTAAACAAGGATTTGAACATAAAATATCATAAGTGTTTGATAACCTTAAACATACTCAAGTCACTGATACGTGGGAATTGCGCCCTCGCAATAGGTTTTACCTCTCAAGGGATCTTGAGAAGCTTACAACCCCCACCAGGCAGTGTACCTGATCGTTGTTGTATAGTCTAGCGACAAGTACCGGTGGATTGATCATTCAACTCAGGAATAGTGTCGTTAGGATTGAAATTAATCTAACTAGGTCTAAAGGTGAAGGATGATTTTTTTTGTGTTTTTAAATTTTATGAAAAGCAGGTAAAAATCTCGGGTATTGGAAGAGTGGGCGGAATTAGTTGTTAATCAACTAACCCAAAAGCTACTAACTAAACTAATGTGCAAGAAAAGTAAATTAAGATTCTACAAGGGAAGTGAAGCATGTCTACCTATAATGTATTACTCCTTGCTAGCTATCCAATTCTACCTATTGAATTGCCACACCTTGTTTTAATTGACGGGTTGTATTCCTTAATATCATTCGTAGGGCCGTATACAATATTCCCTAACTCTATAAGATCCGACTTCACTCCAATGTCGAGCCGTTAAACGCTCCTAACATGGGATCATTAGAATTCACTTATGCATTAAATACAACCAAAAATCATAGTACACCTCCGATCATGTTTCTTAAGACGTTCAAGCAAGTTACCAATTGCAAGTCTGCCAGTTTTCTTAAGCTTAACATCGAATTTAATCAGCCAAACAAGAGACAATAGGAATCAAGAATTATAAGCTAAATCAACTAAACCTATTGAAGTTGTCACACCTTAATTTATGAAGATAGACATAAACATCAACAAAGACATCAGTAAGATCTAATCAATTATATACAAGTTTCACACAATCATAAGTAGACACAAGATGAATTAGCCAAGCATAATTAATGAAGAACAAGCAACAATAATGATAATTGAAGACATGAATTAAGATAGAATCAAGAAACCATTACAAGATGTTTATGGAGTGATTGAAACCCTCTAAGTTGTTGGAAAAACACCTACCTAAACCCAGGAATCGACGTTAGGGTTTAGGGCCTACAAAAAGTGAAGTAATAAAGTTATATTTATAGGCAGATTTTCTATCGGCCCGATCTGACAGCGTCAGCCCTAAGGCTTGATGGCATCAAAACCATTTTTTAAACAAATCGAAGATTTTTTCGTCTCGATCGTTTCCTTTTTTGAACCGCTCAAATCCGAGTTAGTATGCAATATTTATGGCCAAAACAGTGTCAGCTACTCCGCGCGTAAGTTGTGATTGCCTTAGTGAACATGTGACGTTTTATTAATATTTCTTTGTCGTTCTGACGTCGTCACTCTATGGCTTCTGACGTCGTCAGGTGCAACCCTGACGCCGTCACTCTCAAAGTCTTCTGTGCCGTCTCTCTTCAAGTTAATATGTGGCGGCCTTGGCATTTTAAAACGTGACGTCGTCACGTGTAATCTTCTCATTTTCTTTCTGGCGCGTCAAGTGTAAAGCAAATATCCACCACATGATCAACCTGTGACGGCATCACCATGTGAACTTGAAGCCGTTAGGTACTGTTTCCAGCTTGGATTCTTGACTTTCTCGTTTTCTTCATTCTTGAGCATAAAAACGTCCAAAAAGCTCCAAAATGCTTCATATTCCAGAAAGAACGTCTCAATTACCTAAAATGATGAAAGGAACGATTTAGGGTAAGATTTGATCAAATAATCACGATTTAGGCTTAAATGACTCCCTAAAAGCGGTACACTTTTCGTCTCATCAAATATCCCTACACTTGGGATTTGCTTGTCCTCAAGCAAATGAACTTTTCCACCAATAAAAATACAAGTTAGAGGTCATTTAACACTAATATAAACGTAATAACAACAAATGATTGTTCCACCTTAATCATAACAAGCACGGAAATTATACACTAGCACCTCACATTAAGTATTTGGACACTCTCATCTCTCAGGTGTTGTAAATTTATATGTCATAATAGGAAATGGAGAAATATCACTCCCTACCTGTCATAGCAAACAGATTACCATAGGCTTGGGAAAGGATCAAACCTCCACCACTTGACGTAAGCACCTAGGATAAAGTATCAAAGAGGTCTTTTAAAGGGTTTTAACGTTAGGTGTAGGGGATATGGAAAACACGGTTTTGTTGGATAAACGGATATTTTAATGGTGGCAAGTCAATTGTCTTAGTTAACTTCATCTACAATGAGGCATTGCTAAGCCAAGACTCGACTCAACTTGAACTAACTCCGACTCTTTTTGGATTTTTTTTTTCAAGACACTATTTGACTTAAACATAAATAAAAGAAATAGATGGTAGCCCGTATGTTTTGTCTCTTTTCTTTTCTTTTTTTCACCTCTTTTTTTTTCATTTTTTTTTCGATTTTTTTTTTTTTTTTTTTTTTTTGCATACACTTTTACTCTACCATCCAAAATAATACATCAAAAGGGACCTCGTTTCCTCCCTACACTTGAGCTTTTACATACTTTACAATCAACTATTTTAATGACTCGAATCAAGATAATCAAAACACTTGGAGCACTTTTAAATATTAACGCATATATGGGGGTAATAATTGACGTCATCCCCATTACTCCATTACAATAGTACTTTACCCATGAGTCCTGATGAGGCGAAAAATGAACCACTTTTAGGGGGTCATTTAGGCCCGGAATTGAATTTATTTGATCAAATATTACCCTAAATCATTCCTTTTGTGATTTTAGGTACTTTGAGTGTGAAATCTGGAAAAGGAAGCAATTCGGACGTTTTTGGAGCATAAAAGTGAAGAAAACGCCAAAGACTTAATTTTCCAAGCTGAGAACAGTACCTGACGGCGTCAGGAGTAAAAGTGGTGACGACCCAGTGCAAACCTGACGGCGTCATAACAAGGGCGTCAAGAGTTAAATTTGTGACGGCCTTCATAAGGAGACTACATGACGGCGTCAGACCCAGATCTAGGCAGTCCGAGGAACTATTTGGCGGCGAGATGACGGCGTCAGACCTTTGTTCTTGACGCCGTCACCTACTAAACTCTATATATAGTTTTCTATTTTTCATTCATTAAGGAGGAACTTGTGTGGAGATAATTAGGGCCGAACTTTGTAAACCCTAGCTCATATTTTACAGTACTTTCAAGGGTTTTCACCCCTTGAATCCTTTCATGTGCTATTAAGATAAGTCTTCTCTTTAATTCAATCAATATGTCTATGTGTTGGTTGATTATATCTTTTACTTGTCTTGATTTCAACATGCTAGGCTAGATTTATCTTGTGTTTGCTTAGATCTAATGAAACCTATATGTTAATTATGTGTTGATTACTTGTTTATGGTTGTATTGGATGAATGATTTCAATGTTAGGCTTAAGAAAACTGGCAGATCTCCATTGTGTAGCATGCTTGAACGTCTTAGGAAACACGAACCGATGTGTACTAGGTTTTATTGGTTGTATTTAATGCATGAGTAAATTCTAATGATCCCATGTTAGGAGCTTCTTAGCCGCCTCGACATAGGAGTGAAGTAGGCACTCATAGGATTGGGGAAGTAAGTACACCACCCCATGAATGGTATTAAGGAATACAATCCGTCATCCACGCAACTATAACAAGTAATTAACGTGTAAAAGATATCTAGGGAGTAGTGAAATCTAAGTAAACACAATTCTCCCACATATTGCTCACAACTTTAGTATAATTTAGTTTTATCTTCATTTCTAGTATTTTATTTTGATTGCATCTTAGCAAACAGATTACCATAGGCTTGGGAAAGGATCAAACCTCCACCACTTGACGTAAGCACCTAGGATAAAGTATCAAAGAGGTCTTTTAAAGGGTTTTAACGTTAGGTGTAGGGGATATGGAAAACACGGTTTTGTTGGATAAACGGATATTTTAATGGTGGCAAGTCAATTGTCTTAGTTAACTTCATCTACAATGAGGCATTGCTAAGCCAAGACTCGACTCAACTTGAACTAACTCCGACTCTTTTTGGATTTTTTTTTCAAGACACTATTTGACTTAAACATAAATAAAAGAAATGGATGGTAGCCCGTATGTTTTGTCTCTTTTCTTTTCTTTTTTTCACCTCTTTTTTTTTCATTTTTTTTTCGATTTTTTTTTTTTTTTTTTTTTTTTTTTTTTTTTTTGCATACACTTTTACTCTACCATCCAAAATAATACATCAAAAGGGACCTCGTTTCCTCCCTACACTTGAGCTTTTACATACTTTACAATCAACTATTTTAATGACTCGAATCAAGATAATCAAAACACTTGGAGCACTTTTAAATATTAACGCATATATGGGGGTAATAATTGACGTCATCCCCATTACTCCATTACAATAGTACTTTACCCATAAGTCCTGATGAGACGAAAAATGAACCACTTTTAGGGGGTCATTTAGGCCCGGAATTGAATTTATTTGATCAAATATTACCCTAAATCATTCCTTTTGTGATTTTAGGTACTTTGAGTGTGAAATCTGGAAAAGGAAGCAATTCGGACGTTTTTGGAGCATAAAAGTGAAGAAAACGCCAAAGACTTAATTTTCCAAGCTGAGAACAGTACCTGACGGCGTCAGGAGTAAAAGTGGTGACGACCCAGTGCAAACCTGACGGCGTCATAACAAGGGCGTCAAGAGTTAAATTTGTGACGGCCTTCATAAGGAGACTACATGACGGCGTCAGACCCAGATCTAGGCAGTCCGAGGAACTATTTGGCGGCGAGATGACGGCGTCAGACCTTTGTTCTTGACGCCGTCACCTACTAAACTCTATATATAGTTTTCTATTTTTCATTCATTAAGGAGGAACTTGTGTGGAGATAATTAGGGCCGAACTTTGTAAACCCTAGCTCATATTTTACAGTACTTTCAAGGGTTTTCACCCCTTGAATCCTTTCATGTGCTATTAAGATAAGTCTTCTCTTTAATTCAATCAATATGTCTATGTGTTGGTTGATTATATCTTTTACTTGTCTTGATTTCAACATGCTAGGCTAGATTTATCTTGTGTTTGCTTAGATCTAATGAAACCTATATGTTAATTATGTGTTGATTACTTGTTTATGGTTGTATTGGATGAATGATTACAATGTTTGGCTTAAGAAAACTGGCAGATCTCCATTGTGTAGCATGCTTGAACGTCTTAGGAAACACGAACCGATGTGTACTAGGTTTTATTGGTTGTATTTAATGCATGAGTAAATTCAAATGATCCCATGTTAGGAGCTTCTTAGCCGCCTCGACATAGGAGTGAAGTAGGCACTCATAGGATTGGGGAAGTAAGTACACCACCCCATGAATGGTATTAAGGAATACAATCCGTCATCCACGCAACTATAACAAGTAATTAACGTGTAAAAGATATCTAGGGAGTAGTGAAATCTAAGTAAACACAATTCTCCCACATATTGCTCACAACTTTAGTATAATTTAGTTTTATCTTCATTTCTAGTATTTTATTTTGATTGCATCTTAGCAAACAGATTACCATAGGCTTGGGAAAGGATCAAACCTCCACCACTTGACGTAAGCACCTAGGATAAAGTATCAAAGAGGTCTTTTAAAGGGTTTTAACGTTAGGTGTAGGGGATATGGAAAACACGGTTTTGTTGGATAAACGGATATTTTAATGGTGGCAAGTCAATTGTCTTAGTTAACTTCATCTACAATGAGGCATTGCTAAGCCAAGACTCGACTCAACTTGAACTAACTCCGACTCTTTTTGGATTTTTTTTTTCAAGACACTATTTGACTTAAACATAAATAAAAGAAATGGATGGTAGCCCGTATGTTTTGTCTCTTTTCTTTTCTTTTTTTCACCTCTTTTTTTTCATTTTTTTTTTCGATTTTTTTTTTTTTTTTTTTTTTTTTTTTTTGCATACACTTTTACTCTACCATCCAAAATAATACATCAAAAGGGACCTCGTTTCCTCCCTACACTTGAGCTTTTACATACTTTACAATCAACTATTTTAATGACTCGAATCAAGATAATCAAAACACTTGGAGCACTTTTAAATATTAACGCATATATGGGGGTAATAATTGACGTCATCCCCATTACTCCATTACAATAGTACTTTACCCATGAGTCCTGATGAGGCGAAAAATGAACCACTTTTAGGGGGTCATTTAGGCCCGGAATTGAATTTATTTGATCAAATATTACCCTAAATCATTCCTTTTGTGATTTTAGGTACTTTGAGTGTGAAATCTGGAAAAGGAAGCAATTCGGACGTTTTTGGAGCATAAAAGTGAAGAAAACGCCAAAGTCTTAATTTTCCAAGCTGAGAACAGTACCTGACGGCGTCAAGAGGAAGACCCTGACGACGTCAGGAGTAAAAGTGGTGATGACCCAGTGCAAACCTGACGGCGTCACAACAAGGGCGTCAAGAGTTAAATTTGTGACGGCCTGCATAAGGAGACTACATGATGGCGTCAGACCCAGATCTACGCAGTCCGAGGAACTATTTGGCGGCGAGATGATGGCGTCAGACCTTTGTTCTTGACGTCGTCACCTACTAAACTCTATATATAGTTTTCTATTTTTCATTCTATAAGGAGGAACTTGTGTGGAGATAATTAGGGCCGAACTTTGTAAACCATAGCTCATATTTTTTACAGTACTTTCAAGGGTTTTCACCCCTTGAATCATTTCATGTGCTATTAAGATAAGTCTTCTCTTTAATTCAATCAATATGTCTATGTGTTGGTTGATTATATCTTTTACTTGTCTTGATTTCAACATGCTAGGCTAGGTTTATCTTGTGTTTGCTTAGATCTAATGAAATCTAGATGTTAATTATGTGTTGATTACTTGTTTATGGTTGTATTGGATGAATGATTTCAATGTTAGGCTTAAGAAAACTGGCAGATCTCCATTGTGTAACATGCTTGAACGTCTTAGGAAACATGAACCGATGTGTACTAGGTTTTATTGGTTGTATTTAATGCATGAGTAAATTCTAATGATCCCATGTTAGGAGCTTCATAGCCGGCTCGACATAGGAGTGAAGTAGGCACTCATAGGATTGGGGAAGTAAGTACGCCACCCCATGAATGGTATTAAGGAATACAATCCGTCATCCACGCAACTATAACAAGTAATTAACGTGTAAAAGATATCTAGGGAGTAGTGAAATCTAAGTAAACACAATTCTCCCACATATTGCCACAACTTTAGTATAATTTAGTTTTATTTTCATTTCTAGTATTTTATTTTGATTGCATCTTAGTATTGGGTTAGTTGACTAGCAACTAATACCGCCCAACTCCTTCAAACCCGAGATCTTTACTTGCTTTCTAAAAAATATAAAAATACAAAATGAATCATCCGTTATCTCTAGACCTAGTCTTTAGGTTTTCTAATCCTAGCGATGCTATTCCTAGCTGAACGATCAATCCCCCGGTACTTGTCATTATTTTATACTAAATCGATCAGGTACACTGCCTGGTGGTGGTTGTAAGCTTCTCGAGATCCCTCGAGAGGTAAAGCCTGGTGCAATCCCTACGCATCAAGTTTTTGGCGTCGCTACCGGGGAATAGTTATTCTCTAGGTTAGAATCTCTTTTTATTATGTCTACTTGCTAGATTCCTTTCTAGTAAGATTTTGTTTTTATTTTTAGGATCTCTTTAGTCTATCTATTTCTTTGTGTTTTTTTCCGTAACTCTTCACCACCCGACATCATGGACGATGGGAACAACTTTGAACCCGTCATCCCACCACAACAAAACCCACCACTAGAACCTCTTACGCCCCGAACCTTAGGAGAGTATTCCCGACCTAGCCACCAAGGCTACCGAAACACAATTGAGCTCACCGGAGCAAATGTGACCCCCTTGCGATCCGATACCATACGGTTGGTGCAAAGCGGATGTGCATTCCATGGACTTCGTTCCGAAGATCCAAACCAACACCTCAAGGACTTCCTAAAAATCGTATATTCTATAGACCTTGATGTTACAACTAGAGAGTCAACCCAATTATGCCCATTCCAATTCTCTCTACGTGATCAAGCTAGCCAATGGCTTGAGCGATTACCTGCAGGATCCATCACCACATGGGATGATCTCACCACTCGCTTCCTTGCCCAATTCTTTCCACCAGGGAAGACTGTGATGCTTAGAAATGACATTTTGATGTTTGAACAACATCAGGGTGAAACTTTCTACGAAGCATGGGCTCGTTTCAAGGATCTCCTCCATAAGGTCCCTCATCATGGTATAAACCTTTGGTTATTAGTCCAAATTTTCTACGATCATGTCGAATATCACACTAAACGTACAATCGATAGGGCCGCGGTAGGTAGATTGCGGGATAAGGACGCCGAGTAATCCTGGGCAATTATTGAAGAGCTTGCCGCCGATAATCAAGAGATGTGGGAGTTTAATCATACTATAAAAGCGGCCATCAACGCGATCTCAACACCTGAAGGGACTACCAAGATCCCTAATGAACTCCTATGCAAACTCGAGGCAAAAGTTGACTATTTTGAGGAAAGGCAGAGAAGACCCCTAAGTCCTAGACGGGCTACTGTCAATTCTGTCTCGAAAATGACTTCAACACCTTTATCAGAATCACCTTCTAGAGAGAATGTTGAGACTTTTCAAAACTATACCCCACCTTATTCCCCTCCCGAGAAACTTAGCCCGGAGTTTGAAGCTAGAATGAGAGAATACATGGCAACTCATTCAGATCGGCTCGCTAGATTCAAGGAAGCAGTTTATAAACAAAAAGAGGAGATGCAAGAGAAAATGAATGAGATGATGAGCCTGATGGAAGAATATGCCAACCAGAGAACCCCCGAAAGGATGTTACTAAGGAAAGAGAGCGTCATCCCCACTACCCGATTTGTTAATTCTATCGCAATTGTCCACAAGGATAATGAGAAGGTAGAAACCCCTACTGAACAAACCGTAGAAGAGCCACCCAAATCCCAATCTCTAAGTTACTACCTGAAACATGATATAAACAAAAACACTATAACAAATTGGATAAAGGGTGACGGGCGTAACCAATCTTCCAAACAGGGTTCTGAGAAGGAGGAAGGGGGAAAAGATGAGTATGATACGTTACCTGGAGGGCCAATATTCGAGAAACTATTGGTACAAAAAGTGGCTACTAAGCAGATGACGTGTGGGAACTTTGAGATACCAGCTAGCATTGGGGATTTGAAATATCTTAGCTCTTTTGCCGACCAAGGATCGGAAGTAAACCTTATGCCTCTAACTATTTACATCCAACTAACCTCAAAAATGCCAGCCCCCACTCGTGTTAGGTGTCGCTGGACACTCCTACGTATACCCCCTAGGAATTGCAGAACATGTGTTGGTTAATGTCACCGGGTTCATGTACCCTGTTGATTTTATGATCATCGATGATAAAGGAGATGGGTGCATGCCAATAATCCTTGGGGCACCATTCCTCACCACCGCTAGAGCTGTCATTAAGTATGAAGGTAGGAAAATTGAGCTTAAATCAGGAAAAAGAAAGATTAGCTTCCCCATGACTCTGCGATGTGGGCATGAGAGTTTGGGTTGGAGAAAGCTCAAAAACAACATTGACACGTCACCTATTCGTGTTCAAAAGAAAATACTTGCATGGGAGGCAAGAATCAAAAGTTACAAGGAGGCTAAACATGAAAGAAGCAAAAGCAATGAAGTTCATGTCAAGTTCGAACACAATCGACCAGCAGAAAGCCATGTACCATTCGAGGAAGGGAACTTAGTACTTTTAAGACTCATGGAAATAACAATACCTCCTGATAAACCGAGTCCCTGGTGGTATGGGCCTTTCACAATTGAGAGCATGAGCCAAGATGGGATGGCTAACCTGAGAAGTAAAGTAGGAGGAGAAGTGATTGCAAGTATTGACAGATTGAGGCACTACCACCACGACTGTAATGATCACAACTACATGGGGTACATCATCTCAAGGGATGAGGTCACGTAGTAACGAATGACCTTGAGTCTAGCTACAAGACTCGTAAATAAAGAAAAGCGCTTCTTGGGAGGCAACCCATGATTTTATGTGATTTTTATTTTGTTTGTTTGTTATTTGCTTTCGTGTGCATACTTTATTTTTATTGTTGGTAGATCATGTTTCAAAACTAAAAAGTGGAAATACTTTACTTTGTTGTTTGGCCTAGTCATAACTTCAGCGAAAGGTATTTTTGCAAAAGATAAGTGTAAGGGGAAACCCCAAATATGTTTTTAAGAAACAAAACTGATCATGATTCTCCACAATATTAAGTGAACATGTATATTCATATTTGTTAGAGTCAAATGCTTGTATCGAGACATAATGATGTTTTGCAGGATTTTCCAGGAAGTAGGACCAAGTTTTTCCAGAAATTTTCTGGAAACTTAACATAGGAATTTCTGCAGGTCACTTCTGACGGCGTCTTGAGTTTACTCTTGACGGCGTCACGTGTAAAAATCTGGAAATTTTACCAGTTTTGTTTTTCTAACGGAGTCTTAAAGTTTTTGTTGAATTATTAGTTTTATAATCTCCAGGAAATCTGCAAACATCATTCCACAAGCATTATATCTTATTTTGTTTTCTAGGATTTATTAGCATATGTAGATTGCCGCCGATTTTATGCGAGGTTGCCTTGTCTGTTTTCTCAGGTTTTACAGGTTATGTATGACAAGAAGATGATTTATTATTCTAGAAGGGATGCTTTGATTGTTCATTTTCTTGGAGGAAGTTCTAACCTGGCCACCTTATTATCCATACCGAGCGAATCAGGGGAGTATTTGATTTCATTCGTTTTACTTATTTCACTTTTATATTCTTTACTTGAACATTAGGGACAATGTTCATCCTAAGTGTAAGGGGAGGGTAAAATGATGATACCTTACAAATACACTTTCGCTTGAGTTCGTTTGTTTGATAGTAGATGTGTAATAAAACTATGAGAAATACTTGTTAGTGCAATTTTAGCGCCAAATTTAAATTTTTTTACAACACTTAGGAGTGAAACTTTAGCCATAGCAAGCGTCTCATGGATAGGAGATTGTATGACTAGCACAAAACCGTACAATTCAGAAAAATTTTCCACCCAAATATGTGAGGTTCGCCTTTAGATTCGTTAGGAAAAGCCTTTACTATTAGTGCTTATGAGTGTACCAGTAGCATTTAGATTCTAGAACTTGCGTTAGTGATGCATCCTGAGACCGCTAGTGAGACTACATTCGTGTAGTAGGATTTACTACATGATAAGAGGCATTAGGATCACCCTTGTGTTAAACCCGTATTATAATTACTTGACCATTTAAGTCATATTACTTGGCTAGTTAAGTCAATTAATTTTTCCCACAACCTTAGCGTTGTACTCATTTTTAGTACGCGAAACCCCTAGTACACCCCTCCGAGCCTATCTTTTCGTTTCTAACTTTAAGCATCTTACTTAAAGGAAGAATTTGTTACACCCCACTTAAATGTACACCCAAATCGCCTTAGCCTTCCGTGTATGCACTCATCTTTAGTGCATTATTGTTATATGTTAAACCCTAAGTTAACTATCTAATTGATTACATGGTTGCTAAGTCGAGTCATATCCTTGTACATATTGTTTTGGGACGATTGGGAATCATGGGTAAAGTACATATTTTATAGAGTAATGGGGAAGAACATAATATATTACCCCCATATGTACGTTAATCTTAAAAGTACTCCAAGTGTTTTGATTTTCTTAATTCGAGTCATTAGATTAGTTTATTGTAAAGTATGTAAAAATTCAAGTGTTAGGGGAATGTTCATCCCCTATAATGTATTATTATGGATGATAGGGTAAAAGTGTATGCAAAAAAAAAAAAAAAAAAAAAAAAAAAAAAAAAAAAAAGAAAAAAAATCGAAAAAATTAAGAAGAAGAAAAAAAAATATATAGAAAAAGAAAAGAAAAAAAACATACAGACTACCATCCCATTTCCATTCTATGTTTATTTTATGTTTTTGTTATTTTTCATTTATTAGCTTAAGTCGAGTCTAGTCTTGGCTTAGCAACGCCATATTGTACATGTAATTAATCAAGATTGTTAACTCGCCACCAGTAAAGACTGCCTATATCCAACAAAACCGTATATTCCATATCCCTACACCTAACGTTACAACCCTTTAAAAAGACCTCTTTGATAGTTTATTCTAGGTGCTTACGCCATGTGGTGGAGGTTTGATCCTTTCCCAAGCCTATGGTAATCTATTTTGCTATGGCAGGTAGTGAGAGATATCTTCCGTTTCCATATTGTGATATTACTTTATTACACCCGAGAGATGTGAGTATCTAAACACTATTTGTGAGGTGCTAATGTATGACCTCCGTGCTTGTCTTTGGCCTTTAGTGGAACGATTATTTGTTGCAATTACTTTTATATTAGTGTTAAATGACCCCTAACTTGTATTTTGACAAGAATAAAAGCGCATTTGCTTGAGGACAAGCAAATCTCAAGTGTAAGGGTATATGATGAGGCGAAAAATGAACCACTTTTAGGGGGTCATTTAAGCCCGAAATTGAATTTATTTGATCAAATATAACCCTAAATCGTTCATTTTGTGATTTTAGGTACTTTGGGTGTGAAATCTGGAAAAGGAAGCAATTCGGACGTTTTTGGAGCATAAAAGTGAAGAAAACGCCAAAGACTTAATTTTCCAAGCTGAAAACAGTACCTGACGGTGTCAAGAGGAAGACCCTGAAGGCGTTAGGAGTAAAAGTGGTGACGACCCAGTGCAAACCTGAGGGCGTCACAACAAGGGCGTCAAGAGTTAAATTTGTGACGGCCTGCATAAGGAGACTACATGACGGCGAGATGACGGCGTCAGACCTTTGTTCTTGACGTCGTCACCTACTAAACTCTATATATAGTTTTCTATTTTTCATTTATTATGGAGGAACTTGTGTGGAGATAATTAGGGCCGAACTTTGTAAACCCTAGCTCATATTTTACAGTACTTTCAAGGGTTTTCACCCCTTGAATCCTTTCATGTGCTATTAAGATAAGTCTTCTCTTTAATTCAATCAATATGTCTATGTGTTGGTTGATTATATCTTTTACTTGTCTTGATTTCAACATGCTAGGCTAGATTTATCTTGTGTTTGCTTAGATCTAATGAAACCTAGATGTTAATTATGTGTTGATTACTTGTTTATGGTTGTATTGGATGAATGATTTCAATGTTAGGCTTAAGAAAACTGGCAGATCTCCATTGTGTAGCATGCTTGAACGTCTTAGGAAACATGAACCGATGTGTACTAGGTTTTATTGGTTGTATTTAATGCACGAGTAAATTCTAATGATCCCATGTTAAGAGCTTCTTAGCCGGCTCAAGATAGGAGTGAAGTAGGCACTCATAGGATTGGGGAAGTAAGTACGCCACCCCATGAATGGTATTAAAGAATACAATCCGTCATCCACGTAACTATAACAAGTAATTAACGTAAAAAGATACCTAGGGAGTAGTGAAATCTTAGTAAACACAATTCTCCCACATATTACTCACAACTTTAGTCTAATTTAGTTTTATCTTCATTTCTAGTATTTTATTTTGATTGCATCTTAGTATTGGGTTAGTTGACTAGCAACTAATTCCGCCCAACTCCTTCAAACCCGAGATCTTTACTTGCTATCTAAAATATATAAAAATACAAAAGAATCATCCCTCATCTCTAGACCTAGTCTTTAGGTTTTCTAATCCTAGCGACACTATTCCTAGCTGAACGATCAATCCCCCGGTACTTGTCATTATACTATACTACATCAATCAGGTACACTCCCTGGTGGGGGTTGTAAGCTTCTCGAGATCCCTCGAGAGGTAAAGCCTGGTGCAATCCCTACGCATCAAGTCCCAATCGTCCCAAAACAATATGTACAAGATATGACTCGACTTAGCAACCATGTAATCAATTAGACAACTAACTAAGGGTTTAAACAAATAACAATAATGCACTAAAGATGAGTGCATACAAGGAAGGCTAAGGCGATTTGGGTGTACATTTTGGGGTGGATTGCAAACAAATTCTATCTTTAAGTAAAATGCTTAAAGTTAGAAGCGAAAAAGATTGGCTCGGAGGGGTGTATTAGGGGAATCGTGTACTAAAAATGAGTACAACACAAAGTTGTGGGAGAATTACTTTGATACGTGGGAATCGCACCAGGCTTTACCTCTCAAGGGATCTTGAGAAGCTTACAACCCCCACCAGGCAGTGGACCTGATCGTTGTAGTATAGTATAGTGACAAGTACCGGGGGATTGATCGTTCAGCTAGGAATAGTGTCGCTGGGATTAGAAAACCTAAATACTAGTTCTAAAGGTGAGGGATAATTATTTTTGTATTTTTATATTTTTTAGAAAGCAATTAAAAATCTCGGGTTTAAAGGATTTGGGCGGAATTAGTTGCTAGTCAACTAACCCAATACTAAAGATGCAATCAAAATAAAATACTAAAAATGAAAATAAACTAAATTATACTAAGGTTGTGAGCAATAAGTGGAGAAAATGTGTTTACTTAGATTTCACTACTCCCTAGATATCTTTTACACGTTAATTACTTGTTATAGTTGCGTGGATGACGGATTGTATTCCTTAATACCATTCATGGGGTGGCGCACTTAATTCCCCAATCCTATGAGTGCCTACTTCACTCCTATGTCGAGCCGGCTAAGAAGCTCCTAACATGGGATCATTAGAATTTACTCATGCATTAAATACAACCAATAAAACCTAGTGCACGTCAGTTCATGTTTCCTAAGACGTTCAAGCATGTTACCAATTGGAGATCTGCCAGTTTTCTTAAGCCTAACATCGAATTCATTCATCCAAAACAACCATAAACAAGTAATCAACACATAATTAACATCTAGGTTTCATTAGATCCAAGCAAAAACAAGATAGATCTAGCCTAGCATGATGGAATTAAGACAAGAACAAGATATAGACAACCAACACATAGACATATTGATTGAATTAAAAGAATACTTATCTCAATTACACATGAAAGGGATCAAGGGCTTAGAACCCTTGAAAACCTGTAAAATTCGTACCAAGTTCGTACTTAGGGTTTCTCCAAAACTTATCTTTTTTTAATGTGAAAATTAGAAAACTATATATAGGAAATAGGGTCTGATGGCGTCAAGACAAATATTGTGACGCCGTCATCTCGCTGCCAAAATACTTCTCGGACTGCCTTGATCTACTTTTCACGCCGTCATGTGTTAGCATTTTCCAGGCCGTCATGCATTTTACTCTTGACGCCCTACCTTGTGACGCCGTCAATTCTGTACTGGGTCGTCATGGAAATTACTCTTGACGCCGTCAGAAATTCCTTCTTGACACCGTCACCTACTGTTCCCAGCAAGAAAAATTAAGACTTTGGCATTTTCTTCACTTTTATGCTCCAAAAAAGTCCGAATTGCTTCCTTTTCCAGATTTCACTCCCAAAGTACCTAAAATCACAAAAGGAACGATTTAGAGTAATATTTGATCAAATAAAGTCAATTCCGGGCTTAAATGACCCCCTAAAAGTGGTTCATTTTTCGCCTCATCATATACCCTTACACTTGAGATTTGCTTGTCCTCAAGCAAATGCGCTTTTATTCTAATAAAAATACAAGTTAGGGGTCATTTAACACTAATATAAAAGTAATTACAACAAATAATCGTTCCACTAAGGACCAATAGACAAGCACGGAGGTCATATACTAGCACCTCACAAATAGTGTTTAGATACTCACATCTCTCGGGTGTAATAAAGTATAAATTACAATATGGAAACGGAAGATATCTCTCACTACCTGTCATAGCAAAATAGATTACCATAGGCTTGGGAAAGGATCAAACCTCCACCACATGGCGTAAGCACCTAGGATAAACTATCAAAGAGGTCTTTTAAAGGGTTGTAACGTTAGGTGTAGGGATATGAAACACACGGTTTTGTTAGATAAAGGAAGTTTTACTGGTGGCGAGTTAACAATCTTGGTTAATTACATGTACAATGTGGCGTTGCTAAGCCAAGACTAGACTCGACTTAAGCAAATAAATGAAAAATAACAAAAACATAAAATAAACATAGAATGAAAAAGGATGATAGTCCGTATTTTTTTTTCTTTTTCTTTTTCTATTTTTTTCTTTTCTTTTTATTGATTTTTTCGATTTTTTTTTTTTTTTTTTTTTTTTTTTTTTTGCATACACACTTACCCTACCATCCAAAATAATACATCATAGGGAATGAAAATTCCCCTTACACTTGAATTTTTACATACTTTACCATAAACTAAACTAATGACTCGAATTAAGAAAATCAAAACATTTGGAGCACTTTTAAAATTAACGTACATATGGGGGTAATATATGATGTTTTTCCCCATTACTCCATAAAATAAGTACTTTACCCATGAGTCCCAATCGTCCCAAAGCAATATGTACAAGGATATGACTCGACTTAGCAACCATGTAATCAATTAGATAGTTAACTTAGGGTTTAACAAATAACAATAATGCACTAAAAATGAGCGCATACACGGAAGGCTAAGGTGATTTGGGTGTACATTTAAGTGGGGTGTAACAAATTCTTCCTTTAAGTAAAATGCTTAAAGTTAGAAACGAAAAGATAGGCTCGGAAGGGTGTACTAGGGGTTTCGTGTACTAAAAATGAGTACAATGATAAGGGTGTGGGAAAAATTAGTTGACTTAACTAGCCAAGTAATATGACATAAATGGTCAAGTAATTATAATACGGGTTTAACACAAGGGTGATCCTAATGCCTCTTATCATGTAGTAAATCCTACCACACGAATGTAGTCTCACTAGCGGTCGCGGGATGCATCACTAACGCAAGTTCTAGAATCTAAATGCTACCGGTACACTCATAAGCACTAATAATAAATGCTTTTCCTATCAAATCTAAAGGCGAACCTCACATATTTGGGTGAAAATTTTTCTGAAAGTATGGTTATGTGCTAGTCATACAATCCCCTATCTATGAGACGCTTGCTATGGCTAAAGTTTCACTCCTAAATGTTGTAAAAAAAATATAAATTTGGCGCTAAAATTGCACTAACAAGTATTTCTCATAGTTTTATTACACATCTACCATTAAACAAAACAAACTCAAGCGAAAGTGTACATGTAAGGTATCATCATTTTACCATCTCCTTACACTTAAGATGAACATTGTCCCCAATGTTCAAGTAAAGAATGTAAAAGTGAAAAAGTAAAAAGAATGAAATCAAATACTCCCCTGATTCGCTCGGTATGGATAATAAGGTGACCAGGTTAGATCTTCCTCCAAGAAAATGAACAATCAAAGCTTCCCTTCTAGGATATAAATCATCTTCTTGTCATACATAACCTGTAAATCCTGAGAAAATAGACAAGACAACCTCGCATAAAATCGGCGGCATCCTATATAAGTTACTAAATCCTAGAAAACAAAATAAGATATAATGCTTGTGGAATGAAGTTTGCAGATTTCCTGGAGATTATAAAACTTAATAATTCACAAAAACCATAAGACTCTGTTAGAAAAACAAAACCGGTAAAATTTCCAGATTTTTACACGTGACGCCGTCAAGAGTTAACTCGTGACGCCGTCAGAAGTGACCTGCAGAAATTCTTATGTTAAGTTTCCGGAAAATTTTTGGAAAAACTTGGTCTCACTTCCTGGAAAATCCTGCAAAACTTCATTATGACTCAATACAAGCATTTGACTCTAACAAATACGAATATACATGTTCATTTAATTGTGGAGAATCATGATCGGTTTGTTTCTTAAAAACATATTTGGGGTTTCCCCTTACACTTATCTTTTGCAAAAATACTTTTAGGTGGAGTTAAGACTAGGCCAAAACAACAAAGTAAAGTATTTCCACTATTTAATTGAGAAACATGATCTACCAACAATAAAAATAAAGCATGCATACGGAAGCAAATAACAAACAAACAAAGTAAAATCACACAAAACATGGGTTGCCTCCCAAGAAGCGCTTTTCTTTATTTACGAGTCTTGTAGCTAGACTCAAGGTCATGGGTTACTACGTGACCTCGTCATCAAACGTCACATCCTCCTCACTAATCATTTCATTGTTATTTTCTTGATAATGTTTTACACGTTGTATGTTAACAGTAAATTCTCTACCTTCATCGTCTAATAACACCACGGCTTCAGTTTTAGAAGAATTCTTCACCGTAAACGGTCCATACCATCTAGACTTAAGTTTTCCCGGAAATAATCTCAACCGAGAATTGTACAATAGAACTTTGTCTCCCTCTGAAAATTCTTTGGGTTTCTTAATTCTCT
The DNA here is from genome assembly GCA_030686995.1 of Artemisia argyi. Classification (NCBI taxonomy): domain Eukaryota; kingdom Viridiplantae; phylum Streptophyta; class Magnoliopsida; order Asterales; family Asteraceae; genus Artemisia; species Artemisia argyi. The sequence continues at coordinate 30,061,162 of CM060694.1, forward strand.
GGTCATGCCATCTTTTTGCTCTCTCTTTATATGTGATGGAAGATTCGTAGGCTTCTAACCTAAGCTCATCAAGCTCATGTAATTGCAAGAACCTATTAGTTCCAGCAATTATGTAATCTAAGTTACATGTCTTAAGCGCCCAATAAGCCTTATGTTCTAATTCCACTGGTAAGTGACATGCCTTACCATACACCATGCGAAACGGGGTCGTTCCAATAGGTGTTTTGTAGGCGGTTCGGAATGCCCATAAGGCTTCGTCGAGTTTAAATGACCAGTCTTTTCTATTTTCACTAACCGTCTTTTCAAGTATTCTTTTAATAGCCCTATTGGTGTTTTCGACCTGGCCATTGGTTTGTGGATGATAGGCGGTGGAGAACCGATGGGATACTCCATACCTCTTCATGACCTTTTCCATTTGTGCATTGCAAAAATGGGTCCCCCTATCACTGATGAGAGCTTTAGGAATCCCGAATCTAGCGAAAAGCTTTTTCAGGAAATGAATAACTACTCTGGCGTCATTGGTCCTAAGGGCTTGTGCCTCAACCCATTTTGAAACATAATCGATGGCGACTAAAATATATTTGTTCCCTCCTGAAGATGGAAGGGGTCCCATGAAGTCAATTCCCCAAACATCAAAGACCTCACATACTTGTATAAAGTTCTGAGGTGCTTCATCCCTATGTGATATGTTCCCGGCCCGTTGACATGCATCGCATGCCTGCACCATTTCTTTTACATCACGGAAAATTGTGGGCCAATAGAATCCCGCATCGAAAATCTTTCGGGCGGTAGTGTTTATCCCGTGATGCCCGCCAGAGGGACCAGAGTGACATTCCCTCATAATCTTTAGTGCCTCACTTTCCGAAACACAGCGTCTTATAATTTGGTCTGGACACCTTCGGAATAAAAGTGGTTCATCCCAAAAGTAGTATTTTAGCTGAGAAAAGAACCTTTTCCTTTCGTGTCTAGTCAGGTGTTCAGGAACAAGTCTACTTGCGAGGTAATTAGCAAAATCGGCGTACCACGGCCCGAATCAATCATTAACATGAGTTGTTCATCAGGAAATGAATCCCTAATCTCACTTCTATCATGCTTATCCAAGGGGTTTTCGAGACGAGATAGATGATCTGCGGCCAGATTTTCTGCCCCCCTCTTATCGCGAATTTCAACATCGAATTCTTGTAGCAACAAGATCCACCGAATTAGTCGTGGCTTAGCATCCTTGTTAAAACTATATATAGACCTTGATAGATCTTCTTGAGCACTCTAGAATCGTTAGTAATGTCACTGTAATCAATAACACACTAATAGACAATCTCTGCAACTTGTATTTATAAAGCAGAAACAAAACACAAGCTTGATACTAAGAACTCTTGATCCTCTATGGATCTTTTAATTATAATAAGAGTATTCACTAAAGTTATTCAATACATAAACCGTGTGTTCCTTTTATACTCAAGGAACCCTAAACCGTTTCTCAAGAAACGTATATTCTAAAACTTCTAAAAGATATGCATTATCACTTCCTAAATAAACTCATGCATATCCAAACTACATTACATAAAATACGGAAATACTATATCCGCAGAAACTAATAAGGCTGAAACTAGTCTTCAGCAGATACACTGCTTCAGCAGAAACCAACTCTTCAGTAGGATCCTTTCAGCAGAAACAGCAGCAGAATTCTTACTTCACAGAATTCCCAACAATCCTCCCCTAATCTTGAATTTGACCTGGTTAAGTTCAAGATTCTTGATAGATCTTCAAAATAACATACCAAGAGGATTGTAATAAGATAGCACCAGCAAAGAATCATCTTCAGCAGAATCTTTATGATCATCACATACTTGAAAGCTCCATTCTTTGTAGCAACAAATGACCAAATGTACATCAAAACAAATTAGTTTCATACTATTCTCATCACTTCCAGGTGTGTTAACTCCTGTGAGAGGTGAATCATTGAAAATAATGGATTTGATGTCTCTTTACCAATAGCCATCACTACTGGAGTAGCAAAGTGTTCAAAGGTACACTGATAACCACATGATTTTTAGCAAATCATCAGCTATAAACGGATTTGAGATGTCTTTACCTGTAGCCGTTTGCTCAGGACTAGCCAATTATTTTGATGAAAATCATCTTGGTTAACTGATTACCAGATATGGTTTTCCACTGCCTTTACCACAAGCCATATACATGTGGGCTAGCCAATTATTTGGAATCCATAAAGGAAAAATCCATGGTCAATTGACAACCATTTCAACTACTCAGCAACAAAGCATGGGTGAGTTGAAAACCCTATGGTTTTGAGCAAACCATTACAACTATCAACAGATTTGATATGTCTTTACCAAAGCTATACCCTTTGGACTAGCCAACTTTATGATGGAATAGTCAACATCAGGTAAGTTGATAACCAAACCTGCATACAAATACTAAACAACAAAATGTTAGTTTTTTTTTTTTTTTTTTTTTTTTTTTTTTTTTTTTTTTTTTTAAGAAATAAAACAAATATACAGTATGATATCCCTAATCAGATGCTGCTCTAGAAGTCTTAATCCTTTGTTTGAAAACCTTCACCAAAGATTCAACAAACAATCTTGTATTACCAACTGGATCAGGAGGAATCTCCAACTTCTGTTGTAACATTTTCTCCATCAGAGATACCTTCAGAGGATATTTGTTGGTTAGATCCATAATAATCCTCAGACCAGTGGTAGTTTCCAACACATGAACAGAAGGCATAGGATAGAACTTCCAAATCTGAACTTTCCATTTCTGATTGTTCTTCCAGATATCATAACTTGCACCAGTGGGAGTAGAAGAATCAAACAACACTTGAAGATCACCCAACAAATACAATCCAGAACCTTCAGGAGTATGAGTTGCATAGTACTTAATAACCAACTCATATAGAGTGACTAAATCTTGATAATTCACAAGATTAAAAATCTGCTGAAGAAATGTAAAGGATATGGAAGTTTTATTCAATCTGTAAATGGTATTCACTTGACCATCTTTACTTAACTCCCAATGAACCAAAACATCTCTAATTCCTTCTGGCCAATCATCAGATGATCCTTCCCTTATAAATGAAGCATCAGAATCATTCACATTAATTAGACTTTGTTTTGAATGTGATGATCTGACTTTAGCCATTCTCTTGCCTCTTCTTGCAGGAACATAAATAGCATCATGAACTGCTGCTTCAGCAAAATCACCTTCTGCAGCATCAGTATCCACTGATGGAGTATCCAATTGTTCATCAGTAGAATCTTGAGAAGATTCAAGTGTAGCAGATGCATATTGTTCATCCATAGCCTTCCTTATTTGTTTGTTTCTAGCAGCTTGAATTTCAACTTCTCTTGTCTTCAGTTCATGAAATCTTGCAAGCTCAGCCTTTTGTTCAGCTTCTTGTTCCTCAACCAACCTCCTAGCAGTCTCTTCACCCAATCTTTCCTGCTCCAATTGTCTCCTAGTTCTCTTTCTAGTTGGAGGATCTGATGTCATCACTTTTGCTTTACCTTTATCCACACAAGATGAAGCAGCAACATGAGGTACATCAGCAGAAATATCAGGTAAAGATACTTTCTCAGTAGCGTCAGTATCAGCATTGAGGAGAGGCATATTCTTGGAAGCACCCATTCCATCTTTATCATTCCTAGCCTTGATTCTGTTATAAATCTCAACCAGTTTGTTAAATGGAAGTCCCCACACCTTTTGCTTAGACCAAGCACTATTAAACAAAGAACTGCTTTGATTTTTCACATAAGTTCTCATATAATCTTGCTGCTGTGCTTGAGTCATAGGTTTCTCTCTTTTAGATTTAGCTTTCAACTCATCTGCTACCTTCTTTCTCAACTTCATCAATTTTACAATTTCAGAAGGCCAGTCTTGCTTCTCTACCTTTTTACCAATAATTTCTGCAGCTACATTAGGATTATTAAGCATTTGTTGTCCAATCTGTTGCCAATCTGACATATCAAATTCTTGAACAGCTGCATCCAATTCTCTTTGTCTGGCAATAGGCAAAGTAGAAACATATCTTTGATTGACTGACTCATATGTAGCATCAAACTTTTCTTGCTGTTCCTTAGTCATATCAGTATTCTTCTTATAATTTTCCCATTCTTGGAGTAGTTCTTCTTGTCCAGCTCTTTCTTCAGCTGTAACAAGCTCATCCAAATCATCATCTGTTCCTTCAACAAGATCATCAAAAGGAACATTCACATCTATCATAGGTTCATCATGTAATTCTTGAACCTCTCTATCAGTAGAAACTTGTTGATTCTCTGATGAATGATGAACAAGGAAATTCAAATATTCTTTCCCTGCTACAAAGTATGTTTCTCCTGATGTATTTCCTTTATCAGCAGATTGATTAGCAGCAACCCTACTTAATGATTGTTTCTCCTGAAGTATATCCACAGCTTCAGTCATCAGCACATCATTATCACCACCAGTCAATTTTGAAGTTTCAGCAGCTTTCCTTGCCAAATACTGTCTTGTACTTCGTCTTTGAACTAGTATCTTTGGTTTAGATTGAGGTACTTCAGCAACTGTAGGAGGAACAACATGAGACTGTCTAGCAACTTCAGCTAGAATCTCAAGAGAATCCAAATTTGCCTCCTTTGCTACTTCAGTAGAATCCAATCCATCTTTACTTTGCTTCTGCTGACTTAGCTGTGCCTCCAAATCTTGAACCTTGCTTTTCAAACTTTTAATTTCATTACCAAGAGTAGTCTTGGTCTCAACAAGTTCTCTGTGGAGATCTTCAGTCATTTTCATGTACCTGCTAAGGGAATCATATACAAATGTGAGAGTAAGAGGGTCCTCTGCTCTACCAGCTGATTACTCATTGGTAAGAGGAGCTTCATTGAACCGATTAGGAGAAACAGACTCATTTACAACATTAGGAAAACCTTCATTAATTGGCTCACTCATAAGGCTGGGTGAACGTAGTCTAGTACTCTCAGGTTCAAGAGTCTGAAAATTATCTTCAAACTCATGAATTTGCTCAGCTGGAGCATCCTGAGCTGGTGAAATGGTATGACTAGGTGACATTTGTACAGGGGTACGTGGTGGTAAGTCAGTAGAATCAGGTATTGGTTCAGCAGTTGTAGCTGGCACTTCTTTCATTACCACTGAAGGATTACCATCAGCAGCAACACCAGAAGATGATGGATTACCATCATCAGCAGTATTAGGAGCAGGCATATTGCCAGCATCATCACCCTCAACTACATTGGCATTGCCTTGTGGCAACATAGCTTCCAACATAGGATGATGTTCCCCAGTATAATTAGTTTTCATTGAGGCAAACAACTTAGAACCTAGACTTTTAATGGGTATATGGGTTCTATCTTCAGTGGTTATGTCTAAAATTATTTGTAAGAATCTAGGGTACATTAAAAACTTATGCTGTTGCTAATCTATATTTTCTAGCATATTATCAAAAATAAACTTAGAACAATTATAAGTTTCACCCTTAGAAAGACAAACAATACCACAACCCAATTGCAGAGAGAACTGGTTCCATCCACCACACTTGTTGCTGATACATTGAAGCAGCAGATGCACCAAATACCTCCACTTCGGACAAAATTGATTCTTGTGCCACTTGGATGTATCAGTACTTTGATATCCAGCTTCTCTTAGCCCAGCAAGAATTTCTGCGGTGTTGGAATGATACACACCATTTTCATCATCCAACTAAAGCTTTGTCCTAATCAACCCTTCTGTCACCACATATTCTACATCATCTATTTCAGCTACAATCTCTGTAGCAGATCTCTTAGTAGCAGATGCCCAAAATTGCTTCACCAAGGATTCACACACCAAATTGGGACTATAAGTCAAAGCATAATGAATCTTCGACCCTTTTAGAAACTCCACCATCAAATCGAATTCTTCATGTCCCTTTGCTGTTTTTAGAATAGCATATTTATTATGGTCGCCTTTTAATTCGAGTTGTGCCATTGGGTTAATCGTGTGTGAGACAGTTATGAATTACTTAGAGAATAATGTGTTTAAATGGAGTGATAAGCGAATAATTTTGTTTAGGAAGAGATATGCAAAGTGGGTTAAATTTGGAGGTTCCCCAATCGTGATCAAAATTATCGGAACAACTTATTGACCAAGTCTGACAAAACTTCCAATTTGAAAATTTACCCTTCAGCAGAAATGAAAGTCAAATCTGCTGAAGAATGGTCAACATCAGCAGAATCAACCAAAAGTAAAAATATCTTCAGTCAATATCTTGGTTTTGCTGCGCCACCCAACTCGCATTAATTATCGTAACTCCTAAACTTGGCTTATTTAATCACCCCAGATAACACATCTCAGTCATCAATTTACCCCAAATCATCTTTCAAACCCTAATTTTTAATTAACCCCAATTCTCCATCAAAATCATGTGTTCAAACCCAGAAAGCTCAGATCCAAATTCCTCTTCTCCATCAGCAGAAGAAGATGTACCACCATATCCATGGGGGCTTGATGGTTCTGACTTTGAAAGAGCATTGGAGAACCGATGGGATGCACAAGAAAGACAATGGAATGCTCATAGGAAGGGTGAACCAAGCAATGTACCCGTTCCTGCTGAGAGAGAGCTTGTCTCTCCCTTCATCTATACCTCTGATGAAGACTCCTCAGAGGAAGAAAATGAAGATCCAACCTTTCTTCCTCCTTCCACACCAGAGAGATCCCAACCAAGATCAAGTAATAGGGATCCATCTCCCCCAACATCACAAAATTTGGTGTTGAATCTTCCTGCTCCAGGACCTGGTCTTCCTCATCAAGAACACATTGGACAGAGCAAGAAGGCTGAGATCATACGTAAGGGAAAGGAGAAGATGAAGTAGATGATTGAGGAATGTTGCCATGGAACAAAGTTCTTGAGTATTTTCTTGACTTTGATTCATGAGCATCTTCATAGTCTTCCTTCTCTTCTTCTTACATTTTCATCTTCAGCTTCATCATTATACTTGTCATAGCCTCAAGTATTTTGTAATAAGTGATAGAAGCTAGTAGTACCAAATTAGCCAAATGTTTAGGAATGGTCATTGTAACTCAATTGTAACATTAAATGTAAGTTGTAACTTGTTTCTATGAATGAATGAAAAGATCTTATTTAAATTTATCCATTGTGTAAGACCTTCAGCATTTTTCAATTAATCAGTAAAAACCATGTTCAGCACTTTGACCACATTCCTTTGACTATTGCTCTTGGTGACATTTATCATGGGACTTTCATTCTCAGAACATCTGCAAACTCAACATCAAACAAGCAAATACACCAAACAACTTGCACAACTGTTAGAGGGTTAGTGTTAAAAACTCAGAAATTATACAACTTATACAAATTATACAAAGTTTACACTCATCATCCTCCCTTGAGGCATATGCCTCCCCTGAGGCATATGCCTCCCCTTAAACTTTGCAGTTAAGGGTTTAGCATTCCAATATGGACCACCAAATTTTGAAACCTTGGTCCATCAAATGCCTTGGTTAACAAATCTGCCACATTTTCATCTGTGTGAAGTTTGACCACTTTAACCAAATGTTTCTCATAAGCATCCCTTATAAAGTGATGTCTGATTTCAATATGTTTGGTTCTATTATGAAAAACTGGATTTTTAACAATGCAAATGATACTTTGATTGTCAATGAAATTGGTAGTATTCATGAAGTTATACCCATAATCCAGTAGTTGATTCTGAATCCATAGAACCTGTCCACAACAATTGGCAGCAGCAACATACTCTGCTTCAGTAGTAGAGGTAGCAACTATGGTCTATTTCTTGCATTGCCAAGAAATCAGTCTTCTTCCAAGGAATTGGCAACCTCCAGTTGTGGATCTTCTATCCAAATTGGCACCAGCATAGTCACTATCACTATAAGCTGCTAGCTGAAATGGAGACTCTTTGGGATACCAAAGACCTAAGTTTGGTTGGCCTTTAAGATACTTAAAGATCTTCTTGACAACATTCATATGAGAAGTAAGTGCAGTGACTTGGTGTCTTGAACATGCACTCACAGCAAATGTAATATCAGGTCTTGAGGCAGTCAAGTACATCAAAGAACCAATCATAGACCTGTATAAATGAACATTCACAGGGAGATCAGGAGCAAGATTGTTCTTTGGTTTGGGAGCCTCATAGGGAGTAGTGGCAGTCCTGACATTTTCCATAGCAAACTTGGACAACATATCTTTTACATATTTCTCCTGATGTATGAAAATACCATCAGGTTTCTGCTGAACCTGTAAGCCCAAAAAGAAAGTGAGTTCTCCCATGGCACTCATTTGAAATTCTCCCTTCATCAAATCCTCAAACTCTCTACACCATGCTTCTTTGGTTGAACCAAAGATAATATCATCCACATACACCTGCACAAGAATAATATCCCTAGAATCTTTCTTCAGGAATAAAGTCTTGTCAATGGCACCTCTTCTGTAGCCATTCTTCAGCAGAAATGTGGAGAGTCTAGCATACCAAGCTCTGGGAGCTTGATGAAGTCCATAGAGAGCTTTGACAACTTTGTACACATACTCAGGATGATCAGGGTCTTCAAATCCCTTGGGTTGAGTCACATAAACCTCCTCTTCAATCTCACCATATAAGAAAGCACCTTTAACATCCATCTGATAAACCATAAAGCCCATATAAGAGGCATAGGCCAAAAATATCCGAATTGCTTCAACTCTGGCCACTGGTGCAAAGACCTCATCATAGTCAATGCCTTCCTCTTGTCTAAACCCTTGAGCCACTAGTCTTGCTTTGTTCTTCACCACAATACCCCTGGCATCTCTTTTATTCTTCAGAATCCATTTTGTCCCAATGGCATATTTACCATCAGGAAGAGGAACCAAAATCCAAACCTGCTGATTCTTAAATTGCAGCATCTCTTCTTGCATTGCCTCAAGCCAACTTGAATCAGCCAGTGCTTGAGGAACACTAGTTGGTTCAATCTGAGAAAGAAAGCATGCAAACAGACAATGTTTGAAGTCTGTGTGATTGTTCCTCTTTTGATTGTAGACATAAGAGATGAAAGCAACTTCACCATACTTCGTATTCTTTACAGTACTTCTTGTTCTAACAGGGTCTTTAGGATCTCCAATAATCTTTGATAGGGGATGAGCATTATGAATCCTTTTTGTAGCTGTAAGTGGAACATCAATTGTGGCATCAAGGTTGTTGACTGTAGGCCCAAACTCAGTATCATAAGAAGCTGAGTGGAACAAGCCAGGCTTTGGCTGATAATTCCCAAGATCAGAAGGACTTGGAAATCTGGTAAAGGGCTTATCAAAATCTGCAGAGACTTCAGTAGAGATGGGAGAGTGAGCATCAGCAGAATCAACATCTGTGACCTTATCAGTGGGAATAGGTGTGCCTTCAGCAGTATCCTTGTTTCCACTGACTGCTTATGCTGACTGATGTAGGATAGCTTCAGTCTCTTGTGTAACCTTTTCATGGAGTTTCTGAGCTTCCTTAGTAGCAGCATGTTCTTGCTTCTTCAGTCTTGCAAGATCCTCTGCATAATGTGACTCATCATCTTGTTCAGCAGCAGAGTGATTACCTACAAAATGGTTAGGTGGAAAAGATGGTACAACAAAAGTATTTTCTTCTGGCTCAGATTCACATTTTGAGTCATCATCCATGGAACCTGCAGGTTTAGTGTTCGGATCACTGCATTTGGATTAGAAGCATGCCTAGTATAACCCAAATAGTCAGTTAAATAGTCAAGGTCAAAATACCAAGAATGGCCTTGTCCCTGAATATTAGGCTAATCTTCAAGAAATCTTAGATTGAGGGTCTCTTCTATCCTTTTGGCATTGAGATTATAAACTCTATAGGCCTTGCTATGAGCAGAATAGCCTACAATGTATCCCTCATCAGCTTTCCCGTCAAATTTACCCAGTATTTCAACAGTATTCAAAATAGTCACTTTGCATCCAAAAGGCTTAAGGTAATGTATGTCTGGAACTTTCCCAGTAAGAAGTTCAAAAGGTGTCTTGACATGAAGTCTAGTGATGGATACCCTGTTCAAGACATGACAAGCAGTACTTACTGCTTCAGTCCAAAACATTGTGGGTAGTTTGGAGTCTGCAAGCATGGATCTTGCTGCCTCAATGAGGGTTCTATTTTTGCTTTCTGCAACCCCATTTTGTTGTGGGGTTCTTGGAGTACTATAGTCCCTTCTAATCCCCTTAGACTTACAGAATTCTATGAAGACAACATTTTTGAATTTTGTACCATTGTCACACCTAATTCCTTTAACCTTTTTATTCAGCTGGTTCTCAACTAAGATAATGAATTCTTTCAGAATTGGAGTTGTTTCATCTTTAGTTTTGAGAAAGAATACCCAGCAAAACCTGCTATAATCATCTGTGATAACCAGGCAGAAGTACTTGTGATCAATACTTCTAATGGGAGTTGGACCAAAGAGATCCATGTGCAGCAACTAAAGAGGTTCAGAAATGGTGCTCACAGCTTTGACTTCTCTGTAAGAGGCTCTGTGTTGCTTTCCCTTGTTGCAAGCAATACAATTGTGTTCATTGGTGAAGAGTTTAGAAGGAAGGCCCTTAACAAGACCAAGTTTGGACAACTTGTTGATGGTCTTGTAGTTCACATGTGCCATTCTCCTATGCCATTTAGTAGATTCATCCAGGGAAGCTTTGGCTACCAAACATGTTAGAGCACCTTCTGGCTTGACATCATTCAAATTGAAAGTATACAAGTTGAAGGTTCTTGGAACTCTCAGCAATACAGTTGTGTCTTCTGGAAGTTTGAAGTCCTTGGAAAGTACAAGACACTCATCTTCAGAGAAGAAAACCTTATTCTTAGTGTCACAAATTTGTGATACTGAGAATAGATTAAAATGCTCTAGTTCCTTCACATAATAAACATTTTCAAAGTCTAACAAGGGTCTTGATTGTTCCTTTCCCTATAATTTTGCCATCTCCACCTCCAAAAGTTACACTGCCTCCTCCTTCTATGGGTACAAAGTCATGCATCTTGTCCTTGTTCCCGGACATACTTCTAGAACAACCACTATCAACAATACCTACTTCAGTACTTGTCAAAGGATGTTCCTACAACAACAACAAAAATTATACAAAATTAGTATACATTGGAGACTCAAGTCATTGCTGACTTGAGCCTGCCTTGTGGATCATTAGTAATAGGCCATGTAGATGTTTTAGATCCACTATTGTTCTTGGGCCTATAATGCATATTGGGTCCCTTCTTTGTCCAAGAACAACCTGCTGAGGGCTTCACAGCAGTATTCCCATACACACCACCATAATACATTGAGTCAAAGTAATTAGGCCAATAACCATTAGAAAAGAAAGAACTAGTGGGTCGAACATCAGGTCTAGTACTGGTCCTTCTCCATGAAGAATGTGATTCAGCAGAATTGGGTTTCTGCTGATGTGGAACAAAAGATGGTATTTCACTAACATTCTTCCACATTTGCCTAGGTTTCTTTTGACTAACACATCCACCCATTCTTTGCTCATGAAATGTACAATCCTTAATCAAGTGATATTTACTTCCACACACAAAACACTTCTTCTTTTTAGAAGATTTATTTAAACCAAAAGAAGTTCCATAACATGAAAAACTATTCAAACCACCATGATAAACAGAATTGTTTGTAACATAACCAAAAGAATTATTTTGCAAAGAATTTAACAACAAGTCTTCAGTAGAAACTGTCTTGTTATCAGCAGCAACTCTAGAATGCTTGTGGGGAGCCTTGGGTGATGTCTTTGGTATGGTCTTGGGAGTGGTCTTGGGCAGGTCAGACTTCTCACTTGAATCACAGCTAGCAAATGAGGTAGACCCTTCATCAGAAGACTTGTCACTATCACAACAAGAGACAAAGTCAGCAGATTTAACACTAGGGTCTGGCAAGTCAGTTGACTTTTTGCCATAGAGATGGTGTGATCCATCAAAGTCATTAGGTTTGGATAGGTCAATAGGCATATGTTCCCCTCTTATAGGTCCAGGGACAGCATGTAAGTTACCTTCTTTGACAAAGTTAGCTAACCCTGCTGATGTTGTTTTGCCTAGGTCATTCCTAGCTTCTAAACCAACATATTTTTGAAATCCTAAACCAATTTTAGAGTTCACAGCCTGACTACCATAGAGTTCACAAGCTAGATTATCACCTGACATTTGCCATTGTTTACCTCTAGTTATCTCTTTGTCTAACTTAACTTGTAATTCTTGTTTTTCTCTTTCTAGATCAGACTTCTCTTTTTCAGTACGTTTTACGTCTATCTTAGCAATTTCTAAATCACTTTCTAGAACTCTTATTTTTTTCATCATATTTAACTTGATTCTTTTGAAACCATACTTTTTGTTTCTCTAGAGTTTTTAAAGCCAATTTATAAGACTCTACCTCTATATAACACTCATTGTACTTTGGTTTCAATTCATCAAATTCCTTTTTAAGCTCATTGTATCTTACACTACATCCAAACACACAATTGTGTACCTGAGAGATTCCCATCAAGGAGACTTGCTCCTTCTGGTCCTCTGAAGATGAGTATGCCAGCAGATTCACTTGTGAGGAGGTAGAAGCATCCTCTCCAGCAGGTTCATGTTCAACCCAATCAATTTGGTGATCCAGAGTCACCATAGCCTTTGAAGGTGCAGCCTTAGTTGTCCCTGCTTCCACTGGATAAGAACCATATCTAACTTCATCTCTAGGCTTTCTCTCCTTGCATTCTCTTGAAAAATGTCCCACTTGTCCACAAGTGTAACATTTAACCTTCCTTCTATCAAACCTTGCTGCCTCTTTTCCATTAAAACCAAACTTCCTTCCAGACTTGGCCTCAAACCTCTTAATATTCATGGATATCATTGCAAGCTCCCATTTCAAGTGCATCTCCTCCATCTCCAATGGATCTACCTGTTCAAAATCCTCATAAGCAAGAAACTGCTGATGTTCATATTCAGCCACAAATGAATGAATAATGTCCTCCAACACACTACTGGATTTTGGTTTAGAAGCAGATTGAGTATGAGTTTGAGAGGATGCTCCTGATGAATATGAGCTTGAGGCTTGATGCACAGGTTTTGTAGAAGCACCAACAAATGCAGAATGAGTGGATGGACGAATAGGACTTCTAACATCATACTCAAGGGATTTAAGCCTATTGTAGAGGTCATCAAAGGACATCAAGTCCAACCCACCTTTGGTCTTGAGAGCAATACAAACTTGTAACTAAGATGGTGGCAGAGATCTCAGAAATTTAGCATTGCAGTCCTCATTATCGGGTCTTGCCTTCAACTGATTAAGTTGACTTAATATTCGATGAAATCTGTCATAACCCTTATGAATTCCCTCTTCTTCTGAAATCTGAAATTCTTGGAACTTTTGCTTCAGCATAGACTTCTGCAACCTTCTTGATTCATCATTCCCACCAAATCTTGCTTTTATAGCCATTCAAATGTCCTTGGCATCCTCCATAAAGTGGAAGTCACCCATGTGGTCATCAGGAATAGCTTGGAGCAGAATTGTTCTGACTTTACTCTCCCTCTGCACAGCCAGAATTTCTTCAGCAGTTATGGGACCTATAATTGTAACAACTCCATCAGCATCTGTAACATGCTTCTTTAGGCTCTTCCCCTTTTTAACAATCTCCCACAGATTCCAATCAATGTTTGTGATCCAGTTCTGCATCTTCATGGACCACAGATGATATTCTTTAGCATTCTTCAAGTATGAAAACTTAACATTGCTGTTAGAGAGGGTGAGTTGTTGAAGAGAAGTGATGTTAATGTTTTGGTGTGTATCAACATCATCATTAGATCCAGGCATGGTTGTTGATTTGTTTGGATTTTTAAGGTGTAAGATTTGTGTTTCTTAGTATGACAGAGACTCTCTCGAGGCTCTGATACCACTTGTTGAAACTATATATAGACCTTGATAGATCTTCTTGAGCACTCTAGAATCGTTAGTAATGTCACTGTAATCAATAACACACTAATAGACAATCTCTGCAACTTGTATTTATAAAGCGGAAACAAAACACAAGCTTGATACTAAGAACTCTTGATCCTCTACGGATCTTTTAATTATAATAAGAGTATTCACTAAAGTTATTCAATACATAAACCGTGTGTTCCTTTTATACTCAAGGAACCCTAAACCGTTTCTCAAGAAACGTATATTCTAAAACTTCTAAAAGATATGCATTATCACTTCCTAAATAAACTCATGCATATCCAAACTACATTACATAAAATACGGAAATACTATATCCGCAGAAACTAATAAGGCTGAAACTAGACTTCAGCAGATACACTGCTTCAGCAGAAACTAACTCTTCAGCAGGATCCTTTCAGCAGAAACAGCAGCAGAATTCTTACTTCACAGAATTCCCAACAATCCTGCTTCGCAAAAAGATATCGAAGAGCCGAGTGATCAGTGAAGACGACTGTCTTTGAAAGGACAAGATATTGTCAGAATTTGTCGAACGCAAACACTACGGCTAATAATTCTTTCTCGGTGGTGGAGTAATTCTCTTGAGCGGGATTCATGGTTTTGCTAGCGTAGTAAATAGGTTGGAAAAGCTTGTCACGCCGTTGGCCTAATACAGCCCCGACAGCGAAGTCGCTAGCGTCACACATAATTTCAAATGGTAACTCCCAGTTGGGTGTGATCATGATTGGAGCTAATATGAGTTCCTTTTTTAGGAGATCGAATGCATCCTTGCATTCTTGGGAAAAATCGAATGGAGCATCCTTCACAAGTAATTGAGTCATTGGCCGAGCAATTTTGGAGAAGTCTTTGATGAATCTCCGATAAAACCCGGCGTGCCCCAAGAAGCTGCGCATTGCTTTAACAGTCGTGGGGTATGGTAACTTAGATATAGCTTCAACTTTACCTTGGTCCACCTCTATTCCGTTCCCTGAGATCTTATGCCCTAACACAATCCCTTCTTTTACCATGAAATGACACTTTTCCCAGTTTAGCACCAAGTTGGTTTCCTCACAATGTTTAAGCATCTTTTCTAGATTAGCAAGACAGCGGTCGAAGGAGTTCCCGAAGACCGAAAAGTCATCCATGAACACTTCCATGCTTTCTTCCATGAGTTCGTGAAAGATTGCGGTCATGCATCGCTGAAAAGTGGCGGGGGCATTACATAGCCCAAAAGGCATCCTTTTGTAGGCAAATGTTCCATAAGGGCAAGTAAACGTGGTCTTTTCTTGGTCCTCAGGTGCTATGGGAATTTGAAAATACCCATAGAATCCATCCAAGAAGCAATAGTACTCGTGTCCAGACAATCTCTCTAACATTTGATCAATGAATGGTAAGGGAAAGTGATCTGTCCTCGTGACATCATTGAGCTTTCGATAGTCAATGCATACCCGCCATCCAGTGACCGTTCTCTGGGGCAACATCTCACCCTTGTCATTCTTAACTACAGTCATTCCACCCTTCTTAGGTACAACCTGCACAGGACTGACCCATGGGCTATCCGAGATCGGGTAAATCAATCCTGTATCCAAAAGTTTGATAACTTCTTTCTTTACTACTTCCTTAATGTTAGGGTTCACCCGCCTCTGGGGTTGCACGGTAGGTTTATAATCTTCTTCCATGAGAATCTTATGTGTGCAAAAAGTTGAGTCAATCCCCTTAATGTCGGCTACACTCCATGCGAGCACCCCTTTATATTTCTTTAGGACCTCTAAGAGTTTACCTTTTTGTTCATGTTCCAAGGAAGAGTTTATGATTACCGGCAGTTGGTCCTCTCCCTGAAGGAAGGCATACTCTAAATGGTTAGGAAGCTCTTTAAGATCTAACTCAGGAGGTTTGATAATAGAAGGTTTGAGCTTGTTTTCGGGCTTTCGGAGCTCGAGATGCTCCGTTGCCTCTTGTCTGGGGTAGAAGGAGACTGCACCAACATCCTCCATCTTTTCTACCTCTAGCAAAGGCAGAAAACTCTCGTCCCGTAGCCAGCCTTCATCGATTTGTTCATCGACACAACTATCAATGACATCTGTGAGTTCATCGACATCCCCGATGAAATAGAGCCGGTTGGCTGCTTCGAGGGAGAGGTCCATAGAATCCTTAATGTCGAAGGTTGTACTATCGGTTTCCACTCGTAAGGTTAATTTGCCGTCATAAACATCAATGACTGCACGAGCGGTAGCAAGAAATGGTCTCCCTAAGATGATGAGTACCAAGTCATCCTCCTCCATATCCAGGATTACGAAGTTGACCGGGAATTTGAATTTCCCAACTTTGACTAGCACATTCTCGCATATCCCTAGGGGGTACTTGACCGATCTATCGGCTAGTTGGATGTTCATATGGGTAGACTTTAATCCAGAGTATCCTAGTTTAAGGAACATAGAGTGAGGCATGAGATTGATACTCGCTCCCAAATCGGCAAGAGCATTCTGATTGATAGAGATTCTATAGAGCAAGGCAGGGTGAAGCTGCCCGGATCGTCTACCTTTTTTGGCAGCCCTCGATGGGTCACCACTGAGCATTCTTCCCCCAGGGTCACAAGACCCTCGAGTTTCTTCCGGTTAGCAAGTAGATTTTTAAAGTATGCGCTATACTTTCGCATGTGATAGCAAGCATCAAGGAGGAGTATGGTGACAACCGAGTCTTTTAGGTATGACAAGAATCTCTTGTTATCATTCTCAGGTTTCTGGTTCCTTAATCGGGATGGAAACGGGATTCTCACAGGTTGGTTAGGTAGGGTTGATGGGGAAGGGGTCGCCAAGGGCGGTTGGTCGGGGGTCTTGCCGCCTACATCCTCCTCCTCCTCGCCAGGTTTGTTTGGATCGGGGGCAATGAGGGACGAGCTTGGGTAAGGTGGGTCCTTGGTTGTTGTTCCAGCTCGAGTGGTTATCGCGAGCATGGTGTCTTTTTTGCTTACTGATGGCATTTCAAGATAATCTAGGGCTGAGTTAAGCTTGTTGAAAAATTCTCCAATGTCATCGTGCTGCTCGTCGAAAAGCTCATTAAGACCTTTCATTTGCAAGCCTTTTTCTTGAGTGAAGTGACCAAGGTCATCTTCAAAAGTGCTCCTGATTTCGAATTCAGGGCCTTCCTCTCCTTCTTTTCTCTTTACCAGATTTCCCTAGAGGGTGTAATCGTCATTTTGCTAAAAAGGCAAAAGGGAGGGATCAACATAAATGTCCCCTCCTAACAAGCATGCATGTTCAGTTGTGGCTGCTCCTCCGCATTCTTCTACCTCATGCAGGCCCCCACAGTAATCGCAGATTAAGTAAGGATTCGACAGTTGTTTAGGTAACTGCGATCCAGCTAGGTATTCCATTCTTTTGTGAATTTTTCTCAACCGATCCGAAGTGATTTCAGAAATGCTGACAGTCGACTCAGGTTCATCCCAAGTGTCATCCTGGTCTTGAGCATATTCTTCAATCCTATCCCATCCTTCTTCGGCAATAAGATTGGCCAATCTCCCTTTTCTAGATTGGTTAATTCCGTTTCGATCGTTAGAGGAGATATTATCGTAAAAGATTTGGACCAAGAGCTAAAGCTCAATGCCATGATGGGGAACTTGTCTTATTAAATCTTTGAATCTAATCCACGATTTATGGAAGGGTTGGTCCTTCCCTTTTTGGAAACGGAGGATCCTATCTTTAAACGCTGAGGTTTTTCCAGGTGGAAAGAACTTCTCATAGAACTTGGATATGAGTTGCTCCCATGTGAAAATAGATTCAGAAGGGAGTTTATCGTACCATTCTTGGGCTTTTTCATATAGGGTGAAAGGAAAGAATGGCAATCGGGATGTGTCTCTAGTAGCCCCATCCGTATGGAGGGTGTCTACTATTTTCAAGAAGTCTTTAACGTGTTGGATTGGATCTTCCTCATCTAATCCACAAAACTTACACACACTTTGGACAAGCCAAACATCATTTGCATGTAATACCTCATTGGTTTGTTCGTTTGGGTAGACAATGGCGTTTGAGAAGCCACGAGGGGTTGGGGAGGAGTAGTCCTTAAGGCGCTTAGGAATGGGAGTTGCGGGGGTACTCATCTCGTCGTTGGGTTGGGAGCTAGGGGTTGTGACATGATTTTCTGAATTTTCTTCAGAAAGGGGTGCATCAAAATCGATGGTAATGCTAGATGGTTAAGAAGTTGAGTGATATTGTCTCAATCTATGCATTTCTCTTTCGGGTTCCGCATAAGGCAAGACAAGGTTTCTAGTGGAACTACGACTCCTAGTGATCCTAAGGTTAAAGGATTCGTCGTTTGCCATGATGGCAGGTGGTGAAGAGTTACAAACAAAGACACAAAGAAATAAGATAGACTAAAGAAAACCTAAAAATGAAAATAAAATCTTACTAGAAAGGAATCTAGCAAGTAGACCTAATAAAAAGAGATTCTAACCTAGACAATAACTATTCCCCGGCAGCGGCGCCAAAAACTTGATACGTGGGAATCGCACCAGGCTTTACCTCTCAAGGGATCTTGAGAAGCTTACAACCCCCACCAGGCAGTGTACCTTATCGTTGTAGTATAGTATAGTGACAAGTACCGGGGGATTGATCATTCAGCAAGGAATAGTGTCGCTAGGATTAGAAAACCTAAATACTAGTTCTAAAGGTGAGGGATGATTATTTTTGTATTTTCATATTTTTTAGAAAGCAATTAAAAATCTCGGGTTTGAAGGATTTGGGTGGAATTAGTTGCTAGTCAACTAACCCAATACTAAAGATGCAATCAAAATAAAATACTAAAAATGAAAATAAACTAAATTATACTAAGGTTGTGAGCAATAAGTGGAGAAAATGTGTTTACTTAGATTTCACTACTCCCTAGATATCTTTTACATGTTAATTACTTGTTATAGTTGCGTGGATGACGGATTGTATTCCTTAATACCATTCATGGGGTGGCGCACTTAATTCCCCAATCCTATGAGTGCCTACTTCACTCCTATGTCGAGCCGGCTAAGAAGCTCCTAACATGGGATCATTAGAATTTACTCATGCATTAAATACAACCAATAAAACCTAGTGCACGTCAGTTCATGTTTCCTAAGACGTTCAAGCATGTTACCAATTTGAGATCTGTCAGTTTTCTTAAGCCTAACATCGAATTCATTCATCCAAAACAACCATAAACAAGTTATCAACACATAATTAACATCTAGGTTTCATTAGATCCAAGCAAACACAAGATAGATCTAGCCTAGCATGATGGAATTAAGACAAGAACAAGATATAGACAACCACCACATAGACATATTGATTGAATTAAAAGAATACTTATCTCAATTACACATGAAAGGGATCAAGGGCTTAGAACCCTTGAAAAACCTGTAAAATTCGTACCAAGTTCGTACTTAGGGTTTCTCCAAAACTTCTCTTTTTTTAATGTGAAAATTAGAAAACTATATATAGGAAATAGGGTCTGACGGCGTCAAGACAAATCCTGTGACGCCGTCATCTCGCCGCCAAAATACTTCTCGGACTGCCTTGATCTACTTTTGACGCCGTCATGTGTTAACATTTTCCAGGCCGTCATGCATTTTACTCTTGACGCCCTACCTTGTGACGTCGTCAATTCTGTACTGGGTCGTCATGGAAATTAATCTTGACACCGTCAGAAATTCCTTCTTGACGCCGTCACCTACTGTTCCCAGCAAGGAAAATTAAGACTTTGGCATTTTCTTCACTTTTATGCTCCAAAAACATCCGAATTGCTTCCTTTTCCAGATTTCACTCCCAAAGTACCTAAAATCACAAAAGGAACGATTTAGGGTAATATTTGATCAAATAAAGTCAATTCCGGGCTTAAATGACCCCCTAAAAGTGGTTCATTTTTTGCCTCATCATACTTGACCTAAGAAGTCAAAGTAATTATATTACAGGTGTAAAACAAGGGTTATCCTAATGCCTCTTATCATGTAGTAAATCCTAACTACACGAATGTAGTCTTACTAGCGGTCTCGAGATGCATCGCTATCACAAGTTCTAGAATCTAAATACTACCGGTACACTCACAAGCATTAAGAATGAATGCTTTTTCCTAAAGATCTAAAGGCGAACCTCACATTTTTTGGGTGGAAATTTTTGAGTGGTATGGTTTTTGTGCAAGTCATAGAATTCCTATCCATGAGACGCTTATTAAGACAAAAGTTTCACTCCTATATGTTGCAAAAAATTTTAAATTTGGTGCTAAAATTGCCCTAACAAATATTTCTCTCAGTTTTATTACACATTCACTATCAAACAAAACAAAAATCAAGTGGAGTTATAGTTTCTAATATTCCCTCCCTACACTTAAACTGAACATTGTCCCCAATGTTCTAGATAAAAAGGTAAAAGTAAAAATAAATAAGAATGAAAGAAACTAATACTCCCCTGATTCGCTCTGTATGGACGATGTGATAACATGGTTAAATCTTCCTCGAAGAGAATGAGCATGATAAGCTCCACTCCAGAATTGTAATCATCTTCTTGTCCAATATAACCTGTAATCAACAAACACAAAAACCAAAGCATCAAACCGAACAAAGAAAAACCACAACTAGATGTAATTCCAGACTTAGAAATAAAAACAAAACAAAGCAATAAAAGGATATGATACTTGTGGAATGAATTACAAATAGGAACTCATAAAACATATCCACAAGTATTGACACACAAACAAGATAGAATATATGCTAATCATGAATTGTGAATTTTTCATGTTCGAATTGCGTTCTTTTTCACAAATTATAAACTTCCCTACACTTATATTTTTGAAAATACCTTTATATGCAATTAAGTCGAGGTTAAAAACAAAATAAAGCATTTTCACAAATTATTCGAAACATGAAAATTAAACAACCATGATTAAGCGTATATGACATAAACAAACAAATAAAATAAAAACACCAAACAATTAAAAACATGGGTTACCTCCCAAAAAGTGCTTGTTTTTGTTCGAGTCACGAGCCCGACTCTAGCCTTATTTAACGGAAATAGGGGAGGTTTTCCCTACACTTAGGATTAAGTGCGGGTGGAAGTAGCGATACACACCCTTAGGGTGGAAATATGCCACGTGAGGTGAAGGGGGTGAGTGAATGGCTTCCTTCATCCTAAAACTACCCGGACAATATTGGTTGATGGGTGGGTCGGTTCCTCTTTCGTCTCCTAGAAATAAATCTAAGGATGGAAAGTTGTGTACTGATTGAGGTTCCGGTTCATCATCACTAGGAAATTCCCTAGAACTAAGAGTAAGGTTATCATTACCAGTATTCAAATCTATATTCGCTAGTGGTGCTTGGTCCAAGGGTTCTACCTCAATTGGGGTTCCTATAGTCTCTTCTACTTCTTCCGGGTAAGTCACGGGCGGTATGTATACCTCAAATGATGGTAGGACTTGTGGGGTACTTAGTGGGCTTGGGTTTCTACTATCTCTTCCATCACATCAATATCACCTATGTGTTCATCTTGTATTATGGTAGTGCCTAACCATGACATGCAACTAGGTGGCTCAACTCTAACCTCATGTGTGTCGTATGTTTTGGTGAAATCTATCCCACTCATGCAACTAGGTGGTTCAAAACAAACCATCTCATAATCTTGGTTTGATTCTAAGTCCATGCTCTTAGAAACTAGGTATTCTTGCTCATACGAATCTACCAATTCGTTATACTTATGGCCCATGGCTGCGGTGCTTTCCTCAAAATTCATCCAAAAGGTCTCACTAAAAGGAATTGATCCTGATAATGATCGTCTAATAGAAATCACTCATGCATAAAATTCATCAAACCCATCTAACTTTACCCCCAAATCCTCTTGGATATTTCTAAGATCACGTAAAAATTCATTGGAATGATAGGAAGCAAATCTATTAGTGAAATATAATTGTTCCTCCATTGTCAATGATCTAAATGGAATTTCATCCGCCATAGTGACAAATGAAAATGGTTTTACAAACAAAGGACACAAAGAAAAAGATAGACAACAAGAAAGCTAATAAAAAGAAAATAAAAATCTCACTTGATATGAATCTAATGAGTAGACCTAATTAAAAATAAATTCCAACCTAAACAATAACTATTCCCCGGGCTGCGGCGCCAAAAACTTTATACGTGGGAATTACACCCTCGTAACAGGTTTTACCTCTCAAGGGGTCTTGAGAAGCTTACAACCCCCACCAGGCAGTGTACCTGATCGTTGTAGTATAGTATAGTGACAAGTACCAGGAGATTGATCGTTCAACTCAGGAATAGTGTCGTTAGGATTGAAATTAATCTAACTAGGTCTAAAGGTGAAGGATGATTCCTTTTGTGTTTTTTAAATTTTATGAAAAGCAGGTAAAAATCTTGGGTATTGGAAGAGTGGGCGGAATTAGTTTTTAATCAACTAACCCAAAAGCTACTAACTAAACCAATGTGCAAGAAAAGTAAATTAAGATTCTACAAGAGAAGTGAAGCATGTCTACCTATGATGTATTACTCCTTGCAAGCTATCCAATTCTACCTATTGAATTGTCACAGCTTGTTTGAATTGACGGGTTGTATTCCTTAATATCATTTGTAGGGCCCTGTCCAATATTCCCTAACTCTATAAGATCCGACTTCACTCCTATGTCGAGCTGTTAAAAGCTCCTAACATGGGATCATTATAATTCACTTATGCATTAAATACAACCAAAAATCATAGTACACCTCCGATCATGTTTCTTAAGACATTCAAGCAAGTTACCAATTGCAAGTCTGCCAATTTTCTTATGCATAACATCGAATTCAATCAGCCAAACAAGAGACAATAGGAATCAAGAATTATAAGCTAAATCAACTAAACCTATTGAAGTTGTCACACCTTAATTGATGAAGATAGACACAAACATCAACAAAGACATCAATAAGATCTAATCAATTATATACAAGTTTCACACAATCATAAGTAGACACAAGATGAATTAACCAAGCATAATTAATGAAGAACAAGCAACAATAATGATAATTGAAGACATGAAGTAAGATAGAATCAACAAACCATTACAAGATGTTTATGGAGTGATTGAAACCCTCTAAGTTGATGTAAAAACACCTACCTAAACCCAGGAATCGACCTTAGGGTTTAGGGCCTACAAAAAGTGAAGTAATAAAGTTATATTTATAGGCAGATTTTCTGTCGGCCCGATCTGACAGCGTCATCCCTAAGGCTTGACGGCATCACGACCATTTTTTCAAAAAATCGAATAATTTTTCGTCTCGATCATTTCCTTTTTTGAACCGCTCAAATCCGAGTTAGTATGCAAAATTTATGGCCAAAACAGTGTCAGCTACTCCGCGCGTAAGTTGTGATTGCCTTGGTCAACATGTGACGGTTTTATTAATATTTCTTTGTCGTTATGACGTCGTCACTCTATGGCTTCTGACGTCGTCAGGTTCAACCCTGACGCCTTCACTCTCAAAGTCTTCTGTGCCGTCTCTCTTTAAGTTAATACTTGACGGTCTTGGCATTTTATAACGTGACGCCGTCACGTGTAATCTTCCCATTTTCTTTCTGGCGCGTCAAGTGTAAAGCAAATATCCACCACATGATCAACTGTGACGGATCACCATGTGAACTTGACACCGTCAGGTACTGTTTCCAGCTTGGATTCTTGAATTTCTCGTTTTCTTCATTCTTGAGCATAAAAACGTCCAAAAAGCTCCAAAATGCTTCATATTCCTGAAATCACGTCCTAAGTACCTAAAATGACGAAAGGAACGATTTTGGGTAAGATTTGATCAAATAATCACGATTTAGGGCTTAAATGACCCCCTAAAAGCGGTACACTTTTCGTCTCATCAAATATCCCTACACTTGGGATTTGCTTGTCCTCAAGCAAATGAGCTTTTCCACCAATAAAAATACAAGTTAGGGGTCATTTAACACTAATATAAAAGTAATTACAACAAATGATTGTTCCACCTTAATCAAAACAAGCACGGAAATTATACACTAGCACCTCACATTAAGTATTTGGATACTCTCATCTCTCAGGTGTTGTAAATTTATATGTCATAATAGGAAATGGAGAAATATCACTCCTACTTTTTATAGCAAATAGATTACCATAGGTTTGGGAAAGGATCAAACCTCCACCACTTGGCGTAAGCACCTAGGATAAACTATCAAAGAGGTCTTTAAAAGGGTTATAACGTTAGGTGTAGGGGATACGGAAAACACGGTTTTGTTGGATAAACGGATATTTTAATGGTGGCAAGTCAATTGTCTTAGTTAACTACATGTACAATGAGGCATTGCTAAGCCAAGACTCGACTCAACTTGAACTAACTACGACTCTTTTTGGATTTTTTTTTCAAGACACTATTTGACTTAAACATAAATAAAAGAAACGGATGGTAGCCCGTATGTTTTTTCTCTTTTCTCTTTTTTTTTCACCTCTTTTTTCATATTTTTTTCGATTTTTTTTTTCTTTTTTTTTTTGCATACACTTTTACTCTACCATCCAAAATAATACATCGAAGGGAGCTCGTTTCTTTCCTACACTTGAGCTTTTACATACTTTACAATCAACTATTCTAATGACTCGAATCAAGATAATCAAAACACCTGGAGCACTTTTAAATATTAACACATATATGGGGGTAATAATTGACGTCATCCCCATTACTCCATTACAATAGTACTTTACCCATGAGTCCCAAAATCCCAAAACAATATGTACAAGATATGACTCGACTTAGCAACCATGTAATCAATTAGACAACTAACTAAGGGTTTAAACAAATAACAATAATGCACTAAAGATGAGTGCATACAAGGAAGGCTAAGGCAATTTGGGTGTACATTTTGGGGTGGATTGCAAACAAATTCTATCTTTAAGTAAAATGCTTTAAGGTAGAAGCGAAAAAGATAGGCTCGGAGGGGTATACTAGGGGTATCGTGTACTAAAAATGAGTACAACGCAAAGGTGTGGGAGAATTACTTGACCTAAGAAGTCAAAGTAATTATATTACAGGAGTAAAACAAGGGTTATCCTAATGCCTCTTATCATGTAGTAAATCCTAACTACACGAATGCAGTCTCACTAGCGGTCTCGAGATGCATCGCTATCACAAGTTCTAGAATCTAAATACTACCGGTACACTCACAAGCATTAAGAATGAATGCTTTTTCCTAAAGATCTAAAGGCGAACCTCACATTTTTGGGGTGGAAATTTTTGAGTGGTATGGTTTTTGTGCAAGTCATAGAATTCCTAATACATGAGACGCTTATTAAGACAAAAGTTTCACTCCTATATGTTGCAAAAAAATTTAAATTTGGTGCTAAAATTGCCCTAACAAATATTTCTCTCAGTTTTATTACACATTCACTATCAAACAAAACAAAAATCAATTGGAGTTATAGTTTCTAATATTCCCTCCCTACACTTAAACTGAACATTGTCCCCAATGTTCTAGATAAAAAGGTAAAAGTAAAAATAAATAAGAATGAAAGAAACTAATACTCCCCTGATTCGCTCTGTATGGACGATGTGATAACATGGTTAAATCTTCCTCGAAGAGAATGAACATGATAAGCTCCACTCCAGAATTGTAATCATCTTCTTGTCCAATATAACCTGTAATCAACAAACACAAAAACCAAAGCATCAAACCGAACAAAGAAAAACCACAACTAGATGTAATTCCAGACTTAGAAATAAAAACAAAACAAAGCAATAAAAGGATATGATACTTGTGGAATGAATTACAAATAGGAACTCATAAAACATATCCACAAGTATTGACACACAAACAAAATATTTTTGAAAATACCTTTATATGCAATTAAGACGAGGTTAAAAACAAAATAAAGCATTTTCACAAATTATTCGAAACATGAAAATTAAACAACCATGATTAAGGGTATATGACACAAATAAACAAATAAAATAAAAACACCAAATAATTAAAAATATGGGTTGCCTCCCAAGAAGCGCTTGTTTTTGTTCGAGTCACGAGCCTGACTCTAGCCTTATTTAACGGAAATAGGGGAGGTTTTCCTTACACTTAGGATTAAGTGCGGGTGGAAGTAGCAATACACACCCTTAGGGTGGAAATATGCCACGTGAGGTGAAGGGGGTGAGTGAATGGTTTTCTTCATCCTAAAACTACCCGGATAATATTGGTTGATGGGTGGGCCGGTTCCTCTTTTGTCTCCTAGAAATAAATCTAAGGATGGAAAGTTGTGTACTGATTGAGGTTCCGGTTCATCATCACTAGGAAATTCCCTAGAACTAAGAGTAAGGTTATCATTACCAGTATTCAAATCTATATTCCCTAGTGGTGCTTGGTCCAAGGGTTCTACCTCAGTTAGGGTTCCTATAGTCTCTTCTACTTCTTCCGGGTAAGTCACGGGCGGTGTGTATACCTCAAATGATGGTAGGACTTGTGGGGTACTTAGTGGGCTTGGGTTTTCTACTATCTCTTCCATCACATCTATATCACCTATGTGTTCATCTTGTATTATGGTAGTGCCTAACCATGACATGCAACTAGGTGGCTCAACTCTAACCTCATGTGTGTCGTATGTTTTGGTGAAATCTATCCCGCTCATGCAACTAGGTGGTTCAAAACAAACCATCTCATAATCTTGGTTTGATTCTAAGTCCATGCTCTTAGAAACTAGGTATTCTTGCTCATACGAATCTACCAATTCATTATACTTATGGCCCATGGCTGCGGAGCTTTCCTTAAAATTCATCCAAAAGGTCTCACTAAAAAGAATTGATCCTGATAATGATCGTCTAATAGAAATCACACATGCATAAAATTCATCAAACCCATCTAACTTTACCCCCAAATCCTCTTGGAAATTTCTAAGATCACGCAAAAATTCATTGGAATGATAGGAAGCAAATCTATTAGTGAAATATAATTGTTCCTCCATTGTCAATGATCTAAATGGAATTTCATCCACCATAGTGACAAATGAAAACGGTTTTACAAACAAAGGACACAAAGAAAAAGACAGACAACAAGAAAGCTAATAAAAAGAAAATAAAAATCTCACTTGATATGAATCTAATGAGTAGACCTAATTAAAAATAAATTCCAACCTAAACAATAACTATTCCCCGGGCTGCGGCGCCAAAAACTTGATACGTGGGAATTGCACCCTCGCAACAGGTTTTACCTCTCAAGGGATCTTGAGAAGCTTACAACCCCCACCAGGCAGTGTACCTGATCGTTGTAGTATAGTATAGTGACAAGTACCAGGGGATTGATCGTTCAACTCAGGAATAGTGTCATTAGGATTGAAATTAATCTCACTAGGTCTAAATGTGAAGGATGATTCTTTTTGTGTTTTTAAATTTTATGAAAAGCAGATAAAAATCTCGAGTATTGGAAGAGTGGGCGGAATTAGTTGTTAATCAACTAACCCAAAAGCTACTAACTTAACTAGTGTGCAAGAAAAGTAAATTAAGATTCTACAAGAGAAGTGAAGCATGTCTACCTATGATGTATTACTCCTTGCTAGCTATCCAATTCTACCTATTGAATTGTCACACCTTGTTTTAATTGACGGGTTGTATTCCTTAATATCATTTGTAGGGCCGTGTACAATATTCCCTAACTCTATAAGATCCGACTTCACTCCTATGTCGAGTTGTTAAAAGATCCTAACATGGGATCATTAGAATTCACTTATGCATTAAATACAACCAAAAATCGTAGTACACCTCCGATCATGTTTCTTAAGACGTTCGAGTAAGTTACCAATTGGAAGTCTGCCAGTTTTCTTAAGCCTAAAATCGAATTCAATCAACCAAATAAGACAATAGGAATCAAGAATTATAAGCTAAATCAACTAGACCTATTGAAGTTATCACACCTTAATTGATGAAGATAGACACAAACATCAACAAAGACATCAATAAGATCTAATCAATTATATACAAGTTTCACACAATCATAAGTAGACACAAGATGAATTAGCCGAGCATAATTAATGAAGAACAAGCAACAATAATGATAATTGAACACGTGAATTAAGATAGAATCAACAAACCATTACAAGATGTTTATGAAGTGATTGAAACCCTCTAAGATGTTGGAAAAACACCTACCTAAACCCAGGAATTGACCTTAGGGTTTAGGGCCTACAAAAAGTGAAGTAATAAGGTTATATTTATAGGCAGATTTTCTGTCGGCCCGATCTGACGGCATCAGCCCTAAGGCTTGACGGCATCACGACCATTTTTTCACCAAATCTAAGATTCTTTCGTCCCGATTGTTTCCTTTTTTGAATCGCTCAAATCCGAGTTCATATGCAAAAGTTATGGCCAAAACAGTGTCAGCTACTCCGCACATAAGTTGTGATTGCCTTGGTCAACATGTGATGGTTTTATTAATATTTGTTTGTCGTTCTAACGTCGTCCCTCTATGGCTTTTGACATCGTCAGGTTCAACCCTGACGCCGTCACTCTCAAAGTCTTCTGGGTCGTCTCTCTTTAAGTTAATACGTGACGGCCTTGGCATTTTATAACGTGATACCGTCACGTGTAATCTTCCCATTTTCTTTCTGGCACGTCAAATGTAAAGCAAATATCCACCTCATGATCAACCTGTGACGGCGTCACCATGTGAACTTGACGCCGTCAGGTACTGTTTCCAGCTTGGATTTTTGACTTTCTCGTTTTCTTCATTCTTGAGCATAATAACGTCCAAAAAGCTCCAAAATGCTTCATATTCCAGAAATCACGTCCCAAATATCTAAAATGAAAAAAGAAACGATTTAGGGCAATATTTGATCAAATAATCACGATTTATGGCTTAAATGACCCCCTAAAAGCGGTACATTTTTCGTCTCATCAGTCACTGAATGAACAGTCATTCAGTGACTCATCATTAAGAAGCTCAGGACGAGCCTATGAAGAAGGGTTCTCCATTCAGTGAGTCAGAACTCAGTGAATGATACCTGAGCCAAAGAAGAAGATGATGGATTCAGTGAGTGATGACAATAGCTAACCGAATCCCCAAAACTCCTCACCAACTATGAGGACTATGTGTTGATGAGGCGAAATTTGTAACGCTTTTAAGGGGTCATTTAAGCCTTAAGTCGTGATAATATGGTCAATTATTATCCTAAATCATTTCTTTTGTCATTTTAGGTACTTTTGAATAGAATTCTGGAAAAAGAAGCATTTTGAATGTTTTTGGAGCAAAAAGTGAAGAAAACGACAGAGTCAAGAATCCAAGCTGGAAAATGCACCTGATGGCGTCACCTATTCCAAAGTGACGGTGTCAGCCTTTGTGATAAGAGGTGGATATTACATTTACACTTGACGCGCCAGAAAACAATTTAGGTATTCACATGTGACGGCGTCACCCGTTACCTGAAATAGGCCGTCATGTGTATTCTCTAAAGTGTGACGGCCTAGAACTCCAACAAGGGTTTTTAAGGGTTTCATACTCTTGTCTCTTCTATGTTCAATTAAAGATAAGTAATCCATCAATCATTCAATATGTGTATGTGTTGTTTGATTCTATTTTACGCTTGTCTTTCTTTAACATGCTAGGCTAGGTTTATTTGTGTTTGCTTAGATGTACTGAAACCTAGTTATTGATTATTGATTGATGGTTTGTTATTAGTTGTTGTTGGGTGATTGATAATCGATGTTAGGCTTAAGAAAACTGGCTAATCTCCTATTCGGTAACTTGCTTGAACGTCTTAAGAAACATGAATCGAATGTGTACTACGATTTTAATGGTTGTATTTAATGCATAAGTAACTATTAAGGAGGCCATGGTAAGGATACTTAACGTGTCACCATTGTAAGAGATAGAAGCTTATAGAGTTGGGGAAGATCATACACGACCACACAAATGGTACGAAGGAATGCAACCCGTCACCCATGCAATTGTAACAAGCTTATCAATCAATAAAAGATAACTAGGGAGTAATGAAATCTAAGTAAACATGTTTTATGCATTCATAGTTTACACATTTTATGTTCTTGTTTATTTTATTTTTATTGCATTAGTAGTTATTTGGGTTAGTTGACTAGCAACTAATTCCGCCCATTCTTCCAAAGACCCGAGATTTTACTTGGTTTCATAAAATATAAAAATACAAAAAGAATCATCCCTCACCCCTAGACCTAGTTAGATTAATTTCAATCCTAGCGAACACTATTCCCTGTGGAGAATGATCAATTCCCCGGTACTTGCCACTTCACTCTATTACATCAGTCAGGTACACTGCCTGGTGGGGATTGTAAGCTTCTCAAGATCCCTTGAGAAGTAAAACTTTCGTGTAGACCACAATCTGCACATCAAAGTTTTTGGAGCCGCTACCAGGGAATAGTTATTGTTTAGGTTGAATTTTATTTTTATTAGGTCTACTCACTAGATTCCTTTCTAGTGAGATTTTTATTTTTATTTTTAGATGTCTTCTTTAGTCTATCTTATTTCTTCGTTTCTTTGTTCGTAACCATTACCATCCGCCATCATGGAAGGTGTAATATCTTTGATCCCATCAACCTACTACAACAAGACCCACCAAAACCAAACAAACCTCCTAGAGCCCGCACTTTAGAAGAATACTCCCGACCTAGCCACCAAGGCTATCAAAACACCATTGAGCTCACCCAAGGAGCCAATGTATCTCCCTTGCGATCCGATATCATCTGGTTGGTGCAAAGCGGATGTGCATTCCATGGACTTCGTTCCGAAGATCCAAACCAACATCTCAAGAATTTCCATCAAATTGTAGATTCCATAGACCTCGATGTTGGCACTCGAGAGACGACCGATTGTGTCTCTTCTAATTCCCTCTACGTGACCAATCTAGTCAATGGCTTGAGCGTTTACCCGCGGGATCCTCACATCTTGGGATGATCTCACTTCTTGTTTCCTTGCTCAATTTTTTCCCACCGGGAAGAACCACCAAGTTAAGGAATGACATCTTGATGTTCCAACAGCGTCAAGATGAAACTCTTTACGAAGCATGGACTCATTTCAAGGACTTACTTCAAAAAGTCCCTCATCACGGCATAGATCTTTGGCTCCAAGTCCAAATTTTCTATGACTATATGAATCTCCCCAGAAGGCGAACCATTGACCAAGCGGCCGGTGGTAAGCTACGTGATCGAAGTCCGAAAGAATCATGGGAACTCATAGAAGATCTTGCTCTCTATGACAAGGAAAGTTGGAATGATCCCTGTGATTTGAACAAAACGGTCAAGGCAATATCTTTGCCTTCGAATAATTCAAGCACTCCCGACCGTAGGATCATGGAACTTTAAGACCAAGTCAAGTTTCTCATAAAATCCTTCAAAGCTCCTTAACCTTTAAGCCAAGTGAACAAAATCACTTCTTCACGTGAATATTGTAGTGGTCCTCACGACACTCGTAATTGCATGAAACTCCCCGAACAAGCTTTTGCGGACTACGCATTCTCGCGTACTGACGGAGCGGGAAACAAGTGGTAACTTTCAAACTCGAGCCAAACCATACGGTGATTCATAAAACCCCTCTTGGAAAATCACCCAAACTTTAGGTGGAAACAAAATCAAAACACCCCTCAAAACAATTCTTCTAATCCACCTAATCGTTTCCAACCAAACGGTTCATCCTCAAACCGTACTTTCAACAACAATCCTTCCAACAACAATGGTATTACCAATAATCTCCAAGGATTGATGTCCAAATTCATGGCATCTCAAGAAGCTCGTTTGGCTAAGTTTGAGTCCGAATTCAAACAAAAACAAAGCGAGATGATAGATAAGATTGACACCTTGTTGAAAGTTTATTGGGAATTATTTGTAACCAGACTTAAGTCTGGATTAGTTAGTTGAGTCAGGTAGATAGTTAAGTCTGCCAGTACTAAGTTAAGTCTGGCAGACACTAGTTAAATTTGTTTCTATTTTAGACTGTTAAGTCTGTTTTGCTTAACAATTAGCTATCTTAGGAGATATTATAGGAAAGGATATGCACACGGTTAGATATCTTAGGAGAAGATATGCATGCATCCTTTCACACATTTTGTAGAATTAGGGTTTCCTTGTAGTATAAAAGGAACCCTACGGCATTGTGTTCTATGCCAAGTTTTCAGGTCTAATAGAATATAAAAGTTAGTAAATCCCTGTGTTATTCTTACATCTTGTGTTAACATTCGGCATTAATATCAAGAATACATTGTTCTTAAGAGTTTCTCATATAAATACTTTGGATTTATTCAAGGTGTTTATTGTCTTACTAAGGCTACTTAGATCCAGAACTTTGGACCTACAAGTGGTATCAGAGCCTGTAGAGGGACTCTGAGTAAGAAGAAACCCATAAACCGTAACCACAAACACTCAAACACTCACCAATCATATAATATGTATGCTCCTGCTGATGAATTCTCTTCACACAGTGATTCTGAAGAATCACAACACACTGAGACTGCATTAGAGAATAGCAAACCTAAGCAGCAACAACAAGTGGTGTCAACATCTACTACTATATCCAATATCAAACTCTCAATTCTCAAAAAGGAGGAGTATGATATCTGGGCTACGGAGATGGTGCACTATTTACAATATGTTGATAATGATGTATGGAAGGTGATTCAGGATGGAAACTCGAAGAAGAGGATCTCTGTAGGCAAGGATGGTACTGTCAGGGTACTTCCAGTAGTCTCTACTGCAGAGATCCATGTTGTGGAGAAAGAGAGGAAAGTAAGGACCATCCTCCTGATGGCCATACCAGAGGAAGACCTACGAAGGTTCCATGGTATGGATTATGCTAAAGATATATGGGAAGCCATTAGAACTCGTTTTGGAGGGAATGCAAACTCTAAAAAGATGCAGAAGGCTGTACTCAAGCAGCAATTTGAAGCATTCATTGTTTCTAGTTCTGAAGGTTTGGAGAAAGGTTATGACAGATTCCAACATCAGCTCTCTTAATTGGAAGCACATGGTGCCCCTGTATCTATTGAAGATGCAAATCACAAGTTTCTCAGATCTATGCCTGCTGAATAGTCAACTAGCCATGTCTATGAGACTAAAAGAAGATGTGGATACTTGGTCAATTGATGACCTATTCAATAACCTTTGGGTTTTTGAACAGGACATTAAAGGGGGGTTAAAGACATCTTCTAGTGCAACCAATGTTGCATTTCTTAGACATGGCAAGACCAGTACTAACAAGGTTAATTCTGGTGGCTTTAATTCTTGCAGTTATGCTTCTTCTTCAGGGACTCAAGAGAAAGAGATGCTCCTAGTGGTTTTGCTGATGAAGTCCTTTATTCTCTCTTTGCAAAGGGGTCTGAAGATAGAGATCCGATCCATAATGATATTGATCAGATCAATGATATTGATATTGAAGAAATGGACATCAATTGGCAGCTAGCTATGATTGCACTAAGAATGAAAAGATTTTTCAAGAAGACTGGAAGAAACCTCAAATACAATGGAAACAAGTCAGTTGGATTTGATAAATCAAAGCTTCTATGCTACAAGTGCAACAACATTGATCACTTTGCTAATGAATGTACAGCAAAAGTGGCAACTGAAGAAAAGAAGAAGGGGAACTCCATGTATCCAGAAGAAGGGCAAAAGAAAGAGAAAAGTCAAGTTGGCTTGCTAACCATGGATGATGGTGTAGTTAACTAGGTGGAGCACAATGATGAGGAGGACTCTACAAATCATGCTCTCATGTCCATCAGCTCCAACTCTGAGGTATCATTATGTCCTAAGCTTTGTATTGATTCTTACAATAGTATTAAAGCTAGATGTGATGAACAAATGAATCAAATAGAAGAGCTAGTTGTCAAAATATTTGCTTACGAAAATGCAGTAAAAACCTTAGAGGCTCAGGTTAAAAACTATAAAAAACAGCAAGCTTATTTAAATCAGAAAGTTACTTTTCAAGCTAATGAGATTTATGAGAAGGATGAGAAATTAAAAAGGTATAGAAGAATTGGTATGAAAGTTGTAAAAGATAAATAAAGTCCACAGAGTATAGTTGAAAAATGGGAGAACTCTAGTAAAAACCTATTTAGACTTATTGATATTGGAATGAGCTCAACCAGCAAATTAGGTTTGGGGTATGAAATAAAGTCAAACAGTGAAGTCTTAAGTTGTGAAGAGGAAATGAATAACACTGTTTTTATGAGTAAAGAAAAGGACTATGTGGATAAACCAGTATATAATAGATTTGCTATGACTGATAACTTAAAAGGAGTTCCACCACCTCTAAGTGGGGATTATACTCCTAATCCAGGGCCTGAAATTGATGACTCTATATTTGTATATGGAAAAAGAGGGCCAGAGGTGCCTGAAACAAGTGTTTCAGATGACAAAGTCAGTGAATACTCTACCTGTCAATCTAATGATAGTATAGGGTCCATTTCTAACATCTTTGGGCACTCTGACTCAGAACCAGAAAGTAACCCTAGTATAGAGTCAAAATCAGTTAAAAGTGTTAAGTTTGTTGTATCTAATGTTAAACATGTTGAGCCTACTTGTGAATCTCCTTTAGAATCCCCTAGGCCACAAGAAAACAAACCAGAAACACCTAAAAAGGAAAAGAATGTGAAAAAGGATAGGGTGTTAGGAGGAGGTTATGTTTTCACTCAAAATAGATGTTTTGTTTGTTATAGCCCTAATCATCTAATAAAAGACTGTGATTTTCATGAAAAAAAATGGCCAAAGAAAATGAGCTTAAGAAACAAAGAATGGCAACTACTAAAGTTGAGACAAAACCTGTGTGGAATGTTGTAAATAGAGTTAACCATGCTAATCAGTTTGTACCTAAACAAGTGCAACTCAATGCTGGTAAAACAAATGTTAATTCTGTTGGGTTAACGGTTAATACAGGTCATTCCAAAGTTAATTATGGTAGACCAAATTTTTGTACTGGTAAAAGCAATGTTAAACCTGTTGGGCAAAGTGTAAATTCTGTTCAATCCATGGGTACTTCTTGGTATTACAGACCTAAATAACTAGTAAAACCAAAGGTGAATCAAGCAAACTTCAGAAGTCATTTTGCTAAATCTCATTCACCTGTGAGAAGATCTATTCCACAAGTGAACCAATTTAATCAAAGAAGAAACTTCTCAAAATCAAAATCACCTATGAGAAGACCCATTGTACAAAATGTAGCAAAGACTTCAAACTCTTATGCTACAAAGGGTAAAGGGGGTCTCCTACTAAGGATTTGGAGTATTGGAAATGGGAACCATTCAAAAATGAACTCACCTATAAGTCCCAAAGCAGTATAAGTGGATCATGTTCTTATAAGACATACAAATATGTGAATCCACAAAATGGACCCAAGCCTGCACAAGCCTGGGTCATTAAGAGAAACTAATCTCTTATTCCTATATGCAGGATCATTCATTTCAGAACATAGGCTGCATTAATCTATTTGATAGTGGGTGTTCCGAGCACAAGCTAGGTTCTAAAGAACCTTTGGCTATGATTGAAAATAAGGTGTACATCAATTTATTTCCAGCAAGGATTGAGGAATGGAAGATTAGCAGAGGTGTCACAACTCGTAAATTCTGGTCTTTTCCCGAACTTTCAACATTTACTATTCATCGGTTACTATTCATCGATCACTATTCATCATTTTTGAGGTCAGTTTGATATTCCGAGAAGCGTTTTAAAATTTTACTATTCATAAAATACTATTCACCTCCGGAGAAAATTTGTTATTTATGCGTGAGTTGCGTCATTTCTGTAAACGTACGATTATCTACCTAATAAACGTTATTCTATAAACTATTATTTTGAATAATTGATCCGACAATCCCAACTATGGTCCTAACACATTTTTATACTCATAATAATAATATAAAAATTATATTATTAATTTACCCGGTGTTTTCAAATTAATTGCTACATTTTACGGTCGGAGCTTATAACTCCGTCGGTTTGCGATATTTCAACCCGATTATTAATTTAACTTCCGATTCTCACCAGGAATATTATTTTACAATTTTTACAACTTCATTATATTTTATTTCACCTCTTTAACATTTATTTTTAGTTAACTCGGTACCCGGTATCACCTAAAACTAATAATATCTACACAAAACTACCTAAAGTCCACCAAAATCTTACACAACCCATCCACCTCCTTTGATTTCCTTAAATGGTGGATCTTGTCCTCCATTATTTCACAATTTATTTACTTATATAAATTTTCTTATAATATATATATATCAACAATTCACTTTTCTTCTCATTTCTATCAAATCAAAATGCAAGTAAACTTTTCTCTCTTCTCTCTTGCTCATCCAATCGGCCAAGAACAACCAACAAGAAGAAACCATGGATTTTTGGAGATCAAGTTATATTCAAGTTTATTTAGTGATCCTTGTTAGGGTTTTGTGGTAAAACTCTAGTTTTCTTTACATCATCATTTTCAAAACTCATCCAATCATCAAGTAAGCTTCAAGATCACTTGTTGATCTTTCCATACTTTCATTTTTCTAGTTTCATGTTGTTTATTCAAGATCTACATGCATATGTTAGTTATACCACTCATTTATATATATATCTAACTTTTGATCCCTAGAAATAGATTATAGTTAGATCCTTGTTAGATCCACTTGATTTATGATGTTTAGGAACCCATGACACCCTAAGAAGGTGTATGGTAAGATTAGACTAGATTTGTGGTGATTGAAAGTGGTTTGGTTGGATTAGAAACTAGTTTGGAACATTAGAAATGGATTTTAAACATATATACAAACCTACTGTCCTTAAAATGAAAACGTGGCAAACTCAGTGGGTTTGGGGTAACTTTTGACCAAATATTTAGAAAATACATTCCGAGACGGAACTATGGCCGAAAACGGGGATGAAAACGAGTTAATAACGAAGGAGATACGCTAAAAACGAGTTTAACGACGAAAACTATATTTTCTGAAAACTGCATGCTGTTTGACATTTTTCGTTGGACAAATAGAGGCGTTAGACGTAACCTAGAGGTGCCGAACTATCAAAAATATATTAGTATATACTAAAACGAATCCGTGGATATAAAGAACGAGGAAAATGAACTTAAAACGACCAAGTTATACGTGTTTTAAAATCGTCAAAACTATATATATATTTAGTCACTACTAGAAATAATATAACTACGTACTAAATAATATAGATTCTAGATTTCTTATTCAAGGAGTTTATTTTTAACTAATGAAATACATAAGACCCAAGGTTTATTTATGCGACTACTAGACGATATCTTAAGGTTTTCAAAACGAGGAATATAACACTAACGTTTTTCTATACGATATATTACGACAAGTTTTATTATTCTAATTGGACTTATTTTTCTTAAGTATGGAAAATACTTTACTTTGGCAATAACACGTATTTTCAAGTTACGAGTGGTATAGGTATCATGTGCATGTGCATTCATTACATCATTTCATGATCTAAGTAGATCACTATCATTTATATTAGGTTGCGGTTAGAGATCGAACCTCATTTCTGTGTAACCACTTTTGTCTTCGTAACTATCGTACCAGGTGAGTCATAGCCCCACTTTTACTCTTTATACTTGTTTTAACTCTTTGGGGGAGATACATGCTCAACTACTTGCTTACTAGTATAAATACTCAAAACATACTTTCTTGATACTCAAAACATTTATACTTGATTGTCTTATACTTGATTGTGTTATACATACTTGTTACACTATACTTGCTTAACTTAAATACCAGATTCGTATTTACGTGCATACATAACACTCTATACTGTCGGAGAGGTATTGGTAGTACTCATGGGAAGATGCCCCCTACCCTTGTGTCTAGACTTGACCTTGGATGTCGTAGTACTATTTGGGGAAGAGGCCCCCGCCCTTGTGTCTATTCTTGACCTTGGGTGAATATAATCCGGTGCATTGTGTAAACTATATTAGCAGTGGGTTGTGAACACACAGGTTACAAGTCTCTTATGGCGGGACTTGTAACTAAGTGGATTTACGATGCCTTTGCTGTGTGATCATTTTCTATATACTTTATTTGTTAAACAAACTCTATGAACTCACCAACCTCGTGTTGACACTTTAGCATGTATCTTCAGGTATTAAGCAATGGCACGCTACTGGAGGTTTTGGCAGGGCATGGCATGGTCATAGAAGACTCTAATTATTTATATGGGGACCGTTTTAAACTATTTTAAGGGCCTACTTCCGCACTACTTTTAAACGATGTAAATTCAACATTTTTGATTTAACGATTTTATTCTAAATGATTGAAGTGAAAACCATTTTTTAACTTGTGTTGTAATACCAATTGAGTTACAACCCAGCTACACGTATGCTTCCGCTGGACCCGATTTTGGGGGTGTGACAAGAGGTAAAAGAGGAAAAGTCTGGAAATTAACAAGAGCTAATGGTACATCAGAATGTTACAAGAATATGAAAGAAATGGTGAAGTCTTGTGATAGAGAAGACTTAAACACACTATGGAAGCTGGTTCAGCTAGACCTCAATACTACAAGGGAAGTTGATGTAAAGGCACAAGATCTCTTTGTGGAGCTCCATAGAATGTATGCACCAAATCCTGCAGATGTGCATTAGAAATTTCCCAATCCTGGTAGAACTCTCTTATAGCAGTTATATGATATAAGCAGTGTTCATCACCTATCTACCAAAGGAGGTGTTGATTTGTTCATGCTTGCAGATGTGGTGTATCCTCTAAGCACCGAAGTGCTCATTGGGATGATGTCTTCAAAGCTTCAATGTAAAGAACAAACTGATGCAGCTGACACCTTACTCCTCAGCATTGGTGGTCAACTGCTAGGCAAAATCTGTGAGGAGCTTGACATTGAATCCCATGCAAAGAAAAGAAAAAGGCATTAAGCTTTGAGAAAACCATCACTCCTTCTCAAGGTTATTGCATTGCATGGTGTTTGAATAAGTCATTTATTATGACATGATGTTTTTGGATAATTGACTTATGGTTTTGCAACATCAAGGTTTTTCATTTGGTTTGGTTTATGCACTCAATACAGATTTTCATTATTATCATAAGCCTTCTAGTTTCTTAATTTCATTTGGCACTATAATACATAGCTACATTTAAGGGGAGGTTAAATGTATAATTTGAAAGTCATGTTTGTTGATGATGTGCATTCTAAGTTAAGTCAGGTGATTCATATGCATTAAGTCTGATGCATTTATACAAATTGTTGTCTTCTTTTGGTTTTTGGACTAATCTTTCCAGGCATAATTATGGATTGAAGACACATGGATGCTCGTTCAAGTTTTGGGTACCTATATATAAGGGTCAACATTGACCGTCAGTTAAGTCTGGTGACTTATCATTAGTACTGGTTAACCGTCATTAAGTCCGGCATTGTACTTTTTATGACCGTTAGTACTGGTCATCGGTCAAATGATTTTCACTGTTTAAATAGTCTCGTTACAGTTTTTACACCATTCTAGGAGTATATAAAAATAATATTTTAATTTTATTGTTAGAATCGTATTTTTATTTATAAAAAGTGTCGGTCATTAACGTATAGTTATAGGTTGCTTTAGAATATCATTATGATAAAGTTTATGTTTAGTTCTCATGTTTTGTAAAAGTCTAAGGGCTATTAGTGTAATAATGTAAAAGATTAGAGAAGCCCTAGACTATGAGTATAAATACTCTTGTAAACCTCATTTGAGAGGTTGGTTCTCTTAGTGATTCATTTAGTGTTAACAAAGTTATTATTCTACACACTAGAGTTCCCACACTCTCTCTCTCTCTACTTACTTTCTCTCTCTAGATCTAGCCTAGATTCACAAGTGATAAGGTTGTTCTACGGTCCTACAAGTGGTATCAATCGCCTAGGGATAATATAGGTTGTTTTAGGTTTGATTTGGTAAAAAAAAAAAAAACATGGTATAAAAGTGATTTTTGATTCGGTTACTGTTCATCAGGTTGTTTTCAAGTTAGGTGCAAAATTTCGAGTTAGGTGCAAAAAAATTACGAGTTAGAAAAAATTTTTCGAGTTAGGTGCAAAAAATTTCGAGTTAGAAAAAAAATTTCGAGTTAGGTGCAAAAAATTTCGAGTTAGAAAAAATTTTCGAGTTAGGTGCAAAAAATTTCGAGTTAGAAAAATTTTTTCGAGTTAGGTGCAAAAAATTTCGAGTTAGAAAAAAAATTTTCGAGTTAGGTGCAAAAAATTTCGAGTTAGAAAATATTTTCGAGTTAGGTGCAAAAAAATTTCGAGTTAGAAAAATTTGGTTTCTTTCGAGTTAGGTGAAAAATTTCGAGTTAGAAATTTTTTTTCTTTCGAGTTAGGTGAAAAAGTTATCGAGTTAGGGGTAATTTCTTTTCTTATCGAGTTAGGTGTCATAACCTATCGAGTTAGGGATTTATTTCAAGTTCTATCGAGTTAGGTGCTATAAGATTTATCGAGTTAAGTGTTTTCTATCGAGTTTGGATTTTGGATTTTGGCGAGTTAGCCTTGTTTACCTAATCGTTTATCGAGTTAGGACAATTGTGACTCTAACTAAGGGGATACTCTGCCCAAATCAAGACCATCTATCGAGTTAGGAACATATCAAGTTAGAAACCTTAACAACTTATCGAGTTAGTAACCTAAAAGATCTATCGAGTTTGAAACCCTATTTGGACTTATCAAGTTTGAAACCATAATATAGTATTATCGAGTTACAAGTTTTCTGAGGTTACCGAGTTAGAACTTTCAAATATTATCGAGTTAGACCAAAAAAAAAAAAAAAAGTTTTTTGGCGGGAAAATTTGAGTAAAATTTATTTTTCACACGAGGCTAAACGTTCAATTTTTACGCGAGATTTAAATTTTGGTATAAGGTTGAAAATTTTGGCCCGAAATTCAAATTTTTTGGCCAAAATTCAAAAAAATTCGGTAAAATTTGGCGGAAAAATTTTCAAATCTCAAATTTTCCAGGTAACCTTAGAATTTTATTTCTTAGTGATTTTCAAATTTTGAGAAAGAAAATTTGAATACTCAATTTTTGGCGGGAAATTACGAAATCAATCAGATCAACCGAGAACGAACTTTCATCTTCACCAAAACATCTAATCTTCAACAACAACCTTTGTTATCTTTCAAAAGATCCTCAGAACAACGTTTCACTTTGAATTGAATCAATGGCATCTCACCATGACAGTATCACGAGTACTTTGTCCAATGGATCTTCAATGCATTAAACATCCAACGACACAACAACAATCAGCAAGGATATGCTTCGAGTATACAGATGGGGAATCAGATGCAATATGCAGGGCAGTATGTAGGAAATCAGATGGATCAGATTGTGAATCAGAATGTGCTTAATCAAAATGGGATTGATTGTTTCATGACTTCGATTCAGAAACTGCCATCAGCAAGTCACAACAGAAACAATGTCAATGCAATGACGAGGGTTGAAAAGATCCAGTACTTGTTGATGCTAGCCAATAAAGAAGAATCGGGAATACCATTGACTGCTGATGAACATGAGTTTAGAGCTACAACAAGAGTTAATGACACTTCCGCAAATCTCAATGAAACCTACAACTTTATGGCAAATCAGCAGGCAACAACATCAAGCAGTGATTCTAATCTTCCTCCTACTTATGATTCAGATCCATTCCATGAGGTACCAAATTATGGTAACAATGCTACTTCGTTTGCTCATGAGAAGCCAAATTCTATGCCATCTGATCCTAATTATGATACATATGTGGGGGAACAAGTTAATAGCAATGTTAACTATGAAACTCCAGATATGGATCCTAATGGAGTTCAAGTTGCACAAAATGGTGCTAATGATGAGGAAACCCGTGCTTTCTTTGAATCATTATTGAATAATTGCAGCATTGAAATTGAAAAAGTGAAAAAGGTCAATCACGATGTTAAGGCCGCGAATGTCAAATTGACCGCTGAGCTTGAGAGTTACAAGAAACACGTTAAAGCTTTTGAGTTTCATAACGAAAGATTGTCTGAATTAGAAACTGGTTATCAAAATTCCGTTTTAAGAGAAAAACAATTGCAACTCAAGTTTGATACACTTGATGTCAATTCTTTCAAAAAGATAAAAGCTTTAAACGCGGAAATTTCTGATTTACAAAACCAACTTTCTAAACAAAAAACAGCTTATACCAATCTTGAAAAAGAAAGGGATGAGTTGAAAAAGGATTTTGCAAAGAAAGAAGACAAACTTTTGGCCGAAATCGTAGAGTCAGAACACATGATTACTCATTTAGAAGAATTAGTGGTTAAGTCGGGTCAGTCAAGTCAAACAATGAAAATGATTTCAAATCAAACTAATCCGATTTACCATACGAAACATAAAGTGGCTCTTGGTAACAACAACCCCAGTAATCTCAAGAAAGCTCAGCAAGAACAGAATGTTTTGTATAATGGTAGTGTTTTTTACACCAAACATGATCCTCCCGTCGTTCGGGATTCTGTGCAAACGATTGAACATGTCGAAGAGAGCATTTCTAAAATGAAACAAAAGGATTTGAAACCCATTGATTACAACAAATTGAACAAACTTTCGGGAATTACTTTTGTTCCACAAAAAGAACCATCTGTGTTTTCCATAAAACGACCATTCTCAAAAATGTTTTCTAAGAAAGTAATTGTTTCAAAATCTCTTTCAAAAATGGAACAAATGTCTTCTAACAACACTTTTAATACAAGTGAGGCTAGAAACATTCTGGATGACGTCAAAAAGAGAATTCAAGAACTTCAAAACCTTGTTGCTTCTAAAACTACAATCGATATTAACAACTGGCATTCCAGTTTTCATATTGAGCAGAAAAAAGTTTTTGAAAACAAAATTACTATCCCACTGAATAACATCAGTGCGAGGGTAATCCATTTTGAACGAGCTTTCCTAAAAGAAACGGCCGACTTTGTCAAGGACCACAAATCCCTTGTAAACGAAGCTAATGATACTCGTGAAAACATGAATGTTTTGGAAAACCTTAATGATTCTCTCTTTGAAGCTGTTATGACTACTGATATCATGTCCATCATCATACAAACATATTCGGTTCAAGACGATGAAAGACTGAGAGCTGAGACCTCCGCAATTGTTTCAAAATATGAAAATGCTCTTATAAAGCTTGAAAAAGAAAATGTGTCATGTTTTAAACAACTTGATCGGAAAAAGGAAGAATGCAAGTATGACAAATTGTCGTATGAGCGTGCCTTCAAGAACATGAAAGAGCAAAATGATCTTTTGAGGGCTCAGCTTGAAAGTCTAAAAGGGAAGGGTGAGGAAACTAAGTTTGCAAAACCATCAACTTCGGAGAAACCAAATGTTTCAAAAACGGTTGAAAAACCAAAAATGTCAATTTCACGGTTTGCTCCAAAAATTGATGAGAAAAAGGATTTGTCAAAACCAGTCACTCCACCACCCTTGCCCAAGGAAAAGGTAATGGAAAAGATTGTTGAAAAACAAAATTTGTTTGTTGAAAGAAACAAAAATGTGATTTCACCTGGCTCTTCTAAGTATAGTACACCAAATAAGACAACAAAAACTGTTAATGAGTCTGTTGGTTCTAATGACATGGTCCTCAATCATCATCTAGAAGAAGCTAGAAAAAAGGCACAACATCGACAAAATGGAATTTTAGGTGCAAAACCTAGTGTGATGAATTCTAGAAGATTCCAAAGCACAGCTAGTAGTAGTAAACCATTACCTAGGAACTTTCAACAAAATACTAGGGATTGGCTTGCATCTAAGAGTAGTGGCACAAATAAGAATGCTAGGAAAGTAGAATGCAACACAAAGAATTCCAAATCAAGTGTCAAGACCCAATCCACTTAGACACCAAATCAAAACAAACCCGTTGATAAGAAGCAAGAGGTTAAGAAACCTAATAGGTGGATATCTAAAGAATGTAGTTTTTCCAAGACTGAGACTTCCGCTGCATCTGATAAGAAAACTACATCTAGATCTTACCTTAGGTGGATTCCTACGGGGAAAGTTTTTAAAACAGTTGGTCTTAGATGGATTCCCACTGGAAAGATTTTTGATAGTTGCACCAAGACAAATAATAGTGATAATCATCAGGATAAGGAAGTAGAAACAATTACAACCGTTGATAGTCAACACCCGCAGAGTGATGATTCATGTACTTCTAACACTGTTATTTGTGAAACCTCTTCGTCTTTGGTTGCAGGTGCTTCAACTATCTCAGAACCCAGTTCTTCAGAGGGTTCAAATTCTGTAAATTCTATAAAATCATTCTTTCAATCTTCTATTTTTGATTTTCCATTTCTTTTATAAAAACAAAAACAAAATACAAAAATATAAAATTTCAAAAAATTCAAAAACAATATAAAATCAAAAATCCAAAAATATTCTTCTCACGACATGTCTCTCGTATAAATCAATATTCTGTACATGTCTAGAAATGTCTTTCAACAATGACACGGACATTTACAGATGCTTGAACGGGAGTTCTTTAAAATGTTTTTCTAAAACATGTCGTTTCTCAAAAGTTTCTTCACAATGGCTTGTAAGTACTTCAACTTACAACCCGTGCTTCAAAGTGAAATCTTTTCAAAACTTAAGTCCGGGTATAACAACTCGAAAAGATTTCAAATAAGGACTTAATCAATGGCTTCTGGACACATCAGTTCAGGACCCGTGCTTCAAAGAAAGGAAAGTGCTTAATCAAAACAAAGATTTCAATTTTTTTTTCGAGCACCTATCCTAAAACAAAAACCAAACACTTATCTGGCTTGAGTTTTCTTTAGAAAAACTTTCAAAATCTTTAAGCTCAAGACAATGATTGTTGATCTAATGATAAATTAGATTTTCAAAATTCTCTTACATTCTGAGCACCACCTTTTCAAGATTTTTCAATAAGATTTTCAAAATCTATCAAAATCGGTGCTCATCATCAAAATG
This sequence comes from Artemisia argyi, assembly GCA_030686995.1. NCBI lineage: Eukaryota > Viridiplantae > Streptophyta > Magnoliopsida > Asterales > Asteraceae > Artemisia > Artemisia argyi. The sequence goes on from CM060694.1 coordinate 30,105,998, forward strand.
ACTTGTGTACACCTTACAGTGCACAACTCAAGTTTTCAAATAAAGGAAAGTGTTACGTAAAAATGATTTTCATCAACAAAGTGCACTTATCCTAAAAATGGACACTGTTGTACGCCTCAGTGCAACATTCCTATTCAAACAAAGAGAAGTCTTTGTTTTTCAAAAAACCTTGATGCAAAATTCAACAAATCTAAAACTTCTTTCTCTTTCAGAATTTTGCTTCAAGACGACTCCTTCCCTCTAAACTTTAAAACGTTTAACATTTCTCAAAAACATATGCGAGTTTTGAGGGGGAGTATTTCTAAAACAAAAATTGTTCCGAATTCATGCAAAATGAAATCTGTCTTTCTCTCCAAAAGCTTTTTCTTAATCAGTTGATATCAAAAAGATCACGATATGCTATTTTTGTGGGGGAGAAGACATGATTAAAATGTGATCAAAGATGTTTAAAGTTTGTGACTGAATCTCAAAAGAGCTCGACTCAGAATGTACCAATGAATTGACGAAGCTTAAAATGTCAGTAATCGAAAAGACTTGTCCTGGATAGGTAATATCTTCAAGCTAGTCTAACTAGTGATGTAAGCGTGTCTCGAATAGGACTTGTCTGAGTAGAATGTATCGTATCGAGAGACTTTCTTTGGACTTGACCAGGATGGGTAATAACTTCAAGCTAGTCTAACTAGTGATGTAAGCGTGTCTCGAATCGGTCATGTTCACTGAAAGTGGATCAATTCAAAAAGTGCAAACTCCTCACTCATGTGCAAATTTCTTAAAAAATTCATGAGCACATGTGAATGGGGAGTCCTTCAAAAGAAACAAAAACTCTCAAAGTGTCATAAAAAATGTGTTTATATTCATCAACACTTTGAGAGATTTTCAATCAAAGGTTTCATGGCAATTATAGGATTCATGGAGTTATAAGGTGACTAAGGTTAGGGAAAACCGTCCTATGATCCGCCAGAACCGGAGGGATCTACCCGAGGACAATTCCAATAGATTAGAATTAGAAGTCCTTAGGTATGATTGAAAAAAGGAGAAAATGAGAATGGAGAAAGAAGGGGTTGAAGAATTAAAAAGAAAAGTTATGATAAAGGGTGAAAAGAAATAGTCCTCCATATGTTCAACCTTAGGGCAGACACTGGGTTCAATTCATATGCTACTGGTTGTTGCTAAGGTGACACCGGTATTGAAGATAAAGACGTCATGGACCCAGTGACGCACTGCACTAAACCTTCTAGCCACTCAAGTTCTCTTAAAAGAGCTTGTTTCATTCTCACGGGGAACCGGTGTAATCTATCGACCTGTCTCTTAGAGATGGTTGATATTGAAGCAGGAGACCTCTCCCTAATCTCCGCATAGGAAACCAAATGTGCACTTATCGAGTCTAGAGCCCCGAGATTCATCAAAAGATCTCATAGGAACACATGATATTTCTACACTGGTTGTTCATCATTAAGGACGCCAGAGGTAAACTTAAGAGTCCTACGCAGATCTTAGCAATCTGCCAGAACATTTATGAGAGGATTCACATTTGTGATTCTCAATGATTGAATGGAAATTCCTGCCAGGGTCAACATCAAGCAGCCCTGACAGCAGGTCACTTCGGTAATTCTTTATGGGTTACGCTTAGTGTTCGCGGTGGTTTCAAATGGTCTACAGTCGTGGAGTGATCCCCATCGACTCACCCAGTCATTGAGCTACTTAGTAGGTCTCGTAAGCTCTTTCGAGAGTATCTGACATGGGAACGGCCTTGGTAAGGGTTAGAAGGAGTCTTCACACTATGCTGTTGACGATCTCTAATTCCTTATCTGTAAGTACCGGTTGTTTATTGCTAACTGTTTACCTGCAGCTATACATCATCTCCATGACGAAAGATTCCACATGCTCATACATGCATCAACAAAGTCAAAGGAAAGTTCTCACAAAGATCAAAGGATAGCAACAGTCAAAGAAAGATTCTACGCCAAAAAGAAGAATCTACAAAGTAAAGTGACTAAGATCAAAGTGAAAGAACGGGAACAACAAATGCATGTATCACAAAGACTTAAGATGTATGAGCATGTTGGAATGGCAGACAACCACCACAAACACAGAAGTGACGAAAGGCAGATGACATCATTTGATCATATCAACATCGATGTACAAAGAACAATGAACAAAGTACTATGACTCATCTAATGATTCTTAAAGACGTCAAGATCTATGAATGATAAAGTTTAAAGACAAAGATGATGATGTCGCGCAACCTCGATGACCAACACTTAGGGGGAGATTGTTAGAATCGTATTTTTATTTATAAAAAGTGTCGATCATTAACGTATAGTTATAGGTTGCTTTAGAATATCATTATGATAAAGTTTATGTTTAGTTCTCATGTTTTGTAAAAGTCTAAGGGCTATTAGTGTAATAATGTAAAAGATTAGAGAAGCCCTAGACTATGAGTATAAATACTCTTGTAAACCTCATTTGAGAGGTTGGTTCTCTTAGTGATTCATTTAGTGTTAACAAAGTTATTATTCCACACACTAGAGTTCCCACACTCTCTCTCTCTCTACTTACTTTCTCTCTCTAGATCTAGCCTAGATTCACAAGTGATAAGGTTGTTCTACGGTCCTACATTTATTTTAATACTTATCTTTTATTTCCTCTGCCAAAATATTGTAACAAACAAATCACCTATTTTTGGCAAGAAAATCGCGTACTCTATTTTCACCTCTGCTATTTAAACCCTAACAAAACCTTTTTGTCTCAGTACCTTTCACAATCAATTTCAAAACGAAACTTTACAAGAATGAAGTACTGTAACAAACACAATCAAGTGGGTTCTTGAAGAAACCAATGGGGAGTGATGATTTTCATGAGATCGTGGACTTTATGAAGGGCTCCTACATCAGGTATGCTTTGACATGTAACCCTACTATCTATGACTCCCTAGTCAAACATTTTTGGCAGACTGCTACTGCTGAAACTCTTGCTGCTGGGACTCAAGAGTTAAGAGCAGCTATAGATAATACTGAATACTCTATTACTGAGGCTTCCATTCGAAGTAGTCTTCAACTAAATGATGCCTCAGGTATTACTATGTTGTCGAATAAAAAGATTTTCAAGGGACTAAGTAAAATGGGATATCTTCCTGATGGTACTCTTACTTTTTGGAAAGGTGAATTCACCCCAAATTGGCTATTCTTAATTCACCATTTGCTTCAATGCTTAAATTCTAAGAGTGGTGTGTGGGATCAATTTGGTAGCAATCTTGCTTCTGCATTGATCTGTCTCTCCACAAATAAAACTTTTGACTTTTCAAAAATGCTTTTTGAGGCAATGGTAGCTAATTCCAAAAGTACCACAAAGTTTTTAATGTATCCTAGGTTTTTGAAAATGGTGTTGGATGTTGAAACAGTTAATCAACTTCATTACATGATCATCCCATTCAAAAAGAAAGTTTTTGCAAACATGAAAAGGAGTTTTAAGGTGACTTGTAAACCTTTGCTCCCTGCTATGCTGCCTGGTGGTACTGACATTGCATGTACCTCATCATCATCTTCTGAAAGTGATGCCTCATCCCAACCAAGAGATGACTCTACAGACTCTATTACTGAGCCCGGTTCCTCTAATTCCCCTAAACACATTCAACCTTCCTCTATACCACCACACCTATCTCGACAAACCCAAACTCCTACCTCAACTCATGAGGAGGAACAACAATCTGCCAACTTGGTAGCTCTTACACAGCTTGTTCCTCAACTTCAAAACAGGATACAGGTATTGGAAAATGAGTTGAAAGAGACCAAGCAAACTATGGGCACTACCATTGACAAATTGCTCAAAAGGGTACAAAAGATGGAAAATGTAACGAAAGCTACTAGGGTGGTATTCAGTGATACAAAGGGTGATGCAGTTGAAAATTCTTCCAAACAGAGGAGGAATTTGGATGAACAAGACCTTCAGATTCCTAAAAAGAAAAACTTCCTCAAAATTCAGAAGTTAGTCCTGAAGGAATGGAAGCAGCTGATATTTTGATCAACATCTTAGTCAAAGTAGCAAAAGAAGTTATTGAAAAAGAAAGTGATGACTGAAGAGGTTGAAGTGATTAAGACTGGTAATGATCTGGTTAAGTCTGCTGAGGATAAGTCTATTGCATAGGTTAAGTCTGTTAGTGAAACTGAGACTACCACTAGAAGAAAAGATAAAGGAAAGTAATTCATGGTGGAAGAAGCTCCCCAATCCAAGAAAACTAAGAAACAACAATGAGAAGATGCAGCAAGCTTGGCTAAGATTGAAAGAATTCAAGAAAAAATGGAAGTTGAGCAAGCAAGAATTGATGCATTACAAGCCAAAGATGAAGAATTAGCTAGAGAAATGCAGAAAGAGCTTGATGCCCCAAAGCACCACAAGACTAAGGGTGATTCAGACATGGCCTATTGCTATTGAACTTGTTGCAGATCAAAGCTTGAATGAAGAACAACGGTCAGCACAGTTAGCTGACTTTATCAACATGAAAAATGAACAAGCTTTAGATGCTATGATAAACTCATTCAGAGACTCTAAAAAAAGAGAAAAAGCCATTCAAAGAATGAAGTTCTGTATGGGATGAAAAAGTACTTGTGCAACCAGTGCAACTGGAAGATGTCTCAATTCAAAGGCATGTCTGCAGGGCAGATAGAATTGGCTTATTATACTGGCTACAGAAAGAATATAAATTTCATTCCTATGGGCTCAGAACAAGAAGCACAACTACTTGGACCCAAAAGGCATGGAATAAGACTTCAACAGAAGGATCCTAAAATTAGAAAGGTTGAAGAATCTTCTGTAGCTGCTGCCTCTGAGAAAGTTGTTGTTGTTGAAGAAATTGCAGAGTCTACAAAGGATCTCCCTATGAAGAAGGAGGAAGAAGTAAAGGAGCCAGCCTTGAGACGAACAAGGCGAAAGCACATTGGTAAAAAGGGTTCAAAGAAGGATGACGTCGAAGAAAATGTAGAAGAACTCTCATCTGATTCTCAAACCATTGAAACCATGACACAAAGTTTAAGGACACCTACCAAAGTTGTAAACTGGCAGATCATCAAACAAGGGAACAACAGAGCAGCATATAAAATCATAAGGAAAGATTACACAGAAAATCTTTACTTGAATTTTCCAGCAATGTTGCAAGATTTGACAAGAGATGATCTCAGTGAACTGTATACACTTATGGTGACAAAGCATAGTAATGTTACACCAGAGGATGATTTTGAGAGAGTTCTAAGGGGAAATTTAAAGGTTATGTTTGATCCTTCAAGCAAGACTGATGATGTATGGAAACTACCTCACCAACAAAAAGTGAGATATTGGAGATATTTTCTAGTTGTGCATTACATTGCCTAACCTTGGAAACTTCACATATTTACATACTCACAGAGGTAGAGTACCTAATACCTCCTAGAGTTTGTAAAGTTATGCTGGAAAAGAAGTTGCTAGGAGATAGGGAGGATGAGACAAAAAGTCAGCTTCTAGAGTTAATAAAAAGATAGTCCAAGCAGGAAGCTGCTTGGGGTGTTTGAAAGAATTTTCAAAAGCTCTGGAGTGAAGGGCTTGGGATATGTTTACTTAGAGCTTAATTGGTGGAGGTGCCTTGCACTAACACAACAAATGGTTATCAGTCCAGCATGTCTAACCCACATAAGGATTGGCTAATCTAAGACCAAACGGCTCTAGGTAAAGATATCTCAAATCCATTTATGGCTGAAAATTTTCCAAAAATTGTATGGTATTCAACTCACCATATCTGTGATAGTGAAGAGTTGGCTAGCCCACAAGGTTATGGCTTGTGGTAAAGGCTATGGAAAAACCATAATTGGTAGCCAACTCACCAAGATGATGACTGCTTTCCGTCAAATAGTTGGCTAGTCCAAAAGCAAACGGCTTTTGGTAAAGACAAATCAAATCCCTTAATAGCTGATGGTTTGCTAAAAATCATATGGTTATCAATGTACCATGGTCTTGTACTGAAACATTGGCTACTCCAGAGTTAATGGCTAACTGGTAAAGAGACATCAAATCCATTAAATTTTCAATGATTCACCACTCATAGGTGTTAACACACCTGGATGTGATGAGAATAGTATGAAACTTTTTGATTTGATGTACATACTGTCAATGTTGCTGAAAAGATCCAGTGGTTGCTGATATAGTATGATGCACAAATATGAAGATTCAACTAAAGGTTGCAGCTCCAAAATAATTCCAAGGAAGATCATATTCAAAATCCTCAAAGCATTTCTAAAGAAAGGAACATGAAGATCATGGAGCATGAAGATCAATTTAGGGGAGGATTGTTGGGAATTATTTGTAACCAGACTTAAGTTTGGATTAGTTAGTTAAGTCGGGTAGATAGTTAAGTCTGCCAGTACTAAGTAAAGTCTGGCAGACACTAGTTAAGTCTGTTTATGTTTTAGACTGTTAAGTCCATTTTGCTTAACAAGTTAGATATCTTAGGAGATATTATACGAAAGGATATGCACACGGTTAGATATCTTAGGAGAAGATATGCATGCATCCTTTCACACATTTTGTAGAATTAGGGTTTCCTTGTAGTATAAAAGGAAACCTACGGCATTGTGTTCTATGCCAAGTTTTCAAGTTTAATAGAATATAAAAGTTAGTAAATCCTTGTGTTATTCTTACTGCTTGTGTTAACATTCCGCATTAACATCAAGTATACATTGTTCTTAAGAATTTCTCATAAAAATACTTTGGATTTATTCAAGGTGTTTATTGTCTTACAAAGGCTACTTAGATCCAGAACTTTGGACCTACGAAGTTCTCAATGACCGAGAAATGTGAGCACTCGCAAGCGACACGGTCAAGAACCCGAAACTAAACGTTAACACCATCTCTTCGGTTACGTCTCCTAGTTCTTGCCCACAATACTATCCGGTCAACGCCATGAGCACTTGTTTCAAGCAAACTTAAGTTGTTAAAAATGACCAACAAAATGACACTACCAATAAAAAGTCGATCAAAAATGTAAGTGAAACGCCTCCAATTCATAACCTTGACGATGAATTCAAGGAGCTCCAGCTTGAACGTCCGGTTATTGATGTCTTAGCTCGAGCTTCCTACTACAATGCCCTTTTAGAAAAATATGAGGAGAAACTTAAGTTGGGTAAAAATGGGACCGCCTTTGTTCAAAAAAAGCTGCCTAAGAAATTAGATGATCTGGGCATATTTGTTTTACCTTGCAAGATCAAAAATTCTGTAGCTTTTGACACATCAGCCGATCTTTGGTCAAGCCTAAATCTGCTTCCGTTATCCCTTTACACCACTCTTAAGCCGGGAAAATTAGATGAAAAGGAAGTGATCATAGGTCTTGCAGATGGAAGTGTAGCATATCCGGTTGGGGTAGTGAAGGACGTATTAGTGCACATAGGAAGATTAACAATTTTAGCCAATTTCCACATCCTTGATATGGTTAGTGACACTACATGCCCTTTGTTGATAGGAAGAGGATTTTTAGCTACCACAAGTGCGATGATTGATTGTAAGGAATCTAGAATAGTGGTAGGAGATGGGTAAACTTGGTCGATGTATGATGTGAAGAAACATGCCTACGATACTAATGAGGAACCAATACCTCATTGGGTAGATTTGAATAAGAGACCATCTAGATACGAACCTTGGGTTAATAGAGACTTCATAGGACCCCTACGCCCATTTTACCTAGAAGAGGAATTCATGAACCGAACACACACGGTAGAACAACTCTTGGCTAGGCACATAGAATTAAACCCATTTGAAGATCCTCTAGTTTTTAGGAAGATGATTGAATTCCTAGGAGTCTTACCCATTAACCTAGGAATGAATAGGTGGAAAATTGAAGGTGACAAATGCAAGTGGAATTGGAATAAACCACCTAAGGAAGGAGATGGATCATGGCACCTAAAGATGAAACTATATGATCCGGATGGAGAGAAGTTTGAAAAGTCATACCGTACTAAGCATATCGATAGGAAATTAAAACCTAAATTTGATCCTAAAGACGTCCTCGATGAGGATCTCACTCACATAGGATAGGGCATGACTTTGAGTCTAGCTACAAGACTCGTTAATAAAGAAAAGCACTTCTTGGGAGGCAACCCAAGCTTTATTAGTTTGTTTATTTGTTTATTTGAATTTATTTGCTTCTGTATGTTTGTTTTATTTTCATTGCTTATTGTTCATGTATCAACATTTTGTGAAAATGCTTTATTTTATTCTTGACTTTGACTTAATTACATATAAAGATATTTTGCAAAAGATAAGTGTAAGGGAAAAATCTAAATTTGTTTTTAAGAATGGATTGAGCATTAGCGATAACAATGAGATATAAACATACATATTAGTACTTGTTTGAGTCAAATGCTTGTATCGAGTCATAATGATTGTTTTGCAGGATTCCAGGAATTAGAACATAGGTTTTTCTAGAAATTTTCCGGAAACAAAATAAAAGAATTTCGTCAGGTCAATTCTGACGGCGTCAGGCATCACCTGACGACGTTAGGTATAATTTTCTGGAAATTTTGCAGGTTTTGTTTTTCTTCCAGAATTGTAAAGTTTCATGAAATCTGTATTTTATAAACTCTAGGAATCTGCAAACAATCATTCCACAAGCATTATATCTTTACTTGCCTTCTAGGATTTAATTTTATGTAGATTTACCGCCGATTTTAAGCGAGGTTTTCTTGTTTGTTTTCTCAGCTAATTAACAGGTTATATTGGACAAGAAGATGTACATGGATAATCAAGCTTTTAGCATTGCTTTAATCTTTAAGTTTTCACATTTTCTTGGAGGAGGATTTAACCATGTTACTACATCATCCATGATGTGCAAATTGTGGTCTACACGAAAGTTTTACTTTTCAAGGGATCTTGAGAAGCTTACAATCCCCACCAGGCAGTGTACCTGACCGATGTAGTATAGTGAAGTGGCAAGTACCGGGGGATTGATCATTCTCCAAAGGGAATAGTGTTCGTTAAGATTGAAATTAATCTAACTAGGTCTAGAGGTGAAGGATGATTCTTTTTTTATTTTATATTTTATAGAAAGCAAGTAAAATCTCGGGTTTTGGAATAGTGGACGGAATTAGTTGCTAGTCAACTAACCCAAATAATTACTAATGCAATAAAAATAAAATAACAATAAAATAAAATGTAGTGTGAAACTATATATGAAGAAAACGTGTTTATTTAGATTTCATTTTGATTGATAAGCTTGTTACAATTGCGTGGGTGACGAGTTGCATTCCTTAATACCATTTTTGGGGCCGTGTACTATCTTCCCTAACTCTATAAGCTTCTATCTCTTCCTATGGCGACACGTTAAGTATCCTTACCATGGCCTCCTTAATAGTCACTTATGCATTAAATACAACCATTAAAATCGTAGTACACATCCGATTCATGTTGCATAAGACGTTCAAGCAAGTTACCAAATAGGAGATTAGCCAGTTTTCTTAAGCCTAACATCGATTAACAATCACCCAACAACAATTAATAACCAACCATCAATCAATAATCAATAACTAGGTTTCACTACATCTAAGCAAACACAAATAAACCTATCCTAGCATGTTAAAAGAAAGTCAAGCGTAAGATATATCAAACAACACATACACATATTGAATGATTGATAGATTACTTATCTTCAATTAAACATGGAAGAGACAAGGGTATGAAACCCTTAAAAACTTCTAAAATTTGACCTAGGGTTTCCATATCCCTTATCCAACAAACCGTGTTTTCCATGTCCCTGCACCTAACGTTATAACCTTTTAAAAAGACCTCTTCGATAGTTTTCCTAGGTGCTTACGCCAAGTGGTGGAGGTTTTTTATCCTTTCGCAAGCCTATGGTAATCTATTTGCTATGACAGGTAGTGAGTGATATTTTTCCATTTCCATTAGTTATATTTTGGTTTATGACACCCAAGAGATGAGAGTATCCAAACACTATTTGTGAGGTGCTAGTATATAATCTCCATGCTTGTTTTGATTAAGGTGGAACGATCATGTGTTGTAATTACTTTTATATTAATGTTAAATGTCCCCTAGCTTGTATTTTGATTAGAATAAAAGCTCACTTGCTTAAGGACAAGCAAATCTCAAATGTAAGGGTATTTGATGAGGCGAAATTTGTTACGCTTTTAAGGGGTCATTTAAGCCTTAAGTCGTGATAATATGATCAATTATTACCCTAAATCGTTCCTTTTGTCAATTTAGGTACTTTTGAAGAGAATTCTGGAAAAGGAAGCATTTTGGACGTTTTTGGAGCAAAAAGTGAAGAAAACGACAAAGTCAGGAATCCAAGCTGGAAATTGCACCTGACGGCGTCACCTATTCCAAAGTGACGGTATCAGCCTTTGTGAAAAGAGGTGGATATTACATTTACACTTGACGCGCCAGAAGACAATTTTGGTATTTACACGTGACGGCGTCACCCTTTACCTGAAATAGACCGTCACGTGTATTCTCTAAAGCGTGACGGCCCAGAACTTCTACAAAGTGACGGCGTCAAGAAGTTCGATTGGATGATAAGAAACCCTAGCCTCGGCGAGATGACGGCGTCAACCATCAAAAGGTGACGCCTTCACCCTTGTAAATCTATATATAGTTTTTGATTTTTTATTCATTAGTGTATAACTTTGGAGGGGAAATTTTGGTGGAATAACCCTAACACGAATTTCTGTGGTTTTTAAGGGTTTCATACCCTTGTCTCTTCCATGTAAAATTAAAGACAAGTAATCCATCAATCATTCAATATGTCTATGTGTTGTTTGATTCTATCTTACGCTTGTCTTTCTTTTAACAAGCTAGGCTAGGTTTATTTGTGTTTGCTTAGATGTAGTGAAACCTAGTTATTGATTATTGATTGATGGTTTGTTATTAGTTGTTGTTTGGTGATTGATAATCGATGTTAGGCTTAAGAAAACTGGCTAATCTCCTATTCGGTAACTTGCTTCAACGTCTTAAGAAACATGAATCGGATATGTACTATGATTTTAATGGTTGTGTTTAATGCATAAGTAACTATTAAGGAGGCCATGCTAATGATACTTAACGTGTCGCCATAAGAAGGGATAGAAGCTTATAGAGTTGGGGAAGATCGTACACGGCCCCACAAATGGTATTAAGGAATGCAACCCGCCACCCACGCAATTGTAACAAGCTTATCAATCAATAAAAGATAACTAGGGAGTAATAAAATCTAAGTAAACACGTTTTCTCCATTCATAGTTTACACATTTTATTTTCTTGTTTATTTCATTTTTATTGCATTAGTAGTTATTTGGGTTAGTTGACTAGCAACTAATTCCGCCCATTCTTCCAAATACCCGAGATTTTACTTGCTTTCATAAAATATAAAATTACAAAAAGAATCATCCCTCACCCCTAGACCTAGTTAGATTAATTTCAATTCTAACGAACACTATTCCCTGTGGAGAACGATCAATTCCCCGGTACTTGCCACTTCACTATACTACATCGGTCAGGTACACTGCCTGGTGGGGATTGTAGGGGTGAGCATGGTTCGGTTTGGCTCGGTTTTTGCATAAAACCGAAACTGAACCGAAATATTTTGGTTTTTGATTTTTAGAAACAATTCGGTTTCGGTTTTGTGTCGGTTTGGTTTTTTCTGTTGTCGGTTTTTTTCGGTTTGGTTTTTCGGTTTTTTCGGTTTCTATACGATCTTTCGAGCTTTGCTTTTTCAAAGTAGATTTGACATATATCATAAAATAAGACTTTCACAACTTCAAAGAAACAATCCAAACAACCATTAAGAAAAACAAAAAACACAATAATGACGATAAGAAACAAATGACCATATTAAATTCTAAAAAATAGTTGTTTATGTGTCATAGAGCAACACAATAATAACAACAAAAACCTACTAAAAACAGAAAACACCCTAGAAGAGAACTTATTATCCGTCCTAAATGACATGTTCAAGAAGCATATGAAATAAAGAGTAGTTACTCGACATGATATAGTTAAATGTCGGTCTTAGATGCATTTTGACTTTAAATGTCGGTTCGGTTTCTATTGGTCGGTTTTTAATGCTAAAACCAAACCGAACCAAAAACTTCGGTTTTTTCAAAATATAGAAACCGAACCGTCGGTTTTTGAATCGGTTTCGGTTTTTTTGGTTTCGGTTCTTCGGTCTTTTTCGGTTTAGGTTCGGTTTTTTGGTTTCTTGCACACCCCTAGGGGATTGTAAGCTTCTCAAGATCCCTTGAGAAGTAAAACTTTCGTGTAGACCACAATCCGCACATCAAGTGTACCTAGACTGAAGACATGAAGACTGAAGTAAAGGCGAGATTAGGCGGGATAAGTTTGAACTAATAAGGAAGGGTCGTATCATGCAAAGGTCAACTTACCCTAAATGGGTATAAAACCAAGAAGTGTGTCAACACTGAAGAATGGAAAGCAGTCTTGTCCTTTACTACTTATATCCAAATGTAACAGTGACAAAATTCCTATGCATTTTGTCTAATGTAGGCTTATGCCATCTTTGTCTTTTAGGTAACTATTAAATTATACTTGTGTATAAATAGGAACCATAAGAGAGGTGTAAAGATTAAGTTTGTGCACTTAATGCTTAGACATTCACAAACCAAATCTTTATTCGCTCCAAATAGCAATAGTCCCTGAGATAGCTCAGTTGGTCATTAGTTGCTACTTAAGCTTATCTTAAGTTTAGTGAAGAATAATACACCATACTTGTCACTCCCACAATCCTTCCTACCCTTCTCATTTTAAGACCACTTCTCAAAATATCCCATCTCTCTCTCTCTCTCTCTCTCTCTCTCTCTCTCTCTCTCTGTATATATATATATATATATATATATATATATATATATATAGAGAGAGAGAGAGAGAGATAGATCGGATATTTTGAAAAGGGGTCTTAAAATTAGAAAGGTAGGAAGGATTGTGGGAGTGATATGTGTCACCCCGTGGAAAAAATTTTCCCCACCAATTTTTTTTTTTTTTTTTTTTTTTCAAAAACAAAATTACCGCCAAAATTTTTACTGCATCGTGATGCAGTAACAGTTATGAAGTAAAAAAATTATACTACATCGTGTTGGGAATTCTGCGAATTGAGAATTCTGCTGACGGTTACTGCTAAAGGATACTGCTGAAGATGAGGTTCCTGCTGAAGCAGTGTATCTGCTGAAGATTAGTTTCAGCATTATTAGTTTCTGCGGAAATAGATATTCCGTATTTTATGTAATATAGTTAGGATATGCATGAGTTTATTTAGGAAGTGATAATGCATATCTTTTAAAGTTTTTAGAAGATACGTTTCTTGTGAAACGGTTTAGGGTTCCTTGTGTATAAAAGGAACACACGATTATGTATTGAAGAGATGTTTTTAGAAAACGCTTTAAGTATTATTAAAAGATCCATAGAGGATCAAGTATTCTTAGTATTCAGTTGTTCATACTTGTGTTTGTTTCCGCTTTAGAATACAAGTTTCAGAGATTTTCTTTTAGTGTGTTAGTGATTACATTAACATAACTAACGATTCACGAGTGCTCAAAGATCTATCAAGGTCTAAGGTTCAACAAGTGGTAGCAGAGCCTCGAGAGAGTCTCTGTGATACTAAGAAACATCAATCTTACACCCTCTCAATCAAAAACAACCAAAACCAATGCCTGGATCAGATAATGAATCTGATGCAACTCAGAACCAAAACACCACTTCTCTTCAACAACTCACTCTCTCAAACAGTAATGCCAAATTCCCATACCTTAAGAATGCAGAAGAGTATGAATTATGGTCCATGAAGATGCAAAACTGGATCACAAACATTGACTAGAATCTTTGGGAAGTTGTCCGTAAGGGTAACAGCTTGAAGAAACATGTCAAAGATGCTAATGGGGTGGTTACCATCGTAGGTCCTAAAACTGCTGAAGAAGTTCTAGCCGTGTAGAGGGAGAATAAAGTCAGAACAATTCTCCTTCAGGCTATACCAGATGACCACATGGGTGACTTCCAGTTCATGGAAGATGCCAAGGACATTTAGATGGCCATCAAGGCTAGATTTGGTGGGAATGATGAGTCAAGAAGGATGAAGAAATCAATGCTGAAGCAACAGTTTTAAGAGTTTCATATATCTGAGGAAGAAGGAATCCACAAGGGCTATGACAGGTTCCATAGGATCGTGAGTCAACTTAATCAGTTGAAGGCTAGACCAGATAATAAGGACTGCAATGCTAAGTTCCTAAGATCTTTGCCACCATCTTGGTTGCAAGTAAGCATTGCTCTCAAAGCTAAAGGTGGATTGGACATGATCTCTTTTGATGACCTCTACAACAGACTTAAATCTCTTGAGCCTGATCTTAGAAGTCCCATTCGTCCATCCACTCACTCAGCCTTTGTTAGCACCACATCCAATCCAGTGCATCATGCCTCAAGCTCTTACACCTCAGCATCATCATCTCATACCCACACTAAATCAACTCCTCAACCAAAATCCAGTAATATAATGGAAGAGGTACTTCACTCTTTTGTTGCTGAATATGAACATCAGCAGTTTCTAGCTTATGAGGATTTTGAACAGTTGGATCCATTGGAGATGGAAGAGATGAACTTGAAATGGCAGTTGGCAATGATTTCTCTGAATATCAAAAGGTTTGAGAATAAGTCTGGGAGAAAGTTTGGTTTCAAGGGAAGAGATGCAGCAAGATTTGACAGAAGAAAGGTTAAGTGCTATACTTGTGGTCAGATGGGTCACTTCTCAAGAGAATGCAAGGATAGAAAGCCTGGTGATGAAGTTAGATATGGCTCTTATCTATTGGAAGCAGGAACTTCTAAAGCTTTGGTGACTGTGGATGAACATGTCAATTGGACGGTTCATGAGCCTGTTGAGGAGGAAGCTTCTGGTTCTGAGCAAGTGAATATGTTGGCATACTGCCCTACAGAGAATAAGAATGATCAAGTTTCCTTAATGGGCATCTCTCAGGTACATAACTGTGTTTTTGGCTGTAGTGTAAGATACAATGAACTTAAAAAGGAATATGATGAATTGAAACCTAAATATAATGAATGTTATGTAGAAGTTGAGGCTTATAAAAAGGCTTTAAAAACTTTAGAAAGACAAAAGGTATGGTTTCAAAAGAATCAGCTTAAATATGAAGAAAAGATAATAGTTTTAAAAAGTGATTTAGAATGTGCTAAGATTGATTTAAGGTGTACTGAGAAAGAGAAAGCTGATGTAGTTTCAGAAAATCTAGTGCTTAAAGAAAAACTAGATGAAGAAGTATCAAGACATAAGTCTTGGTTAATATCAGGTGATAACTTAGCTAGTGTACTTTATGGTAGTCAGGCTATGAACTCTGGAATAGGTTTAGGATTCAAAAAATATGTTGGTTTAGAAGCTAGGAATGACCTAGGTAAATCAACACCAGCAGGATTAGCTAACTATGTAAAAGAAGGTAAATTACATGTTGTACCTAGACCTATTAGAGGAGAACACATGCCCACAGACCTGTCCATAACTGTTGACTTTGATGGATCACACCATCTTTATGGTAAAAAGTCAATTGACTTGCCAAACCCTGATTCTAAATCTACTGACTTTGTCTCTTGTTCTGACAGTGACAAGTCTTCTGACCAAGGGTCTACTGCATATACCAGTTGTGATTCAAGTGAAAAGTCAGACCTTCCCAAGACCACACCCAAGACATCAGCCAAGACTCCCCACAAGCCTATTAGAGTTACTGCTGATTCCAAGACAGTTTCTTCTGAAGACTTGTTATTTAATTCTTTACAAAACAATGTTTTTAATTCTATCAAAAACAATTCTGTTAATGTTTATGGTTTGAATTCTTTTTCATGTTATGGAACATCTTTCACTTTGAATAAATCTTCTAAAAAGAAGAAATGCTTTGTGTGTGGAAGTAAATTTCATTTGATTAAGGATTGTACTTTTCATGAGCAAAGAATGGGTGTATGTGCTAGTCAAAGGAAACCTAGGCAAATGTGGAAAAATGTTAATGATATACCATATTTTGTTCCACATCAGCAGAAACACAATTCTGCTGAAAAACATTCTTCATGGAGAAGAACTGGTACTAGACCATATGTGCGACCCACTAGTTCTTACTTTCATAATGATTATTGGCCTAGACATTTTGACTCTATGTATGTTGGTGGAGGGTATTGGGATACTGCTGTGAAGCCGTCAGCAGGTTGTTCTTGGACAAAGAAGGGACCTAATTTTCAATACAGGCCCAAGAACAATGGTGGATCTAATACATCTACATGGCCTAATTCTTATGATCCACAAGGCAGGCTCAAGTTAACAATGACTTGAGTCTCCAATGTGTACTAACTTTTGTATATGATTTTGTTGTTGTTGTAGGATCATCCCCTGAAGAGTACTGAAGTAGGCATAGTAGATAGTGGTTGTTCTAGAAGCATGTCAGGGAATAAGGATAAGATGCATGACTTTGTACCTATAGAAGGAGGAGGCAATGTGACTTTTGGTGGAGGAGATGGCAAAATCACTGGGAAATGCACTATTAAAACACCTCTGTTGGATTTTGAGAATGCATATTATGTGAAGGAACTTCAACACTTCAATCTGTTCTCTGTATCACAAATCTGTGACACCAAGAATAAAGTTTTCTTCTCTGAGGATGAATGTCTTGTGCTCTCAAAGGACTTCAAACTTCCAGAAGATACAACCATTTTGCTAAGAGTTCCTAGAACCTTCAATCTGTACACATTCAATCTGAATAATGTCCAACCTAAGGTGATCTAACATGTTTGGTGGCCAAAGCTTCCCTGGATGAATCTACAAGATGGCATAGGAGGATGGCTCATGTGAATTTGAAGACCATTAACAAGCTTTTTAAACTTGGTCTAGTTCAGGGACTTCCTTCAAAAGTCTTCACCAATGAACATAATTGTGTTGCCTGCAACAAAGGAAAGCAACACAGAGCCTCATACAAAGCAATAACAACTGTGAGCACCATCTCAGAACCTCTTCAGTTGCTGCACATGGATCTCTTTGGTCCAACTCCTATCAGAAGTATTGATCATAAGTACTTCTGCCTTATCACTGATGATTATAGCAGGTTTTGCTGGGTATTCTTTTTGAAAACTAAAGATGAAACAACTCCTATTTTAAAAGAATTCATTACCCTGATTGAGAACCAGCTAAATAAAAAGGTTAAAGGCATTACGTGTGACAATGGGACAGAGTTCAAAAATGTAATACTAATAGAACTTTGTAAGTCTAAAGGGATAAAAAGGGACTACAGCACTCCAAGGACCCCACAACAAAATGGGGTTGCTGAAAGGAAGAATAGGACCTTAATAGAGGCAGCAAGATCCATGCTTGCAGACTCTAAGTTACCCACTATGTTCTGGACTGAAGTAGTAAGCACTGCTTGTTATGTTTTGAACAGGGTATTCATCACTAGACCTCATGTCAAGACACCTTATGAACTTCTTACTGGGAAAGTTCCTGATATTCATTACCTTAAACCTTTTGGTTGTAAAGTGACCATTTTGATTACTAGTGATACACTGGGAAAGTTTGATGGGAAAGCTGATGAGGGATATATTGTGGGTTATTCAGCTCATAGCAAGGCCTATGGGGTGTACAATTTAAATGCTAAAAGGATAGAGGAGACCCTTAACCTAAAATTCCTAGAAGATCAGCTTAATAATCAAGGACAAGGTCATACTTGGTATTTTGACCTGGATTACTTAACTGATCACTTGGCTTATACTAGACATGTTTCTAACCAATTTGTTGGTACAAAAGAGTCTCCTACTAACCCTGTAGGTACCCTGTATGATGACTCAGAGAGTGACTCTGAGAAAGATGAACAAACCATTGTTGTACCTTGTTTTCCCCCTAACCATTTTGCAGGTGATCATTCTGCTGATGAGCATGAAGATGAGTTACACTATGAAAAGGATCTTGCTAGACTCTAGAAGCAAGAATATGCAACCACTCAGGAAGATAAAAGGCTCAGTGAAAAGTTTGCAAAAGAGACTGAGGCTTTACTCTAACAATCAGCACAAGCAGTCAGTGGAAACCAGGATGCTGCTGACAGTTCTACTGAAGGCTCTCCTATTCCTTCTGATGTGATAAAAACTGCTAATAGTCCTGCTGCACAATCTCCCATTTCTACTGAAGTGTCTACAGACTTTGGGAAACCATTTACAAGATTTCCAAGTCCTTCTGATCTTGGTAATTACCAACCCAAAGCTGGCATCTTCAACTCCTCTTCCTATGACAGTGAGTTTGGACCCACTATGAACAACCTTGACACCACCATCAATGTCAATCCCACAGCAACAAAGAGGATCAATATTGCTCATCCCCTATCAAAGGTTACTGGAGATCCTCAAGCACCTGTTATAACTAGAAGTATTGTGAAGAACACTAAATATGGTGAAGTTGCTTTCATTTCCTATGTCTACAATCAATAAAGGGACAATTATACAGACTTTCAACATTGTCTGTTTGCTTGCTTCCTTTCTCAAATGGAGCCAACCAGTGTTCCTCAAGCACTTACTAATTCAAGTTGGCTTGAAGCAATGCAAGAAGAGATGCTACAATTTAAGAATCAGCAAGTGTGGATACTGGTACCTCTCCCTGAGGGTAAATTTGCAATTGGGACAAAATAGATTTTGAAGAATAAAATAGGGGTATTGTGGTGAAAAACAAAGCATGATTAGTGGCTCAGGGGTTCAGGCAAGAGGAAGGCATAGGCTATGATGAAGTTTTTGCACCAGTGGCTAGAGTTGAGGCAATCAGGATATTCTTGGCCTATGCATCTTATATGGGTTTTATGGTATATCAGATGGATGTAAAAGGTGCTTTTCTGTATGGTGAGATTGAAGAGGAGGTTTATGTAACTCAACCCAAGGGTTTTGAAGACCCAGATCATCCCAATCATGTTTATAAGGTTGTTAAAGCTCTCTATGGACTACATCAGGCACCAAGAGCTTGGTATGCTAGGCTTTCTGCATTTCTGCTGAAGCATGGTTACAGAAGAGGTGCCATTGACAAGACCCTCTTTCTTAAGAAAGACTCCAGGGATATCATTCTAGTGCATGTTTATGTGGATGACATCATATTTGGTTCCACTAAAGAAGAATGGTGTAGGGAGTTTGAGGACTTGATGAAGGGAGAGTTTCAGATGAGTGCCATGGGGGAGCTCATATTCTTTTTGGGTTTACAAGTTCAGCAGAAACCTGATGGTATCTTTATCAGTCAGGATAAGTATGTAAGGGATATGTTGAAGAAATTTGATATGGAAAATGTCAGAACTACCACTACACCCTATGAAGCTCCCAAACCAAAGAACAATCTTGAACCTGATCTTCCTGTGAATGTCCATTTGTACAGGTCCATGATTGGTTCTTTGATGTATTTGACTGCTTCTATACCTGACATTACATTTGCTGTGAGTGCTTCTTCTAGGCACCAGGTCACTCCACTTACTTCTCACTTGAATGCTGTCAAAAAGATCTTCAAGTACCTGAAAGGCCAACCAAAATTAGGTCTTTGGTACCCAAAATAATCTCCTTTTAAGTTGGAAGCATTCAGTGATAGTGACTATGCTGGTGACAATATGGATAGGAGATCCACAACTGGAGGTTGCCAATTTCTTGGAAGAAGATTGATTTCTTGGCAATGCAAGAAACAGACCATTGTTGCTACCTCTACTACTGAAGCAGAATATGTTGCTGGTGCCAATTATTGTGGACAGGTTCTATGGATTTAGAATCAATTGCTGGATTATGGGTTTAATTTCATAAATACTACCATTTTTATTGACAATCAAAGTACCATTTGCATTGTTAAAAATCCAGTTTTTCATAATAGAACCAAACATATTGAAATTAGGCACCATTTTATCAGGGATGCATATGAAAAACATTTGATTAAAGTGATTAAAATTCACACAGATGATAATGTGGCAGATCTGTTAACTAAAGCTTTTGATGGACCTAGGTTTCAACACTTAGTGGTCCATATTGGTATGCTTAACCCTTGACTGCAAAGTTTGAGGGGAGGCATAAGCCTCAGGGGAGGCATATGCCTCAGGGGAGGATTTTCATTGTAAAACTTTGTATAATTTATGTATATTATTGTTTGGCTAACACTAACCAACTAATGTTTCTGTAAGATTTGTTTGTTTTGTTTGTTACTCTGTGTCTGTTTTGTATAATGTCCTTATGTGAAGTTGCTGATCTGTATTTGAAATTCACCAAGAGTTGTCTCAAAGGGAATGTGGTCATGTATGCTTAGTATTGTTTCTACTGAAGAGTCAAATATGCTGAAATTCATTGCTTCTACTGAAGTAAAAGTCATAAATTGACAAATAAGAAAATTGTTCATTCATTCAAGAAACAATTTACAGCTTACAATCAACATCAAAGTGGAATACAAAGATCATTCCTATGCTAAGTCTACCAAAACCAATACTAAGCTTCTATCATCTATTACAAAAGGGCTGGTGGATATGTATGACCAGTACGATGAAGAAGCTGAAGGTGAAAATGGAAAGAAGAGAATGATGATGATGACGACGAAGATGATCAAGAACCGAGTTTTATATCTTTAGTTCAAGGCAAGAAGATGCTCAAGAACCTAGTTTACATCTTTGGTCCTTGGCAACATCCCATCATCCACTACTCTACTTTCCTTTTCCCCTTACCCACCACCTCTGCCTTCTTGCTCTTTCCCCTGTGTCCATGGTATGAAGCACCAGATCCTGGAGTAGGAAGACCCAACACTACACTCCTTGATGTTGGAAGAGATGGATTACTCTTCCTTGGCCTTGGTTGGGATCTGTCTGTTGTGGAAGGAGGAAGGAATGATGGATCTTCGTCTTCATCCTCTGAAGAGTCTTCATCAGAAGTAAAGATGAAGGGAGAGACATACTGTCTCCAACAGGAATGGGGGCATTGTTTGGTTCACCCCTCTCAATGCATTCCATCATCTCTCCAGCTCTCTAGCATAATCTGAATCATCTAAATCAGAAGGATAAGGTGGAAGATCCTTTGATGATGAAGAGGAAGAAGTGGAGGAGGTTAGGTCGATGATTTCTGGTTTGAAAGACATGATTTGGTGAAGAATTGAGGTTAATTGAGAAATTTAGGGTTTTGATATGAATTGGGGGTAATTGATATCTGTAAAAGTGTGATTTGGGGGTTATTAAATAGGCGAAGTCAAGGCTTTATGATAATTAATGCGAGTTGGGTGGCATAGTAAAAATCAAGATATTTACTGAAGATATTTTTACTCTTGAGTGGTTTCTACTGATTGACCATTCATCAGTAGATTGACTCTCATTTTTGCTGAAGTGTAATTTTGAAATTGGATGGATCCACTTTACACGTCAGATATGGTCAACGATTTGTTCCGATATTTTTTGACCACGATTGGGGAACTTCCATATATAACCTACTTTGCATATCTTTGCCAAAACTAAATTATTCTCCCATCACTCAAGTTAAACCCATCATTCATTTGCATAATTCATAACCGTCTCTCACAAATCATTCAAATGGCGAGACTTTAATTCAAGAAAGATCATAACAAGTTTGTTGTTCTGAAAAAGACTAAAGGACATGAACTGTATGATTCAATGGTGGAGTTTCTACAGCGTTCAAAGATTCATTATGCTCAAACACATTCTCCAAATGTGATATATGAATCTATGGTGAAGCAATTTTGGGCATCGGCTAGGAAAAGATCTGACACAGAGATTGTGGCTACGATTAATGGAACTGAGTACATGGTGACTGAAAGTTTGATAAGGACAAAGCTTCAACTGGATGATGAGAATGGAGTTTTTCACTCCAACACTGAAGAAATTCTTACTGGGTTGAGGGAAGCTGGTTACCAAAGCACTGACACAACAAAGTGGCTGAAGAATCAGTTCTGTCCCAAGTGGAGGTTTTTGGTGCATTTACTGCTCCAATGTATCAGCAATAAGTCTGGTGGGTAGGATCAGTTCTCTACCCAATTGGGTTGTGGTATGTCTGTCTTTCTAAAGGGTTAACTTATAATTTCTCAAAGTTTATTTTTGCTAATATGATGGAAAATATTGAGAAGCAAAGTCATAAGTTTTTAATGTACCCTAGGTTTCTACAAATTATTTTAGACATAACCACTGAAGACAGAATTCATATGCCTATTAAGAGTCTTGGTTCTAAGTTGTTTGCCTCTATGCAAACTAACTATGATGGGGAACATCACCCTCTGTTAGCTGCTATGTTGCCACATGGCAATGATGCTGCAGTTGAGGGTGATGCTACTGATAATATGCCCTCTCCAAATGCTGTTGATGATGGTAATCCCTCATCTTCTGGTGTTGCTGCTGATGGTAATCCTTCAGTGGTAAATGAGGGAGAGCCATCTATAACTGCTGAACAATTGCCTGTTTCTTCTGACTAGCCTCCACCTTCTCTTTTACCTCTGTCACCTAGTCTTATTCCATCACCTTCTCATGTTGCTCCGGATGAGCTTGTTGATGAGACAATTCAGTCTCTTGGTACCCAAGTACCTACACCTCTTGAGCCTGAGATTACTAGACTACCCACACCAAGTCCTGTAAGAGAGCCATATGATGCAGGCTCTCCTAATGTTGTACATATGTCTGATTCTCCTGTTAGGTTCAATGAAGCTCCCATGACCAATGAGCAATTTGTTGGTGGAGCAGAGGGCCCTGTTACTCTCACCTCTGTACATGATTTGCTTTGCAGGTATATCAAAAAGACTGATGATCTTCAAAAGGAGCTTGCAGATACCAAATCTACTCTTGGTGGTGAGATTGAAATGCTGAAAAGCAAGGTTCATGATTTGGAAGTACAACTTGATCAACAAAAGCAAAGAAAGGTTGTAATTGATGCTGATGAAGTACATGAGGAGGGAAATTTGGACTCCCTTGAGATCTTGGTTGAAGTTGCTAGACAGACTCATGCTTCTACTCCCAAAGTAGCTGAAGTTTCAAAACCTAAGAAGCCAATTCAGTTCAGCAGAAGAAGTAGAATACAGTATTTGGCAAAGAAAGCTGCTGAATATTCTAAGGTGTCTAGTGGTGATGAGATTCTTATGACAGATGCTGGTGATACTCTTCAGGAGAATGAACCAACTAGTGATATTGCTGCTAAAAAGACTACTGATGAGGCTCATGCATCAGTAGCTACATTTTTTGTAGCTGGTAAAGAGTATATGGATTCACCTACCACTTATCCATCTGTTCCTGTGCAAGTTTCTCATGAAGATACCACTGCAACTCTTAATGCTACAGGATCTGCTGATAATCTAACTGAATTAGATGTTCAAGATATTCCTGCTGATCCTATGGAAGAGGTAGTCATTCCTCATGATGATTCTGCTGAAGTATGTACTGATGATCTTATCTCATAAAAGGAAAGACTTGAGCAAGAAAGACTTTGGAAAGAATGGGAAGATTATAAGAAGAGTACAGACTTGGCAAAGGAAGTGCAAGCCAAATATGATTCAGAATATCAATCTGCTACAAAGAGATATATTGCTACCTTCCCTATTGAAAGACAGGGAGAATTGGATGCTGCTATTCCAAATTTTGATGAATCAGACTGGCAGCATATTGGAGAACAAGTGATTGCTACTCCTGGTTTAGCTGCAGAAATTCTTGGAAATGATGTGAATAAAGAGGATTGGGTTTCTGGAATAGTTAAGAAAATGAAACAGAGAAAGAAAGAAGAAGATGAAAGAATTGCCAAAGCAAAAAGGGATAAACCAATGACTCAAGCATAGCAAAGGGGTTTTATGAGAACTTATGTGAAAAGTCAAAGCAGTGCACTATATAATAATGCTTGGACTAGGAAACAAGTTTGGGCTCTTTCAGATGAACAATTGGTTCTTCAGTATAATAGAATCAAGTCTAGATGTGAAAAGGATGGAATGAGTGCTCCTAAGCTTGTTCCTACCATTCTTGCTGATGATGCAGAACCATCTTCTCAGAAAGTCCAACTTGATGAAGTTGTTTCTTCTAATGTGCCTGCTAGGTCTCCATCATTTTCTGCTGATGCTGTTTCTACTATGGATGTGGATGTTCCTGTTGTTGATCAAGTATCTTTACCTGATACTTCTGCTGATGTGACAACTATTGTTGATAAAGGTAAAACCAAAGTTGTAGTAGAAGCTCTTCCTTCTAGAAAGAGAACCAGAAAACAAATGGAGGAGGAGAGGTTGGGTGAAGAGGCTGCAAAAAGGTTAGATACTGATCAACAAGCTGAAATGGCAAGATTTCATGAGCTTAAAGAGAGAGAAGTAGAGCTTGCAGCTGCTAGGGCTAAATAGATAAGGAAGGCCACGGATGAACAATACGCATCTGCTGCACTTGCTTCTACTCAGGATTCTACTGATGAACACTTGGATATTCCATCAGTGGAAACTAATGTTGCAGAAGATATATCTACTGAGGATGTAGCTCCTGAGGAAACTTCTTTACCACATGATGCTATTTATATTCCTGGAAGAAGGGCCAAGAGAATGGAAAGAGTGAGAACTCACATTCAGCACAAAGACTAGTAGATGTTAATGCTCCTGATGCTTTATTTATCAAAGAAGGATCCCTTGATGATTGGCCACAGGGTGTTAGAGACGTTTTGGTTTATTGGGAATTATCTAAGAATGGTCAGATCATTAGGACTTGGTCAGATCAACACCATTTATAGACTTGATAAAACTTCTCTGTCATTTACATTCCTACAAGAAATACTACATCTTGTGGATCATTAGGACTTGGTCACTCTCAATGAGTTAGTTCAAAAGTATTATGCTACTCATACTCCTACAGGTGCAGGATTGTATCTATTGGGTGATCTCAGAGTGCTTATGGATTCTTCTACTCCCACTGGTGCTGGTTATGATGTGTGGAAAAACAATCAGAGGTGGAAAGGTCAGAGTTGGAAGTTTTATTATATGCCCTATGTTCATGTTTTGGAGACCACATCTGGAATCAGGGCTCTCATGATTCTTGGGAAAAGGTATCCTCTGACAGTGCCTCTCATGGAGAAAATGCTTCAACAGAAGTTGGAGATTCCTCCTGATCCAGTTGGGAATGCTAGGTTGTTTGCTGAATCTCTGGTTAAACTGTTCAACATCAGGATCAGGAATTCCAGAGCTGCATTTACTTGATGGTATTTTGTTATATATTTCTTTATTTCTCATTGTTAAGAAAAAAAAAAAAAAAAAAAAAAAAAAAAAAAAAAAAAAAAAAAAAAAATTAACATATTTGTATAGTCTTGTGTATGTTGTATGCAGGTTATTGTATTGGTTCTTTCCGTACCTTTTCTGGTTATCAACTTACCTGATGTTGACTATTCCATCAAAAAGTTGGCTAGTCCAAAGGGTACAGCTTTGGTAAAGACATGTCAAATCTGTTGATAGCTGTAATAGTTTGCTAAAAACTATTGGGTACTCAACTCATCCATGCTTAACAGCTGAGAGTTGGATGGTTGTCAATTGACCATGGATTTTTCCTTTTTGGATTCCCAATAATTGGCTAGCCCACAAGTGTATAGATTGTGGTAAAGGCAGTGGAAAACCATATTTGGTATTCAATTGACCAAGGTGATTAAATCAACCAAATAATTGACTATTCCTGAGATAACGGCTACAGGTAAAGACAACTCAAATCCGTTTATAGCTGACGATTTGCTAAAAATCATATGGTCATCAGTGTACCATAGTTTTCGAACTTAAACATTTGGCTACTCCAGTAGTGATGGCTATTGGTAAAGAGACATCAAATCCATTATTTTCAATGATTCACTTCTCACAGGAGTTAACACACCTGGATGTGATGAAAATAGTATGAAACTAATCTGTTTTGATGTACATTTGGTCATTTATTGCTGCAAAGAATGGTGTTTTCAAGTTTGTGCTGATCAAAGAGATCCTGCTGATGATGATTCTTTGTTGATGATGTTCGACTTCAATGTGGAAAACTAGAAGGGGGTTGAATAGTTTTACGTCTTTTTAAATTTATAGACACAAGTTTGTTTAAAAAAAATTCGATTCTTGTTTATGTGAACTCAATACTTGCACTATATAACAATTGTACAATAACTAACTAACAAAGATAATATAGTAAAGGTAAGTAAATGAGTAATGAGAAGAGTTGGAAAGATCAAACCACAACACAAGGATTTACAGTGGTTCGGCTACAAGGACACCTTCCTTGTTCCTACTCCACTCCCCGAGTCACCTACTCGAGAGTTTTCTTCACTATGTCAACAAACTCCCTTTTGGCGGAGAAAACCTTACACACCACAATAGCTTCACAACTTGATCACTACTTCTACACAACTTCTTCACACCAATATTCTACACACCGATCTTCTTCACACCTATCTTTTACACACCAATCTTCTTCACACCTATCTTCTACACACCAATCTTCTACTTCACACCTATCTTCACAACTAACCTACTTCACTACTTGTCAACTTCTATTTCCTACACAACTTCTATATCTTCTAACCAATTAATCACAAGCACAACACAATATTCACAAATGAATATCTTAACTACATTATAATGCATTTAGGCCATTCCTAAAAAGGAAGTCTTAAAAAAATAAGACCAAAAACATTTCTTTAATTGGAAAGATTTCAAACTAACACATATATATGAATAGGAGTTAAGTAACATTATGAATTTTAATCTCTTTAATTGTCGGAGCCACTAATATTTATGAACCTCATTAACTTGCAATAGTCCATTTAATCAATGTGATATAACAGCCCAATTAACTACCTTTTAATGCATATTTTATATATATAAAGCCTACAAACTAACCCACAAACTAACACAGTTTCATCTGAGCTTCTAAACACACATTAAACTATTAATAATTTAAATGTTCTAATTTTAAAAAACATATATCTACTACATTTTAAAGTATTTGAGATAATAGTAAATAGGAAAAGTTTAAAATAAAAAATATTTGCTCGCCACAAACAGCACCCGGTACCCGCCGCCGCATTGCGCGGGTACCCTTCTATATATATATATATATATATATATATATATATATATATATATATATATATATATATATATATATATATATATATACACTATGCACAACTACTCTTCAACACTTCTTGAACTTGGTTGTAGAAAGAGTGTTCTTCTTTTGCACTTTGGATGAGAATGGATGATGGGGGATTGAATCACTTGAAACAAGGATTAATATACAAATGATCAAAGGGTTTTAGAGGATGTTTAGAGAGTTATAGATCTGAAAATTTCATGCAAAAAGTGAGGAAAAATCCAGGTTTAAGGTGGTATTTATGGGCAAAAGATTCTGACAGAGGAGCGTGGCCGATCCCCTTAAATCAAGGCCGGTCCCCTTAATTTTAAGGGGATCGCCCCTTATAATTAAGGGGGCCGCCCAGCTGAAACGGCCAGAATCTTTGTCTTTTAGTGGGGAAAGTTTATTTGGTGAAAAACTAACTGATTTTGGTTAAAAATTTGAATTCATATATTTAGTATGAATAAAACATTTTTCTTTATTACCAAAAGTGTTTTTCAAAAATATATAATATGTTTATATAATTAAATAAACTTTGTGTTAGTTAATTAAATACCCCTTTGATCATGAGATATATTAAGCACTTGTTTATCCATACCTTAAGTGATTAAGTTGTGATCGTCAAAATATAGAGATATCGAAAGATATAAATAATGTTTTCACACATTATTTACGTCAACAATCTCCCCCTTTTTGATGATTACAAAATTTAAACTCATTAATCTAAAATCAGTATATATTCAAGTATTATTGTGAGTTTATATCACTTCTCCCCCTTTTTGTTAGCATCAAAAAGGTTATCCCGTGTCAATGGAAGCTCCCCCTTGAAGTATACTCCCCCTCGTTATGAGGCCAAAAGGAATCGAGATATGGATATCTTGCAAAAATATTTAGTGGCAAGCAACATATATATGTATATAGCATGCAAAAGTGTAAACTAAACATAACCATATCATTAATCAAGTGAAATAAATTCATCAAGCATTACATCAACAAATGAAATAAGTAATGCAACTAACAAAAGCCTTTAAAGGCTTACAATCATCATTGAAATAATAAACCAAAGCTCAAATATGAAAGTCCTCTCTAGAGCTTGCCATCCAAAATGGTTTAATATAATTTTATTAGTGAGACACCAAGCATGTTTAGTTGGGAGGAATGGATGGTGAACATGGAGATGGTGATGGAGGAGGAGTGTTTGTTGATGGTGGTGGATGAGTTGAGTTTGTTGTTGGTGGTGGATGCAACAAATTTTCAATGTGAGAAAACATGTATTGCATTTCATCTCTTAGTCCGAACACAATTGTTCGGTTGTGGATGCAACAAAGGCAAGTGTCACTGTGAGCTTCAAGTAAGCTCCATGGGACGGGGTTATAGGTTGGTGGATTGATAGGGGATGATGAGAAGTGTGCATCAAGAGGTGTTAATGGTGATAGTGAGAGAGTTAATGCAAGGGTTGTGTTTTCATTGGTAGGTTATGATGGTTGAACTATTGGTGGAAGAGATAAGTGGGTGTTAATGTAGTCATTAATGGATGAAGTGGATGGTATGGAGGAAGTAGAGTTTCCATTTGTTGAAGGTGTTTTGGAGGGTGCATTTGGTGCACTAGGAGATGAACATTGAGGTGGTGGAGATGGAGTGGTGTTGTCTTCATTTGTAAGATCAATGAAGAGTTGTTTGGGTGGAATGATGACAAGTTTTTGTTTCTTGACATTGTTTGAATAGGTGGTTCTTGGTGAAGACATGATGATGGATGATGAATGTTTGAGGATGATGGAATGTGAATTAAACATGCATGGGGATTATATAGTGGGAAAACATGTTTAGAAGTGGAATTAAGTTGAAATTGTAATGTTATATTCCAAAATCAGTTTAGTTTTTAAGGGAAATGGTAGCTGGGACTAGCAAAAAGGGATCACAAGATGCAAAAGAAAACAGTGTAAAAACTGTTTCAGATGGCCGGTCCCCTTAAATGGAGGCCGGTCCCCTTAATTTAAAGGGGGCCGCCCATCTGACGACCCAGAAACCAAAATTTTTCAAAAAAATTTCTAGAAAAATGTTGTGTTCTGTTTTGTATTTGCAGCAAGCATCATTTGAACATTTCACATTTGTTTTGGTCTATTATAAGCATACATGATATATATATATATATATATATATATATATATATATATATATATATATATATATATATATATATATATATATATAAGCTAATCATGTAAGTATATATATAGATTAAGAGTTAAAGCATGCATTCATAAGCATAAATTAAACATAAATAAGTAAGTTAACAACCTAATCGAGTGCACAAAACAATTATCCAAGAAAATAACAAGTACTTCCGAATATACTTCGGACAAATAGCACACAAGACATAAAAATTAAATATTGTTCAACAAGCATAATCCAAGCATATCATCTCTTTTTCTTCCCGAAGATACCCTTCAAAGTCTTCCCGATCGATTTGAAACCACCTCTAACTTCTTCATGTAAGCTCTTTTGTCTTCTAAGCATTTCGGTAGTTCGTTCATGAAGCACTTCTTCGTTTTGATCACTAGGAGATGGGGTAGAATAGTCGGGATAGTCAAGATTCTCTAAATTGTCAACGAACTCAGAGAACGAAGGGGTATTAGCATCATGGATGTCTTCATCCTCATCGTCATCGTCTTGTCTTGAAGATGATCCATGAAAGCTATGACGACGAGATTTACCCTTGTCACTTCGAGTTCATCGAGCCTGTTTTAGAGCGAGAGGACGTAAAGTGGGGTAGATGGACTCATAGATACTATTGTCAAGATCGGGGTAGTACTCGATAATATGACGATAGAGACGAGTGAGGAACATTCCATATGGAAGATTGGCTTTGGGAGTTTTTCTAGCACACTCAATCCGTTTGATAAAGAAGTAGGCCAAATTGTACGGCTTTTTGACAGCTATACAATACAACATGTGAGCAAGGCACGCCGGGAGATGGTCCCGGTGACCTCCAGTACCAAACGCATTCTCACGAATGAGTTCTTCCCAACGCTTCATGTGGGGGCTTAACTCCTTGAGGAGAAGTTGGTATGGAGAGATTTGAACGTTTTTGGATTTTATTTTTTGGCTTGTGGTGGCACGTTCCACACCAAGGACTTGACGAATTTCATCAGGATGAGGAATTTCGTCGAAATAGGGACTGAAGGTTGGTCAATAGCGATTAAGAGATTCAAGGTCCCACTCATTTGTGAAAACGGCTTGACCTCTAAATGGAATTTGGAGGATTTGACCAAATTGTTCGAGAGTTAGGGTGATAAATTCATTTTGAATTATGAAAGAGATGGTGATGAAATCAAGATCATTGGTTTGGATGGTGACTTAGCTATAGAAATCCATTATGAAGCGAGGAATGATAGGTTCATTTATTTCATAAAGACAATTGAAGTTGATGCTTGAAAACAAGCGATTTATGAAGTCGGATTGAGCAAAAGCAAGATCTACTACACGTCCTTCATGAACATTTCTATCTTCAATTTGACGATATATAAGTCCAATGGAAGGAGATGTGGTAGGGAGTTGGGAAACTTTAGGAATGTAGTTTTTAGTGTGAGAAAGATCTTCGGTAGTTGCTTTTGGCATTTTCACCTAAACACATCAACAATGCAAAAAGACCAAAATAAATATAAAGAAAGATAAAAGTATATGTATATTGTTAAGGCTTATGTTGGAACGTAAACATACTTCGTTACTAATCCTAAGAAGTAGATTACCATGTTCCTTAATATTGTTTTTAACTCGTTCTAGATATACTTGACGATGTTTAATAAGTAGTTATGGACAAATCCAAACGCCCTTTTAAACATCTTAATATATCATGAAATTTACTAGATTTACATTAGATTGTAAAACTAGCTATTTCCTGCGATTTTCTTATGCATGTGATTTGTTTTTGAAAAAAAGATGGTTTGTATTTTTACTTAAAAATGTTATTTTTAGTAATAAACCAAACGCTTCCTTAACTAGTGACTTATACCACTAGTATGTCAATATATATATGAATTATATATCTTGACAAGTCCGATTAGCAATTTTTAGGTTTATGATTATAAAAAAGTTTTATAAAAATTATAATGACTAGGTTTCGATATTATTTGGACATAATCCAAACACCCCTATATTGTGAACCAATATAATTTTTCTTGGTCGAAAAATGTAATTTCAAGTTTTACAAGTTACAAAAGTATAATGTGATTAGTTTTCACACGTTTTCAAATCATTATTCAACAATGAGTTTAGTAAAAAATTTGAAAAGGAGTGTATGAAGATTTTCAAAAAATTTCGACATGATAGTTTATAATTACTAGTTTCTAGTGTTGATTAATCATTCTAATCCTAGGGGAAGCAATTGGTTATGGAGTTTTAGGACTTAATTCGAAAGAGATTGTGAAATTGAAGAATTTTATAAAACATGCATAATCATGAGTATGACCAAATAAGATGAAATTAGATGAAATGTGTTATGAAAAACTTACAATACGTAATGGTGATTGTGTTAGATGAATTTGCCCTTTGCGAATTAACCCGAATTATGTGATTTGAGATGTTTTTGGGTTTTGGTTTTCGTCACAGCAGAAGCAGGGGAAAGGGAGTATGAAAAAGTGGAGTGTTTGGCAAAAGGAATAAGGAGAAAAATGGGTTGGATCAATCAGATGGCCGGCCCCCTTAAACATTAAGGGGGCCGCCCTTCATTTGGCTGCCGGTCCCCTTAAACATTAAGGGGGCCGCCCTCCAAAATTTGATTTTTCAAGTTCTGGTTTCTGGAACAAACAAGAAAATATTTATATATATATATATATATATATATATATATATATATATATATATATATATATATATATTAGATTTATATTTAATCAAACGTACGTTGGAGAGTGTACGCACGAAGGGAATTACTTGACACTTTTACTTGACATATTGTCAATAAACTTTTCTTGATCATTTCGGATGAAATATATCAAGTTGTCAAGTGAACGAGAAAGTTGTGGAAGGTTCATAAGTATATATATATATATATATATATATATATATATATATATATATATATATATATATATATATATATATATATATATATACATATTTATATAGTAATGGCTTATAAGTCGAGAATATAGGAGGGAGACGTATGCAACGGAAGCCGGGAGTTTGTTTCATCCATAGATTTTTCGACTCATCTCTCTTCATCAGCATGAGTGTCGTTGAACCAAAAAAAATTGATAAGGCAAATGGGGAAAAGAAAAGGTTCGTAAACGAACAATTTCTAGTTCTAGAAAATCAACAAATGAGTTTTCCAGGTTATAAGATCCTTGATATATCTAAGTGTATATATATGTATATGTATATTTATTTAGATATAGTATAAGTAGATAAGTATATATATGTATAGAAAAAAATAATAAAGGAAATAATGAACCAATCAAAATCACATAAAAACTAGATACTAAACTAAGCATGCATTTGTTGACAAGGAAATAAAAGGAAATGTGTACCTTACGTCTTCAATGCGTTTAACTTCAAAATCTTCAAGAGATAGTCCGAACAAGAGGTGATATCAAAGATTTCCATGTTTGAATGGCGAGAATTTTTACGTTGGTCCCCATTGTCTCATTTGACCAAAGTTATTTGTCCCGAACATGTTTTGTATTTGACTTGGGTGCATATATGGTGGAAACATTCCCCATGGATTGAGGTTCCACATTTGTTGATTATTGTTAAAGTTTCGTCTATTTTGGTTTACTCTTGGTTGATGTGTTTTAGGTCTAGGGTAAGAATTATTCGGTTTCCTAGGTGGTGGAGTTTTAGATCTTGTTTTAGTTTTAGACGATTCTACTTCGGTTTTTAAAGATGGTTTATAAAATGGTTTTATTTCTTCATTACTAGCTAGAGGTATTTTCTTATCATTTATGAGTATATACTTAGGATTAGATTTTGAAGGTTTTAGTTCCTTGAGTTCACTTTCAAATTTAACATTTTTAACTTCACTTGTTGAGGCTTCGTTTGAGTTAAAACCTAGACCGGTTTTGTCTTCGGATATTCTTTGAATACTTATAATTTTACTAAGTGAGTTACTACTATTTTCAAATTTATCAAGTTTACAAATTTCTTCCTTAAGTTTGTTGTTTTCACTTCTAAGTTCTTGACATGATTTACATTCTTCAAAAGTTTCTTTACCTTTTTCAAGTTGATGTATTTTAATTTTTAGTTCAAGTAATTCATTTTCTAATTGGTTGTTTATGTATTTTAGTGATTTGTTTTTAGCCATTACTTGTTGTCCTAGTTAGCATAATCTATTGTATTCACTATCTAAATCTTTTTCATCTAATGATAGATTTTCGTCACTAAAATATTCGGTTTCGGAACGTACCTCACTTGACGTTTTAGCCATGAGACACTTTTCTTCCTTTGTTGTTTCTTTCTCATCTTCATCGCTATCACTCCAAGCTCCTCCAACAAACGCTCTTTGATTTTGATCTCTTGTCATCATTGGACATTTTCCAATAAGGTGATTTGGATCACCACACTTGAAACATTTTCTCTCATTCTTGCTATACTTGTCATCATTATTCTTTTGAGGTGTTCTCCTTTCATCGTGTGGTTGTCTAACGAATCATCCTCGCCTTTTGAAGAATTTCTTGAAATCTCTTACTGCCATGGCATATTCTTCGTCTTCGCTTTCGGAAGATGAGCTATCTTCGTTGTTGGATTCCTTTCTAGCTTTCAAGGCGATTGACTTGCTTTGCTCTCGTTTCCCTTTAACCATTTCGGAGTCCTTCTTTATTATTGCTTCGTAGACTTTTAAATTACCAATTAATTCATCAAGTTGTAGTGTTGACAAATTCTTTGATTCTTCAATGGCCATCACTTTAGCTCGCCATTTTGGGTGAAGAGCTCTAGGAAACTTCCTAACAAAACTCTTACTAGAGAAATTCTCATCAAGTGCTTTTAAACTTGTGATGATAGTGTTAAATCTAGCAAAAGCATTATCAATTTATTCCTCTTCCGGAATCGTGAATTGCTCATATTGTTGAACAAGTAGATCTATTTTATTATCTTTGACTTGATTATTACCTTGGTGGGTTATTAATAAAGAGTTTCAAATTTCTTTTGCGGTTTCACACATGAAGATCCTTTCGTACTCTTTACGTGGTAACGCATTGTAAATAACCATTTTTGCTTCATTATTTTTAGCAAATTTTCTTTTTAAATCATCATTTTGTTTTTCAAAAGGTACGATTTCATCTTTCTTAGTTTCAGAGTTATTTTGAATAGGTAAAAAATCACCATTGGTAATAATATGCCAAAGATCTAGATCTTTTGATTTCATATAAGTTTCGAATCGATTTTTCCAATATAAAAATCCATCACTTTCAAATAGTGGTGGTCTTTGCATAGATTGCCCTTCTAAATATTTTTCAGATTCCATAGATCGATACAAGTTTTAAAATACAATATATTTTAAAGATCTTGTTAGACGTGGCTCTGATACCAATTGTGGAAAACTAGAAGGGGGGTTGAATAGTTTTACGTCTTTTTAAATTTATAGACACAAGTTTGTTTAAAAAAAAATCGATTCTTGTTTATGTGAACTCAATACTTGCACTATATGAACAATTGTACAATAACTAACTAACAAAGATAATATAGTAAAGGTAAGTAAATGAGTAATGAGAAGAGTTGGAAAGATCAAACCACAACACAAGGATTTATAGTGGTTCGGCTACAAGGACACCTTCCTTATTCCTACTCCACTCCCCGTGTCACCTACTCGAGAGTTTTCTTCACTATGTCAACAAACTCCCTTTTGGCGGAGAAAACCTTACACACCAATTTACACACCACAATAGCTTCACAACTTGATCACTACTTCTACACAACTTCTTCACACCAATATTCTACACACCAATCTTCTTCACACCTATCTTTTACACACCAATCTTCTTCACACCTATCTTCTACACACCAATCTTCTACTTCACACCTATCTTCACAACTAACCTACTTCACTACTTGTCAACTTCTATTTCCTACACAACTTCTATATCTTCTAACCAATTAATCACAAGCACAACACAATATTCACAAATGAATATATATATATATATATATATATATATATATTATATATATATATATATATATATATATATATATATATATACACACACTATGCACAACTACTCTTCAACACTTCTTGAACTTGGTTGTAGAAAGAGTGTTCTTCTTTTGCACTTTGGATGAGAATGGATGATGGGGGATTGAATCACTTGAAACAAGGATTAATATACAAATGATCAAAGGGTTTTAGAGGATGTTTAGAGAGTTATAGATCTGAAAATTTCATGCAAAAGGTGAGGAAAAAATCCAGGTTTAAGGTGGTATTTATAGGCAAAAGATTCTGACAGAGGAGCGTGGCCGGTCCCCTTAAATCAAGGCCGGTCCCCTTAATTTTAAGGGGACCGCCCCTTATAATTAAGGGGGCCGCCCAGCTGAAATGGCCAGAATCTTTGTCTTTTAGTGGGGAAAGTTTATTTGGTGAAAAACTAACTGATTTTGGTTAAAATTTTGAATTCATATATTTAGTATGAATAAAACATTTTTCTTTATTACCAAAAGTGTTTTTCAAAAATATATAATATGTTTATATAATTAAATAAACTTTGTGTTAATTAATTAAATACCCCTTTGATCATGAGATATATTAAGCACTTGTTTATCCATACCTTAAGTGATTAAGTTGGATATAGTGATATAAACTAGCTTAATACTTATTTACGTAGTAATTATACGATTGACGATTTTACATTTTGTGATCGTCAAAATATAGAGATATCGAAAGATATAAATAACGTTTTCACACATTATTTATGTCAACATTCAATCCTCTTGGTTTGTACCTTTAAAGATCTATCAAGAATCTTAAACTTAACCATGTCAAATTCAAGATTAGGGGAGGATTGTTGGGAATTCTGCGAGTTGAGAATTTTGCTGACGGTTACTGCTGAAGATGAGGTTCCTGCTAAAGCAGTGTATCTGCTGCAGATTAGTTTTAGCATTATTAGTTTCTGCGGAAATAGATATTCCGTATTTTATGTAATATAGTTAGGATATGCATGAGATTATTTAAGAAGTGATAATGCATATCTTTTAAAGTTTTTTGAAGATACGTTTCTTGTGAAACAGTTTAGGGTTCCTTGTGTATAAAAGGAACACACGATTATGTATTGAAGAGATGTTTTTAGAAAACGCTTTAAGTATTATTAAAATATCCATAGAGGATCAAGTATTCTTAGTATTCAGTTGTTCATACTTGTGTTTGTTTCCGCTTTAGAATACAAGTTTCAGAGATTTTCTTTTAGTGTGTTAGTGATTACATTAACATAACTAACGATCCACCAGTGCTCAAAGATCTATCAAGGTCTAAGGTTCATCACATCGTGATGCATTAACCATAATGAAGTAAAAAGATATACTGCATCGTGATGCAGTAACCGTGATGCAGTAAAAATTTATACTGCATCGTGATGGAGTAAAAATTTTGGCGGGAAAAAAAATTAGCCAAAAAAAAATTTTATTTGCAGGAAAGTTTTTTTTTACTGCATCACGAAGCAGTAACCGTGATGCGGCATGATGATGTGGCATGGGGATGACACATGTCACTTCCACAATCCTTCCTACCCTTCTCATTATATCCATATATATATATATATATATATATATATATATATATATATATATATATATATATATAGGGAATATATTAGCTACAATTTGTTGCAGCTAATTGGCTACAATTTTAGGTTAAAAATGTGAGTCCCTGGGTCTTTTTGAGGGTCCTTGAATCCTATTCTGTGGGTCCCTGAGTCATTTTGTATGTATTTTTTATGAGGATTGTAGCCAAGATATCCCCTTTTAAGAAATATATTAGCTACAATTTAGTGTAGCCAATTCCCTACAATTTTATGCTATAATTTGTGAGTCCCTGAATCATTTTGTGGGTCCCTGAGTCTTTTTTGCGTATCCTTGAATTATTTCTTGTGAAATTTTGGTAGAAATTATAGCCAATTGGCTACAATAATTATAGCCAAGATATCTCTTAATATATATATATATATATATATATATATATATATATATACAAGAAAACATACATGCTTTATATAAATATGCATGTTTTCTAATGTAAAATTGAAGTTTTTGCAGTTCTCGCATTTAACATGGTTCTGAAAATAAAGATACAATATATATATATATATATATATATATATATATATATATATATATATATATATATATATATATATATATATATATATATATATATATATATATATATATATATATATATATATATATACACACTAAGGATCAGGTGCGGATCTTTTTTTTTAGTGCGGATGTGCGGACAGATCTGGGCCGCCCAATCCAGTTCTGATCTTGACTTTTTGTAATAAAAGTCAAAATCCAACGCAACCTTCAATCAATCAATTGACCATGTAAATGATTTTTTTAATTTTTTCCCTTTTAAGCGCTCCTTACTATTGTTGTCTTCTTGACTTTTTTTATTTTTTCAGATTTTTCTGAGAACTTTTTTGTTTTGTGATTATGAGTGGTACCATGATATTAAGGATATTTATGAGTCCTACTATGATACTAACGATATTTACTTAAAAAGTTACTTTGATATTAGTAAAAAACTTAATATCACTATTTTTTTTACGATATTAAGAAAAGTTACGTTGAAATTTAAAAAAATTAACTTTGATATTAAGAAAGCATGATAATTACGGTGATATTAACAATATTATGATACGGTGATATATATAAAATGGTGATATTATAAAACCAACCGTGATACTAATTTTTTTTACATGTAAAAATAAACCGTGATATTAAAGAAATATTCTATGATATCAAAAAAGTTATTGTGATATTAAGATTTTTATTTAAAAAAAAAAGGTTTATGTGATATCAAAATCTGATTTAGACTTTTTTTTCAAAAGTCAAAATTAAACGCTAATATCACAATACTTTTAACGTTGAAAACAATTTTTTTTTTTTGAAAATTTTTTCAGCGATTCTTAATTATTTGTTATCCTTCTCCTTTTTCTAATTTTTTCATATTTTTTTGAATTTTTTTTAAGAAAAAAAACTACTGTGATATTAACGTTTTAAAAAAAAAGACGGGATATTTACGATTTTGCCACTCCGCCTTTTTCAGATTGTTGACTAGATAGAGGGCTGAGATTCGTCCGTACATCCGCACTAAAATCCAAAAACGTACCTAATCCCTTCCCTATATATATATATATATATATATATATATATATATATATATATATATATATATATATATATATAGGCAAAGGATCACGTGCGGATGTTTTGTTTTAGTGTGAACGTGCGGATAGATCTAGGCCGTCCATTCCAGATCTGATCTTGACTAGTCAAGATCTACGCAACTATCACGGAACCAAATCACCATTCAAACGATTTTTTTAATTTTTTTTTCCTTTTGAGCGATCCTTACTATTGTTGTGTTCTTTACTTTTTATATTTTTTTAGATTTTTCTGAGCACTTTTTTTGCTTTTGATTATGAGTGCTACGATGATATTTAGGATATTATGAGTCTTACCGTGATATTAACGATTTTACTTAAAAAGTTACGGCGATATTAGTAAAAAAAAACTTAATATCACTGTTTTTTTTATTACAATATTAAGAAAAAGTTACGGTGATATTAAAAAAAAATAAACTTTGATATTAAGAAAACATGATAGTTACTGCGATATTAACAATTTTTATTAAGAAAAAGTTTTTATGATATTAAAAAAGTTATTGTGATATTAAATTTTTTATTAAAATAAAAGTTTATGTGATATCAGAATCTGATTTTGACTTTTTTACAAAAGTCAAGATCTGATCTTGACTTTGTCAAGATCAGATCTTGACTTTTGTAAAAAAGTCAAAATCAGATTCTGATATCACAATACCTTTAATGATGAAAATAATTTTTTTTTTGAAATTTTTTTTAGCGATTTATAATTATTTGTTGTTCTCTTTATTTTTTTAATTTTTTCAGATTTTTTTGAATTTTTTTCAATAAAAAAATCTACTGTGATATTAACGATTTTTAAAAAAGTCGGGATATTTATGATAATGCCACTCTGCTTTTTTCAGATGATTGACTAGATGGAGGGCTGAGATTCGTCCGTACATCCGCACTAAAATTCAAAAATGTATCGGATCCATATATATATATATATATAGGGGAGCTTTATTTTCAGAACTCTGTTAAGTGCGGGAACTGCGAGAACTCCAATTTTGCATTAGAAAACATGCATGTTCATATAAAACATGTATGTTTTCTTACATACACATGCCTGCGTATTAAGGTGTATGTAAGAAAACATACATGTTTTATATGAACATGCATGTTTTCTAATGCATAATTGGAGTTCTCACAGTTCCCGCATTTAACAAGGTTCTAAAAATAAAACCATTTTGCATTGATCTATTGCACTTAACAGGTTTTTATATAAACATGTATTATGTGTATTAAGGTGTATGTAAGAAACCAACATTTTTATATGAACATGCATGTTTTCTAATACAAAATTAGAGTTCTCGCAGTTCCCGCACTTAACAGGGTTCTGAAAATAAAGATACACTATATATATATATATATATATATATATATATATATATATATATATATATATATATATATATGGGAAAATCGCATAAAAAGGTACCCATCTTAGGTACAATTTCAATTAAAGGTACCCGTCTTTTTTTTTCTCAATTTAAGGTGCCCGACTTATTTTTTGTTGCAATCCTAGGAAGTTTTTACCTGCTCGCTCGGTTGCCGGTAACAAATACCAAAATCAGATATTATATGTCATTTTCTACTTTTGCCATATGACCAAAGTCAACATATATGTCATTTTCTTCTTTTCACATCAACAGAACAAAAAAAAAAATAATAATAAAATAAAAAATAAAAAATAAAAAAAAACTTACATTTCAATTCAATCGTAATCCATGATCCTTTCCAAATACAATACAATATCCTAATTCAAGCTTTGATTATTTATGAATAAGGTTCCATCCATTTTTACTTATTGGTAATCATAAACCCTAATTTGTCATAAACCCTAATTTCTTGTTTATGTTGGTTTGCAGGATGGAGGCTTCATCTTCAAATATTTTGCTTACAATGGATGTTCATCACAGTGGGCATTTCACTCATAATCCATTGGCATATATAAAAGGTAAAAAGCTCACCTTGCATAATATCGAAGTTAGTTGTTTCAAATTTGAAGACCTGTTTGAATATGTTCGAACAACAACTGATACCGTGGTTACTGAGATATATTACAACCGAACAAAAAAGTCTTTAGCAAAAGGAATTAGGATACTCAGGTGTGATGGTGATTTGAAAGAATTTGTGAAATTTGGGAATGAAAATGATGGTAGAATTAGTTTGTATGTTTGTCATAAGAATGAGGATTTGAGTAGTTATACTAATGGTGGGATAGACAATGAAGAAGAAGAGAATTGTGGGTTAGATGATATGGATGAAGGATATAGTGATGCTGATAGTGATGTTGCATCAATTGATCACTTATCAGAAGGTGAAGAGGAGTTAAAGCAAGTTAGACTGAAAAAAGCTAAGTGCAAAATCAATAAAAAAAAGCTTAGATGACTTTGATTTTAATGTTCCTTTAGAAAGTGATAATGAAGAAGAGGCTGGAAAAGAGTTTAATCCGATGTTCTCAAATGTAGAAAGTGAAAAAGGGGGAAAACATGTTGAGCCTGATGTAGAGAGTGATAGAGATATGCCTATGAGTGATTCAAATGATGAAATGAGTGACACGGAGAAGTGGATTATACATGATCCCAATACACATTGGAAGCTACAAAAGCCTATCTTGGGTGAGAGATATGAAAGCTTTGATCAGTTGAAAGATTGCTTGATAAATTATTCAGTTGCTAATGGGTATCAATTATGGTATGAAAAGAGTGATAGTAAAAAGTTGTTAGTTCGATGTGGTTTTGATCAAAAGAAAAAGAAGGGTGAGTGTCCAGTTGATCCAAACAAACCTAGGTGTTCATTTAGGATGAGAGCAGTCAAGATGAGGGGTGAGCAAACAATTCACATAAGATCTTTACATGATACACATACATGTACTAGGCAGTATTACTTGGGTTCTCTAGTAACTTCAAAATGGATTGCTAAACGATTTGAAGATAAGTTAACAATGAATCCTGACATGAAGGTTGTTGATCTTAAACAATATGTCATGAAAAAGTACAGAGTTAAAGTATCTCATCACCAATGTAGCAGGGCAAAAAGAATGGCACTTTATCAACTTAATCAAAATGTTGGTACTCAATATGATAGACTTGTTGATTATTGTTATGAACTAAAAAGATCCAATCCTGGCAGCACTGTGGCAATGCAAGTAGATCCTTTGGCAGATGGAAAACATTTGTTCTGCAACTATTATGTTTGTATACAACCGTTAAAAGAAGGATGGAAGGCAGGGTGTAGGAAAATCATAGGCATAGATGGTTGTTTTTTGAAGGGAATATGTCAAGGTGAGTTGTTGGCAGCAGTTGGA
Source organism: Artemisia argyi (assembly GCA_030686995.1). Lineage (NCBI taxonomy): Eukaryota > Viridiplantae > Streptophyta > Magnoliopsida > Asterales > Asteraceae > Artemisia > Artemisia argyi. The sequence continues at coordinate 30,147,748 of CM060694.1, forward strand.
AGGGATGGCAACGACCAGATTTACCCAATTGCATGGGTCGTGGTACAAGTTGAGAATACAGAAAATTGGGAATGGTTTCTTAGGTTTCTGAGAAAAGATCTTGACTTAAATGATGGAACTGGAATGGCACTAATTTCTGATGGACATAAGGTAATTCTTATTACTAATAGTCATAATATTTTATAGCATATATGTCTTTTTCTTATAACTTTTTAATGCATTTTAATCAGGGTATAATACAAGCTGTAAAGAGAGTTTTACCAAATGTAGAGCATAGATTATGTGCAAGACATATCTATGCTAACTTCTACAAGCAATATGGTGGAGCAGTGTTTAGGAACCTTTTTTGGGCAGCGTCAAAAACAACCAACCAAGATAAGTGGGTGCAAGTAATGGAACAACTCAAAGAAGTTAATGCGGAAGCACATAAATATTTGATGGAGAAGGAACCTCAACTTTGGTGTAGGTCATTCTTTAAGGTAGGTGTGGACTGTGATGCAGTTAAGAATGGCTTAAGTGAGTCATTCAATTCTCATATAAGGATTGCCAGACGAAAGCCCATTCTAGGTTTGTTTGAGGACATTAGATCTTATGTAATGCAAAGGAATGCTACATTGAGAAGGGAATGTGAAAAATGGGAAGATAACATCTGTCCTAACATAAGAAAGGTCTTAGAACTACACAAGAAGATTCAAAGGTATGTTAGTTGTTAATAACTATAATACTTGTTGAAATTTCAAAATTGAAACACTTACTAAATTTTTCATTATTGACAGGAAATGGAGTTTGATTCCTAGTGGTTGGATGCAGTTTGAGGTGAGACAAGGAAATCTCGAGGCATTCAATGTTGAACTTGACAAGAAGACTTGCAGCTGTAGACAGTGGCAACTAACAGGCATTCCTTGTCCTTATTCTATTACAGCTATGTATTTTATTAACATGAATCCAGATGATTTTGTTAGTGATTCTTTTAGTCTAGAAACTTATAAAAAGATATATGATTTCAATATTAAGCCGGTTAAAGGCATTGACCAATGGAAAAAATTAAAACATGTAAAATGCCTTCCACCTGTGGAAAGAAGAATGCCAGGAAGGCCCACTATTGCAAGAAAAAAAGATAAGAGTGAATTGAGGAAGCATGTTGCTAAAGCTCCCAAGTTCATGACTTGTAAAAATTGCCACCAAAGAGG